>CM023538.1:13403726-14613475 GCA_013350335.1 Chimonanthus salicifolius | reverse complement strand
TTTAAAAGTTTAAAATTAAGGAATATGATGATGAGATGGAGATAAAAATTCCATAGACAACTTACTCATGTGGTCCTTTTTACATTATATTCAACTAAGTGGACCATAGGACCCATTAGATGGCATATCTCGTTAAAGTGTCTCAGTAGAGAAAGTCGTAGTAGAACTTTTAAAAATAAAAATATTGGAAAATCTTTCAAGTCTCCCTAGTCAGGGAGGTTATTCTTTATATATTAAGTAGGGCTGCAACTTGCCCGATCCACGAAATCATGCGGGTTGGGTCGAGAATTTTGGGTCAGTGGGTCGGGTCGGGTTGAGAAGATAAAACCCGCATGAAATTCAGGTTGGGTTGAGAAGATAAAAGCTCGCATAAAATTCGGGTTGTGTTGAGTTGAGGATTTCACAAGTTAACCCGATCCGACTCGACCTGTCCCAACCGAATCCGACCTGGTTAAAATTAGGCTAAAATAGTTTCAGAATGCGGGTCAGGTTATGAAGTTCAGGTTGAGAATTTAGGTTGGGTTCCATATATATCAACTCGGGTTAGGTTGGGTTTTAAAGTACCCGACCCGTTCGACCCAAATTGCAGCCCTAATATTAAGGTAGATGATGTATTTTCTAATAAAATATATAGAGAAGGATAAAAGTATTGACTATATGAAATTTGAACCTCATTCGATTATATTGACTTTATGATTTTATACTTTGAATATTTTACTATAAAAATCATTAATTTTTTATCACTTATTTCAAAAATGTTACAATGATCAGAGAAAGTTTTCATATATTATATCATCTATAATGATCTCTGTTAATTCCACCTAACTATATATATAATGGCCAGTTCCATCATTAATGTATTTCCCACCCAGAAAAAAATTCTCTCCTCTCCTCTCTCCTCTCTTTCTTCCCAAAGAACCCTACAAGTGAAGAAGGCCTCAGAAGATTTGGATTCATTGTTTCTCAAAGTAGAAGATGGACATAGCTGATGAAGGTTGTAGAAAGTCACCTCTATGGCCGACAAGTAGGTATAGAGTATAGACAAGAAAGTAGAGCATGGTGGGCCATGGAAGTTGTAGGTCCTCCTGCACATGTTGAGGTCCTCCCATTTATACATCTGTTTCCCTCCATCAAGCAGCTGATAATCTCATAATATATGGCCTTTGCTTTGCATCTTTAGAATACAACCCTTCTTCTTTCCTATAACATCTGAGCTCTATATGGATGATAGGTAAATTAAATTTTAAAGGAGTTATTCGAAGTTACTTTTGAGATCAGGGGTTATTTTAGATATTATAAATACCCTTAGAAAAAACTTTCAACTTTCAAAAGTGAGAGATAGATGTAAAACGTTTGATTTTTTACTCCTACCATTTTAATTACCAAACAAAGGTATGGAGGTTATCCCATTACCCCAGTCCAAAGACAACCCTGTGTCCTCTATGAAGTTGAAACAAGTTCGACATAGGTTGAATGTGAGTATCCAAGTACATTTACATTCAATGTGTATCTTAGTATGTAAATGTACTTTATATGTAAAACCTGAATAGCAAATTTAATATCATTTGTTTTGTTAAATGCTTAGAGGAGATAAGAAGCATTGAAGATAGATGTGCTAGAAGTTGTTTGTGAATTTTTTTAGAAAAAATAATTTAATATAAAATTATTTGTATTTAGTTTATATCATCCAATAAATGCTAATAAATTAAAGTACAATGTCGGATCACAAAAATCCAACATTTTAATTGTTTGTCAAATCTTTATTTTTGTTAAAAATAAATAAACATCGTCTCACCAAACAAGGAAAATCTCCCCCACAGGAAAAAGTGTAATTTTTTTGTGATCTCAATAGATATTTTTTATTCTATAGTCTTTATTTTTCGATTTAGTTAAACATGGACAAAAAGCCCATTGAACTTTAAGAACTTAGCAACAATTCATATGAGATGTTGATGGCTAAAAGGAGGTATGTTCACCTGTACAATTTATATATACCTGTACTCCTGTACCATGAGAATGGCATTTCTTTTACACTTAATATATTGTAATATTCTGACCTAGATTAAGCGTAGTTTAACTTAATAAATCTTGTTTGACAGGTTAATCTCGGAGATTATAGTTAGGGCTTTGAGGAAAGCCCAGGTGTGGCTCAATCTGAGCTCAGGAGCTCAGTGATCCAGCTCGTCCAGCTGGAGGGGCAAAATGATAATTTACCGCTTCTTGTTATTATTATAAATTATGTTGTTATGTGACTTTTATTGGATGATAATATCCTCCTTAATAAAGGATTTGTATTTCTGATTTTAAAATAATTTTATTTTCAGAAAATAGTATTTAAATCCGCTCCGTCAAAACCCCGAAAGGGAATAATAATTATTTTAAAAGGTTTTGGAAATGAAAAATTTTTTGAAACTAGTGTTTTGTGTTAGACCATTTTAAGTATGGTTTAGTTATTCCTTTTCACCCCAAAATAAAGTTTCTAAGTTGTTTTATTTAACGTTTGTTTAATTAAGTAAATAGTATTAAATTGTGATTTTTATTTAAATCAATGATTTTTAATGAGAGTTAAATCCCAAAATTTTTATGGTAGATAAAGTTTTTAAAACCCAACTTATCTGTAAGGTTGGATTACGTTCTTGAGCTTTTAAAATCTTATGTTTAGTAAAAAATCGGTTTTTTATCAAATCTGGGACTTATTTGCAAATTTGGAAGTATGGGAGGACTAATCTGCAACCAGACCAAACAGTATCGTTACTGTTTGGAACGTCAGCTGCCGCATGTAGTGGCCATCCGACCACCTTTCCCAGCTGAATTCTTATAAATTCAGCCCCCTAGCTCAGTTGTTAACTCCCTCAAACTTTCTTCTCTTCTTTGTCTCTGTCCCAGTTGCCTGAAAACCAGACCAACCGATCCCTTCTCAGCCTCTGTTTCTCTGTTTCTTGTCACCCATAGCCTTAAAGGGAAGCTTTTTCAAAATACGGTTTTCTAGCCCAAGAACTCCAGTGAAGATAACCACTGTGTTCCTTTTTCAATTCCAGTTGGTTTAGAATCAAGAAAAAATGATTTTGGTTAAGTTTTGAGTAAGAAAAGCCAGTGTGAAGTTTAAGGAAAAACCTTGGGTTTCTTGTATCAGTGTGCTTTCCGTTTTAAAATCCGTCGGCTTACTGAGTTTTAAAACCTTAAACCATTCCCTATGGAAAGAGGACTCCTAGAGGAGTCCATCGGACCGGCTAGATGTGGAAACCGAATCCGGGAAATCCACTGTTTCCGGATTCGCATTTCACAGTGTGTCTGTCGTCACTGTCTACTGGTGCAAACAGTGAGGAAGACATCTCGGATGGTCCGAGAGTCGAGCTTCGGACGGTCCGAGAGGACCCCTCGGACGTTCCGAGCTTCACCCTAAGCCCAGAAGCACCTAAGGTTAGTTTGACTCAGCCTGACGATCCGAGTAGAGCTCGGAAGGACCGAACCAGCTCGGACGTTCTGAGCCCTAAATTCGAATGTTCCGAGGTACCCAGACCCACTGAGACTTGTTTTTCTCTGTTTTCGGTTAAGATGGAGTTCGGATGATCCAAGACCCGATGTTCGGACAATTCGAAGTTAGACCCATGATCCGAGGTCAGTGACTAGTTTAGGTGTGGTTCGGATGATCCGAAGCCACAGTACCTAGTTCCGAGGCATGTTCTGAGGGACCCAGTTTTTAAGTGTAAATCTTGTTTGATTATATGTTTGATGCATGAGATGAGATGCTAATACCCAATGTTAATAAAAAAATTATACTAACCCTCTTCTCTTATTACTATAGTGTAAATACTATTGTATTCACTTCCAGGCCGATTCTATTGGTCGGGCACTGAGTGATCTCACTTTCAGGCCGACGTTATATTTGTCGGGCACTGAATGACCTCGAGGCCTTACTCAAAATGTCAGATCTGGTCCTATCCAGAAGACAACCGAGAAGTGACCTGAGAATCTAGACCTAACTCAATAAGTCAATTTGGTCAATGCCCAGAAGACAATATGAGTTTTGGACTGAGCACCTTTTTATTATATCTCGTGGATTATTATAATTTAAAAAGGATAGAAACCGAGTAGGAGACTCAATTCCATGTACCTTGGATATTTTGGGAAAATCAGTATGATTTCGAAATAGTGCTTGCATGTGTACATGCTGTATATGAATGCTATGTATATTGATTGTGCACTTGTTTGTTTGTTTGAACAGAGACAGCGAAACCACACAGTTACGGTGAGGGAACTTAACGTTGCAGCTAAAAATGTAAACAAGTTTTGTTATTTAAGATGGATCTTGAGCAATGAGTGGTTTCAGATTTGATGAACCCACTCATGTGCCTAGACTTGACGCACTATGGTAAGAGTGCTTATGATGCTGGTAAATGCTATGATCAGATGAAATGTGTAAGACTGCTTCCACGTGCCCTTGGCTATTGAACCAATATCGGCCATATGAGAGATGATTTACGTCTACTGGACCATGGGTGTTGTCAGTTGTTGACTTGAGGGTGTCAGTATCGGCTATAGGAGAACCGGAGATGTACTTGTAATGATGTATTTTGACCGTGTCGGGACTTAATACAATGGTCTCAGCGTAGTCGGTAGGCATTACGTTGGATAACAGCAGTAATGGAAAGATGATGAGATAATGGAAAGACGATGATGAGGCTTTACTTGATATTGTGAATTTTATTATCAAGCATGAGATATTATATTACAATTGTTGATTATATACTAACCTGTTGTTTACTTTAAAACTGCATTGTTATATTTCCTTCACTGGGATAGTTAGCTCACCCCACTCACCTTTTAGGAGATAAACCCGAGGAGGAGAACCCTCTGTCTGAAGCTTAGAGTGGATAAGCTGCGGCGTTGCTTTGGGATTCCCACTGAGGGAAATACCCTTGTATTTGTGCTTTCTGGTTCTTGTAACCATTTCCTTTTGTAAAGTACCGAGTGTGGTACTTAGTGTGTGTTAATGTTATGTGCTAGGACTACTATGCTTCCATAGTTACTCTGATGATGATTTTGTAATGATAATTCTATGTTGAAATTATGTGTATTGATATTTGTGTTTATGTTTATTGTTGGGTTAGACTTATGGTTTATGTTTAGGTCCACATGTTAGGATCATGTGTGACCTTTGGGCTCAACTGTTGATCCGGCCCAGTTAGAATGCTTGAGTTAGTTTAGTCTTTAAAAAAAAAAATCAGTCGCATTCTGGGCCCATCCTGTGGGTCGGGGCGTGACATATATAGTCCATCAAAAATCACTTTGATTATTTTTATTGAGTCATATTTTTAAATATTCATCATTTTATATTATTTTTTAATCTCTGAACTTTATGTTCTTTAAAAACACAGATTCAACAATTTGATCAAGATGATTTCTTGTGGAAAATATATTGAAAGAAAGAACATTCCAACAAACTTATCACCATCTTCTTTCATGTGTTTACCACTTAATACTTACAGTAATACAGTGAGACCCAATACACAAGTAAACTCCTATAATTTATATATAAAATAACATATTCTATTATCCTATATAAACCCCATTGAGGTTGGTCGTTTCTCCCTTTCGAATTTATTTTATTGACAATTGATTACCACTTCTGAATAATGTGTAAAACTTGTACTTGTGTTTAGACCCATGATTAATTGCTCATCTTGGCCGGACCAAATGAATAAATGGCTTTGATCATGTTCGCCAGGATGCCAACATAATAATGTCTAAACTTGGGTTGGATCTGGCACTCTAATTTGCTCCATCGAGATGTGATTCTAAAGTATCGATTTTAATCAATCCTATCTAAATTTCAAAAAATTATGAAAATAACTTCGCATAAATAAATCTAAATGAGCAAAAAATGTAAAAAAAAAATGGATAAATAGCTGCCACACTTGAAAAAATTGCTCCTAAACCTTCTTAAAATCATATATGTAAGAATCAAACTAAAAAACAGTCAAAATAACATCTGTATTGGTTAATATTGGTCGATACGATATGGGCATTTAGTGACCTATATTGGCGAATACACTACGTATATGGCCGATATAATACATAGGAAAAACTTATTTTTTATTTTTCAAATTAAATGGGAAGCTGATATTTTGGAAATTTTGGCTGAAATGGGCTCCCTTATCAATAGTTGGGGATTTTCAATAAACTTCAAAAAAAAAATTAAATTTCTTGTAAGACCTTCTCAAATAAAAAAGGTCAATAGAAATTTCAAAATTTTGGTTAATGATTTTATCTTGGCTACTTACCCTTTGAATTTGGAACTATGGACATAACTAGCCCCATTTAGGTATCTCTTGTCATTTGATCGAATGCAAAGAAAGTCGATAGTTGATGACTACAATCCAACCATTCAATTTTATTTGGTTTACATCAAGTGACTAGTTATTTATATTTAATTGGATTTTTTTAAATTTTTTATACATGAACTATTTCTTTAAATTGGTGAAGTCTTTGGGCCTTATCCCTTTCCATGTTATCATGGAACTGATTATGGTGCGTTTGGAATTATTTTTTGTTGTCTTCAATCAATCTATTTGTATGAGTAGTTAGAAAGATTTGTGTTTAAATATAAAATGTTTTGATTGAATGATAAATCATCATTTTTAACTCCATTAACACTTTATTTACTATTTATTTTTATTTTATAAACTTTTGTGCTATTTGTCACGACATAAATTATCTCCCTGTGGTAATTTTGGATGATTATATTGAAATTTGAAAATAGATTTTTCTTTGTCAAATTTATCACCAATTACCGTCACCAGTAGAGGCCGACACTAAACAATGTGCAATATCCTCTTTCAATGCATGGGAATAGGTACATTAAACTTGAATTAGGTTATTGAGATTCACCACAAAATGTTGGTCCACAAATTTAGGTTCCTGACTAAATAAATATGAAGTATATGAAGTTTCACCAGGGTTTTAAAAATCGGTATCGGCCGATACAATATATCGACCGATATATTGTTATCGGCCGATATTTTTCTCTCTCCAGCTGATATCGGCCGATATTTTGATATCGGCTGATATCATACGGCCTATATTTCAGCCGATATTATGAATATCGGCCGATATTTCAGCCGATATTATGAATATCGGCCGATATTTCAGCCGATATTATGAATATCGGCCGATAATGATATATATCGGCCGATATTCACTCCTTCAAAACTGGTACATATCGGCCGATACGATATGTATCGGCCGATATTTGTACCCCTGAGTTTCACTATATCAATTGATGATTCAATTCATATAATCTCGGTCTTTAAATTTCGATGAGTATGAACCATTGATTTTTAAAAGTTTTAAAATCAAAGGTAAGATCACGAGTTGGAGGTGACACTTCACATAAGAACTGCTCATGTGGACTTCTTTATATCAGACTGAACAAAGTTGGCCCTAAAAATCTATTTTTAAGTAGTCTCTCAGTAAACTCTTTTCATTAAAATTAGACCTTTGAGTTTGATTTATTTTGATTCTTGTTAGACGCATTAAGTTGCTTTATATTCAGGTCATGTTACCCCTTTAAGTAACTGACGAGACTTTTCTAGTAAGACTCGTAGTAAGACTACTATTAAAATAGATGTAGACCCTGTATGGTTGGATTTTGCATATAGACAAAATAATTGTCGGATCACTTAGATCTATTCATTTATAATGGGTTCTATTGGATCTATCAACTTATCAAATGGGCTTGAATTGAGTTTAACTATTTATTAAATGTGAAGTCAACCCCAGGGGTTTAGTGTGTTAACTTGGAACCCGCTTCAGAAAATGGAAGTCTTGAGTTCCAATTCATCCCACCCTAAAAGACCACTCTCGGTAGTTTTATTTATGTGTGGGTAGGAAAGCTTTGATATGCCTTGAAACTTAATTGAGTTCTCTATGAGGCGCTGGACACCTCGGTCAAAAAAACAAATGTGTCAAGTCTGATTTTATCATATGTAATAATAGTATTATAGGATGTTGATTTACTTATTCATGAAATAGAGTGACACATCTCATCTAGTCATCTGTTTCTATTGATGTATTCATGCACTCATGCTTATAAAGGACGTGTCGATTGAAATGAAATTAAATACTAATGTTACTGCTAAACACAAAATATTTTGCAAGATTTCCTTAAAAGGGTGGTATGTTTGCATCTGGTTGTGGGTATGGGGATGAAAGAGAGGGAGGTTTTACTTTGATCCAAGTTCATTGTGATTTGGAAATTGGTCCAAATCAATTGATTACCTGACTGGGTTCAACTGCATCACTCCAATAGTAAAATGGAAAATGAATGAACCCAGCTTTTGATTCACTCGTAAAAAAAATAAGTGAATCAAAAGCTTGGCTCATTGTGTTGGTTATTATAATACATGTTTGAGTTCATGTGTAAATAGTACGTGTGAAATTTTTTAATTAGACCTTCGTTTGAGGTGTAAACAAAAGCCCATAGACTATTTCTAAGTGTTATTAAAAAAAATAATCAATCGCATTCTAGGCCTACATCGAGACGGAGCGTGACACCTATCCAATGAATTCCTTGCTGTTAAATGGAAGAGAATTTGTTAACTGGAAAATAGTTGGTGTTAACTAAATTATCTAATACTGAAAATGCCCTTAATACTTAAAATTCCAAAAATGCCATTATATGATATTATTGCCTTTCTTTACCTAATTTAAAAATGTCCTCTCCCCTGCAATTTGAATGCTGCTTCATTCTTGATGATTGGTGGAAATACATACAGATATTGGCTTTGGGTTTGAGTGTCGGTTGGGTAAAGGGACTTTTGGTAGAGAAAATAGTGCAAAATATGTATTGTATTATATGTTTTGTAATTATTTTTGTCATTTTTAATGAATTTCAAATTGCACTTTTAATTGTAATTTTGTTGTTGTTTGATTTTAATCCAACTCAAATTCAAAGAAAAATCTTAAAATAAAGAAAGGCTCTTTTTTAATTTGAGTTGGACTAGTAAGTTTCTGTTCTATGATTTTAATTCAACTCAATTTTTTTGGAGTGTTACATTTTTATGATTTTAATTTTGACAAATCGGCAACATGTTTATGAGTTTGGCACTCGGTGCTTATATGTATAGTCATATGGTGGTTTGGTGACCCACAAAGGAGGCAAATGTCATAAAAACTCTAGGAAAAATATCTACTAATATTTAATATTTTTGCTATTATTTATCAAGTTTTTATGATATTAATATGAAATTATATATATATATATATATATATATATATATATATATATATATATATCTGAGTTCACAGATTTTAAGAATTTGAAAGTTGTAATCTTGTTGACATGTTTGTCCACGTCAAATCCACTATAATAATAGAAAATTTTATAGACAGTCCCACCATAATAAGTCATTGTCCCTGAGATCATTTGTATATGTGAACTAATCACCAGCTCACTAAAACATACTGAATGACACTTTATATTCAAAAGTTAATGGATATGAACATGTAATGTCGGGACTCGAACCATAAATATTTTGTTACAAATTTTGGGTAGGACTTTCAATTTTTTATTGATTTTTAAGAAAAAATATGAAATGGTAAGAGATTTTCAGATCATCTAATTGAAAAATTAATAACTATATATAACATTTAGAGCATATTTCTCTCAATAACTAGTTTTTGAAAATGAGATTTACTTTAAAAATATTATCATGTCACGACTTTCTGAGATGATATCAGAGTCCACGTGCAGTCGCTACATAGACATGAGAGATGGTGTGAAGTGGCAAGAAAGTCCCACGTAATTTAATTTGAGGAACGAATGACCGAATGACTCTATATAAGACTTGAGACACCTTTCTCTTAATAATTAGTTTTTTAATGGTGAGTTCTACTTCAAAAATATTATATCATGTCATGATTAGCTTTTAGCATAAATTTATAATGGAGGTCAAAACCATTATATAAATTTAGGATTCAAGGTTTTTTCTTTTATAAAATGTAGATAAATGATATCTCGTCCATGTGCTGAGGATGAATTCATTATACATATTGCATTATGTGTGGTGAGTTATTGAAAATGTCTATATTTGAAAATAGGGCCACCAAAAGTATTATAATTAGATTTATGAACATATATCTTTTAAGATTTTCAAATTTTGATTAATTCAAAGGCCAGTAATCTTCCCACAGGCACTTTGTGTATACAAACATGGGTTTTACCGTGATATCCATTTTACCCTTCACCTATTGTATTAAAACTGTAAAACAATAGGAACGTCAGAAATCGACTTACTAATTGGATTTCTGACATTCCTATTTTTTACATTTTTGATACGGAATGTGAAAAGTAAAATGGACATCACAATAAAATCTATGTTTATATACGCAAAATGCCAGTGGGAGAATCGCTCACCTCATTCAAATTATTTTAGTTCTTAAACTCTTGTTTCCTTTAAAAGTATATTTGATTGATTCGATAAAAGTGATTATGATAGATTTTATATTTATATATTGACTAATCACATGAGACCAAAGTCGTTCTTACTTTTGAATGGGGGATATAAACTCTTATACGCTATGACCCTCCATCCAAAGTATATACATGATAATAATTTTTTACTATTGTTTCTAGCTATTCTTGTAATCTATTCTGTCAATGACTCATTGTGACAACTGACAAGAGCATGCTGAAGGGTTCAACACCTCTATAATATCGATTATGAATGTCTAAAACTGTTCTATTGAATATTCGTAGGCATCTGACTTAAAATGTAGTTATAGGCAATCAAATATAAATTTAATATTAAATTCTCTTAAATGTTATTCTTTAAATCAAACGACTAATATGTCTTCTAGCATTAATTTTTAATATAATCAAAATTAGTCTTGATGACATAGACTTCTTTCAAATGTTATAGTAGTAACTCATTTATATAATTTTATATTGAATATTCATCAACTCACAAATTGGATATTTTTGGGAGAGTGATTTTGGGTTATGACAAAAAGAAGAATCCTCCAACTGCAAGTCAAGAGTGACTCTTAGGCAGCATTTGAACGAGGGGTGAAAATGAGATTAATCTTCGTCTACCCCGTTTAGTAACAATGAAAGTGCTGAGAAAATCCCAAATTTATCCTCTGGAGTGTAAATTTGAAAACCCATTTTACCTTATATATCTTAATTATTAAATAAGATAAGAAAAATCCATATTCAAAGAAAATACCTAGAAAATTTATCTCTCATCCAAACGACAATTATTATCACTCCAATAGTTGTCCAAGTAAAGGGAGAATGGTGGGAATGAGGGCATTTTTTAAGTCTCAAATTATAAGGCTTATACAATCGATTTATTGTCATTCTCTGTACATTTTATTAGAAAATATTTAACTTATCATACTATTTGAAGTTTTTTTTTTTTAAAAAAAAGAGAGACTTTAAAAGTTTTCAAACTTAAGAGAAACTTAAAATGATGGAATGGGCTGAAAGGTGATCTTGGATCTCTCATTTAGGGCCTTTAAATCAGTAAAACATGGGCTACCTGTCCATTCCATGTGAGACTATATATTTGGTATGGTACTATGGTGGATGTATTGAAATGATTACTTCTAGAAAAGCTCAAGCAGATAAAACAAGTATCTTCATATGTTTTCTGTGCAATCGGATGCATGAACAAGTGGAGAGAGAATGCCCTCAGTCTCACCATTTAAGGAACCAAAATAATATAAATAACATTCTTTGAAGCAATAGTGCACAGAATTTCATTAAATCTAAGGAGGTTTTCTTTATGATTATGAATATCCACCCTTAAGAACCAAAGCCTAAATGTCTCAAGTATTAATCATTCTTAGACTCTAAAATCTTCTTCATTCATTTTAAAAATCCTATATTTTAAAATATTAAATTTTATAATACAAACGCAATCCTTTGGTATCTACATCAAGATAAACTATAGGAGCAAAATTCCTTTACTGTACTCTAAGATACATTAAATATTAGTACCATCAAGAAAAGTGAAATTCACTATTATAGAGATTGAAGTTCTATAATAGTTTTATTAGATAACTAGATGTTACTAATCGGTTCCACACTCAAAAGGACTAGTGGCCCCGTTTATAAATCCAAGGTCATCTCGGGATGCTTCCGATGTGGTACTCTGTGCACGTTATCAACTCCCCAGCTCAATCTCTGGCACAATAGTTAGAAGGGAAAGGGAGAAGAGGGGGGGGACCCACACTTCTTTTGTGTAGGGCCCACACAACCATTGTCACAAATAACGTTCTCGGGATATTAACGACAATTGGTAATATCATGATATTTTTAAAATCTCATATTTTAATCAGAAAAATCTCGCAGAAATTATAATATTTAAAAATAATAAAAAAATAGAATAAATAAAAATATCAATAAAATAAAAATGGTAATAAAGAATTTACCAGGAATTTACCGGGATATTATTGCGACATTACCATTTATTGCGATTTTATCGGGAATTTACCGTTGTGCCGATAAAAACACGTTTTTAATGCGGTAATAGTATTTTGCAAATAAAAATATGGTAAATTTGAAAATACCGCCGATATTTCTAACAATGCACACAACTATAGTACTCTAATATTTTCTTGCCCTTTTGCTCTCTCGAAGGCCTGGCCTACATCGCCCTCAACCAGTACATGTCAGCACGACCGAAGGGAGTCCCGATCCCACATAGAAGTAGTCCGATTTCCTTTAATACCAAATTGTCATGGGTCAATTTCACACTCAAAATGGCTAATCGATTCCAAGATTCCCGCCCGGGCTTATAAACTCAGGGTCATCTCATGGTACTTTTGATGTGAGACTCTCCCAATGTTACATAGAGCCCCTCTAAAAGTGTAATTAGAAAGAAACAATAACAATACATCTAAAATATCACTAAGTTTATAGGATTAGCTATTAATTTTTAAGTTCAACTCCTCATGAGCTCACTCACTTGATACATGAGATGTATAGACGATTTTGTACATTTGTGACATTAGTTTTACCTCCATACAGGACAAAGATACCTATGTTATTAAAAAAAAAATACTAAGCTTAGATTTTTTTTTTTAGTTTGCATACCCTAATTAAATATATAGCAGGAGTTGATGAAGAATGAAGGTTTTTATAAGTTGAAAATAAATGATTTTTTTTTTGTCACACACTGTTTCAAGTAAAAAATGCTTTACATGATTATGTCCAAAAGTATCTATCCTCCTTATAACGAAGCTGCTAAATCTTGTGACTTTCATTTATTCCTAAATGTGTATCGCAACTACTAAAGTACAATAGACAAAAATCATTTATTTCTTGTAGTTCACAGTTCACACATCTTACATTTCATTCATAACTGGAAACTTCATTTGCAGAGTTGTCTCTTATCAAGAAGCCAAATCATGCCAACGAGCCAAGAAATGCAACAGCCAAAGTATGTTGAGGAGACAACTTAACAAGAGGCCAATGAGCAATGTCTTGCCAACTAGTTGAGCACATGTGATTTGTTTGCTCTCCATTACTGATTTTTTCTATTAATTTGAGATGATCAAGTTGGTCGTTATAGATACGTGACAAGTCATTTGATGAATTTTAACACTCTTTTTCGTCATCGATTTGTCACATAATAGAACCACTATCAGTTTTTATTGTTGACTTTCGAACATGGAACTTAGTGTCTACTCTGATACCAATTGTTAAAAATTGACCAATCCAACAAATGCTCTAGAGATGATGCAATGCATGAAATTTATGTTTCTTAAAACTTTTATTTAACTTAGAGGAAGTTGGTCTGACGGTCAAGAAGCTCTCCTCATGAAGTGAGGTCTTCGTTCAATTCAAACCCCTTTATGCCACTCCCCATAGGGTTACTCCTCATCGACTTATCAGTGTGTGTAGATTAGAAGGTTTACACATTCTGGTGAGATTAGTTTCACCTCTAATGTGGATGAAGATACCTATGTTACTAAAAAAAAAATCCAATACACTTAGTCCCACACCCCAAGCTAAGGCCTCTTGAATACATGACAAATCATTGATAAATCTTTAACACATGTTTCATTCATCCAATAATAAAAATAAAATTCATTGATAAAGTATTTTAAAAATTAGTGAAAATAATATTGTAAAAATATATAAATTTCATATATTAATAATAGTGCGTTTACAAACAACCAAATTTAGAAATCTACAAGGCAAATTTTATATCCAGCTAGTTGCTTTGAAGGTGACATATTATGGAAGCAAAGGTCAGATTCATGTCCCATGTCCACATAAGAAACGAGAAAGCATGAAAGGTGTAGGGAAGCCTAAACTGAGATGGCCCACTTGTTAAAGAGGCCTTGACTGGAATATACAGTAATCTATCATAGACAATTTTTTTTTTTAAAAGGAAAAAGAAAAAAGAAAAAAAATATCCAGCTATCTGGCGATAGTGCTCAAGAAAATACAGGGTCCAGTTCCATATTACTCCAAGTTTGGGCCAAATTAAATAACTAATTTAATATTAGATTGATTTGGCCCCATCTTGATTTAGACAAGCTTGACTCAATAAACATATTTTTAGTAGTATCATTTTATTCTTGTAAATTTTAATAAGATTAAGGAACTAAAAATATCTTATCTATAGTCATCTTCATTGACTCCACTAAAAAGATACAATTATCTTTTAAATTAATAAAGAGGTGAGGGTCTTGATTTTTGTTACAAATTTTAATATGATATCATTCTCATTTTAATAAAAATTCAAACTAAAAATATATACATATATATATATATATATATATATATATATATATATATATTTCTATTGCAGTGTCCATAGTCCATGCACCTTTGTTTCCTTTCCCATTTCCCTTCCTATATATTCCAATCACTCCCTCCAAAGTCTGCAGCACCCATCACTTTAAAATCTCTTTTTGCCTCTGCTTTTGATCCATCTTCTCTCTCTGGTCTCTGTGTTTCTCTCTCACACTGTCGCTTCCTCCACGCCAAACAGAAATGTGTTTGATCCTGTAACCGCAAATTGTTTTCTAAAATCTCTCAAAATCCCTTCAGGATCCCTCCTTCTTCATGGAAAGGGAAAGAGAGAGCTCTTTCTTGGAGCTTCTTTTGTTCCAAACCGTCAAATTCTTCGCAAGATTGTGTTTTTTTCTCTCTTCCAATCCGAGCCCACTTTTCTCCGTTATCATCTCTTTCTATTTTCTGCTTCTTCTTTATCTCCCCAACCTCTTCTTGTATTTCATTTTCTCTCCTGTTCTGATCTCCACTGCCATTATCTTGGTCACCCTTTTCCGTTTTGGATCCATTCCAAAAGAAAAAGACAAAACTTTTCTGCCGGGGAGCGAGAAATCTGATGAGAAACTCCAAGATCCGAACCGGGTCAGAGCCGTACCTGATCTTGGTCTCGCCAAACATGAAAAAGAAAACTCTTCTCTGAAGGAGATCGAGAAATCCAATTCCAAATGCGAAGATACCAACCGGGTCCGAGCCGTATCCGATCTTGCTCTCATTCAAGTAGAAAAAGGCGAGATTTTTCTGCAAAAATGCGATCCCAAAGATGAAGAGTCGAACTGGGTCCGACCCGTTCCCGACCTAGGTCTCACCGCACAAGACGAAGACGCGACCTTTCCACTAGAAATCGGAGAGAGCGACTTTAAAGACGATGTCCCGAACTTGATAGGATCCGATGATGAAAGCGAAACCGGAATGGATTTCGTCCAAGACGTCGATCTTTCCGATTTGTTTGTAGGATGGGATCGTGGCGGACCCTTGGAAGTCATATACGAGGAGTATGAGGGCGAAGAACACGATGGTCCGCCGCGAAATGTGACAGATGGGAATCTCCCGTACGTGGATATCGACGGAATGCTGTCATCGGCTTTTTATTACACGGATTCCGACTCGTCCGAGGGAGAGTTTCAGGTGGAATTCCCGGAGTGGGACCTGCCGGAGAATCTCTACTTCAGGTGGGAGGAAAGAGAAGGTCTGATAGAGATTCCGTTGGGACGGAAACGGACGGGCGGATTTGAGTTGGAGGATGAGAATCTGATAGAGATCAATATCTCTTCGGCGCCAAGTGGGTAATATCCGGTGGGTCAGTTGCCGGCCCGTTTGGCTTTTAATTAGATGCAGAGGTAAAAGTGAACTCAGTTGACGGAGGATTCATTGTCCACGTGGCACAGCTTAGATACATCCTTGAAGTTGTGGGCCGCATTGTTTTTTTGCCTTTCATAACTGGTTGATTTTGCTGAAAGCTTGAATGTATACAGTGATCATACTTTTTTAACCGTTAATATGAAATAGTCAAAAGTCAAACCCCACCGGCGGGACGGTCAGGATTGTCCGGTTCATTTGAATAGTAGTAGGAAAACCATCAACTAAAATTTCTCCATTCTGTGCCATGTGTAATAATCAGTGGTGGTGATGCTTTTTGCATATTGAAAAAAGAAAAAAATCAAAGTTTGAAGAATTTCAATAAACTCACCAAATGCAATTTCAAAATCCTTCGAATGTAATTTTAATTTTAATTTTTAATCACTTTTATAATTTTATATATATTTTAATTATTGGCATGAGAAACATGTGATATATCAATTTAATTAATCAAAATCAGTCTTAAAATTTCAAAATTTTCTATTTTTTGCCATAACTATTATTATTATTAAATCTCCATAATATTATTTCTAACTGTAAATTAAAAGAATAATAGATATATTTGAAGGTTATCAAAAATTATTTAGTTTATATTAAAAAAGGATAAATAATTTATTATTATATGAAATCAACATGCAGCATACATCAAACGACCGGATCCTATTGAGATCATCGCCATGCCTTTAAGAACCAGGGTGGAATTACATATAACAGTAGAGAACTCTAAAAGAAAAAAACTCATTACTCAGGTATAGATTATATTTATAAGAAGGCAAGCTCTAACACGCGCAAAATCTATTAGAAGATATGGGATAGAGTGAAAATTTTATTTTCCTTCTATTATGTAACGTTCATCAAGTAGCGGTCTATCGATAACACGCTCTTGTAGCTATATGTTCTGTGTATTGGTACACCGATAATTGATGAGCGGTACACCGATAAAGGTAAAATGGGAATTCCATTCCATTCCATATCTCCTAATAGATTTTGCCCGTGTTAGGATGAGCGTCCTTATAAGAATTACTGTTTATCTAGTTATATTAATTATTGTTAGTTCTTTTTTATTGACCAAGGTGTTTAAGGATGCCTTTTTGGATGAGGAGTAAATTTTAGAGGGCTTATCTCGAGTAGGGGTCACCCTTGAGTAGGGGTGACCCTTAAACTGGGATTACCCTTATCTTGTTTAGTAATTTCAGTGGTAAACTAAAAACTTACCCTAAGGATAGAAAATCTTGTTTGGAATCTAATATATTAATATTTTTTGAATTTTTTATAAAATATAATTTTTAAATAATATTAATGAAGTAAATTCTAATAATATAACTTATAATAATATTATCTATTTTTTATAAATTATTTTTCATAATTATAATTTAAAATAAACACTTGTATTCTAACATTAAAAAAATAAATAAAGATTTTTCGATATTATTATTTTAAATCCCAATGAATGAATATAAAATATCAACATATCTCTTCATAAAAAAATTATAATTATAATTTTTTATATTATATGAATTTAATAAAAATATTAATTCTTATAAAATTGTTAATATGTGAGGTTATCCCTGCTCACAGTTACCCCTACTCAAGAGTAACCCTGGGTAACCTCTACAAAATTTACCCCTCATCTAAATGCATCATGTTGAAAATATTGACAATTTTTTAAAATAAACATTCAACAAAATAAATTGCTAATTATCCCAAAAGAGATTACCATGAAGCTCAAACTCTTTTGGAGTTTCTAGACCCTTTCGAAATCGGACAGAATCACTCCTTAAAATAAGATATTTTGACAATTATGTTTTATAAAATTTTATTTTTAGTTTTTATATTATATGAATTAAATAAAAATTGTTATGTTAGATTACCCCTGCTTTCAGTTACCCCTACTCCCGAGTAACCCTTAAAATTTACCCCGCATCCAAATGCATCATGTTGAAAATGTTGACATATTTTTAAAATAAACTTTTAAGAGAATAAATTGCTAATTACTCCGAAAGATATTATAATGAACCTCAAACTCTTTCAGAGTTTCGAGACCTTATCGAAATTTCGACAAAATCACCCTTAAAAATAGGATATTTTGACAATTATGTTTCATAAAATTTTATTTTTATTATTTATACTAGATAGATTTAATAAAAAATATTAATTCTCATAAAATTGTTAAAATGTCAGTTTATCCCTACTTATAGTTACCCCTACTCAAGGGTAACCACAATAAAATTGACCCCTCATCCAAATGCATCATGTTGAAAATGTTGACACATTTTTAAAATAAATTTCAAATAAAATTAAATTGCTAATTACTTGAAATATTTTTTTTAATTATATAATATATATATTTTTTGAAATATTTTAATTTTATAATATTTAATTGATAAAGAGAGGAAGGCAAGGGGTGTTGAGGGGTAGGATATTGTGAATACCCAACCTCCAAAAGGGGTATTAAAAAATAGGATGTGAGGGGTAAATTTTCAAATTTTTACCCTCACCCCCTTGTTACCAAATGAGGGTGACAAGGGGTAATGGGGGGTTACCCTTTCTTACCCCTATCCAAACGCAGCCTAAGTCTTTTGGAGTACCATTAATTCTCAAGAAATGTGCAAATCTCCTTACTCTTACACACCCCGGATAAATTTACGGGAGAGTGACTATTTAGGGTTCAATTAGGTTCAACCACGGTCAAAGCCGGTCAAGTATTAAAATAATATAAATATTATATATAATATTAAGTAAGACATATTTTACCTATCATATTAATATAAATATTAAAAATAACTTTCAAACTCTGAGTAATATACCAAAACGGTGAAATATATGAGATAGAAATAGTAATAAACATTTATATTTCAAATATACATATTTTTTAAGGGGAAAAATTAAAAAAAAATTAAAAAAATTCAAATTTCTGAACCGAGGTTCGCAGTTCACTGTTTTTGTGTCAAAACTGCATAAAACCGTGAGTCTGACCGGTTTTATGCGGCTTTAACCCAAGGCCCGCTTTTGGCATGGACCGAACCGTAAATCCCGCGGTCGCGGCTGAACCTCCGGTCCGACTGCGGTTCGGTCCGGTTCTGATAACATTGTCTAATCTCTTTAGCTAGGTTAAAAATTTAATGAGTTTTGCCTTTTTTTTTAAAAAAAAAAAAAACCTAAGTAAACTTGATATCAAATGGGGTCAAAATCAGCTCGAGCCTAACTTCTCATTCACAACTATATACATATTGAAGCCTCTCCCTTTACGACAACTTTTGGCCTAATTTTGAGTTATGTTTAGACTTAAAAGATGCCCAATTTTATAATGTGGAGTTAACAAATTATTAAGGAGGTTGTATGTGCATTAGCCTTTTTTATTTTTTAAAATGATTTTTTTTTAAAAAAAGCACCGAGATTTTCAAAAAATAAAATTTGGAAAAGGAAGAAAAAATCTCGACCTTTTTTCACCCCTGGTATTCATATCATAAATGGATCTAACTTCCACAAAGAATAGACCCAGTTAAGTTTGGGTTGGATTTAATACATGTCAAATTGGTCTAAGACCAACCATTAATCACTGTATAAAATGTGTACGGACATCATAGTTTATTTCTTGCCTGAAAGGTCAATGTACATGGAAAGTTGATTTTTTTATGAAAATGTTTTCATATTGTATTCCATATTATTAAACTCCCTGTCTTTTATAAGTTATATATTTTAGAATCTAATTAATTTAAATTATTTATAATTTTTAAATTTTGAAGTCTTAAAAAATACTGTTCCAAAGATCTAATCATAATGAATTTTCACAAGCACATAAACAAATTTTTTTTTAATAGATTCACTATCACTTGGATTAATGAGCCCTATCTCCTAAGTCTACTGTCTACGTGGTAAATTTTATAGTCAAAATGGCTTATGAGATTCTTGCAATATTCGAAACATTTTTAATATCTATAAAACACAGACTTTCTTAAAATTATTAGAAACTCAAAAGTGTTGTTTCTATTTTTTTTTAATAAAAAAAGAACAAGTCATCCCTTACTCATCATTATGCCTAGTCACTGCTCTTTACATCTAAATATTTATCAAAGGGTGCCGATATAGACACCGACGTTTTCCGCCAGCAGACACCGAATTTTAGATTTTAGGTGAAAATTACCATTCTGCCCTTCACGTATGAAGGAATCGATCGGTTGATTCCCGAACGGGTGGAAGAAAACAGCAAAACAGATCGATCGCACGATGCAGTGATCGATCCATTTTCAAATGAAAAAATCAGCAGCGTAACAGATCGATCGCACGATTGTCCCATTGATCTGTTTAAAAATAATTATATTATTTAAATAATAAAATTTCCTTTAAAACTTTAAAGTTATTTTTTAAGCATTGTGTTTTTTCAAAATTTCTCAAATGTAATATCTGGACTAATTACAATAACCTGATAAAAATACTTTAAGACTTAAAGGTCTTTTGACACTCCTAAATATTTAAAACACAGTATTTTACAAATAAGGGTATCCCTAGGGTATGTCAAAAACACATTTAGGAGTGTTAAAAGACCTTGAAGTCTTAAAGTATTTTTATCAGGTTATCATAATTAGTCCGGATATTTAATTTGAGAAATTTTAAAAATACACAGTATTTAAAAAATAACGTTAAAGTTTTATCTTTCCTTTAAAATTTTAAAGTTATTTTTTAAGCATTGTGTGTTTTCAAAATTTCTCAAATTTAATATCTGGACTAATTACGATAACCTGATAAAAATACTTTAAGACTTCAAGGTCTTTTGACACTCCTAAATATTTAAAACACAGTATTTTACAAATAAGGGTATCCATAGGGTATGTCAAAAACACATTTAGGAGTGTCAAAAGACCTTGAAGTCTTAAAGTATTTTTATCAGGTTATCGTAATTAGTCCGGATATTGAATTTCAGAAATTTTGAAAATACACAGTGCTTAAGAAATAACTTTAAAGTTTTAAAGGAAAGATAAAATTTTAAAGTTATTTTTTAAGCACTGTGTATTTTTAAAATTTCTCAAATTAAATATCCGAACTAATTACGATAACCTGATAAAAATATTTTAAAACTTCAAGGTCTTTTAACACTTCTAAATGTGTTTTTGACATACCCTAGGGATACCCTTATTTGTAAAATACTGTGTTTTAAATATTTAGGAGTGTCAAAAGACCTTGAAGTTTTAAAGTATTTTTATCAGGTTATCGTAATTAGCCCAGATATTAAATTTGAGAAATTTTGAAAAAACACAATGCTTAAAAAATAACTTTAAAGTTTTAAAGGAAAGATAAAACTTTAACATTATTTTTTAAGCACTGTGTATTTTTAAAATTTCTCAAATTAAATATCTGGACTAATTACGATAACCTGATAAAAATACTTTAAGACTTCAAGGTCTTTTAACACTCCTAAATGTGTTTTTGACATACCCTAGGGATACCCTTATTTGTAAAATACTGTGTTTTAAATATTTAGGAGTGTCAAAAGACCTTAAAGTCTTAAAGTATTTTTATCAGGTTATTGTAATTAGTCCAGATATTAAATTTGAGAAATTTTGAAAAAACACAATGCTTAAAAAATAACTTCAAAGTTTTAAAGGAAATTTTATTATTTAAATAATATAATTATTTTTAAACAGATCGATCGCACGATCGTGCGATCGATCTGTTACGTTGCTGATTTTTTCATTTGAAAATGGATCGATCGCTGCATCGTGCGATCGATCTGTTTTGCTGTTTTCTTCCACCCATTCGGGAATCAACCGATCGATTCCTTCATGCGTGAAGGGCAGAATGGTAATTTTTACCTAAAATCTAAAATTCGGTGTCTGCTGGCAGAAAACATCGGTGTCTATATCGGCAACCTTTATCAAATAAGATAACAACAAATCTGTTGAAAAGACTTTTATTTGAATGTCTAGGACTCTAATAATCATTTGTTGAATTAATCAAGTTCTGTTTTTATTTTTTATAATTTCATTAATTTCAATTAATTTAAATTTTTTAATTTTACAATTTTGAAAAACCCGACTTAATTTATTTGAGTATTAGACCAAACTAATTTTGATGAGTCCTGTACTCAAATAAATAATATCACCTATTCAAATCTATTCAAATAGGCATAGTCTTAATATTTTAGAGAATGCCTTTTTTTCTTTTTTTACATTAAAAAAAATCATGCTTTAGTGTTAAAAATAATAGTCCAAATAAAAACTTTTAAACCCTTTTTTAATTTTAATTTAAAGTGTTTAATTTATTAAAAAGAATATCTCTTCCCCCGCCCAACGTCGCATTTCAAGTTGCTCTCTTAAATGGGGAGTGTAGAGAGAGAGAGAGAGACAGAGAGGAGGAGAGGAAGGAGGAGGAGGAGGAGGAGGAGGATATAGAGACAGAAATGAAAACAATGGGTTTGAAACAACGACATGCCAATGCTTCTCATGCCAGTGAAGAGGGAAATCAGAGGAAAGGAATCAAACCCGACCATCATTGGGATTTTCTGGTAAAATCCTGTTATTAATTTTCTACGGTTCTTTTCATTTTTATGCAGTGTCATGCATTGCGGCATCATGGTTTTGGATTCTTTTTCTTTTGAGGGTTTAGATTTGAACCCCAAAGTTTTAAAGGGGTTTTTATGTGGGTCCTTTTTTCTGTTGATTGTATTTTGGTTTCATAGATGATGTTTTTCGTGTTACATTTGTTGCTTTCTTTCTGTTGCAGTTCTATTGTTCTTTCGTATTTTTCATTCTTGGATGGGTTTAAATGTTGATTTAGGTATTTATTACCAAGAAAACAAAGAAAATAAAATTTCTGCATCATCTTTTTGAGGATTAGTATGATATTTACATTTTGATTTTTAGGGTTTTTTATTGGGATTTGATATATTTTCTATAAAGAATTATGGGCTTTCATCGTTATTATTATTATGATTACTACTACTACTACTGCTGCTGTTTATTATTTTGAAAAGTAAGCTCGACTCAAATCCACAGAAGATGGCGGTTTGGCCACAGTTCCCAGGATTGGTATATATGTGGTAGTCAAATGAGTTAATTGCTCCATTTTGTTGGGAAAAGAAGCACACAAACAATAAACTAAAAAACAAACCATAGATCAAACACACACAAAGACACACAGATTTTACATGCTTCCCTTTCGGTACATCTACAGGTTCAAACTAGATCCACTATGCTCAGAGGCAAAAACAAAGAAGATACAGCTGACCTTTGTTACAATTTTCGCTCTTCTACCCTCTCTCACGAAAAGAGACATTATATATTGCCTTAATTAGGGTTTACACAGGTGCAAACTTACGACCTATGACCGGACCAGTACATATCTGATAATTAGGCTCTGCAAAACCTAACACATTTTTCAAGATTAAGAATATCTTTTATGTAGAAGTTTCACAAATTTGAGAAATGGGAATAAAGGATGTTTGCATGTGAGAAGGAAAACAAATTCCCGTGACTATGAGCACCTTTAAACTTATCAGATTCAATTTTCCTCAGTTTGATCAACAAGGTTTCATTTGGAATTCTTATTGTAAAAATCATTGCCACTATTTTGCTTCTCAATTGAGCATTTTAAATTCTTGATGTTTGATTCTCTTGATATATGGTTTTCATTATGTTGTAATAGGACTCCCATCCCTTCTCTCATGAATGTTTTTTTTTTTTTTCTAGGAAGAAATTGAAGCTCCAATGTGGGTGGATTTTGCACAAGAAGCTCAGTCCATGGGCAAAGACATGTAAGCTTTTAGAAGTTCTGTTTTTTCTATGAGTTGAATATGTAGTTCTTTGAGGTTGCATTTGCATATGCTACTTGCAGATGATATATTGTTCATTGGTGAAACAGGAAATCAATTGAATGAGAAATTAGAATTATGGAGGAAATCTTTGGAGATGAATGGGTTGACTATTAATAGAGCAAGAATAGAATATTTAAACTGTAACGCTATTGGTTTAGAAAGAATACAAGACGAACTGATTAAAATTGGAAATGATTAGGTATTATATAGAGATAAATTTAGGTACTTAGGTGGTCTTTGAACCAAACAGAGGTATAGATCTAGATATAACCAATAGGATGCAAATTGGATGGCGAATTGTAGGCAAACTAGTGCAATGCTATGTGATAAAAGAGTACCATGTAGATTAAAGGGAGGTTCTATTAGTCAATCATTGGCTAGCAATGCTTTATGGAATCAAGTGTTGGGCAATTAAGAAAGAAACTAGTAGATAAGGTAATGGTAATAGAAATGCATTCAAAGATGGATGAGTAGAGTTACATTAAAAGATAGAATTAGGAAAAAATGTATCAGAGGAACCTTTAGACTAGCTCTAATATATGAGAAAATGAGAGGAAGTCACTTAAGGTGGTTTGGACATGTATGTAGTAGACAAGAAACAACCTTGATTAGGAAAATTTAAGAGATGCAAATAGAGGAAAGAAGAAAGAGAGGGATAGCTTTAAAACTTGATTACAAGGGGAGAAAAATGATATGATAGATAATAGGTAATAGAGGATATGGATTTTGATAGAATAAAATGGTAGAGAAAATTTCAGGAAGTTGATCCTAGATAGGTGGGAATAGTGGCGTTGATGATGCTGCTGATGATGAATCAAGTGACAAACGTATTAATGTTTTAGTTGGGTTTCAAAAGGAGAAAGGAGTGATAATATTTTTATCATCTTGGAAAATAATGTGAAAAGAGTACTAGAAGAGTAAGTGAAGAACCTATGAAGACTCCATGAAGAGTTTTGACACAGAAGTGTTTGGCATTGGCGCGTTGCACATTTTAAAAAGTTCATACAAACATGGGTACTAGATACCTAGGAATCTGAAAGTCACCTTGTATCCTTCTTGCCTATAATCTTTACATGCGATCTCTTCTAAAAGTCTTCTGTTTTCCTAGGTTGTGTTTTGTTGGTCTTTTGCTCTTCCTAATGGCCTCCACTTTCCTCCCCTTAAACAATCCATGGCATTGTAGTTTCTAGTGCTACTTTCTGCAATGCTTTCGGGACCATACATTGTGACTCCTTGATCCATATCCAGAACATATTGAAATATAAATTTTTTTGATGCCTTTATCAAGATGAAAAGATCCTGTCCAAATGACCCTTTTGGACATTTAGTGGAGCATCATCTAGACGCTATGGGCTTGAAATTTGTTTTTTTTTTTTTGACTGGTAACTTCTCTAATTTAACACCTAAAACCACACTATCTTAGTATTGTGGATGGAGTGACAAGGAGTTTTGTAGATTTTGGACAGTATAACTCTCCTTTTCTATCCTCACAATCACTTGTTCTATTTTTTATCATAATTTTGTTGACAGTTGAAAGAAACCTCATCACTCTGCCTAGAGATGAAACTATTCATAGTTTTTTATTTTTTTTTTATTGAGGTATGCCACATCTCTTTATTGTCGATATGGAGGTTTACAAAACATCATGTCCCACTTGTCATGTGGGATTTACTTAAGTTGAGTAGCATATGAGATCCTTACCTTATTTGCTCAACTTTATCCACTGTCTTTGGGTGTCTTTGACAACTAGGGGTTCTAAACTTACAGTTTCTAATATTAAGAGATCAGGGGAAGAAATCAAAGAGGCCCCTTCATTGAGTATGTCTTAAATTGTTTATTCCATCTTTGAAATGGTCAGATCAAATGCTCTTCCTATTTGTAGTCTTTGCCTTCAAGTGGTTTGGCATTATTTGTTACAATATCTAATGCCTAGTTTTAAAAGCCATAACATTGAAATTTTCTTTTTCACTTGTTTTAAAAAAAAATTGCCTTTTCACTTACAACTGCAACTTGTTCCCATGAAGAAGAATGCACAATCTTACTTTATGATGTTGGTCACGTCCAACATGATGTGACGAACTTCCTTGTATAATCTCAATTATGGCCATTATGCCTTGGCAATTTTTAGAACAAGTGGGCTTATGGAACTGTCGCAGATGTGGTTTTGGAGAAATGCACATGTGAGTTTTTTTTTTTCCAACTTTTCCATTGGTCTTCTCGCACTTTGGTTTTTGTTGTGTTTCTTCTTTATCCAGACTTTAACTCGGATCCCACTTTTTGCGTTAAGCCGACTTGACAAACTTTCCAAAGATACATAATTTGAGGCATTTTTAGATCCTCAAGTGGGCTCCACAAGATTGTAAAGTGGTCATTTCCTTGTTTGAACAATTTATGGTATTTTTATCATCACTTTTCGATCTGTACTCAGATTTGAGGTGTGTAAGTTGTCTTGAGGAGCTAACTTAGGGATCTTCAAGGTGGTACCTCAATTACCATCATGTGTTCAATGTAGGTGGACTGGTGGACTGCATCCTATATATTTTAATCCATGTATCCGTTCTATGATTTGTCAGTTATTTTTTTTTTTTTGAAAGGTAACTTAATTAATAAAAAAAGGAGAGCACAACAAAACAGGGAATACAAAGACCAAAACAAAAGAACCAAACCCCCTAATTACATAACAGAATCAACATTCTTTGTATCCAAAGATAACCCCTGCCTAGCCAACACATCAACAGCTGAGTTAGTTGAACAAGGAACCCAGGCAATCTGAATGATTTGTCAGTTATGTTGGGAAGGTATTGCAAGAATCTTTCAAGTGGTTCCCAAGTCATGATCTTATGATCACATGAGTGGGCCCCACTTTGTATGTTAGATCCAAATATCTGATCATTGATGTGTTTTTTTTTCGTAGCATTACTAAGAACTTGGATATGCCTCTCATCTCTTTAGGCATCTTTGAGTTACCCCTGTCTTCCTTTTGGTGGATCATACCCAGTAAAGTCCAAATTGACATGGATCCTTTTAGACTGTCATTTGATTAATCTGTATGAAGTCCAAATTGTCATGGTCAGATTGTGTTAAAGTCCAAGTTGACATAATTAGACTATGTAAATGATAGATCATCATGATCCTTCATGGATCCTTTTAGATCTTCTTTAGATTTTGAATTAAGGACTGATCAAAATTTGCTGGGCCTTGTCAAGTATCATCTTGTGGCAAATTTGCAAAAGTTTTAGGTGCCAACAACAATATACGTGAGAAGTGGTAGTGTAGTCCACATTACATGGAGAGCGATGTCAATGATTCTGTGACACTGGTCCCTGAATATGAATATGGATGGAGCTAATTTCTATTTGGTCCCTTCATTGTTATAGAACTAAAATGCAATTCAATTATTGTTTATCTAAAAATAGCCTTTATTTATACAATAGCATTCAATATTTATGATATGTGTTGTTTTCTGTATGTTAAGTTGATAACTAAAGATTGTGTATACTAAATTGCAGTTACAATGACTGGTTTCAAACTGCCCACCCGTAAGCATCTAATCTTCTTGGTTCAATTGATTTTCCTTTCTTATTGTACACATCCCATATTGATGTGCAAATGCAAATGATCCTTGTCTGTATTTGCAGGTTCCATCAATGCTCATCACACCAATTGATCTCCATGCTCTCTTGTTCAAGTGAAGGGAAAATAACGTCTCCTAATTTACAATGCCTATCTCCCAAGCTTCCAGATTCTGTCTCAAAATCAAGAGGAAAACACTACAGTTGCAAGAAATGGGAGGAAGGAGAGGATGCTATTGCTAAAAATAATCAGCATTCAATTAGGTAGTCCTTCAGTCGTTAATCCATGTAATTTAAATGTTAAGCCCTGCTCACTGGCTTTATGAATCTTTGCCCCAAGTGATTTGCAGCTTGCATTTGGCAATCATATATTTGGAGGATCCTACTGACAAGATGCCCTTGTCTAAAATCAAGTCAATATGGTAATCATATGAGCCACATTTGGATGTAGGAAATTTATTGTGGAACAGATTGGCTAATGATCCACATCGAAAGAACATATTTGGCCCACCAGATGATCCAATTGTCTCATCTTTTCATTGGGTGCCTCTCTGGCTCATTATCAATTGAGACCTTTCACATTTCTCATTAACAAATGAACTTTCTAAACATGCTCTTCTCCTCATTTCAGGAACGAGGGTGGGAAAAAATCATGGTTGGTCTCTGAATCAGATGCTCCATGTGGTTATTCGACTACCAGCACAATCACTTCAAATTCTCATGTAAAATTTGCAACCAGCGCTGGGAATCAGACAGGATCTCTGGATTCAATGGCAAATTGCACAACTGAAAGTAATTCAAGCTCCATGATCACATGCAGTTCCTCCAGCATAAGACCCATGGCCAATTTCAATGATTCTAAAATTACTTCAAAATCCAAAGTTAGCATTGTAGCTCAGAACAATCAGCATCAAATAATGTCTGAGGCATCTCGTCATACATTTGGGCAAACAAATGAGTTTTTATCTGCTGTCCGAATCAGTCTCACTAAAAGTTGTGTTACAAGGCATGCTTCAAGAGTGGAGGTCAAGGATGGAGGATTGGTCAATCATCGGAAATCGTCTTTGAGCAAGTCCAGTGTAGGTTCATCTTACAACCCCAGATGCAGTCTTGATAACACAGATCTCAATGTGAATGAAATACTGAAGAGCAGGAAAGACAAGAAAGCTGCAAAACCCACCAAGAAGGAAAGAATCTCTTCGAATGTATGTAAGACAACATTTAGTAGCATACTTCGAGAAAAAAATTCTAATTCAAGCACAAAATGGGAAAGGAAACCCATCATTGCTAAACCTGAATGCCAGGACTCAAGAGCTAAGGTCAGAACCTTTCATATATGATTCAAATAAGTTCATTGAAGTACTTTTGTTATTGATTTGAAGAGTTCCCACACGTAAATGCAATTTTTTTTTCTTCTATTACCAAACTTCTGATCTGGACAAGTCATTGTTGGATGCCTATGTTAATAGATGATCCCAGCCATGCAGGTGGAAATGAACAATCATGAACAGTCCACCTTTAAATGATGAGACAATAAATGGTTAGGATCATTAATAGAGGATATTTTTGGAGCATCTGCCATCAGCTATGGGGATCTTTCCTATCATTAAAAACTTTGTCCAGAGTGTTCATTTGGACATAATATGTTTCATCTTGATATTTGGGTTGTGGATATTAAGAATCATATAACCGAAATTTGCCTTGTTATCTTGCAGATCATCTATTCAGCTGAACCTAGGAAACCTCTGCAGCTTCGTAATGTGGCTGATCCATTGAAAAAAAGAGTGAATACAAAATCTAAAATGCATGTGGTTCCTGACAAATTTAATAGAGTGGTTGCTGGTGGCAAAGAAAATACTGCACCAGGCATGAATCAGAAACAGAAAATTTCTACTAACATTTCACGTGCAAATGACAGAAATGGTTTGACTGATATAACGGTATGGATTCAAGCTTCTGTCATGTTTGTAGCTTTCTTAGTTCACATTGCTTATTTGTCGGGAAATTAATTGTAAGCCATTCTTGAGGGAAACACTATTCTAATTGCTGCCTGTAGGCATGCATGACAAGTACCTACTTTTGACATGCAGCATGTGTTTGAACCAATAGGCTCATTAAATATAATCCTAAAGTACCTTACTAGCATATAGCCATCTAACGCAAAACATTTATTACTGGTTAGAAGGGCGACTATCAATTTCAATGACTTAATGTCCTTTGACTGTTGATATTTTTGGATAATCCATGTTGGCATATGCTATACTCAAGAAATGAAACGAGGAAAGATGCAGAGAAAAGAAATAACAGGAGATAATCCAAGGAAAAGTCAATGAAAAAATCAAGTAGAAAATAAGGAAAAAAGTGAGAAAATGTAAGAGAAGGAATAAATAAACTAAAAATGAAAAAAAAATGAGGGGAAAAAATAGCATGAGTGGCCCTGCAGGACCTCATGTGCTAGAAAAGTTTGTGGGGACCATCTCCTTGGGATCCTAAGGGCACTTGGAGACAACTCAGGGGTTTCTTTTGGTTCTTTGTGGGCTTCCCTTGGGGTCTCCTCAAGGGATCTTTGCAGAAGATTTCATACCTTGGAGAGGTTATTTTGGAGAGATTTTTTGAGTTTTCCTTGGATTTCAAGTGGGATTTGTGGAGGATTCTTTCCATAGAAATTGAAACTTGCATTTAAAAAAAAAAAAAAATCTTTTGGATATTATCCCTGGAGAGCATTTCTTGGACCTCTTCGGTGATCTAGTCCTTGAACATCAAATTTGAATTCTTTGGTGAGCAATCCTTGGAGAAAAATACTAGGTGTTGGTGTAGGTTGCTTATCTCCTTAGCATCTCAAGTTTGGATTTCCTTTATTATAGAAAATTTCATAACATCACTTATGGTCCAAATATTGTTGTTTGAGATTCCAAACCTCATCAAAACTCCTGTACTTGAATGTTTACAAGTCAAAACAAGTCCTTAGAAACCCACTGAGGATGGAGGAATTGCAACCTCTAACAAGTGCAATGAGTCTTATCTTTCTCAATGAAAAATGGTGCAATGAGTCTTTGTACCCCACTAGAGGATCATTTCGTATGCACGTAGCGGTTTCACCTCCACCTCCAACAAGTGGAATAAATCTTTGGATCGCACAGTAGGCTTCACCATTTCTCTAACATGTGGATCAAGTCCCTCGGGCTCCAACCAGAGGATTTATCCACATCCAGGTCCAAATCTTGCCATTCCCATAGGCCCACATGGGTGAGGGCTAGTGGGTGGGGTCAAGTACATTTGAAAGGTATTTTCTGGATGATGCTACTCATAAAAAATCAAGTCTATTGAATTTCAAATGCCATGATTTTAGTGGGTCCCAGAATCAACGTTAAACATGGGGGCAGTTTTGAACTTCAATCCAAATGGTGGGCCCGAGTGATCTCACGGATCTGCGATTTGCTACAATAACCTTTGGATTTCTTGCATGGCTTAGATTGATTCCAACAGTGGTTTCAAGAAATTGGATTTCCAAAAAGCAACTATGATTAAAAAAATAAAAGGTGAAGTGACCCACGTGGTTTCTCGCTCTCTCTCTCTCTCTCTATTTAGAGGGTTGTGTGCTTTCACGGTGGAAGCTCCATGTAAAGCGCACCTATGATCATAGAGTTGGATGGGTTTGAAGGATTTGTGTATATAATGCCCATAAAAAGTCAACTCAATTAACAACTCTAGTCATGGTTTTGAAGGATCCAAAAATCAACGATAAATAGGATGCAAATTTATCAAGTTTGATTCCATGGCTAAAGTTATTCAGTCAAGCCGATTTTTCATAAGCATTACATATACAAATGGATCTTTCAAACTCACTCAATCCCATGATAGTAAGTGTGCGGTCCCGCCATTGGCGCACTTTATAGGGTGTGCGGTTGATCATTTTTCTATATATATATATATACATCATCATCATCAACAACAACCAAAATCTCATCTATTTGGGGTCGGCTTTATGAGTTTTTTTCCAATTGACCCTATCGTAAACCACACCATCGTCACATTACAATCTAACATGTATTTTGTATCCCGTCCCTCATGTTTTCAAATGTTGCCCTTTCCTCCTAGTGCTTTCGATTCGTAGTCTCTCAACTCTACGCATTGGAGTTGCGTTTGGTCTTTTACTAATATGACCAAACCATCTCAAATATGTCTCTCAATTTGACATCTATCGTAGCTATCTTTAAATTATCCCTAATGCATTAGTTTCGAACTGTATCCTTTAGGATTAAACCACTTATCCAACGTAGCATGTGCATCTCTGTTGTCATATATATATATATATATATATTAGAAGCTCTCTCATAAGAACGAGTTTACACCAAACTTGGTGCAAACAACTAATGAGAGTCACCTTGGTCCACATGGATAGGTGAGTTTGAAATACCTTGTATATGGTGTCAAACAAAATCATCTTAATTGGATAAGAGAAGTCATATTTTTTAAGGCCCTTAAAATCTCAAGTTTTTCTAATGGTGGAAATTCATCGGGTTAGATCAATGAGTTTTAAAAGGCAAATGGGTATGGGTGTGGGTACAATTTATTGAGGATAGGTGGGTGAGAGAGAGAGAGAGAGAGAGAGAGAGAGAGAGAGAGAGAGAGAGAAGAGGGGGGGGGGGGGGGTGGTGTTAGGATTGGATCCATTAGGTCTGTTGTGGCCCCACAAACCAATCTTTGCATGAGTCTCAGGAGAACTGTTCTTAGGAGAGAACTGTTAATATACATACATACATACAAGGATCAGCCGGGAATGAGTTTGTATGAAGTTTGGTGGTGTTTTGTCTCCAGGCGTGCACACGCACACTTATAAATCTTGCTCCATGTTTTTTTATTATCATTGTTGCATTTAAATGTTATTGAATGAAAATATTATTCAGCACATATGAAACTGTGGATTGTTATCTTATGATGCATTAGTTTCTTAATTTTCAATTTAAAACTTGATGAAAATAGGTAGATGGTTGGTTGGTTGGTGGATAGATAGGCAGACAGATACTAAAGCTGACAAAGAGTTTGACATATTCATATGCACTATGAAATAATTATTTTATGAGAACAAATTCTTGTATACATGCCTTCTACTTTGAGAAGACAACCACATACATAAACCTAACCCTGCAGAACTAATCCCATTAATTAGATGCTGCAAAATATAAGAAGATATGTAATCTTCATAAGATTTTTCAACAATAATTTTATGTATAGAAAACAATCATGTTCCTGTCATTTTCCATGACTGGTTTACTTCCTTTTTCCTTCATCTTTTGATATCATTGATGTGTTTGTCTTCCCGTACTCATACTTTTTCCTTTCCTTTTTCTTCTCCTTACAGGGAAAAACCAAACGGAGAGCTAACATGATTCACAGAGTGCCCTTCCGATAGAAATCCAACAAATGTGGTTCAGTGAGTATGCTTCCAGTAGGCTAACAACTTGGTGTATATAATTCCTTCTAGGGCAATGGTGAAATGAATCAAACTTTACATACACGTCCGGGCTTTACACGTCTGGGGTTTTATCGCTTCTTTCCCATTGTGATTCTCTCGTTGTTGCCACTAAAATTGATTCGATTTGAATTTGTTTGCTGATACTTTTGCAAGTGAGGGTTAGTGTACTCGGTGTATCCTTTTTGGGGAAGTTCTTAGTCCTGGGTGCTTCTATGTAATCTCTTTAACCTTGCAATTCTTTGATGTTTCGTTGAATTTCATGGTCTATTGCTGAGTAATGAAGTGTATGGTCATTTCATTGATGCATGCTGATTCCACTGACTGAATCAATAAAGAAACTCATGAAAGATGAGTTGCCTTAAGTATTCTATGTGCAGCAAAGTCATAATTTATGAATGGACCAGTTGAACAAAGGAATCTAGTTTTGTGGAGAGGGGAGTGTTGAGGGAAAACTTGTTTTAAGGAATGCAAGAGTAAGCTACCTGCATACATATAGAGGCTGCTGAATGCTAGAAACTGTATTAAGAAAACCTGTATTTTGTGTTCAACTTTGACAATCTTTCAGCAATATAAACCATTCATCTGATGCTTATTTTATGTGCTCTCCAACAACTCCTCTTCAATGTATGATCATCATTGGCAGCCAGAAAGAGGGTCGCGGACGCTTCATATCCAACAGGGAGAGGGAGGTAAGGATCACTTGCTGCCTTGCCTACTATTTCCCAGCTGGGAGATTTTGCAGAATGTAAACCGTATGATCTTTCGCTTTGAGGCATGGTGTATCCCTTCTAAAATACCTGACTTCCCCCCCTCTCCCCCACGGATCTTCAGGTTGCACCCGGCATACTGCATTACAAATTGTGTAAATGCTGAGGTGAATGCAATAGAGAATTTGGCTCTAAAATAGATGAATAGAGAAGTAGAACTTACTGAACTAGACCTCAGATCCATTTTACACTGAACTTTGATGATGTACATATTGACACTTAACCATTTTCTAGCCGCTTTTCCCACTAAAATTGCAAGAAATCCAAGTTATGCAAAGATTGGGTTCAGCCTCCAAAACCGAAAATTGTGTTGAGAAAAGTAGGATCATAGCTTTAAAGCATCACCTTAAATTTTTATCTCAATGAAAGAAGGCACATTCATATCGAGGAACATAAAATCATGTTGAATATAAATTATATTGTTTGTAGGAGGTTTTGAAATCAAATTCTCCTCAACACAAAAATGGCTACTTTTTTTTAGTTATATACTCGTGTGCGGATTGAGAGGTTTACACATGTCCTAAGATTAGTTATGTTATATAAATATATAAAGTAATGTTTGATATAAAATATAAAAACTTATAATATGTAAAACAATATACAAGAAAAATACAAAATTGAAGACAAAATGTACACGTTGATGTAGCTTTTTACACCATAATATTGCAGATTTTTCCATGAAATACACATCTACCATTAAGGCTCTATTTTCTTGCAACTCCTAAAACAATTCTTACCAATAGAAGGAATCAAACATTTATCAATTATTATTTTGATCTTTATAACTATTTGATTTATCCATAGTAGTTAAAGGCACACCTTAATTATGCTTAGGCCCATGTAGACTCCAAACCCATTTTTTTCCTATGGCATATATACCTAGACTCTTATTTGGTTCTTTTAGAAAATTTTGCCTATAAAAAGCCTAATTTTTAAAATTCATCTAATAGTTAGTTAACTTTGGAGTTAAGATGAGGTAATTGTTAGTGATATTTAATTTAAAATTTTAATTATTAGATAATAAACTTGTACATGTATGTAATATATATCTATATGATGTGTATGGGAGTTCATTTGTCAATATATTTTTGGATATTTAATAATATATTTTCTTAATTTTAATGTAATAAGAATACAAATTTATAAATCTACACATATTTTAAAGTATTTAAATAATTATGTTTAGTAAAATCAAGCTCATAGGCACCTTAATGCCTTGATTGTGTCTCCCACTTTAACTACTATGATTTTATCTATTTAGAGTCGATTAGCGTCTCAACATTTATATGACTACAACTAAAATGCTTTATAAATTATGATTACAATGAAACAAGACCTAGCTATAGCCTAGGGGTGAAACTCGGGTCGGGTTTTGGTCCGAACCAGCATAACCCGACCCGAAAATCATGCGGGTCGGATTATGAAAGTCTGGTCAGCGGGTCGGATCAGGTTGAGAAGTCAGAAACCTGCATTGAATCGGGTCGGATTGGGTTGAGAGATGTTTAAGTTAACCCGATCCGATCCGATCAAACTCGACCCAATCCTGTAGAAAGTAAGCTAAAGTAGGTTCAAAATGCGGGTCGGGTCGGGTCGGGTCAAGGTGTCGTAGTCAAAAGTTCAAATCATATCGGATCGGATTCCATATATTAGTAATTCAGGTCAAATTGAATTTTAAAAAACCCGACCAGGCCTGGTCTGATTTCAGCCCTATTAGAGCCTAGAAGTTAAACAAGACCAGCTATGTCCTACCGTCTTAGTCACAAACTCACAATGGAAAAAGGAGAAGACTAGACTTGTAAAGTTTCGAGAACTGGCTGCCTTGACCCTTGACCCATATTTCAAAAAGCCGACATGAGACCTATGTATTTAATAATTTAAAACTATAGTCTCAATTGATCCATTTTGTAGTATCTCTTTCCCATTATAATTAATTGAATATGTTTATGTCACCGTTTGATTACTCTCTACGGGTTTGCTCCCTCATCTTTTGGAATTAAATCCTAGCACTACCAGCTAACTTATTCGGGTTGACTGTGTGCGTAATTGTGGTACAAGTTAAAGGAGATTAATCTTTTTGGGTCAATAACTCAGGAATACTCTCATTATCTAAAAAAAACCTTTAAAACTGTCTGACTGACAAAAGAAATTTTATAAAAAAATGTAATAAGGAAAACATTCTAAAAATTTATTAAGGATTCATGTAATCAGATAATGTATAAAATATTATATGAATAGCATATATATATATATGAAATTATTATAATTTTATGATATTAATATTTAAAAATTACAACCTTATAAGCCATTAATTTTACATTAATCAATTTAATAAATATAAAATTATGTTCATATTTTATTTATATGTTCCTTTTACATATCTCAATTAACTATATAATTTATTCATCTAACAAGTTCCATAAAAAATAGATGGATCTCTAAGATAGAGATGGGATAATATTTTTTTTTACTTCTTCTATTTTTTTTTTAATTTACGTATGGAAAATCGTAGAAAATTCAGCGTAAAAGCCCCATAGGTGATACTCACTGCTCTTATTGTATACCAAGTTAGGCCATAGAAGCTCGAACTTGGCACCTCCTAAAGCGACTTTAATCTAAGCCACCCAAATGGTTGATTTACTGTCCTTATTAAGATAAAAGCCCCAAATTCTTCTATTTTAAAATTATATAAATTACTAAGCTCATTGAGGCAATTATTTATTATTCTTATCACGGTTGCAAAGCTAAAAGAGGAGAACAAATTTGGGCTCTCCTACTTTTTCTAACATGGGGCAGCATCTGCCTTTACCTTTTCTTTTAGTGCAATAAATTAAAATAGTGAAGAGATAAAATAATAATATTATTAATTTATTGCAATAAAATTAAAGATAAAATGAAGAGCATGCTCTCTAAAAGTAAAAGTTATCTCATAGGAATAGAAAGAAACTAAAAAGAACTTATCAAAGTCTACATATATTTAGAATATTTGTTTATTAAATTTTAGATAGGTAATATATCATGGGTTGGAACAAAGGTTCAAATATCGGCCGATACATATCGTATCAGCCGATATATATCGGTTTTTTAAGACAGAGTAATATCGGCCGATACGATAAGTATCGGCCGTACATACCGAATATCGGCCACAATATCGGCTGATATTTATAAATATCGGTATTTAATTATTATTTTAAATTTTTTTTTTTTAAAAAACACCGATATGGTTTTTCACGGTTTTTCACGGTTTTTTACTGTTTTTCACGATTTTTCACAATTTTCAATGGTTCAGAGTTTACGGGTTTCACGGGTTCTCACGGTTTTTTGCGGTTTTTCACTGTTTTTCACGGTTTTTTACGGTTTTTTCACGGTTCCGATATCGGAGGAGAGAGAAATATACCGATATCGGAGGAGAGAGAAAAATATCGGACGATATTTCGGCCGATATATCGGTTAAACCGATTTTTAAATCCCTGGGTTGGAATATGTAAAAGTAATGACAATAATAGTGGATAACGCCATAAAACTTAAAACTCCATCTAGTTATTTTACTCTTATAATTTTTAATTTTAAAACTTTAATTATTATAGATTGTTAATTTTTTTATCTATCTTGTACAACTATTATAATTGAATAAAATTTAAATTAAGTTTATCTATAAAATATTTTATTTATTTCATCTAATATATACGGGCTCAATCAACCTATTTCAATAATATATAAATGAGTGAAATAATAGCAGGTGGGAGAAACAAATACGAAACTCGAGGCTGCTATGAGAATAAGTAACATGAAACCGGCTGTAGCCAGTTGCACCTTGGAATGCATTAAGTGCTCTTCACGGGGAAGTGCCGCCCGAGTTGACTCCCTTATACGTGGAGAAAGAATCAACCTCATGGCCTTTCGGAGAGAAGATTTGTATGATCTCCTTACTTTTTTTCTTTTCTACTTAATCATAACTTCATGCGAAAGATGAGGTAACTTGGTGATATGACCATGTCACTTGGTTTACTTTTTATATTATAATTTGCATATATTATTATTTATGATAGAACAATGGAGATTTATAATAAAATAAGAGTGAGAGGTTTAAAATGTAGATAAATTAGCGGGGTCTTAACAATAAAAGAAATCTCTTTTCATATAAAAAGACGATTTTATTAAAAAAACTATTACAATACTTTAGAGTAGGGGTTCAAAATTTCGTATCGACCGATACGAAATATGTCGATCGATATATCATTATCGATCGATATTATTCTCTCTCTTCTTTTTTTTTTTAAAAAAAAGGGCCGATGTCGGCTTATATGATATAGTTGAAATATCGGTGTATCGGTCGATATTTGGACTCCTGCTTTAAAGAACAAAATGTTGTATAATGAAAAAAGATATTAATTCATTTGTAGAATTTACTTTTTTAAGCTCTTCCTGATGAATTTTTTTATTTAATAAACTTTTGTCAATTTAACTTTACCTTTTTATGATAGATAATTTGAATAGATCTTTTCAACTATGAATATGATACCTAAAAAGTCATATCAATTTAAGAATAAAAGTTGTATTTTTTTAGCCTTTCAAGATGTTAAACTTCAAATTATTTTTAACTCCTAACAATTTACATAGGACACGAGACTCACTTTCACTCCATTTTATGTCACCTTTAAAGATTTTAGCATAAATACGGAACACCATAAAAATTACTTAATCCAATCTCAAAACCATATTTTCTAAACCGTCAAATTTTAATTACTTTAAATTATTTTTTGAATATCTAATATTTTTATATAATTTTTTCTTTTAGTAGTTATATATTACTCAATATTTACTAGGGGTGAAACTTGGATCGGGTTTAGACAATTTGTGTTATCGATGATTGTAATTGTTGTATTTAATAAATCGAATTTTCTTTTAAAAAAATATTGGATAATTAATATGAATGATTAATTAGATTCCTGGACTAAAATCCAAACACTTTATCTAAATAGCTCAATTGTCCTGAGTTTTAGAATATAGAGAATTAGTAATAAATTTAAGTAAATCAAGATCCAAATAATTTTACTTAAAATGAGTAGTTTTTATTAAGAAAAACAAATAAAGATGGTAATGGAGATTAAATAGATATAATGATAAATCCAAACACAATCTTGTAAACCCGACCCAAATGAGATTTAATTTCCATAACTTATATTTCTCAGTTGTTTCTACACTGCATGTAAGCCATATTTTCTCTCTCAAACTCCCACTTAGGGTTGAAATATCGGCCGATACATATCGTATCGGCCGATATGTATTGGTTTTGGAAGACCGAACAATATCGGCCGTACAAAAAAATTATCGGCCGATATTACCGATAAACGGTTGAAAATATTGGTCACCATATTGGCCGATATGTATAAAATTCGGTTTTTTAAATTTATTTCCTTTTTATAAAAAAAAAAAACAAATATCGTCCGATACGGCCGATATATCGGACCGTTTATCGGTTTACATATCGGCCGATTTTGTATTTATCTATCTGGAAAGAGTGCTTTTCAAAAAAAAAAAGCCGATATCGGTTGTGAGCCTCACACGATATCGGCGATATTATGTCCGAACAACGGCCGATATATCTACTGTTTATCAGTACACAATATCGGCCGATATGTCTATATTATCGGTTTTTAAGAGGTTTTTTAGCAGTTTTTAGCGGTTTTAAGCGGCTTTTAGAGGTTTTTCGCGGTTTTTATAGACTTTTAACGATTTTCCACGATTTTCACGGTTTTTAATGGTTTTGATGTATTTGGTGAAACTCGAGTAATTTCAAGTTTTCAACTTTGAAGTATTAGCACCAACCATTATTATTAGATTTAATATATTATCTTTAAATCCATTAAAAAATTTTCCTCTAAGATTAAGAATTTAAAAAATTAGATAGATTAAAATACAACAAACATTTTAGAAAATCATAATACTAATCACTAAATTTATCATAAATTTCTACTTTTTCATAATTTTTAATAGAATTTTATTAAAATTGGGATCTTACTTTCTAGAATTTTGTATTTTGATTTTTATTTTGTACTTTTATTTCTTAAGAGACTTATGTTATTGATGGTAAAATATTTCTTTAATTAAATGTCGATCATGAATGCGAGGGTCAAATTAAATTTAAGAAGTACAATTTAAGATGAATTTGTCAATGACATTTACAATTGGAATTTGAGATGGATGTAACATGCATAGATGTTAGGTTAACAAGTGATAGAATTTTTTTTATCATTTCTCTTCATTTTATTGTTAATTTTAATATTAATCGTATTCGAAACTTAAATAAATAATTTGAATATGTATATGACCGATATTTAATGAAAAAATTACATTTTCAAGAAGTTCCAAATTTTCTGAAATTACCATAAAATTTTTAGACCAAAATACAAATAAATGGAAATATCGAAGGAGAGAGAAACTTATCGGCCGATATTTGCGTATCGACATAAATATCGGCAAAGCCGTTTTTTGGACCCCTGCTCCCACTCATTTAGACATCACCGACCCCTTAGTCTTATTTTCATTTCCAAAGTTCCCAAAGAAAATCTAGCACCTCCATGATCAAAAGAAAGGAAAAACCCCAATCTCTGTAATTGCTCAAGTCTTTATTTCTATCCTCCTTTTGTCCTTCTCAGCCTCTCTCCCTGTCCTTGGTTGTAGCAGCCACCTTCGTCACCACCATACTGACCGAGAACACAATTTTCGCCCAGATCTGAGATCCTAAACAATTCCGCAGTACCAAAAAGATATGATAAAAAAGATGCTGAGAGGGACCCACAAACTTCAAACTTGGCTTTCCAACAACTTGAATCTGACTCAGTCCTTCGAAGCCGAACTCAGTCTTGACATTAGTGATTTTGAGGTAGGTAAACTGAACCATGTTATACCTAAGAATTTATGTTTTATTTTGTAATAAGAAAATCAATTATTTGCTTTATATGTTTAAAATGATGTTTCCAAATGTAATGATATGATTTTTTGCAAATTGAGATAATATATAACGATAGGTGATTTCTTAATTTTGAAGCTTAAGTAGGTATTAAAATAATTATGAGGTTTAGGATTTTGTGGATTTTTAGAATACGTGTGGGCTTGAATATGTAGGGTAATTGAACCATATTTATATTGAATGACTAGTTGATATTAATGTTTTATTTTTTATGTTATTCTATGATATTGTTTGATGAGATTTGTGGTCAATGCTATTGTTACACGTGAATTACATTCTTTGAGTAATCATGATTTCTATTCTATGTGACTTGACGTTAAATACAAATGGACTTAAATGATGTTGTAGCCATTGATAAAGTGAGTGAAGAAATTTGTAGTGCGTAAATTCGTAATACACTCATATTTGATAGTGATTGAGGAGTGTTTGGAATAAATTGAATAAGCTTAGATGCCATATTACTTTGAGGAGGAATCTTTGAATAGGTGTTGGAAAACTTCGACGGGTAGGAAAGTAGTATCTATAAGACTATAGGTATGGGAGGGTGTGAATATGATGATTCGATTGGAAACTTTTGGTAGAGTGGGATAAGTTCATTATACTATTGAAATATGTTTAGAACTTGATATTTTGTTTCGCATGTGAATGGGAGTAGTTTAACCCCATAATATTGCTAATGGATGTATAAGATCTCTTTACTATGCTTGGAATTAAAGTACGGTATAATAGACAAAAATAGAGGTGGGTTATATTATTCGAATTACTGATGAGAAGATAGGGTTTAGTTGCAATCAAGTCTCAGTTTAATGCAGAAGAGTGGAAAGGGTTGAATTTCATGGCCTCTCCTGTTAATTGATAGGGCCTTGTTACATCAATGGAGATTGAAAAATGGTGGAATGGAGAGGATATATAAGGTTCGTGAAGGGAGTAGGTTGACTACGTTGTATTATTACTTAACTCATAAGAGCTTGGAGGGGTATTATGCATGTGTTTTGAAAAGATAGGACTTGGCATTAATGGTGGTGAGAACCTTATTTTACACTCATAAATGGAGGAGGTGCAACTCCATGATATTCCTAATGAACAGATAGATTTGGGTGCTCTCCTCATGATTAGGAGTTGTGGTAATGAACCGTAATTATAGTTGTTGGTCTGGGGTGAACACATTATGTTTGGAATAAGTGATAGCATGTGAAATGTGCATCATGTAATTGTCATGTGAGATTTACTATTGATGGCATGTATACATTGGTTATTATGGATCATGCATGATATTACGTTGGACATGCATGTAATATGTTGGTTATGTGTTGAGAATATAATATTAGAAATATGATACATTGGCATCACATAACATAGCATATGTGCGTGCATATATGCATAAGAGTGGTGTACATGTAGCCTTTAAATCAGGTAACAGTCCCAGGGTGGGTGACCTGATGACAATATTGGTGTGCCTGTAGCCTTTAAATCAGGTAACAGTCTCAAGGTGGGTGACCGAGTGACAAGAGTGGTATACCTATAGCCCTTAAATCAGGTAACAATCTTAGGATGGATGACCTCGTGACAAGCGTGACGTGCATGTAGCCCTTAAATCAGGTAACAGTCCCAGAGTGGGTGACTTGGTGACTGGGCGTGCTTGGATGATATATGTGTGGTGTGAGTTGCATCGTATTAGCATGAGCATGATGCATTGCATTCATCATATGTTCAATCAACTGGCTTTTATGAGATATGTGGGGTGATAATATGTTCTTTTATACAAATGTATACTGTGAAGTTTTTTCTTATGGCCAATGTTTACTGTTTGTGATAGGAATGTCATGCGATGCAAGCTATTAGGCGTTTATATTATGTGACTAACATGGTTATATTTCATTATACATTTGTTTATATTGTACGTGGGTTTTGTTGTTCCCCTACTAGGTCAAGTGGGCTCATGTTCTCTACTTTTCAGGTTCACAGTTGAGGTCGAGCTATAGGATATCTTGAGTGGTCGTAGAAAAGCTGGACAATCACTGATCATCCTTGATATGTAATAATTTCATGGACTTGAGGTTAGTTAATAGTTGAGATAATAAATGATCTATTATTTATTTATGAGATTGGGGTGTGAGACGTACTTGATGCGTACTATGGTTACATTATATGTTATGAATGGAGAATGGATTATTGAGGTTGTGTAGAAAAAAAATCATGTGATGTTGAATCGGGGTGTTACAAATGGTATTAGAGACATGTTCAACTCTCTGACCTTGTGGAATGGGCAGTATGGATGTGATCTAATTTTAGAGTTGGAACCTTAGACCAAAGTTAAGGACAAAAATGACTAAGTGGATTTGGGTTGACTTACGTTAGACCGTCGACCCGTTAGGGGAGTATAGTCAGGAGGTGGGAGTCTAGTTTTGGAGAGAGATTGAAAGTTGTTGTGTGTGCGAAAAAAGAACGTCCGATTTAGGTTGAGAGTAGTGGCAAGCATAGGAGTGTGGAAAGTGATTCCGGAATTGTGAGGGAATGACTGCGGAGATCACCTGAGTTCCTAGAGGATTGTTGTGGTGGTGGTTAGGTTGTGACCAGATTTGAGAGGTAAAAGGGGATTTCTTTAGTTTTAGGTCAACTTTGGACGTCAAAGGGCGATCTTGGTTGTAAAATACATTAGTAGATGATGTACCTCGTAAGATAGTGAGCATTGAGATTATAATCTATGTCATAGGTGATTCGAATTTTGGGGATAAAATTCTTTTAAGGGGGATAGATTGTAATGACCCGACCCTTTTGGGGCATGACAAATGGTGTTGTATTAGGCCGTGTGATCCAAGTTGTGTTAGGCGATGTGATCCAAGTTGTATTAGGCCGGGTGATCCGAGTTGAGGAATGATTGACGATATCTTTTAGAACAACTTTGGACGTCAAAGGTTGGTCTCGGTTGTTAGAAGACGTCAATGGATGGTATACCTTGTGAAATGGTGAGCATTGAAATCATGTCCTAACTTGTAGGTTGTTTGAATTTCAGGGACAAAATTCTTTTAAAGAGGGTAGATTCTAGTGACCCGAAATTCTTTTAAGGGAGGGTCATTTAGTCGAGGAAACTTAATAGATCTTAGAAAGTTAGATGAATTATTATATCGATAATTTTTATTTATTGATGTTTGCTATAAATTGAATTTTAGATTAAAAATTAATTAGAATTAAATTACCCTAGAGATTTACTTTTTAAGCATAAATAATTGATGTGATTTAATTAGATCTTCAATTTTAAAAGTTTATTTGTTTGATTGTTAAATTCTATTATTTAAACTTAGAATTAATTTGTCGGAATTAATTAGATATTTAGACAATTTGTGTTATCGATAATTGTAATTGTTGTATTTAATAAATCAACTTTTTTTAAAAAGTCATTGGATAAATAATTAAAATTATTAATTAGATTCTTGGACCAAAATACAAAAACTTAATCTAAATAGCTCAATGGTCCTGAGTTTTAAAATGTATAGAATTGGTAATAAATTTAAGTAAATCAAGATCCAAATAATTTTACTTTAAATAAGTAGTTTTTATTAAGAAAAACAAATAAAGATGTTAGTGGAGATTAGATAAAGATAAATGATGAACCCAAACACAATCTTGTAAACTCGACCCAATTGAGATTTAATTTTCACAACTTATGTCTCTCGGTTGTTTCTACACTGCATGTAACGCCATATTATCTCTCTCAAACTCCCACTCATTTATACCTCACCGACTCGTTAGCCTTATTTGCATAAATTCCAAAGTTCATAAGGAAAACCTAGCACCTCTGACGATCAAAAGAAAAGGAAAAATCTTAATCTATGTAATTGCCCAAGTCTCTATTTATCTCCTCCTCTCGCCCTTCTCAGCCTCTCTCTCTGTCCTTAGCTGTAGCAGCCATCGTCACCACCACCATACTAACCAAGAACACAATTTTCACCCAGATCTGAGAGCTTAAACAATTTCCTAGTATTTTTGGAGTACGAAAGAGATGATAAAGAAGATGCTAAGAGGGACCCACAAACTTTAAACTTGGCTTTCCAGCAACGACTTATTAACAACTCGAATCTGACTCAGTCCTTCGAAGGCGAACTCAATCTCGGCATTAGCGATTTTGAGGTAGGTGAACCGGACCATATTATACCTAAGAATTTATGATATTAGAAATATGATGCGTTGGCACGGCATGGCATAACATATGTATTTGCGGATATGCATAAGAGTGGTGTGCCTGTAGCGCTTAAATCACGTAACAGTCTTAGGGTAGATGACCTGGTGACAAGAGTGGTGTGCATGTAGCGTTTAAATCAGGTAACAGTCCCAGGGTGGGTGACCAAGTGACAAGAGTGGTGTGCATATAGGCCTTAAATCTGGCAATAATCCCAAGGTAGGAGATCTGGTAACAAGAGTGGCGTGCCTGTAGCACTTAAATCAAGTAACAATCCCAGGATAAGTGACTTGATGACTGGACGCACTTGGGTGATGTGTGTGTGGTGTGAGTTGCATCGCTTTAGCATGAGCATGACTCATTGCATTCATCATATGTTAGATCAACTCGCTTTTATGAGATATGTGGGGTGAAAATATGTTCTTTTATACAAATGCCTTAGACAAGGGTGAGTCAGGGAGTGAGTATCCTCCCTGCTCTCTACTCTCTTCAGCAATTTTTTTGTATACTCTATCTGTTTATTCTCCCCGACAATTACATGTACCCAAACTCTGGGTTGGTTACAACTGCAAGGAACCACCAATTACATGAAAAAGCTCCAAAGAAAACTAACAGAAACTGACACTTTACATGTTAGCAGATAGTTCAGTCAACTGATATTCACTTTACACTTTATTCGTATGATAGTTCAGAGACTGTTTGTTTTTTGCAGATTCAGTCTACTGATATTTCAGATTCATTGGGTTGAATCTTATCGGTGACCTGACTAAGTTTACATATTGGAGTTCAGTGGACTGAAATATGGAATTCAGTCGACTGAATTTTCTTTTTTTGTTTGATTTTTCTCTATTTTCTTTGGCACTACATGTATGAAGATCCTCCTTGATCATGGCTCCTGCTGTTTAGAGTGCTTGAAGATCATTCTGAATCAACCCAAGGAATCAATGCCATGTTGGGTCCCCAGGAACTCTATCGAAATTTCGGCAAAATATCCCCTAAAAGTCAAGCTCCTTGAGCTTCCTTGTCCATCCATAGTCATTCCAAATTATCTCCATTTACCCATGCCCATGCCAAAATATATAAACTACTCAAACACACATACGAGTCCGTAGAGTTTTCATACATTCCATATATACCGCCCATAGAAACTTAAACGTCATATACATGGTTTGGAGACGAAGAAATACATTAAACACATCCATGTAATGTCAAAATACAAAATGGAGACGACTCTTCATATGCATAGCTCCTATGCTCGCCCATGGTGTCCCGTGGACTCCGCTACCGCAATGTCACCTGAAATTGCAAGGTTGAGCACATGCAAGCCCACTGAGGGAAATAAGCTATGCTACACATGTACCCACATTTTCATGCATGAATGGATAATATGTTGCAACCATGTCATGCCATGAAACCATCCAATCCAACGTCTGAATCCATAGCAAGATGCATCACGAGGCAGTGGCGATACTGTCATCTAAGATCCTTGCAAGTGTCGAATCACGACTTACTTGGCAAGCTAGCACAGGTTAACATACGTTCCTGATACGGCTCACCTTACGTGCCCAACCTAACTCACCATACGTGCTTGGTATGACTTACTATGGGCGTCCAACACAACTATCCAACATGTCCGGACGTCCTATCCTGCGTATTATCACCGCCACTACCACCGTAAAACCATCTCTAGACCCTCACACCACTATGGCCACACCAGGCTATATATGAGTAGGGTGCCACTAGTGGGTCTACCTCAAAGAACATTCCCATCAGTCCCCTCTAAACCTCTTGCATGTACCCAATGCACTAGTTACTCAACCATACCAAGCCCTACTCATGCATAATGCTTATCTATTCCCATGCAGACACATAGGGCTGCAACTCGGGTCCGGCGGGCCTGGTTTTAATAAACCCAACCCTAACCCGACTCACTCCATATTGAACCCGAACCGATCCGACCCGAATAAAAAACTCGAGATAGTGAACCCGACCCAACCCGAGATTGTAATATCCTTAACCCAACCCGAGCCAATTCGAATCGAATTGCAGCCCTAAATACATAACTCAAATCCATTGATATCTCGGGTCGGATCATGCGGATCGGATTAAACCCCAACCAAGTTTCATCCCTGGTTGGCTGGAAAACATGGTAACGTGGAATGGGAAAGGGTGCATGAACGGCAGGAGTGTTGTCGAGGGTTTGGGCGGAAGCAGGACAGGTTGCAGGTGTAGATAGAGGAGAAAGGGATTGTGGCAGATTGGGTGTTGGCGTGGCCGCAGGAGGGATCAGGAAAATGGGTAGAGGCGATGGCGGTTGTTTGGGAAAAACCCAAACAGAGATGGTGGAGAAGAGGGCGAGCAGGGACGCTGTCACGCCCCGACCCGACCGGTGGGCCCGGAACATGACTGATTTTTTTTTTTTTTGAAAGATAAACTAAACCACAAGCATTCTTACTGGGCCGGATCAACAGTTAGGCCCAACGGTTACACATCAGCCCGTTAAGTGGACTCAAACATGTACCATATGCCTGCCCCATAGACAAAGCAATAACTGTAACGACCCGTCCCGCTACGGGCACATTAAAACTGATACGAACTCCTAAAACCGATCCAATACAATTTCGGATACTTTTTTTTTTTGTAAAGGAGACGCCGCTCCTGCAACCCACACTAACCATAGCAATCCGCCAATAAGTCAAAAACCGTAAGCATCAATCAGAATTACAAATTATATAGCATCATCATATTATTACATTCATCCAACTTAGTGAAATGTACACATATCTCAAATACATTAGCAAATCCCGATTACAAAATAAAGCCATAATAAGTACAAAGCTGCAGTTCTATGCCCAAAGTCCGATTGAGGGTCCCGTCGACCATCCCTCTATGGAATACCTGCGAGGCAAGGGGGTGAGCTCTACATGCCCAGTGAGGGTAACACACGCGCCAAATGTCACCCAGCATACACTATGTATATATGTAATCATATGAACATATCAATGTCTATGAAGTTTACATGCATGACTATGCAAGCGGGTGCCCTACCCCTAACACACAGGCCCACATCAATCGGGCCACTAGTGCATCCTCTAACCCACTCAATGCATCCGTCGTAGTTCATCCGTCCTCGAGTACACAAACTGACCTCCAACCGGGTCAGGATCCCTCCTCCTCGACCAGACCTATAACTCTCTCATGACAACCAGCACGCATACCACAACCAACCCAAGAATCGGACTCACTAGAGTCCTAAACTGACTACCTCACAGGAGTAACCACCTCACCAGTCCACAACGGACTGCCAACCAAAATCATTCATGGTCTCCTCCACCGAGTACCAGAGTCTCGATAATCAAACCCATAACCTTGGACCCTATATGCTGATCTCCACACGACTGATGTATCCACCTCCCACAGAATTCTATAGGTCTTCTACCGAGTGAGCCGGCCGAACTCACTCGATAGGCGTCCATAAATTTCTGGTGAGTTAACACCCACAACCCAAGTCTCAACGATGAACCCCAATACTATAACCGCAGGTAAACGCACTACCACCCCACACCACAGGCTGTCCCCACCATACAGGTGTCCTAGTCTGGAATATCTCATCACATCACATCGTACCATCCCTCGATCAATGAGCGGGCGAGCACATCCTCAGCCTACTCGGTCATCCGGGGAATCACAGACCATACCAGCGGGAGCTGTCCCTCACCGCATCGTCCCTTGACCCAGGCGAGCACCTCCTCAGCCTACTCGGTCATCCAGGGAATCACAAACCATACCAGCGGGAGCTGTCCCTCACCGCATTGTCCTTCGACCTAGGCGAGCACCTCCTCAGCCTACTCGGTCATCCAGGGAATCACAAACCATACCAGCGGGAGCTGTCCCTCACCGCATCGTCCTTCGACCTAGGCGAGCACCTCCTCAGCCTACTCGGTCATCCAGGGAATCACAAACCATACCAGCGGGAGCTGTCCCTCACCGCATCGTCCCTCGACCTAGGCGAGCACCCCCTCAGCCTACTCAGTCATCTAGGGATCACAAACTATACCAGCGAGAGCTGTCCCTCACCGCATCGTCCCTCGACCTAGGCGAGCACCTCCTCAGCCTATTCGGTCATCTAGGGATCACAAACTATACCAGCGGGAACTGTCCCTCACCGCATCGTCCCTCAACCTAGGCGAGCACCTCCTCAGCCTCCTCTGTCATCCGAGGATCACCTCATCCGTCGCACATTCAGGTATCGGAACCGCAAAGGGCTTCTAAGGTTACCTTGGGTGAACCAACATTCAGCCTGATGGTCTATCTGAGATTAACATAATTACTTCCCAATTAGTCCTTACCTAGGACTCCCAAGGCATCTTGTTCCCTAAATCAGATCACGCCCCTCATAGGTACGTTCGGGAAATGAAAGACGGACCGACCATTTGATCCATGCGAGGGGTTACGATTACCCGTTTCCAATCACAAGGGAGTCTGAATCCAACCACGTCTCCACTGCGCGGTCCCACATAACATCCCCACCCTAACTACCCGACAAGCTAGGGGGAGCCTCTAGATCCTGATGTTACCTAGTACCCATGCCCCCACCGACATCCCACATACGTCAGTTATATGCATGCACAATTAACTCTACACTTACTAGCATAGTTTGTCATATAATAATCAGGTATATGCATCACTATTTATCACGGGCTGGAATATTAACATCCAAGCATGTTATAATGTCTAGCAGTCCAAACTAATCATTACATGATTATATGGCATATCATCAACCGAAGTATATCGCACCATAATCAGGCATATACCACCACATATCACATATCACATATTCACATGTTGGCATATTAACAGATTATCACTAAACATAAACTCCAAATTATGTCACCACACAATCAATCAACTATGACATCAAATAATCAATTCATATATGCATCTACGGGCATCGGATATGAATATACCCGGATGGGGACCCGCCACATAATGATATCAACAGTTCCCTTGCCGAGTGGCTCACAATATCAGGGACCCCCATTCGCCGCATTCCGTACCCGCACATCTAATAGAGTAGTAATATGCATAGATGCATGCTAAAAGCGGTGATAATTTCCCTCACCTGTGTGTGTCTTTGAAATCCAATGCGAGAAAACAAGTTCGGGGGTTAAAGGAGCTCCAGTCTGTTGAAACGAGAACACAAGGATAAGTAACCGGGCAAAATGGGTCAAACTAAGTTTGGGCTACAAACGGGCCCGAAAGCGAGTCGGGCCCACACCGGACTGAAACGGGCCCAAAACTGAAAACTGGGTCCAAACTTGGACCGGGGTCAAAACTGAACCCAAAACTGGAGATTGGGTTTGAAACTGGGTCGGGCCCGAAACTGGGCCGAAACGGGCCGTGCCTGAAAACGGGCTGGGCCCGAAATGAACTGGGCCACGAACTGTTGGGCTCGGGCTGAATTGGGTCTAGTTTGAAATTGGGCCTGGAATTCGGGCCCAACACTCGGAACTGGGCCTAGTCTGCTGGGCCCAGAACTGAACCGAACTGAGTCAACTCGGTGACTCGACCGAGTTGGCTCAGTAACCAGCCACAGAACAGGGAAAGGAAGAGAAAGAGAAGAAAGGAAGAAAACTAGAGAGAAATGAGGAAGGAGGCACCTGATTCCGACTGAGATCCGGGCTTGGACGGCGACAAGGAAGGGCTGAAGACCGACGATTCGAACGGGAGTCGACGGAGCGGAGGTGGAGGATGGAAAACCCAACCGGAAGAAAAGAGTAGACCGATTTGGGGATGGGTTGTAGACGGGTGAAAGAGAAATGAGTGGAGATGGCGGAAAGAGGGCCGATGCAAAGAGGAGAGAAGAGACAAGGGGTGGCGGCAGCGGCGGAAGGAGAGGGAAAGGAGGGCTAGGGTTTGATGCAAGGGGTAAAGAGAAGATGAGGAGAGGGAAAAGGAAAGGAATTAGAGAGAGGAAAGAGATCGAAAGGGAAGGAGAAGGCGGCAGTGATTAGGGTTTGAAGAAGGGAAGAAGAAGAGGAGAAGAAGAGAAGAAGGGGAAAGAGGGCGTGGCACTGTAGCTGTGGCGCTACAGTGCTGCGGAAAATGGGTTAGGGTTTTGGGACTCTTGGGTTTTAGCTTGGTGTGTATGTGTGTTTTTTTTTTTTCCTTCTTTTTTTTTTTCTCTACAAATTGAAATTTTCAAATCTCAAAAAAATATTTTAAAAGCCCGAAGAAATCAAATGACAAACGTCGGGGAAAACGTGTAATTTTCAAACTTTTTATTATGACAGAAAATTTCAATAATTCAAAATTACCAAATTGCCCTCTGAGTTTCCGAACTCAAAATCGAATAAATCAGGACCCAACACGGGGCCCACACTCTCCCCACTACCAAGACTCCAAAACTCCGAAATATCGGGTCGGGTCATTACAATAACAACACATAGAGTAAACAAGATCAACCATTAATTCATCATTTCAAAATATTGATTAATCATTCATAATATTGTCTCAAATGGCAACATAGCCGATTACAACATTTAATTATAAATTAAGTACCACATCCGGTACTTAATTAAAAGACAACGGTTCTAGGAACCAACAGAAAAGATCAGGGCATTCCTCTCCGGGGGAATCCCAAACACTGCTTTAGCTCAAACGCCCTAAGCCTGAAAGAGAGGGTCCTCCTCCTCGGGTTCATCGCCTGAAAGGTGAGTGGTGTGAGCTAACTAGCCCAGTGAAGGATAATTAACAATGCACATTAAGTAAATAGTAAAACAGGTTAGCAACAGTTCAACATTACATGCTTGATAGAAAAATAAGCATAATCTCAAGTAATATATCAACATCATTAAACTACTGCCATTATCCACCGTAACGCCTGCCGACTACACTGAGACCAGTATTAAGTCCCGACACGGTCAAAATACATCCTTGCAAGTACATCTCCGGCTCTTAAACTTACCGATACTGACACCCTCAAGTCAGCAACTGACGACAGCATGGTCCGCCCATGGTCCAGTAGACATAAACCATCTCTCATATGGCCGATATTGGTTCAATAGCCCAGGTACGTGGAAGCAGTCTTACATACACATACGGTCAACACCGTAATATCAAATAATCACAGCACTCTTACCATAGTGCATCATGTATCGGCACATGAGTGGGTTCATCAAAACCGAAACCACTCATTGCTCAAAATAACACTTGTTTACAAAATCTGCAGAGTTAAGTTCCCTCACCGTGATCGTGTGGTTTCGCGGTCTCTGTCAAACAACATACAAGTGCACAATCAATATACATATCAGATACGTACATATACGTCGTATTTGGAAATCACACGTTTTCCCACAAAATATCTAGGGTTCATGGAAATGAGTCTCCTACTTGGTTTCTAGTCTTTTTAAATCATCCACAAGATAATAATATAATAATAAAAGGGGCTCAGTCCAAACTCATATTGTCTTCTGGGCATTGACCAGATTGACTTATTGAGTGAGGTCTAGATCCTCGGGTCACTTCTCGGTTGTCTTCTGGATAAGACCAGAGCTGACATTTTGAGTAGGCCTCGAGGTCACCCAGTACCCGACTATAGTGCCGGCCTGAAAGTGAATCACTCAGTTCCCGACTAATGTCGGACTGAAAGCGGATACAATAATATTTACACTATAAATAATAAGAGAAAGGGGTTAGTACAGTTTTATTTAACAAGGGGGGTATAAATCATCACATCACATAATCTAACGATATAATAATTTTTTTTTGAATAAAATAATAATATTTAATTATTTAATTATTTATTCATTTTTTTTTCTTCGATGGGAACCAACATTTGAAATCATAAGCAACTATATTCTCAAAAAAAAAAATATATATATATATATATATATATATATATATATATATATTTTTTTTTTTTTTTTGGAATAAAATAATAATATTTAATTATTTAATTATTTATTCATTTTTTTTTTCGATGGGAACCAACATTTGAAAATATGAGCAACCATAATATCAAATAAAAAAATATTTTTTTTTTCTTCTTCTTCTTCTTCCCTGTTCACTGTCTGCAACAGATAGTGAACGGCCGGTGAACAGTAAAACCGAAAATGGCAAAAGGGCTATTTTCTTAACTCGGTTTTTACATCTGACCGATCCGATGGATTCCTCCGGGAGTCCTCTTTCCATAGAGAGAGGTTTGGAGCTTCGAAACACAGTGAGCCATCCGATCTTAACACCGGAAGCTCACTGATACGAGAAACCCTAAAATTTTCCCTAAATTTTGAAATCGTTTTTCTCACTGAAAACAGAGCCAAATTCAAAATTTTTTTATTCAAAACCTATCGAAATTGAAAGGGGAATGCAGTAGTTACCTTGGATTGAATTTCCGGGCTGAAATCCGGATTTTTTGAAAATCTTTTCCTCTAAGTAACAGTAACTGAAAAACAAATGGTCTCGGCTAGTTTTTTTTTGTTTTTGCAAGAGAGAGAAGGGAGAAGGGAGAAGAAAAGCTGGGAGTTAAAACCGAAAATTGAGCCGTAATTTATAGGCTTTTTCGGCCGGGAAATCCGGCACGCGCGATGGGACGCGATGACGGGCGAAATCACCGGAAAATCGGGCAGCAGGGGCATGCGCCTGAGGCTGAGACGCTGCTACAGTAAACCGCAGGTTTACTTTTGCAGATCAGCCCTCCACATTTTCCATTTTTGCAAAAAGGGCCTCATTTTGATAAAAATTGGATTTTTAACTAAAAAAATAATTTTAAAAGCTCAAAAATTTAATCCAACCTTACAGATAGGTTGGGTTTTAAAAATCTTAATCACCATAAAAATTTCAGATTTTATCTCTTATTAAAAATCATTTATGTAAATAAAATTCATATTTTACCCATAATTACTTAATTAAACAAATGTAAAAATAACTAATTTGTAAATCTTATTTTGAAGTGAAATGAAATAACTAGACCATTCTTAAAATGGTCTACCATAAAATACTAATTTCAAAATTTATTTCATTTTCAAAACCCTTTAAAATAATTAATACTCCCTTTCGGGGTTTTGACGGGCGATATTTAAATATCATTTTCTGAAAATAGTTTTATTTTAAAATCAGAAATGTAAATCCTTCATTAAGGGAAACATTATTCACCAATAATATTCACAAAATCACACAATTTATAAAAATATACACAAGAAGTGGTAAATTACCAAAATGCCCCTCTAGCTCGACGAGCTGAATCACTGAGTTTTCGGGCTCAGATCGGGCCAAACTTGGGCTTTCCTCGAAGCCCTAACCAAAAACCTCAAGATCAACCGGTTAAACATGATTAACGAGCTAAAACTCGCCTAATCTGGGGCAGGGTATTACAGACGCTGCTGCGGAGTGGCGTCGGGAAGACGGACCTGGAACAAGCCATGATAAAACTCCAGGGTATGCTCTCAATCGTTGTTGACAGCAGATAAACCACAGAGGAAGAAGAACAAAGAGAGTTCTGCTAGTGTTTAAGACTTTGAGGGTAAGGCAACCTTTTATATTAAGTTATGAAAATAGGGTTGGGTTAGGTCGGGTCTTCTCAGGTCGGATTTTCTCAGGTCGGGTTGGGTCGGGTTGAAATTTAAAGGCCTCAGCCCAATCCGACCCTAATTTCGGTCGGGTTTTTCTTTTCTCAACCCGACCCAACCCTATAGCCCGACCATTGTAACCCGACCCGCATGATTTCTCTGGTCGGGTCATGCGGGTCAGGCCAAAACCCGACCCGAGTTCATCCCTACAGACACATAACTAACTCTAGCATGTGTAAGCAAATACAGTGCAATGAGCAACACACACACAAACACATATATAGGCAGGAGTCACAAAATAATAACCAACAATAATCAATCGGCTATAAGGATTCTATAAAATTTATACCAAAGTATGAATTTATGCATACACCCTATCATGCTTCTACATTCCAAATCATCACATTGAATTCCAATAAATGCATGTAATTCAAAATTTCAAGCCAATCAAGTGTGCAGCTACCTCACCTTGGGGTTTTAGAGTGCCTTCTGGTTCTCCTCAGGTCGCCGGACACTGGAATTGAGGCAATTAGGCACTAAACAAATCACACACAATTATAAACATGTATAAGTCACCATTCATACTATTCCCAAGCTTAATTTCATAATTAGGTGAAAATCCCTAAGTTTTCTCCAATTTTCCCTCCATCTTCTCAAACCCAATCCCATTTGGGCCAACTCTACCCCATGCAAGGTGGGCCACATTCGGATGATCACCGAATCATCTAGACGATTACCAAATCTTTTGGGTCTAGCTCTCGGATCATCTGACAGAGACAACAAAAGAGCTAAAAATAATGTCAACCTTTTTGCTATCTGATATATCGCCCGGGCCGTATCCGGAGTCCGGACGACCATCAGATCATCCGGTCCTTACCGGATTGTCCAGGTACTTCTGCCGGAGCATTTGGGATCTACAGAGAAATTGTCATAAACTCTATAGAATTTCCCATGGGTCCCACAAGGAGGTTCCCAACACACTCACACACACGAGTTCCATTCCCATGCACCCAATTATTCATTTTCCCCAAATAAATTCTAAATTCCGAGTTGGGTCACTGTATTCACCAAAAATCAACTCAATAGAAAATGTTAAGGCATGTTTTTTGAACTCTCTAAGTTTTAAATCATATTATATTATTCTTTAATTCTTGAACTTTTATAACCTTTAAAAAAAATGAAAGATCAACAAAATAAAAAAGGTATATGATTGAATATAAGGTCCTTAAAAAATCACATTAATTTAATAAATCAAGTAATATTTTCCAAAAGCCTTCAAATTTTATTTACTTTAAATTAGTTTTAAATGATTAAACTTTTGTGACCTTCGAAAATTTGCTCCCCCACCCAAAAAAGAAAAGAAAAACTCTATGATAAATGTTTTTTATGATTGTATATATATTGCGCATAAAATTCAACACAATTCAATAAATCATGCTCGTAAAATTTTAAGGATTAAAAATAATTTTAAAACTAAAAAATTTGGGACATCTATGAAACACTGTTTTATTGCACCAATTAAGATGATTTTTGGTTGACGGCATATTCAAGTATAAAATTCTTTAATAAATATGAGTTTTGTGTTATTTTTTAAGATAACAAATGTTTAGTAATTAAAAAAAAAAGTCAAAATGATCAAATTTTAAAAGACTTAAAATTTATGACTTAATTATCCAATCAAAACAAATCAAAATGTTTTATTAAACTCCACAACATTTTCGATAAACTTTTTGGTAATAGTGTAATACCTTTTTTTACTCTTAATTTAAGGGTGTCTTTTGCACCTATTAAATGCTAAGTTTGTTAGATTTAAATTTTGTCAATTCAAATCTTATGAAATTGAAACATTGTTGTTTATAAATTTTGAGAATCACATCAAATTGAATGTTTTTTTTTCCTTTTATCATTCTTAAAAAATTGTTAGATTCTAGCAATATTTTTTTTGAAACTCATATATTATCATAATCCTTACCATTATATTAAACTTGGTTATAATGCTACTAGTATTATAATATGGGCGATACCGTTATATCAGTCAATATTTTTCTCTAAGATTTTTTATTTTTTTCAAAAGAATTCAGAAAAATATAGAAAAAAAAAATCATGGGCTTCAAGAATATGTAATTTTTTCATTAAATATCGGTCATTTACATGTTTAATTTTTTTTTTTAAGTTACAAACTCAAGAATTTTAAATGTTTTTAAAAAATGATGAAAAATTACAAAAATTCGTGATAGATTAGTACTTGATGAAATGAGAAGGCTTATTTTATTTTTTTATTGTGTTTCAAAAAAAATTAGGTAAATTTTCAAAACTAAGGGTTTGACTTTTCTTTATTTTTAAATTTTTTAAACTTCATTGATTTTAGAGATTTTGCTATTCTAATATCAATGATGATTTATATTAAATTATAATTTATCATTTTCTTAAATTTGAAATCATACCCAATTTTTTGAAAAAGGTAAATTTCATCGGTATTGAAAAATGATTATAAATTTTCCATTGGTTTTGAAATTTGAAGTTTGACTGTTATCCTTCCTGGCACCAGAATAGTGAAGCCAAAGAGTCTCCAACTCATTATGGGTGGCCATTTAGACACCCCAAGACAACCTATTTCAAACATTTGTGTGAAAATTACTATTTTGCCCCTCAATTTAAAAAAAAAAAAAAAAACAATTTCTCTACACAAAACTGAGGGGCAAAATAGTAATTTCGCATAAAATTTTGAAATAGAGTGTCTCTTAAAAGAAAAGTCAGATACCTAAATAGTTATCCCTCATTGTTGATCATTGTCATAATTGGTGTTAAAATTTCCATTGTAAATGAGCACAATAATTAATGCAGTGCTAATTTCTGCCATAGATACTAACTTTTCCATTGCAAATGAGCAAACCCTTCACCACAATGATTAATGCAATGTTATTTTCTGTAATATGTCGTACTTACTCCGTCTCATTTTAGTTGTCCCATTTTAAAATTTTAAAATTTTAAGGAAGGACTCTCAAAAGACTTATGAACTTCTCTCCAACATCCTATAACTCTTCCAAAATGCATATGAGACAGCTAAATTGAGACAGAGGAGTAATAGGTATTAAATTTTCACTGTAAATGAGCAAACCATTCACCACAATAATTAATGGAGTGTTAATTTCTACCATAATAGGTTTGAAATTTTCCATAGTAAATCACTACAATAATTAATGCAGTGTTAATTTCTGCCGTAATAGCTATTAAATTTTCCATCGTAAATGAGCAAACCCTTTTTATTGTTAATATTAGGTGATTTTTTAGTTAATATCGGCTTTTTTATTGTTTTTTATTCTTGAAAATTAAAAAATGAGATATCAACCGATATTTCAATTATTGACCGAGATATCAACCATAATATTGCTATACTGCTATATGATCGATACATATCATATCGGTCGATATATTTCGACCTTCATAAAACCGATATATATATATATATCACCTACCGCTACTACTAAGTTGGTCACTTGAGTGATAGTTAGATTAAAAAAAAATCAAAACAACTTTAGAGATTATAAAATTATTATGTATGAAATTGAAATACGTATGACTTGTATATAAATAGATTAACTCAAATTTAATTCAACTATTAAATAAGGCTAAGTAGAAATGAATTTGTTTTAGCAAGACTGAGAATATTTGCTTCACTCAAGTTAGTTCAACATGGGTTAGGCATGAGCATTTACTTGATCCAACTACTATATGGGTCCCAATTGATTATATAAATGAACTCAAAATCAATAGCATAAACATTAACGTAAATTATTGAGTCAAATTAATAATAATTTGAACCCAAATTTTCCAATACATTTTAAACAGTTTTTTTTACTAATACATTTCTTACATTGTACTATCAAACAATTTAAAATGGCTTCAAGAGATTATTGTAATCAATGATTTTTTACTTTTTAACATCATATAAATAAAAGAATTAGTTTTTTTTTTAAATTTACGTGTGAGAAACCACAAGATACCGAACGTAAAACCCCCATGAGTAAGCCTGCTACCCCTAAGGCACACCAAGGTTAGGCCATGGGGGCTCCAACCCTTAACTTCGAACTTCCTGAGGTGGGAGACAACTAGTTGAACGATATCCATGTAGCTAGATATGCTGATATTACACAGTTGCTTAATAGTAACCTGTATTGCCTATTATATAGGTTTATACTATCAAAAAGCTTTCCATTTGATTATCTTATCTTTTGAATTTAACTTTTAAAAACTAATAACTTATTCTCTTCAAAATTTAAAGGCTAATTATTAATTAATAGTCCAATTAGATAAAATACATTCAACGATTCAATAAAATTCAAGACTTTGATTTTTTTTTTTCTTTTAAAATTTAAAGATAATTTCTTTAACCATATACCATTTTATACATATCATACAACCATCTTAGGTCTAGCACAGCCACACTGGTTGCTGATTTGTTTACATATTCCTTTTAAGGCTATGCTCAATTGCTCATCCCCATACATTAGTGTGTTTGAGAGGAACAAATGTTCTGAAACAAATTATTTGAAAATAATTTTGATTATTTTTTTTTTTTTACTTTTTATTTTTTTTTATTTATTTTATTTTAATGGACTACACAACAAACCATTTTGAATAGACTACTAAACAATCTCTAAGAAGCTTTTCAAGTCTCCATGTAATAAGAAAGATGTTCTTCGATGATAAAACATATAGAAAATGACAAGAATATTAATTGTATCGTAACGTTCCATCTCCACTAAATCTATTTTTGGGTGTTTACACACTCACACGACTTTAGATTGGTACGTGTGTATCGCACACATAAATATGTTGTGCTTGGAAGAGTTAAACATTCTCATATAGTCAGTGTAATCAATGTGGGACTTTGTGGGACTTTTCAATCATATGAAGCAGACAATATTGTGTTAAGTGTTTACAATTTCATGTCTCATCTAATAATATTAAAATTGGTTAATTCTAAATTTAAAAATCTTAACTATTATAAAATCATTACGTCACCGACCTTATGTAGTTCATTAATATAGAAGTAGTCTATAATAATTGTTTGACCTAATTACCCTACCCTGTCCTCTCTAGAAAGTTGCCAAGGTCGGTTTATTTTTCAGCTATTGAATAAAAAGACAAGTGTCTTCATTTGATTGGAGTGTTGGTTTCGGTGCCCTAGCATTCTTCCAAAGAAAAAGGAGAAAGGAGAAAGCCGTGCTGCAGTTCACTTTTAAAGAATCAGAATTTTGGAATTGACTTTTGACACTTGGACAAAGGGGAACAAAAATCACGTGGCGACGGTTCAAACTTTGGCTCTCCAAGATCTCCCATCTTTTCGCCCTTCGTCTCTCTTCTCCCTTTTCTATTTCTAGTAACTGCCCCCTCTTCTTCTTCTTCCTTCTCATACACTACAATACGCATTGCAGAGCTTCCTCTTCTCTTGATCCAAAATGAGGATACTCTCCTTCTTCCAAGATTCTTTCAAGCGTTATCCTCACTATTCCAAGTTTCTCGTTCTCTTCGCCGTCAGGTACTGACTTTCTCCTTTTTCTTCTTTCTTCTCTCTTCTCGTCGTTTGATTTTTAATTTAATATAAATATAAACACGGAATAAAAAGATTGCGCGAACAATGCATGAAGAGTTAAAAAGTTGTTAAAATTGAATTGATGCAGTAAGAAGAAAATCATAGATTCTAAGTGTGACGGTGCACATGTTTCTTAATGAAGTTACACAGAAAAAGTAGATTTTTGAATGCTTAATAGAGATAGACAGGATTAATGGCTTGATGATGTGATGATAATGATTGTGATAATGATAATATTGTTGATACTGTAAATTGTTTGTTGAGCTATTGTCTGAGGTGGATTTTGATAGATTTATATTGCTTTCACCGTTGGATTGATTGGATTTTTAAGATCTGTTCTTATGGCTTCTGCTTTTATGATCGAGAGTGTTGGATCTGATAGGTGCCTTGTTTGATGGATCAAGGTAGGGAGAATTTGTCAATGGCACAACTCTGATCTTTCGATCAGTGGAATTTTAGACATATACAATTTAAACTAAATAACATGACTTCGATTTGTAATATGGAGAGAAAGATCTTGGTTAATGTTTTCATGGAATGGTTCATGGATGGCCTGCACCATTAGATCAACGTAATGGATCTCTCTTGTTCTACCATGGGAGACGCATCTTATAAACATGAGATCCAAATTTTTCTTTTTTCTTTTAATAAACAATTCTCTTAACTATAACGGATTTAATTCCTTTTTGAATATTTTTAGATGGAAAAAAATACGGCCAAAGTAAATTTTGTTTTCAATTTGTGATCCTTGTCCTACTTGAGTGTGCATGCCAACCAAGGGAGATAGACAACAGGGTAGAAGGTCAGAGTATGACCAAATATTGATCCCATCCCTTGGTGATGGCTACATATCTAGAGTTAAAGAGTTTGATGATTTTATGAAGTCCAAATAAAATAAAATTTTAGGGTGAATCTGCTGATTTCAGAGGATATATACCAATCCAACGGCCATGGCTTCTTAAAAAGGAAAGATCTCATGATAAATACCCCGACATGGGCACGCATATGCATCCAAAAAACCTTTTTTAGGGATTTATTAACTGAAAGTTCTATTATGGTAAAATATGTTAGATGGCAGCAATTGACATGTATGGATTGTGCTTAATACAATATTAAAAATCGCACATTTAAGTCAAGGTCAACAAATCTTTTTAGCAGGCATAGGTTTAATTTGCTCATGCTCTTAGCTCAACAAAAATGTCATTCTTTGATTTTTTATCATTAAATCACATTTTTCTGTTATCTAACTTGCACTCTGTGCATTTTTTTCTTTTTCCTTTCATTTACTATTATTATTACTTTTTGAGATGACACACTGTACATTGGATATTGCAGTGGTGGAGGTCTTGTGGCTTATTCTGAGTCAAATCCAAATCCTGTTACATCTCCTTTTGATGCCAAGAAGAAAAAGGTCATAGTACTAGGAACTGGATGGGCAGGCACAAGTTTCTTGAAAAATGTAGACAGTTCCTTGTATGATGTTCAGGTGGTTTCGCCTCGTAACTATTTTGCATTCACCCCATTGTTACCTAGTGTCACATGTGGTACTGTAGAAGCACGCAGCATTGTTGAACCAATTCGCCGAATTGTTGAAAAGGTAAGGGATAATACTAAAATCAAGAAATTTTTATTGTTATATATTTAGCAACATACATTTTCCATGTGGAAGGACTTGCAAGAACAGAGAACTAAACTGCATAAACTGATAGATGGGAATCCTTTATTGCCCTGTGATTGCTGTTACATGTAACTTCTATTCTATGTAACCATTGGATGTTCTAGCTCGTGTTGGTCATTCTTATGCTTTATAATTATCTACTGATTGGACTCATTATGACTGGAAAAATATCAGTGGTTCAGCTGCAATGTTGTCATGGACATACACTTCTGTTCTAGAGAGCAGTGTGTCTATGAAACTACCTCTAAATGATGTTTTTTTTTTTTTGAAAGATTCTCTAAATGATGTTTTTCACTGTGAAACTCTTCAATTCTTGGCTCGACAATGTGTATAATGCAATGGGCCTTAGGCCCATAAAGGGGTAGCCATGATTCAGTGATATGCATTGATCAAATTTCTCCAGTCTCTGTGATGGAACAATCCTAATCCTTCAAATAATTACCCTAACTAGATGTGTAAGGGAGTAAGAAATGTAAACTCCATATTTGACACAAAAGAGAGAAGTCTAAGATTGATGATTTGGATCTCTGGGTTTGTGAAACTATGCAGGCTTAGTTCATCCATAGATTTAAGGAACTAAGGTTGTTCCGCAAGAGACCCCATCAGATCAATACTATTGTTACCAAACCATCCTCTGTTGAATGGGTTCAAGGACGAAACAAACTATACATATGGTTGGGCAGAGGATCATATGATTACTTAGCTGTGTTGCACAAAAATAGAAACAATATTTTCTATTTCGGTTCTTAACTTTATTAAGAGTGGTTTAATTACTCAATATACTTGCTCCAATGTTGCTTTGACAGAAAAGTGGCAAAATTCAATTCTGTGAAGCTGAGTGTCTAAAGATTGATGCAGCAAACAAGAAAGTAATTTGTCGCCCTACTCACAGTGTAAACTCTGAGGACAAAGAATTTTCTATTGACTATGATTACTTGGTGATAGCAATTGGAGCCCGTTCAAATACTTTTAATATTCCCGGTGTTGCTGAAAACTGCCATTTTCTTAAGGTAAGCATCCTAATGACATTATTAAAAGGTTTACTCTGAAAAAATATGCAATCATCAGTTTTTAAGTTTCTTTGGTTTTGCAAATGTGGTGCTAATTTTTCAGCTATCATTTGGACACTGTCTTGATGGGAGATATACCAGGAAACTCATATGGTGGATGATCACTGTTTGATTTTTCCCCTATTCAAATGTGGACAATTTTCTACAATGACAATTTTAGCATTAGGTCATGGCTCATTACATGTCACGACCCAACAGACCCCATGGGAGGCCTTGGCTCTTGAATACAGAAGATTGGCTCTGTAGTTTGCTTGTTGAAAATAGAAAAACTACAAGAGAATTTGTTACCCTCTGTATCACGTGATAGATCATGCACCAGCAGGATCTTAACCAGTTTTATGATTTATTGATTTTTTTCGTATTCCAAAATGTACTTGTAAATGCTATTTGAATACTTGGGGTATTGATAAGAGGGTTAGTTGCTTCTCCCCCATGCCTGCATATGTTTGAATTATATTATCTAAAATTCAACATCTTCATGCAGGAAATAGAGGATGCTCAGAAGATCCGTAATAGTGTCATGAATTGTTTCGAAATGGCCAGTCTTCCAAACTTAACTGACGAAGAGCGGAAGAAGCAACTTAATTTTATAGTTGTGGGTGGAGGTCCAACTGGTGTCGAATTTGCTGCTGAGTTACATGACTTTGTTAACGAAGATTTAGTCAAATTGTATCCAGCACTCAAGGATTTGGTGAATATAACAGTTGTTGAGGCTATGGATCATATTTTGGGCATGTAAGATTATGTGTTTTTATTTCTAACTTCTTTTAATATTATCCCTTTTGCAAGAGAGGCCTGGTTTCTGGATCTTTCCAACAACATTTGTTCTTAATATTTCTGCATCTGCAATAATTGGCTACCAAAAATAAATCTACAGGGAGTACTTGAGTATTTTCCCTCATGCATTTGGATATACACAAACTGTGATATATACATACTTGACATGTTCTAATTATTAGAAGATCTTGAAAGTCAAATTATATCCAGAATCTCATGTTGATATGGGTCATCTGACCTGAATACATTTACTGCACTTGTTTATGCTGGTCATGTTTTTATCGTTCTTCTGCCAAAATTTCCTCTTACGCTTTCAGAAGTTCTTCTTTATAGGTTTGACAAAAGAATTGGTTCATTTGCTGAAGAGAAGTTCCAAAGAGATGGTATTGACGTGAAAACAGGATATATGGTTACCAATGTATCTGATAAAGCCATTACTATGAAGGGAAGACAGAGTGGAGAGACCTCTTCTGTACCATATGGAATGGTTGTATGGTCAACTGGTATTGGGACCCGCCCTCTCATAATGGATTTTATGAAGCAAATTGGTCAGGTTTGTTTAACTAGGTCATTATTTCTCCACTTTCTGTTCTCAAATGATTTTTAGATGGAGTTTTTTGCAATTGCTTTTATTATTGTTTCCTTTCAATTATAGTTTCAGTATCTTTCTACCACCATAATATATACCTTGAACTTTGTCTCATATGTGCAGACAAATAGGCGTGTTCTTGCAACAGATGAGTGGCTTCGAGTTGAAGGATGTGATAGTGTATATGCACTTGGCGACTGCGCAACAATACAGCAACGCAAAGTCTTGGTATGTTCCAATTGTTGCATTTTTTTACTGGATCAAGCTACGCATTTCATTTTTTGAAACTTTCACAAGAAATTCTCTTTCAGTGCTGCTTCTGTTTTATGCTGTTTTTCTTTTACAGTCAATGTTATACCATTTAAAAAAGTTGTCAGAAAACTACAGGGAACGGTTGCATATCATTACTGTGCAAGAAATGTGCATTAATGTGAAAATAGTTTTTTTATTGTATAATATCAACAGGATTTAGTTATACTAGCTTCAATTCATTTGCTTGATAAGTGCTGCATCCTGCTTAGAGTTTTTGGAGAAAATATGATGGACAATACTCTCTTTTCTGTTCCTAACTGTTGGCATGTGTCTATTGGTAAATTGTTTTTATATAGAATTACAGATCATTATAACATTGTGATTTTATTCTTTTCTCCAGTTCTTTTCCTTCAAATTAGTATAAATGTGTAAGAACATTTACCTGGCTGTTAGATTGTCACCCATGTAATATAATGCAAAGTATGGAACTATGTGAGGATCGACTTCTCGTAAGATAAATTTATTACCATGCATTTTTCATCTTTATAACTACTATCACTTAAGCTGTTCGTTAATAACCTATTTTTATGATTTCTAAAAAATAGATTTTCTGAAAACGCCTTTTTAACTGTATTTCATTATTTGGGTTAAATTATGGGAAGTCTAAATGTTTTTTTTTTCCTATCAAATCAGTGCAGAGTATGATTTCAATATTAAATGATACATTACCATACCTTACTAAAGAATGAATGTCTTGTGCATACAACTTAAGTCTGTTGAAGACAATTCTGTGTACAAAATCAAAGTAGACAAAGTGGATGGTCTTTATGAAATTACGTTAGCAGAAGCCTCAGCATTGAGTTTTTTTTTTTTGAAACATTAACTGCTAAATTCCATTAAAATAAGAGGGGTACAAAGGAGGGACTTGAGTATAGGAGGAATATACTCAGATCGACAAAGAACAACAATAAAAATAAGAACCAAAATAAAGCAAGAGAAAGAATTTTGATGGAGATGATTCTTACCATCCAAAAGAAGGGATGACCAATGACTTGGATTGAGAATCATCTGGGCTCCATCTTAGCTTGCTGATGCCCCAAGTTATACCTATGGCCTGGTGATTCTGAAAATCCATTCTTTGCAACTGAAATGAAGAGTCTGGATGAAATGCTATATAATGATCATGGAGTGTCAATTTAGATCATCAGTATCAACACACCAATCAAGAAGTTTGATTGGGTGATAATAACCATTTAAGGAATTGCAATAGACCATTGACTATTGGGATCAGTTGACAGATCCAATCCTCAATTTAGACCAATCACATGACTCCACCTTGGTTACACATGTGGGTCAAGAAAAACACTGACCCAAGTGGGTTTTAACAGTTTGATTGATATTAATCTTAATAGATCATCATCATAGTCATCATTAGCCAAAATCCAATTTATATGGGGTCAACTTTATGAGTTTTTCTCCAATTGCCCTTATTATTATATAAACCATGTTATCAGTCACTCTACAATCTAACATGTCATTCTTTATCCCTTCTCTCCATATTTTCAGTGGTCGACCTAGCCTCTCAACTCTATGCACTAAAGGCTAGAGCTGTCTGGTCTTCTACTAACATATTAATCTAGATAGATGGTCTACACAAGAAAAGACAAATTCATTGAATTGTGACTGCTGTCATGTGGCCTCACGTTGAACAATCAATGCTGTTGAGAACTTTGATTGGATGACCAAACTGCTCCAACAAATGTAAGCCAAAATGATGAAAATGACCACGTCTAATTTAGAACAAGAACTTTGTGGTGAAGCGCTTCACATAGAATCCATGTGAAATCAAATGAAAAGATCCAAATCAAGGGGACTTTTCCATTTGAGAAATGTTCTTACCTTTATCATGAAAAATGATAGAAGTACCCGCATTTAAAGCCTCTCATTTAATTTCACATAAATTCCATGCAGCACTTCACCCAGGAATTTTATTCATTTAATCTAATGGAAAAGAAATGCCATATTACCAATACAAAGAACTTGGTATATCTGTATGTACCTTGATCACATTCAGTACTGTGGATTGTTTGATGCTCACTTGCTCTAATGAGCACCTGCTTAGAGTATGAATACATCATATTTGATCTGGAAGTGGGATTGGGAAGGCATAAAATTTGTCTTGTATAATATGGTTTATGAATTTTTAATATTACAGTGTGTGGAATGGAGAACCATTTTTCTATTGAACTTGCTTCCAATTTGCATGCATCCAAATTCGTATGTTATTTATTCTACTGTTGTTCCTAATCATACAACTGTTTATCACTTGTCTAATCCTATATAACATTCTTGTAGGAAGATATCTCGGCAATATTTAAACTTGCAGACAAAGACAAATCCGGAACTTTAACAGTCAAAGAATTTCAAGATGTCATTGATGATATCTGTGCTAGGTACCCCCAAGTGGAGCTTTATTTGAAGGCTAAGAAAATGCGCAATGCTGCAGATATATTGAACTTGTCCACTGGGAGTAAAAAAGAAGGATCCTACGAACTAGATATTGAAGGGTTCAAGTCAGCTCTAGCTCCAGTTGATTCCGTGATGAAAGTTCTTCCTGCAACAGCACAGGTGATTACTTGATCATTATTTTAGTAAAATGACTCGCTTGATGGTGAAACAATTTATTTTTTTAAAAAAAAAGGATCTACAAATACTTAGGACAGCAAAGTGTCCTCTCATGCCATTCCCAATTTTTTGTTGCTGGGGCCTCTTGTGGCTGTGTGTGGTGTCTTAAGAATTGTTTCAGATTAGAAGATAACCAGTACCCAATGCATGGCTAAATTAGAAAGAAGAAATAAAAAACATACAAATTGGATGGCTAGGACTTCTATCTGAAAGTTTTTTAGTTACTTTTTGCCATTCAGTACGGGAACAGTCAGATAAATGGTACTTGTTTTACTGGGTAGTGGATACGTAAGGACACTGTTCATGTTCCAATGCTTTAGGACCCTTTTTTGTTTTTCTTATGTTGCACATTTCATGTTAAATAGGAACATTAATTTTATCAAAATAGAACCTTTTGTTAGCCTTCTTCAGATCTCTCATTTCTCGCTTTATCATGACACTGTAGGTTGCAGCTCAAGAAGGCACATATCTTGCAAAGTGCTTTAACCGTATGGAGGAGGCTGAACATAACCCTGAAGGTCCTCCTCGGTTTAGGGGATCAGGGCGCCATCGTTTTCATCCTTTTAGGTACCATTATGATTTTCATGCCTTCAGATTTAATTTATTAGCTTTTGTCATTCCTTGCTGATACCAAAATAACAAAGTATTGGCCATGGTTTGTTGATTTTTCTCATTGTTTTTTTTTCCCTTTTTACCCCAAATTTACTCATGCTGTCCCTATATACCTTGCTCTTCAGGTTTGTAAATCCATGCCTAAGAAATATCAGCACATTTTTAGCAGCCTAGTTTAGTGGATCCTCTATTAGGTTCTGTCCCAGTTCAGAATCACATGTCTTGAATTGAACTAGTGGCTGAACCATGTTGATCTGAAACATTTTTACCAGAAAATATAACCAGAATGAACTGGTAAAAAACCTGTAAGGTTAAAATAGCAAAAAAAAAGAGAGTACATGATCAAGGCGGTTTCTTTGAACAAACAGGTTCGACACTGACCTTACTAGGTGCCAGTCCAAACTAGTTCTAACTAGCAGTCGAGCCTTGTTTCTAGACATTGTTTCTTATTGCTTCTGCTCCAAAATTATCTTATAGTGTAAGATTTGTTACAATAGTTATAAACTTCGAGCTCTATTGGTATGAACTCAGTGGGTATAGGTGGAAAGTCTCCACTTTTTGCCAGCTTCTAACATGTGCATTTATTCACGTGAGTTTTTCTGTCCAGAACTTCAGTTCCATTATTGTGGTCCAAGTTACAATGGCTTACGAAATTTCATGCTTAGATACCTTGTACCAAGTCCTGTTGGCTGAGGGTTCATTTATTTCAACTAAATAGTTTGACACATGTTTCTAAGACAAAAATATAAACAAGGAATTCTATAAAACAATCTAAAAGTAATGAACTAATAAAAATCATGACATTTAGCTTATTTTTAAGACTATTACACTTTTTACACTCTTAATCAGGAATCTGTTTGTGAATTCCACTTCTCCATGCATCCCTGTTTGGGCCAAGTTGTCCTAATATGCCAATCAAATTATTCTTTCCAATCTTCATTTGCCTTTCTTTTCATGTACCTTGAACTAACAAGTCCTTGGTTCTTCAAATGGGGTTGCCTGAAAAGTTGTCCTAGATGGCATTCTTTCTATTTTATTTGCTCCACTAGTTGATTCTGTTATGTACTCATTCTTAGTTTTATCGTTTGTTACTCCGACACATTTATTTTAGTATATGCATCACGTCCACATGTTCTCTGTCTAATCATTTTTTGCCCAACATTCCCTAACTTATCTGTTGAAGTAATAGCTGAAGACCAATATTTTAAAGTATGGATATGATATCCCTATCTTTATACATGTCTTGGACTTGAGAAACGTAATATAATGTCCCTGTTTCATATCTGCATCTGTGTCCTCTCTGTATCTGTGCATCATAGCCTGCAAGATTTTCATTTCCTTTGTGTGACCTCTGGATGCCAATATCAGGTACAAGCATTTAGGGCAATTTGCTCCACTGGGGGGTGAGCAGGCTGCTGCCGAGCTTCCTGGTGACTGGGTTTCTATAGGATACAGCACCCAGTGGCTTTGGTATTCTGTATATGCAAGGTATTTCCTGATTTCGCTATTTCTCTTTACCCGTTATCGCATCATCATGGAGAGCAAACTTCTTTTGAGTACAGCACACACGCAACTTGCATTGCATTAGCTGCTTGTGCTTTTGTTTGTGTTGATCATATCATGATGTTCATATGATTAATGACTCTAAAGATTTGTAAAATGTTTGTGTTTCACTTATTTTAGCTTTCTTACTTAAAGTATGGTATTGTTTATTTCACGTGACATACATATGTGGATTGTAAAAAGTATGCATGTTAGTTTTGTTGATGGTTGAATTCATATGCCTACAATTTCTGCTTCTCCCACTAGCACAAATTGTCAGAATAGCATATGCTTAGCAAGAAATATTCTCTAGAGATTTCAAACTTGTGTTTTATTAATGTTGATTTTGAATACTATCACGTGGATTTTCATAGGAATGGATTTTATGCTCCAACATAGGATGTTAACAAAACTATCCTTGGTTGTGTTTGTGAACCAGTTCATTGAAGGGGATGGGCCATATTGTGGAACAATGTGCCTAAAAACATCCCGGGTTGTAAGATAGATACTGGTCAAATGATCTTTGGCCTTTATTATGTATCACAGATGCCTTAGAATCCCTCTCAATCTGGATGATACCTGCTTTGTGGCGAAGCTGACAAATCCACATTGAAGGCCATCCGGGTTAGGATATTGAAATGTATTTTGCCCTTCCATGTTGATTTTGACCAGTATCACATTGAATATGAACTTTGATGTTTTTTCTTACACTTCTATCGGTAGACTACTTCATTGAAAAGTGATTTTAGGTTCTTAATCCATTTAGAGGTCCATCGTATCAATAATCTGGACTCTAGGAATGCAATGCATTGCTTTATCTTGGACACATTGATGGTGCTATCCACGTACTTAGCTAGTAGGCAGCTGTATCTCATTTCCCTAAGGTGTTTGATGATTCAATTTTATGTTTTCTTGTACAGCAAGCAAGTCAGCTGGCGCACAAGGATGTTGGTCGTATCTGACTGGGGTAGGCGATTCATATTTGGAAGGGACTCGAGTCGCATCTGAGCAGCACCAGCTCCTGTATGCAAATGCCTAGATGGATTCATCCTGCCTAGGTTTTTGATAGAAGTTTCCTTCTTCAAGTCTCAATTCATTGGTTTTCCTTCTTATTTGTCAATCCACATTCGAAATGATTGTTTGCAGTGATCAATACTCATCCATTAATTGTCTTCACAAGGTTCTCTTTCCATTTTTGACACAAGCCAATTGAAATAATTTGATACTACAGTTTTATCCTGTTACTTGTTTCTACACGTGTTAAACTTGATTTTGGGTGAATTATGAACTCATACCTCATTGTTTACCTGTTGAAGGTTTATTTGGTGGTCTCCAATTGGATGGGGTGATTGTCAAATCAAGTCATCATTTAGAATATGTTGTCTAGAAAGGGTTTGATAAACATGACCTCGTTGCAAATCATGGTTCGGTTGACCAAGTTTTGCATGTAGGGCTTCTTCTCTATTAGGAGAAACTCTTGGATTTCAACTCCCATACATTATAGATGGCAAACTACAATCTTGGTCATTCATTCATGTGGACTGGTTGGATTGGAATACATCATGGTATGTATTTAGATTTAAGGTTCTCTGTGCACATTTTAATTAGATAGCAGACATCTCCATTCATCTTGGAGAGTAGTCGATATATTATGTCTCTCTCATGAAAGTGGATTCCACTGTATAGCTAGGGCTGCCAAAGGGTTGGGTTTGGGCTAGACCCTCTTGGCCATGGTCAGAATCTACTAAGTAATAGATCGGGCCAAGTTGACCCTATAACAAAGCCGACCTCAAAAAGATGATTAGCCCATTTGAAAAGAGAAATGGGCTAGGTCGAGTGTATGGAATAGAGAATCATTTCTAATGAAATATGGTGTGAGATATCCATGCACATTTCTGAATGCAAAATGCAAAACGCATGTGATTCATGGTTAAATTTTACAATGAGGCTAATCATTAACATCTCTTTGCCATTTTTCTCATCTAATTTTTTTCAACTTCCAAACTAATAATAAATAAAGGGGAACCATACAGACACCCGAGTTTTCTTTCTCTACACACCCTTTTTCAAAAACTTGGGTGAAATTACCTTTTTACCTTTCCACTTAAACCACCGCCGCATCCACTGAAGTCCTTCCTTTTGTTCAAAGGACAGTACTACCAAACCGTTTGTGAAGGGGGAGGGGAGAAGAAAATCGGTCAAAGGGCCCCACCGTTGACCAAAACCCAAGGTCTTCCTTAGGCGTAGATAGGTGGGACAGGGGAGACCATAGGAGTGTCGATCCTAGGTGGAGAAGTGAATGATCCATTTGGATCTAAGAAAAAAACCCACAACACTAGATTTCGGTCGCCCCAAACAACATTGGAATAAACTGGCCAGAGGAGTGCCCCACCCGAGTCCGATCAGAGATCTGATGGTACAAATAGATAGACCATCAAAAAACGGAAGGGGTATGGTGGGTCCCGCCGGCAAAAACTTTCCCGATCATCTTATCTAAGGCCGAGGAGAAATATCTGGCGGCAACAGAAGAATACAGAGCTGCTGCTGCCAGATCTTCTTCTCGGCCTTAGATCAAGTAATCGGGAAAGTTTCTGCTGGCGGGACCCACCATACCCCTTTCGTTTTTTTTATCCATCTGTACCATTAGATCTCTGATCGAACTCGCGTGGGACCCTCCTTTGGCCAGTTTCTTTAACTGCTGCTTGGGGCGACCAAAATCCAGTGTTGTGGGTTTTTTCTTAGATCCAAATGGATCCTTCACTTCTCCACCTAGGATCGACACCACCATGGTCACCCCTGGCCCACCTATCTATGCCTAAGGAAGACCTTGGGTTTCGGTCAACGGTGGGCCACTTTGACCGATTTTCTTCTCCCCCTTCACAAATGGTTCAGCAGTACTATCCTTCGAACGAAAGGGAGGAGTTCGGTGGATGCGGCGGTGGTTTGAAGTGGAAGGGTAAAAGGGTAATTTCACCCAGTTTTTTAAAAAAGGGTGTGTAGGAAAAGAAAACCCAGGTGTCTATATGGCTCCCCTAAATAAATTCTCAACTACCTTACTTCCCTTTTCTATTTCTTGTATATGATGCATGAATCATATTTTGAAGTAGGGGATAATGGGTCAGGTGGGTAGGTCTGACCTTCTTATCTAGGGTCTGAGCCACTAAGAGTATTGGGTCTTAAAATGTGATTTAGTCTCGGTACTATGGCTCATTTAACCTGTCCATTTACTAAGTTATTAGGTTGAGCCTAAGTTGGACTTGTGTCAAACCCTAACCCTTTGTTAAATGAAGAACTATTAATGTGACATTGTTGAGTCATGAGTGCTCATGACCCAATATTCAATCATATAATAATAAGCAATATTTGGTGAAGTCTATTGGTCCCATCAATTATAGATACTAGTATTTACTTGACATCTGTAGTTATCTCAAGCAAAACAAATAAATTTTAAGTGAAAACCTATTTTAGCTTTCTATTTGCTTTATATTAAATTGATAGAAGAAAATACATAAGACAGGATATGTTTGGCAACTAATAGATCCTAATATAGGAGATTAAGATTAGGAGGGTTTTCACACACCCCGAATGACTAGTCGGGTACGATGCCTGGACACCTCCGGACTCTAAAAAAAATATAGGAGATTAAGACAAAATCTACTTTATCTTAAAATCTTGTTGTTTGGTTGTCAATATAGGAGATTTTGAATTTACATGATTAAGAGAAATATACTTGTCACAAAATATTGTTGTGGTTGTCATTTAATGAAAAAGGTCCGTAAAGATTAAATGGGTTTTTGAACTACATATTCAGACCCAGGAGATGAAGATGCACTTATACAGAGAACCTGTCATAGTTTAGAATCTCTTATTTTTTATATATTTGCTTCTAATCTATTGCCTATCAAATATGTAGAAAGCTGATATATGAATGTGATGCACTAAATATGAGTCAAGACCTTTGAGACTCAACAATGCCATGATTGAACGTTGCAAATTAAAGAAAAACCAAAGGCTTGTGTAAACTTAGTTCGTAGAGGTCTCCATGGTTGAGCATTACATGTTACATTGTGTAAGGCAGCCTTAGAAGAAAAATCCACACGGATAGCTTAGTTGGACTAAGCAAGTAAGATTAAACTAGAGGTCTTACGTTCGACTCTTTCCAAAGTTACCTAATACACTAGATTTGCAGGGTGATTTTGTGTATCCGTGGGATTAGTCTCACCTCCAATAGAAGTAAGAGTAGCTATCTTATTAAAAAAAAACACCAGAAGGCTTGTGAGGCAATAGCCCAATCTCCATTTATTGGAAGCCTTGGCTCATTAGAATGTGAACCAACTGAGCCATAGATGCAGCATTATTCAGCATGGGCCATTTTCAATTCAAATATATTGACTCCCACCGCTAAAGGATTTACAAGAGATCCCTTTCATTGTCTGGAAAGACCGGTTTCATTGATAATATAGCATATGCAAATGAATCACAATGGGACCTAATTCCAAGTGAAATTTGATTTTTTTTTAAACAACAATAAATATATAGTAGTAAAGAGGTTGCACATGCTCTCAAGAAGGGGTTTAAATTCAGTATCGGCTGATTTATCAGTCGATATTTTTCTCTCCCTCTTTTTTTTTTTTTTTTTTTATAAAAACGACCGATATCGGCTGATATTGTGATATCGGCCGAGATATCGGCATCTCGGCCGATATTTGGACCCCTACTTTACAGATTAGATAAATACTCTAAGAAGTCTGGACACCTTGATAAAAAAAAAAAAAAGGTTTTCTCAAAAATATATTTTTGAAAAAGAAAATACTACTACATAATTCAACTCAGAATTTTCTATTATGGATACCATGTTTCATTCATTAGGTTTAACAGTATGTAGTTGAGCTTTCAAAGTGATGAAAAGGTTTCCAAGAAAGGTTAGATTCCACATAAAGTTTCTATCAACCTAAGCCACTCATAACACCTTTTTCTTTTCTTTGTGTGGAAACGGAAAGAATTCGGCCAAACCTAATTCAGCCATATACCCATTCTCAAAAGTCAAAACAAACATCTTTCCAGAACCGAACTTGCTTGCCACCCCCACATTAAGAATCTAAGCTTCTTTTGGGTTACTTACCCTATTTTGAAACAATGGTTGTCAATTTTTTACCCACCTTTCCCATCCATTGATTGCAATTTGCAAGTCTTTTTACTCTAGTTCTAAAATCACTAGCATAAAAATTATGATTAACTAATGGGATATGTCAATTAGCTCCAACTTCTCACATTAAATCTTACCATGATGCACGATGTTTGCGAATAGTTTCGTGTGTATATATATATATATATATATATATATATATGAAAATTACTCTTAACTTATACCCATAATAATATTTAAGAAGAATCATTATCACATTGAACATACACTTTATAAGACATTACCCATTATAGAGAGAAATGTAAAAAAAAAAAACAATTTACATAGAGTTGGCCTTGTTGTATCATTCCTCAAGTTCATGTTAACAGAAAGCAACATGAATCGTTGCTAAATAAAATTTCTATATTTACAATCGTATCATTTTATATATTAACAACAGTTGTCTAAGTTTCGATAGTATTATGTCTGTATAATTGCTAGCAAGAAATGGGATAAAGTTGTAGACAAAAAAGAAAAACAGCAACATTGTTGCAGAAGATGTGAAAAGTAATGGTGGAAAAAGTTTTGTACTTAAATGAAATAAACATTTTCCACCTATTATTCTCAGGCACTTCAGGCAAACAAAGGGCTAAGAGCTTGGGTGTTTTGACAGGCCATGTTAAATAGTTGATGATCACAAAATTCGTATAGATGGATAGATCGTCATGGAGGCTATTATACTGTCAAAAATGAAACCCATTCAATTATATTATCCCTTGATTTTTTAAAATTAAAAGGGAACAGTTGGATAAATTTTTTGATTTACCATAATTAATCCAATGATGAAAATACATTAAATGAAATTATAAAAAAATAGATCTAAATTTTAGAAAGTAGAAATTATTTTTTACCACATAGATTAATTATAAACTAGGCCTACATTGAGCCTTGGCTTGGACGCTAAAAACGCCCAGGTGTTTTGTAGATTTACACCTTATTCTCGTACATAACACAATTGATCCCAAGGACAAACATAATTTGCTAAGATGGCATCTTAATTTAGAGTAGCGATACTTCCATGGGAGGTTTGTTTAACCAGACACGGAAATTAGTGGATTTTCAATTTTACCCTTCCTATTAACAGTAAAATCGGACATTTTACATGAACGGTAAAATTTCGACTAGCTGATTTACCGTTCATGCGAATTTCAGCGAGCCGATGTTACTGTTCATGTGAATTTTGGCGAGCTGATATTACTGTTCATGCGAATTTCAGTGAGCCGATGTTATTGTTCATGTGGATTTTGGCGAGCCGATGTTACTATTTATGCAAATTTCGGCGAGCAGATTTACTGTTCATAACGAAAGGTTGGTGAGCAATTTTACTCTTCATGTGAAGGGTAAAATCGGAAATCTACTAATTCCCGTGATGGTTACACAAAAATCCCGTGGGAGGATTGTTACCCTTAATTTAAACCATATTTATGGTACTTGACCTTCCTATTTTTAATGTAAAATGATAATTATTCTGTTTTTGTTAATAAATGCTACAAAACTATAATTTATTTAAATGAGAGCTTCCCATAAAGCATAGCAAAGGAGAGAATTTTTTTAATAAATTAAGGTGAAGTGAGGGATTTCAACCAAGTGTCATAATATCGCCAGGCCGTTATCCATCGGCCATAAATTATTGATATTTTTTTTATGACTAAGGTCTTCGAGGTTGTTAGAGCACCCGACCGATCTTCTATGCATGTGTAAGCTTCTTTACCCACACACTAAATAATTGTAAAGGGAGTGGCCCTTTTGAGTGGAATGAAGATTGAACTTAAGACTCCTGCTTAGTGAGGTGGGTTTCTTACCATCACTCTAACCCTTTTGAGTTCAATAAATCGTCGATAAGGAAAGAATACAAAAAAAATGAGAGAAAAAAAATTAAAAAATGGAAAACCTAGGGTGAGATTTAAATAAATAAATAAATAATGACACTTTTTATAGAGTTTTAGAGCATCAAAAGTTAAAAATTTAATATGAATAAATGTCTCAAACTTTGGAAAATGTCTAAAAATTTTATAAAGTAGAAAACACCTAATATGAAATTCATATTCTCAAATATCCTCTACTGACATCTATCTTCTATAGTAATTCATAAATTTTTTATTGTAAAAAAAATGAGTTTCACAAAAGAAAGGCTTCACCTCATAAGATATGAGTCAACCCAAATAAGAAATCATCCTTCACATTAACAAATTCTTTTTTTTTTCCTTTCCTTTCAGCGGTGTCATTTTGCTAAGGCATATAAGGTCCAATAACCTAGTAAATAATACTCATTTTTCTACCCAGCTTTGTAAGTTTCAAATTTCTCCAATGCTTCATCCTTAGTTCTTAAAAAATATACATATGTATATTTGGAGAAATCATCTATAGATGTAATAAAATATCTTTTACCCCCATTAGTCATTCAAAGAATTACTCAAGTCGCCAATATCACTTTGAATTAGCTCTAGTAATTTTCAACTTCTTAGTGTAAAAGGAAAGGGTTTCCTAATTATCTTAGTTTGGCATCATTTATGCATTTAGTGTTAAGCTATCTAAATAATTGGAGCTCATTCTTCTAAAATTAATACTCTCTCTGTTCCATTTTAGTTGTCTCATTTGAAATATTTGTATTTTTTAAGGAACTCTCTATATAAGGTCAGCACTCCATATGATTTCATCTATTTTAAATGCATTTTATACTGAATGAGACAACTATTTTTGGACAATTCTAAAGTCCATATAAGACAACTAAATTGGAAAGGAGTACAAATCAAGTAACCAACCTACTATGCCATAAAGAATTTGACCCGACAATATAACAAAAAAATGTACATCATTATAGAACTGAGTTTGAAAGTTACTCATGTCCATAATCATGGGTTCCAATGCACGAGATCTTATAGCACTTACCAATGAAGCTTTATCGATGAGTAAACTATAGAAGAAATCCACTGTAGACACCGATACAATTAGATCAGTTCTTCATAAACAAACATGAGATTTGAGATCCAGGTAAGATCGGTTCAACAAGAAAAATGATATTACTCAGGAAAGCCTTTTCTAGTCACATCTTTGTACTCGAAAGTGGGAAACGAAGCACTCTAGCTCTGCTCAAACTTATCTTTCTTTACGCCAAGGTGAACATGTGCATTCTTTTCAATCTAGTACAATAGAATGAACACTAACCCAAGTGGAGAAACTAAACCATAAATTTCATAGTGAAAAATAGTATATCAATTTAGGAATAAAGTATCCCGATCATAGCATATCAGTTTGAAAAAAGACATCATTTTTTAATTTACGTATGGAAAACCGCAGAAAATACATTGTAAAATCTTCATGGGTGATACACACTACCGTTAGAGCACACCACGTGAGAGTATAGGGGTTCGAATTTGATACTTCCTACTTCTTAAAATGAAAAATTACCCGTTAAACTAAACTCTATGTGCAACTTTCCTTGAACTTTCCTGGTGGTGGTTTGTAATGTAGGCAATGCTGGAATGAAGATGAAAGGAAAAGCCTAATGCCAACACCAAATAATTAATACTATGACTATACCATTAATTCCCATTAGAAGAATGCTTTCTTCAAAATATCTTTGGACCCCCCAACAAGTTTGTCTTTCAAATTGAATGCTGGGTCCAATTGGAGACTCTGCTAGTACTTGAATAGGAAGACTATAAATAGTCAATTACATTAAATAATTATAATTCTAAGCTTTAAGGATAAAATAAATAAAATGCAAACAAGAAAATTTAGGTTCAATTCAATAGTGACTGTTTCTTAGATGACAATGAAATTTGGAGCACGAGGCATGTCTAGCACATGAGACTCGTAGAATGGAATGGATTACATCGTTTGAATTGTTGGAAACAAATAATTTGTTTTTTAAATACGTCAACTTAGAAATCTTTTAAAATAATTTTGAAGTATAAAATTTTCTTTAAGAAATTAAAATAAATAATATCTTAGTTGAGATGTATCCAGTAAAAACATATAAATTATTTAAAAAAAATAACGTATCCTGAGCCGTAGATTTTAAAAAATAAAAAATTATATCTCTAATTTTTATAACCAAGATCAATTCATATTTACACACTGCCTCATTATTATGTACGATTTTGACTAATTATTATATAATTACTCAACAACTATGATTTCAAGTATCCCATATGTCAGAGTCGTGCAAGAAATACTTTCATTACCTAAGAGTATTTTAAATATAAAAAAATTATTTTAATTGTAACTAATTCATACAGCAAGAAATAAAATTTTATTTTATTTTTAGGGGCTATCCCCTCATTTTTTTAATGAATACTAACCTTACATTCAAAAAAAATCATACAGTAAATATTATTTTTTAATAAATAATTCATCATAATTGAACTAAGGCTTCATTTGGATGAGAGAGAGAGGGCTTTACCCTCATTTGGTAAGCAAAGAAAGTAGTGAGAAAATCTCAAAAAAAGAAAAAATTCCACACAAATCTAAAAGCTTTTTTACTGTAAGAGATAATCACTTTATCTCTCTCTTAGTATAAGTTTTTTTTTTCTTTTATACATTTTTCACTATAATTATCAAACAAGATAATCCACTTTAATTACTAAATAAGATAAAAAAAAAAAAAAAAATCCATGCTAAGAGAAACTCGTGCAAAATTTAACTCTCATCGGAACTCAAGAAAAAATAAAAATTATAAGTCATCTCTAATAAATAAAATAAAATAAAATATCAAGTTTCAACGTGGTCAAGAGATGGAAGTAATGACCTCCACTGGGAGGTTGGATACAGAATATATACAAGTATAAAATGGAGTTTACAGCTATATAACCATTAATTAATGCATAATTAAATCCCCTAATTACATGCCACAATTATTCCAATATTGAAATCTTGAGCAACCACAAGGGCAGTCACGTGTCTCCGGGAATCTATGGCCATGGTGGGTCCCACGTGATGCCTGTCCCACGTGGGAGTCAGCGTGGAAAGAACCGCGCGTGATATTAGCAAAGCAATTAAGTATGCAAATTGAAAAAAAAAGTGTACCCATCGTACAAGTACCATTACATAAATACATAGAAATATACTACTAATGCTTTGGAATTATTTCAATATTGTTGTTTAAACTTTAAATATCTTTTTATCAAGATATATATTATTACTTCAAATATTTTGATTTGATTGAACACTGGTATTATATCGTTATCCGTTATATTGAAATTCTTATCATTTTTTAATATATTATGTAAAGTAAATTTTGTGTAATTTTTTTTTAATTTACATGTAGAAAATCGTAGGATACTCAACGAAAAACTTATCTAAACTAAATTTTGTGCTACTTGGAAGTGAGATGTGATGGGTTCAAACCTCCGTGGACTAACATGGTGTGCCCTAGGGAAGGAGATATCATCCGTTGGGTTTTTACATTGAGTATCTTATAATTTCTCACATGTAAATTCCAAAAAAAAAACTTTGGTGTTTCTAACTAAATTTGAATATGGTTACTTGGATTTTTAATTGGAAGGTCATCAAATTGGATTTGGGTCAAATTCGTGGTTTCAATGTACATAACTTTAATCTGAATTAAATAATGTATCGATTACACTGATTTAAATTTCATCAACTCATCTATTTAATAGATTAAAAATAAAATTTCATTCAATTAAATTATTTAAATCATATTGAAGATTAATTTGACATATTGATTGAAAATTGTCAGGTCTAACATGTATAACCATTATTGTTCAAGACTTCAAGTATTTAAATAACTCTTTATATATATATATACATAGGTACAGTAGTTGTATATTTTTAATTGGAAGAGTGGAGACATTGTAAGGAATGGTTAGAAAATAAATGAAAACGAGGTCAGCACAGCATGAGATACAGTGCAGTGCCAGCAAATGACCATGATGTCCTTCATTTATTTATTTACTATTTATATGTTTATAATTAATTATTTATGTAATTGGAATTTAATAATCATTTACAAGAATAAAATATGCACGTTCCCACGTGGGAACGTATGGGTTTTATAAGAGAAAATCTCGATTATGTGCAAATCTTAGAAATTCGCAAAACCATAATGCATTGAGTACAACAATGATATTTTAATCTAAGAGTTGTCTGAAATATATTTATATATTTATATTTATATCTATTTATTTAATTTTAATTTCCACCATGATATTAATAACGTATGAAGTTATTTTAATGTCAAATTTATTTTATTTTAAGTAGATGAATCGAAGGGCTCATACTGAAAGAAAGGTGGAAATCTTGAAAAAATAGAAAGTCTTGTGACTCCACTTTGATGCATGGTTGAGCTATCATATTTCTTGAGTTTCACATAAAGAATTTTAATCAAATTTGGATTAATTTCATCAATTCTTTTTTTTAAAAAAAAGAAACGGGTCAATTTGGATGAGAGAAGTGAAACATGAAATATTTCTTTTTTTACCAATTTGATATTTATTAAAAGAAATAAAATAAATAGTATTGTTGGTCTCTAGGTACACTAAAGAATTGGTGCATACACTTCTATATATATATGTATGTGATTATGTGAGTGTGAGTTGTATATGGTCTATTTTCTTCTTCTTAAAAAAATGTAAACATCTAATAAAAAAACCAACAAGGTGGATAAAATCTTATTTGGTCATTTGATTTTGTGGGTCGAAATCACTATGTCTTAAAAAAATTGAAGGATGTCTAGTAATTGTAATCACTAAAATCAAATGGCTTAAAATTGAGTTTGAAGGAATGAGATTTAATCCATTTTTAGCTCGTCGAGTCTCTTAAAAATTCATATATTTGTTTTTTTTAATAAGACAAATGAAAATTTGGAAAAGTAATAGTTGGATGTTAACTTGTACTTTTAATATCATTCTATCTTCTTCCATCATTCTTATATTTCTTCTTTTTTTTCGGATTAACATTTTTTTATAACTTACGTTTTGTAGGAAAAATGTAAAATATATAAGTTTTTTGTTGTTTTTATTTGAAATAAAAAAAATAATTTGCATTAGACTTGGAATTTTAGAAGAATCGGATGCCAACAAGTGGTTTTGTAGAATGTCAATATGGAAGTTAGATAATGACTTTATATATAATAATTTTCTCTAAAAAATGATTTCTCATGAGACTTTGGTTTGTGAGACTTATAATAGATCTAATAGATGCTTGCATAATATACTTATAATTTCCCATCACATATTACTAAATAGAATTGTAAACATACTTAATAGTATCAATTAAAATTTTAAATTAATTCTATTTGCAGATTACATACATTATGTTAGTAAAAGAGTACATGCATCATGTTAGTAAAGTCAACATGAATATATCCTCTAAATTATTGTCTAGAAATAGAATAAAGGCTTCTTTTGAAAAAGTATAGACGCATATTTGGAAAATTTTAACTATTTTTTAGAAAAAAAAAACAATATATGCAGTTTTGCACAAATTAAATTCTGTACAACAATGTTCTTATATTTGTATTGGAAGATTTTCTTTTGAATCTTTTAACTTATAAGCTAATGTAAAAAATTCCCTGCAATGAGCTTGATTATGAGCTTTCAAATGAGGTAAAAATGGATCGGGTCAACAACTCAAGTTGAGTAGGACAAACAATTCGAGTCTGATCGAATTGTGGAATTTGGACCAGTAATTTAAGTCGTGCTCAATTATCTTTTATATAACTTAAATTAAATTTATTAAAACCCAATCTAATCTACCTGATTTTCAGCACTAATTAGAAGATTAATGAAGAGCAAAATGAATATCTCATAATAGTACTAGCTTACTAAACGTGGAAGCATCTAATTAAAGAGATTGCAAAAGAATAAATAAATATCCATTTTAGTCTATTGAAGAATTACTCTCTATAAGAGGGAGATAGCCAATTGGCAAGTGAGAGAGTTACCAGCCACGTGTCAACATCTTAAAATAATTCTCTCAAGGTCTCTTATTTACTTAACTACTATAAACAGAGGATGACCGTAGTGAAGGCCGAGAATATTTTCTATAATGAGTAGTTTTATAAAAGTTGTAATGAATTACATTAAAATCTTTATAATGTAATATGGTTGGGACCATGATACATATTTTATATTAGAGAAGTTATTTAATTAGAAGTTCTAACAAATTGATGTTCAATATTATTTTTTCTAAAAAAATCTCTTTAAACTTTTATTCATTGTAAAAAGTCTTTTCAGCTAAAATCGTTTTATCATCATTATTTTTCTGCTCCAGTGGTCATTGCTACTTGAAAGCTAGACTGTTGTCCATCGTTGCCATTGGATCTTCTCCTTCTGCAACCCTCAAGACCAGTGAGAAACCCTACCACTTTGGCCAGATCTGGAAATAAATCATCCTAGGGTTGTTTTTCAGAGTATTTCTCGAGAGAAACAGTAGAGAAGGGTTTACAGAGCAGCAACAGATCAACAATAACAAGAAAAAGGGTGTCCATCCTAACACAGGAAAACTCTTTTAGGAGACACGGGTTTTAGTGAACACTTCCCATTTTGCCCATTCCGTCCATATGGATTTTAGTGGACTTTCAGAAATTGGTTCACTGGATCGGTCCGCTGGACTAGATTGCTTAGAAATGAAAATTTGAGGAAAAAGATCAAGTCGGTACACCGATTTGGACTCTTTCACGTCTCAAGAAATCGGTGCACCGACATGATCACTTTCCTCAAATTTCCATTTCCAAGTGATCCAGTCGGTGCACTGATTTCTTGAGACGTGAAAGAGTCCAAATCGGTGCACCAACTGGATCTTTTTCCTCAAATTTCCATTTCCAAGTGATCCGGTCCGGTGGACCGATCCAGTGAACCAATTTCTGAAAGTCTACTAAAATCTGTACGGACAGAATGGGCAAAGTGGAAAATCAGAAAAAACCGTGTCTCTAAAAAGAGTTTTCCTGTGTTAGGATGGCCACAAAAAAAAAATACCAAATTCTTTCAGTTTGTGAGGTCATTTTGTATTCTGAATGTATGAAATATTACTTTGTAAAATGGTTGGGATAGTACATTTTTTATTCTGAATTTATTGAGTACTAAATTAGAGAGATTTATTACATTTTATATGCGACTGAGTTTGGGACCGACGATCTATATAATTTTAGACAAATTATAATTTTTTAGAATAATACGTTATAGATGTTTTAATGTAGTGGAAATCCAACTCAAGACTATGCTTTGTCATCAAAATCAATTACATTATTTTTAATAATTTGTCACTTTTTGTTAGTAATAACTTTTTTTTAAACATTATTTTGCATCCTTTCGTCCAATCTTTTTCTTCCAAATATCCATCTTCATATTAAAATATCAACTGATACATTACAGATAAATGGCTGGGACAATATGCGTTGGGCCAGTGAGAAACTTCGGAACCCAAAGTACACACTTTATCAGACTTGCACCATCAATTCCCAAATGATTAAGATTTTTCAATTTAGACTCACTCGCTATGAAAATATTGATAGTGTCCATATTTTTCAGAAATGTTGAAAATTGAATTACTTCCAGTGGACCAATATTTTGGCTGAAATGGGTGAAAATTTCAATTTATTTTCTCTATAATTTTGGTTGAATTCAAAATTTCCTGACCAAATTTTTTGTTTTTCTGCTGTTATTAAAAATTATATTTTTTTTGTGATGGTTGATATGACTGAAATATTATATAGTATTTGTCGATTTTGTAGAAATTGAGAATTTATGTCATTTAACATTTCAATCTAATAGGAAAGTACAAATATCTCTAAAATTCTAAAAGTCTTTTTTTTTTAACAAAAATTCAATTGAGACACTCTAACGAGACATGCCATTAAATAGATTTTAGATTTTATATAATTAAGTGTAATGTAAAAAGGATAATATGAGTAGGTCGTATATGGAATTTTATTTCCATTTTATCTATCATATCTTTTTATTTTAAACTTTTAATAAAAATCAATGACGTATACTCAACTCAATGTAATTTAAGGATTAAGATTATATAACTCAGACTGTTAATTGATAATAAAATTTTATATGTTTCATATTTATACAGTCATTCATCAAATAAATATAATTAAATAAGACTCATCATTCATTTAATAACATGTACCGTTGGATCCTTTAAAAGTCTCATTAATTTAACTTATTCGGTAAGATAAGGTGACAGACGGGTGATGTCACCATCGATATATAAAATTATTGTTATTTGTCTTGTCATATACTTTAAGCTATAGACTTGAATTATTAGTTGAAAAAGCAACCATTGCAATGGCATCTTTCCCAAGTTGAGTTCATTGCTGCTACTAATTAAAAATAAAAAATAAAAAATTAAAAATAAAGGCTTTCTTCATACACTATAACTTATTATATTTAACAATATTTTCAAGATATTATCAAGGAAAGTAGCCAAATCATATGGCTCCTTCAGAAATTTAAATGGCAACTGTAGACTTTGATGTTATACTTTTGAATATAAATAAGAAATTCTCATATTAAATTAGACTGATTATTTATGAAAATATGGCATATACATAACTTTTCATCCAACCCCTCAAAAAAATTAAGGTAGGAATTTACAATAATTATAGAAGTTAAGATATTTATTGATGATCACTGCCAATCACTCTAGATAATATTAGATTAGATGAGTAAAAATATTTTAGATAGAGTCAAGGTAGAGATCTTGGTATATAAATTCCTCTCTCTTATTTTTTTTTTTTATAAAAATCATCAATATCAGTCGATATGAGTGATATATATTAGATATCGATCAATATATCTGTCGATATTTTCACCTCTAAAAAGAGTTATTATAAAACTATATATGGTATATGTATAAGACAAATCTTACATTCATTGGGTGCATGAGTAGGATATGTCATGATTCATGAATCCAATTTAGACTTGATTGATGTTACAATTGGTATCGATTTATAATTTTGTAAGTGTAATAAATCTTCACATTACTATTAATATTAAAACAATTTTTAATTGGGTCATCTTTTCTCGTGTAAAATTTACTAAACTTCTATCACTTTATTTGTAATTTTTGAAATGAAACTTTCCTAAAAATGAAACTTTATTTGTAATTTTTTTTTCTATCTAATTAGTAGTACATCTTTTCCAACCAATATATACTAAAAAGCTTTATTTTAAATTTTAATATTAGTTGTCTATAACCAAATAATTATATATATATATATATATATATATATATATATATATATATATATATATATATATATATATATATATATAAAACACTTTCAAAGAAGAAACAACCACTATTCCAACTAAAAATCTTGTTTTCTTTCCAAAACTATTTTCATTTTATTTTTGTGAAATAGTGACCTACACACTAGTGTTCATGGTGACCACCTCACACTTCAAAATATAGGCCCTTGTAAATAAGATGGTGATTGATTTGTTGAAAAAGGGTTTTCTTTCAATCAAGTCATGGTTTCAAATCTTTATGAAATTTGATTAAATTAAAGGCCACCATCCTTTTACGAACATTTTGTGTTTAACGATACGGGTTTTAGTGTATTTTCGATTTTATCCTTTGTATGAATAATAAAATTTCGACAGGCTGATTTTTACTGTTCATGTGAATTTTAAAGAGCCGATTTGCACTGTTCATGAATTTTGACGAGCCGATTTGTAATTTCGGTGAGCCGACTTGTATTGTTCATGAATTTTGGCGAGCCAATTTGCAATTTCGGCGAGTCGATTTGCACTTTCATGAATTTCGACGAGCTGATTTGCATTGTTTATGAATTTTTGCCATTCTTTTTTCTTCGGTACGATAAGTGGAGGAAAAATAGGCATCACATTAAAACCTGTGTTTGTATAAATAAAATGCATGTGGGAGGATTACTGGCCTAAATTAAATTATCTTTTTAATCATTAAACTCTGTAACTTTAGAAAATATGATTTGTTTGATTCAATAAATATGATTTTTTTTTAATTTCCTATTCAAATAAAGATATTTCTAATGGACCTGTTACTGTGTCTTTACAGTACACACTATTATGTGAATCATATTTAAAAAAAAAAAATTGCCTCTTTATATATCTTATATCATCTTTGTCGAGATATATTACTTTTCTAATATTTATCGTCCAATCTCACTTCACTTAAAGAGAACTATTCTCCGTAAAATTATTCGATCTATAAGTAAGACTGTAAGAGACCTGTGAAAACTCTGAAAATTATTCGAAAGCACTAAAAAAGCTAAACAATTTGATCATAAAAATATTTATTTGTCGTTGCTTGAGGACCATAAACTTTAGCTTATTCATCTATTCCACCACGCCACTCTATTTTTTTTCTCCTAATCATCGTAAGTCATAACAAATGATTTTTTTATTTTTGAAGCAATTTGATGAGTGCGCACATATTCCGATACTTTGTTGAGGCATGATTACATGAGGTGAGCAAACCAGTTGAACTCTGATATTTTTTCAATTGCTTCAAGGTGTTTGAAAAATAAAATGATTTAGATTTTCTTTATTTCAATTTTCAAGCTTAAAAACTCACAAGCATATATAATATAGATAAAATTAAATAGAAAGAATACACTATTATGATTAAACATAAAATCTTTATTATTATTACATTCTGTGTTTTAAATCTCTCTCTCTTTGGGTGGTTTGACCTTAATTCATTCTTAGCCTTTACCATATATGATTTAGTTATCAATAAATTTAAATTTGTGAAATTCTAAATGATTTATTGTTTGAAAGGGTTTGTACAATTAACTTTCATTAATCTACAAAAGGTTTGCAAGGTATTATGTTGAATGTTGGACTATTTGTTATTTAAAATTATACCTAATGTGCAAAAAATATTTTTTGAAAATATGATTATTAATTATTTTATGTTTTTTATGTGTTATATTTGATATTTAATATTTTACAGTTATGGATGCTAAAAAAAGGAAGAGAGAAGGGTGGGGGCAAATGTTAGATTCCAAAGGACCGAAATGGATGGAAAGGAGCAGGGAAGGTTTATTTGAAGTGGAGTCGCTTTCTCTTTAATCTAAAACAAAAGAAGAAACATAATTGATGGGTGAAAGAAAGTGTCGATTTGGTCAATAATCTTAAAATATATTTAATTTTTATACACATATTCAATAATTATTAATAATATAGTTAAAGTTTTAGACTTCAATAATAATGTATTAATGCGTTGCGGTCTATATGTTGAGTCAAAATTTTCATACAATATTACAGTCGATATAAATATTTTTTACTAGTTTTGCCATTTGATGTAATTTAATGTACCACTATATCGTTCGAGATTTTCATACAATGTTACGGTTGATATGAACATTTTTTACTAATTTTGCCATTTGATGTAATTTAATGTGCCTCACATAAATACATGTATCCATCTAAGTTGATGGTTATAAGAGTTTTGTTATTATTTATTTCAAGGCCTGTAGCTATCATCTTAAATTAGTTTTAAATTTCCTGAGTTTTTATAATTCAAAAATTTGAAATTCAAATTTGATTAAATGAAGTAATTTGAATAAATTTTTTATTTGATCTTGAAAGATAATAAAATTCATTGACTTAATTTTTTAATCCAGTGGAACTTTTATAAATATATAAAATTAACTATAAATTAATAATTTACTAAAATTCATATCTGATTATACAAAATTTTCGTGAGAGGATTGTTTATCCTATCTTAATCTTAAAAATTTAAATAAATTTTAATTTAATCTAAAAATTTAAATATTGAATTATTCTTTTGAATTATTTGTACAAAATGAGTAAAAAATTGTGACCAAGACGTCATGTTGGACGGCTCGGAAGGGACAAAGGTTGGGACAGTGTTACTGTAGGAAAGATGTCAGCTACGTCTTTCTGCATCTCACTCTCTTTTTCACCTTCCCCTTTCCTTTCCTTTCCTTTCCTTTCCTTCCCTCTCTGCAGTCTGCACTACACCAACATTTCTTCTAACCTTTTTCTCTCACAACAAAGAGGGGAGGGAGAGAGAGAGAGAGAGAGAGAGAGAGAGAGAGAGCGAGCAGATTTTGTAACCTTGAGGGGTCCCCATCTCATCTTCTTCTTCTTTTCAACGAAATAATTGCATTTTTCATGTTTCCATAGATTCATTCCTCTCATCTTTTCTTTGATTTTGGAGGATGTCAAATTAACTTCTCTTCCTCTGCCAAGTGTTTGATTCTCTGTAATTTCTTCTAGAAAACTCCCGTTATTTTACAACCCTTTCTTCTTGACCTGCTTTTCTGCCACTTCGATGGCGGACTGATCTCGTCTCTTCTATTTTCTACGGTTTTGAACAATATTTCACTCTTTTACTGGTGAAAAGGGGGGGAATTTTTACCCTTTCAGGTTTCCGATCGGTGGGGCTCTCCAATTGCTTGTCAAAAGGTTCTGTTGTTTTTTTTTTTTTTTCTGCTGCATTTCCTTCTTTATGTGGAAAGCTATAGCTTTCATGGCATTTTATTTTCTTAAGAAGGTCTAGAACGGGGCCTTTTTTTGCCCCCCCCCCCCCCTCTCTCTCTCTCTCTCTCTCTCTCTCTGCATCTTCTTTTTTCCAAGGAAAGTAAGACAGTTTTCACTGCATATGGTTTTCTTGTGCACGCCCAAAAATTGTTTTTCCCCCCACTCTCATTCTGCTTATTCTTCTTTCCGACGAAGTTACAGCTTTCACCGCTTTTGGGTTTGATAGAAAACCGTGTTTTTTCTGCACCTTTGTTCTTTTCCATGAAAACTACAGTTTTTAACGCTCTCTTCAAAATGGGGTCCTAGAAACTTGTATTTATTTTTTTTCTTCTGAATTTTCTTCTTTCTATGGAAACTGTAGCTTTCTTGGCTTTTGCATTTGATATGTTGGCCTAGAAAGTTCCTTGTCTCTCCTAGAGGTTAGTTCCTACTTGGGTTTCTCGTTACACCTGATAAGATATGGATTCGTCTAAGAGGAAAAGGGTATCCACAGAAAATGGAAATGGAATTCGGGTTTCTGCCTTCCCGGATGAGGTTCTGGAGCGGGTTCTCGGCTTTCTGAAATCGCGTAAGGACAGGAGCGCTGTTTCTCTGGTTTGCAAGGACTGGTACAATGCGGATCGGTGGAGCCGGACCGATGTGTTCATCGGCAACTGCTATGCAGTTTCTCCGGCTATCCTTGTCCTGAGATTTCCTAACATTCGTAGTGTTACACTGAAAGGGAAGCCCCGGTTCTCAGATTTTGACCTTGTGCCACCGAATTGGGGCGCTGATATTCATTCCTGGCTCATTGCATTCGCATCCGCTTACCCATTTCTTGAGGAGCTTAGGTTGAAGAGAATGACTATCACAGATGAGAGCTTGGAGTTTCTGGCACGATCATTTCCGAACTTCCGAGCATTAACGCTTGTCAGCTGTGATGGATTCAGCACTGATGGACTTGCTAGTATTGCAGCTAATTGCAGGTTAAATTCTTCCCTTTTGCTCCGTTTGGGTGATAGAAAGCAAAGTAATTTCTGGGAAAATAGCCATATTTTGAACTAAAAGATTGATTGGCTCAACTATTTATATTTTTATTACTTGAAAAAATTACGAGGAAAAATGTGATGGAAATACTCCATAGCAGGTACTTTGTCATCTCACTATGAGATGTACTAAAAAACTTCAAATAGAAGGAGTGTCTTCTCATTAAGGGTAATTTGGAGGTCTTTGATTGGAGACGGTGGTTCCAGATTTTATTGAAAATTCATGAATTTTGTCCTTACACAAAAATTCCCCTATGTTGCTTTTTCTTTGTAGAAACCTTATGTTGTTTCATATTGCTTTTTCTATGCAGTTTTGGACTTTTAGAGCTTAAATATGAGGCATGCCTTTTTATGTGAGATGGGTTTTCCTTTCTGATCTGATCAAGTGAATTTGGTTGGATCACTTTAGAGATAAATCGGTAACATAGATTACTTTTGAGTCCCAATTCCATTTGGTTACTGAGTATATCCAATCCCAATTGGCAGTGCTTAGACTTGAACCCCTACATGAATTTGACACGAATCCAGCAGAAAGGATCTGTTCCCAATCCAGTTGGGATCCAAATTTCTGTGTCCAAATCCAAAAAACCATGTTCTAATATAAGATCTCAGGCAATTCGATTTTTTATATAATTATCATTAAAAGTTAATTTTTATATAATTCTGTGTTTATAGATAGAGATTTTCAGTATTATATATATATTCTTGGATATTATTTATTTTTAATATTATTTCTCAATATTAAAGATTGATTATCAATCTCTTTAGAGGTAATTAGGCATGGATAGTGTGGCGTCCAAATCTGCTTATTATTTGGATCCAGATGTTGGACGATCTGAACTAGAACCTGTTTCCATTAACTTGCATCATGCCTGGGTTTTATCCTTAGGTAATTGGTAATTCCCACTTGGATATTTATTGGAAGTCCTGCGCTGTATTTGTGTGGAAAATGGGTTGGTTAGATGAAATGAAGAGGTGCTGTGATGTAATTTCTGGTTGAAACAGTTGGAGGAGAGGGACGTGTTGAAAAAGTAAAGTGGTTTTTGTTCTAATGTGATTGAAAGGGACTAAAGTAACTGATGTTATGGGTTGACAATTGTCATTAGTTCCCAACTTGCATAAATATCAAAAGCTCGAGAAGCTTCCTTTTGAAGCCATTGGAAAAGGGGTGTCTTTTATTTATGCTGGAATGCCTCTTTTAGATTATTTTAGAGTTTTTACCTAAGTAAATATTTTATCATTGTGTTTGTTAATTACCATTTTTGTGAGAAAGAAGGAATGTATTTAATTTCGTTGAGCTGTCTTCTGTATATATCAGAGTCTTGTAGTTGTTTGTTTGTACTGATCAGAGAAGGATCTTACTAGGCTTTTGATTATTGAAATATCTATATCTTTTTCCCCCTCAGTGGCTTTGAACTTGCACTAGCTGCACCAAAAGCTCAAGATATTTGCATAGCTAGCCAACACCCAGCCCACCCTACTCCAGGTTTAATGATGAGATTGCAAGATATACTTCACTGTTTTCCAATGCAATGTTGGATGAAACTGTGAATGTCAATTCACAGAGGATGGCTTAGTTTGAGCAGTTTGAACCCATGTCATACATTCAAAAGGAGTGAACTTCCAAAATTCATATTGAGTTACTATGCTTTATGACCGGATCATATATGTTATTTGATAGCCAAGGCTGTGGGATGACTTCAGATTATTTGTCTATGACGGAATTTGTTCTATCCATCTTTATCATGCTTAAAATCCTCCTTTAAGCATAAAGCGAGGTTTCAAAATTCTTTTCCTGGGTGCAATAAAAGCCAAAGAATCAAACAGGGGGATCTGCATACAGGAGCTGTCATTAAGTTGAAACCAACCAGGAGATGCTGCTTGATGGAGCAGCATCGTTGTTAACCAAAGAATAGAGATCTTTTCAGAATAGGAGGTTCTCTCACTTACCTGCTTGCATGAAGCCTGTGATAAAATGTAGAGAAATTGTGTAAATGAGGTTCTGGTTCTTCTAAAAGCCCTGAAATAAATAATTTTTTTTCTTGATCCATGTTTTATTCTCACTTTTTTAGACAACTTAATGATCTCTCTCTCATTTTGCTAGTTGTTTTGATGCGTTGCCGATAAACTAGTGATGGAATTTGGAACACCCACCCCTCCTCCTCCCCTCCCACACACACACGCACACACACTAGTGATGGAATTTGAAAGCTGGATGCGCACAACTCTTGTGGAAAAGTCAAGCTTGCATAATCTGTCGGTTTGCAGGTCTATGACACTAACTATATTTGACCGTATAGCTCGATTGATGGTTCATTCATGTCAAAAGGGATCCTTAAAACAGCTCGGAAAACTTATCTGGATCTTCATATAGTGAATTAGGCCAAAAACTATTCATTGTGTTGCAACAATCTAGTCAATTTTTGAAGAGAAATTTCGTGAGATGTGATTTGGAAAGTGGTACATAATTCATGATAAACAGAGAATCTTTTTTCTGATTTAGATTTTTTTAATTTGTATCCCATATCCAAATCCCAAAACATCTTTCTCGAGTTGATATCAAATTATGGTCCCTTTTTTCGTGTCTTGGAGGCTCCATATACTTTGCTTTTTCCCTATTGCGTCTACAGTTTCTTGCATATTAAATTTATAATATTTTTTTCATGCTTCTAAATCCTTTTGGTTTACAGGAACTTGACTAAGCTGGACATACAGGAAAGTGGGATTGATGATCTTGGGGGCAGCTGGTTGAGTTACTTCCCTGAAAGTTTTTCATCTTTGGAAGTACTCAACTTTGCAAACCTGAGCAGTGAAGTGAAATTTGACGCCTTGGAGAGGCTTGTGGCCAGGTGCAAGTCACTGAAGGTCCTTAAAGTTAATAAGAATGTTACTTTGGAACAGTTACAGAGGTTACTTGTGAAATCTCCTCAATTAACAGAGCTTGGAACTGGCTCTTTTTTGCACGAGCTAACTGTTCGGCAGTATGCAGAAATGGAAAATGCATTTGGTAACTGCAAGAATCTACACACACTTTCTGGTTTATGGGAAGTCACATCCCTGTATCTTCCAGCACTCTATCCAGCCTGCATAAATTTGACATTCTTGAATTTGAGCTATGCTACTCTTCAAAGTAGTGAGCTAGCTAAACTTTTGCCAAGCTGTCCAAATCTTCGACGTCTTTGGGTAGGCAGCTTCTGGGTTATGTCTGCTGATTTTGCACTAGAGATTGATTTAGTTCTATATTTTAGTGCTACCATTGCTACAGTTGCTTAGTTTGACTCTTCTGTCAATGATCTCTCCATGAAGTAATTCTTACCATAAACAGTATGTGATAATCATATCATATGATATGAAGTGGGATGCAATTGGTTGACATATTCCTATTGAGAGTGATTTGAACTGGAATCCAATTAGTTACAGACAAAGTGTATTAGCATATAATAATTGAAAATTTGAAATCACACAGAAGAGAATCTTAATAGTACTATTCCATTCTGGCTGGAACAACAGAAAATTCTATTCCTGTATAGAAACTGTTAGAGGAATGATTATCTAAGCACTGCCATAATTTTATCTGTTATCTTTCATTCCATGTTCAATTCCTCTTTGATCCTGCTTAAACCATTTTCCTATGCATGTCTTCTAATAATTTTTTATATTTTGGATGCTTTTACTGGTATTTTTAAATATATCTAATGAGGCTTGAATTATGGAACCCCCTTCCATTTTACTTGGATTATAATGCCACTTATGAGATTTTTTGAGGAAGTTTGAGTTGTATTAAACTATGTGAAGAACTCTTTCAAGGAAATATCTTCAACTCTGTAGGATTTTCATCACAAAATCCAACTGCCTTTTAACTATATTTTCCAGAATTGATGAAAAATTGGAACATTTCACTCTAGACGCTAAACGAAAGTGACTATAAAAAATTCTATAATTCTGTACTGTAGTATTGGAATTAGGATAATAGGTGTAAATGTGTAAAATCCAAGGCTCAAAGATAATGCTATGAGTAGTGCTGAGCAAAACTGATTATCAGAAGGTTGATCTTTTGTTTAGGGATTCAAATGAGGCAGAACTTCATAGCATTAGGAGAGCTTTGATAATCTGGAAAGTCTACGGACATGGCCCGCTAGTAATCCAAGGGGACTCGGCAAAAACAATCAAGTGGGCCAAGGGCCTTAAACGACCTCCATGGAGAATGATCACCATTGCAAGGGAAATTAGCGGCCTAGCTTCGGGATTGCATATCTCCTTTGCTCAAGTCAGTTTCTCGGCAATTGCAACGGTTGATTTCCTTGCCAAAAATGGGATCAATAATTCGGCTTCTAGGGCTTTTTGTATTTGAGGATTGGGATCTAGGGGTTATCACTTTTTAGTTTTGTTTGGTTATTGTTTGTGATGTAGTGGAAGCGGTGTGAAAATCAAAGTAACAAGTCAGCCCTGACGTCGTCTCGGGACAACAGTAAGAACCGGTTGCGAGGGTAAAGTGTGTGGGTGCTAAATGGGTGATTAATTGGGGACTTAAACACATGAAAATCAAAGTAACAAGTCGGCCCCGACGACGTCTTGGGACAACAGTAAGGACTGGTTACATGGGTAAAGTGTGTGGGTGCTAAATGGGTGATTAATTGGGGACTTAAAACACGTGGAATAAAGGGACAGATGGATACTGTTTGAAATAAAATAGACTTTAGGAAACGAAGGGAATCAGATGACTAGAAGGGCAGCGGAAAGGGTGGAGCTGCGGAAGCAAAAGAAAAGAGGGAAAACAGAAGAGGAGTCACGGGAAGAAGATGGAAAACGGAATGGGTTGCAGTACCTGAGTCAAGGAAGAAGGCAGCAAGAGGCAGTAATCGTCCCTGGTCCCCGTGGAGAACGGCTAACAGTTGAGGGGCGAAAATACTTGCAGCAAACTGGACTCAAGCTGGAACTCGAGCAGCAGTAGAGCAGTCTTCTGGTTCCTTTAACAGAGGCAGAAACTAGAAGATGAGGTGCAAGCGGAACTCGGTTTTGTGGAAGAGGCGAATCTGTTTGCAGCGAAGCAGGGAGACAGGCGGAACCAACAGCTGTAGCTTGATATAAAGCCCAGGCAGCTTGTGGGGCGGTAATTTTTCCTGGGATTAAGCCCAAGATGATGCGATGGTGTTGTGGCTGGAACAGGCCAGCGAGAGATAGGTGCAGTCTGCAACAACGGCAGAAAACAACGAAAGATAATAATAGAGATAACTCGATTTTCAGATTCTATTCATTCGAAAGAGGTGTGTATTCCTCTGTTTACAATGTAGCTTTATATATGAAAAAATAACACTCCAAACTAGCTTAGGACTCATCATCGACTGATATTCCACCTACAGTGGACTTTTATTCAACTGTAACTTGAACTATACTCTAACGACACTAACCTTGACCCAGTGGGACTTGGTTTACAATACCGACACAAACTATGGATACCAAAAATAGGATCCAATAAAAATAAAATAAAAATAATTATTAAAATGCTAAATACTAGAAGTAGGACAAAAATAAAATAAAATAAATTATTAAAATGCTAAATACTAGAAGTAGGATCCACTTGTATGCTCTGCGTGTCCTACATCAGTTTGTTGTAGCACAGTTGTTGTTTCTTGGTCTTTGGTCTAATCCTTTTAGACCTTCTATATTTTTGCTCTCAGCTGTTTTCATTTGTGCTTTCTCTTTATTCAATAATTTTTTACGTTCTCTCTCAAAAAAAAGAAGGTTGATCTTTTGACTTGCATCTCCACATGTGCAATTGACATGTGTCTTTCTTATTTTCTAATATTCCTTTTGTCTGGCCTGCCAGATGTTATTCCTTTGCAAACATTGTGTCAAAGTCATAGGCAAATAGAAGATGACAACCATGTTTTCTTTATAGAAGTGTGATTGTACTTGTCTGTCGACTACTGTTAAACCACGTTCTTAATTTAACTCTATCCAGACTCGGTTTTCTCTTTTATTCTGCATAAACTATAGTTAAGAGGTCTGATTTCATTACCTTGTTTCCATCTTTACATGCAATAAAAATTGCAACTATAGTGATGTCAGTAATTTTTTCTTTAATCTTTTGATTTGATCCAATATTGAATGTTTATGGATTATTGCCTCAGATCCAACTACAAATTCCTTCTTATCATCTCTCCATAGACTCATATTTTATGCCATAGTGCAGTCATATCTTTATAATATACAACTCCAAATTCATCTAATTTAAGAAAAGAACGTCTCTGACTGGTAAAGAGAGTCCAGTGTAATGCACTTAGTAAACAAGTTGTGGAAAGAAAGTCTTGCCTTTGTCATCTTCCATCAGACTATCAGGGACAAATCCACCTCTTTTCCTTCTGTTAGTCATTCATGAGTGTTGCACCCACCAGAAGTCTTGCTTTTTCACCTTTTAAGAGACTATCAAGAATAAACCACTTTGTTTCTTGTGTTATTATTTGTAAGTGCTGCACTTAAACTAAAATAACAGTTCAATGTGTCCTCATTATTCACTTGTATAAGCAGCAGTTCAGCCTTTGGAAGAGAAGAATTGCACTTTTTCCCTTGATCAGAGTAACAAAGACAAATCCATCTGTGATCTGATAATTTGTGAGTGCTGCTCTTAGATAAGCCAAAGATAGGTTAACAGGGGAGAAGTCTGGCATTCTCACTACTAAAGACAGATCCTGCACCAGGGGTGAACTGGGTAGACACCCTCTTCTCTGAGTAGGAGACAATGGTATCAAGCTGAGTTAGGTGCTCTCCAAACCAATAACAAAAAATAGAAGGCTAAAAGAGATGCTTCTACTTTAATTTTCTACAATTGGGCCCCTGGTTTCACCATTCATTCTGGTGATTAAGGGGCCCACCATGTTGGGCTGTGCTTCTACCAGATCCATGCTTTCGCTTTATTAAATGTGGACTACACTACAGTTTTTCTTTACCCATTGTTTGCATGCCTTGTAGGGGACATTATTAATATTATTATTACCTTTTTTTGGTAAGCTAGTATGGTATTTAATCAACTAGGAAAACAAAGTACATATATAGGCTGTAGGATAATTGTCAAACAAGCCCATAAACGAAGGAGATATTACTACTGTTACTACTATTATTGTTGTTGCTGCTACCGTTGATGACATCGGTCCATTTGCACTCTCTTAAAGAAAGGGTCTATTTCCAGATAACCCATCTTAATAATGATGCTGATAGACAAATGATAGGTTTTGTGTTTAATCTCAAGGGAGGATGACATCTAACATCCTCAGACCATGGATAGTGTAGTTTATTGCCATCTAAAATACTGGTTATTCATTAAGAAAATTCATTCAAAGTGCTCAACCTGCATGTAGATTAGGGAGAGGTTGATGGAGAGTAGCATTTTGTTGCCTTTTATCCTCAAGAATTTCCTTTTCTTTGCTTCTTTTTGCAGGTTCTTGATACAGTGGAGGACAAAGGGCTGGAGGCTGTGTCAACTAGCTGCCCTTTGCTTGAAGAGTTACGGGTCTTTCCAGCGGACCCCTTTGATCAGGACATTGCCATTGAAGGGGGTGGTGGGGTGACAGAATCTGGCTTTGTTGCCATCTCTCAAGGTTGTCGCAACCTCCATTACGTTCTGTATTTCTGCCGTCAGATGACTAATGCTGCAGTTGAGACAGTTGTCCGCAACTGTCCAAACTTCACTCACTTCCGCCTCTGCATCATGAACCCTTGCCAGCCTGACTACCTGACCAACGAGCCCATGGATGATGCCTTTGGTGCTGTTGTCAAGACCTGCACCAAGCTCCAGAGACTCTCTGTATCGGGCCTTTTAACAGACCAGACATTTGAGTATATTGGAAAGTATGCCAAGAACCTTGAGACGCTGTCAGTTGCTTTTGCAGGCAGAACTGACAGGGGGATGCAATGTGTATTGGAAGGCTGTCCAAAGCTGCGTAAGCTGGAGATAAGGGACTGTCCCTTTGGGAATGAAGCTTTGCTTTCAGGGCTGGAGAAGTATGAATCAATGAGGTCACTCTGGATGTCAGCATGTAATGTAACAATAAATGGATGTAGATTTCTTGCGAGGGAGATGCCGAGGTTAAATGTGGAGGTCATCAAGGAAGATGAGAGTGATGAAACTGAGGCTGAGAAGGTTTATGTGTACAGGTCGGTAGCTGGACCAAGAAAAGATGCACCACATTTTGTCCTTACCCTCTGAGAATTGGAAGGCCAGGTAACCATAACAATTAAAGGGTTCTACTCCCCGTTGTAATATAGGTGCTTGTAGGCTAATGCTTCGATTTTATACAATGCAGATCAGGTCTTGTGACCTGTACTATCAAATCTAATGTGCCTCACAGTTAATTAGGGGTACCCAATAAATTTCACAAGTTCAAATATTGTAGCTATCGAGTGAAATAGCCCCCTTTTCTTTTCAAATTTCTGCTGCAAATATCTTCTTATTGTCAATTTGTAGATACATATTATATGGTTGGGACCTTCTAATGTGGGTCATTGGATGCCAGCATCTACCTTGAGGTATGTGATTAGCCCTTCTGGACAGGCTACTTTTTTTGAATGACTAGTCTTGGGGCATCCCCCTTGTACACTGAGGCAGGAGGTCAAAACCTATTGTGTACCCCTGTTATTTGGATCATCCGGATGCAAACACTTATTGGTTATGAACCAAGTTTCTGGATTCCATGCTTCTAGTTATGCTGCAGATGTTCAATGTATTGATGGAAGTTCTGCTTTCCATCTGCGTGTTCCTTTAACCCAATGCAACAGAGTGAAAGAATTTAGTCTCTTCAAATTCAAAGAATACATGATTGTTTTGTCAGTGATATGGAGCATGGACTACACATGCTTAACAGTGGATTGCTATTCCTTTCCATGTGATTGCTTTTCGCTGTTGATGGCTTTTGAGAACCTTGACCTTATCGTGAAACCCAGAGTTGATCTCGAGGGCAATGGTGGCCAAATCCTGTTTCAGTTACCTGACAAGTGATTTTAAACTAATAAATTTTTGTCTTTTATACATATTCAATTTTCATACAGGACAATCAGGCGTTTGAAAATCTACAGTATCAGGTCCAGTTCTTGTTAAGCAGACCATCAGATGAATCTTCACTGTTGAAATTGCAAATATCCGAATATCACTTAGATTGTACTGATAATATTTAACCTGGCTGCTTAAATCCATCATTTGTATGTGGTGATCTCCCATACCATATTAGAAAGAAGAAAATGACTCAGATCTATGATTCACTATGTTATTAGCAGTTGCAAGGCATTTGGGTTGTGATTTGTCGATTATTGTTCCTCTGGTATTACTTGAGAATCGGGTCCCACTTGCCTGTCTACTGAAGAGTTCCAGCAAGATGATGCTGAAGTAATTGTTTCTTATTTTCATAAAGTGCAGGTTTCGTGGAGTAAGGTCTAACATGGGAAGAACTGGAGACGGAATGTAATGAATGCTGGCAATCTAAAAGAGAAGCGAAAAGAAAAAATTGGCTCTGCAGAACATGGAAGACATTCTCCTTTACAAAGCAGAAAATACTGGGAGAAACAGGGGGCATAAAAACAAAACAAAACAAAGCAGCAGCATTTTGAAGAAGAAGAGAAATCAAGCCTTCACAGTGCCTATGGTGAATGGAGCTGCATCAGTCTCAGCACTCAATGCTGTACCCCTGAAGAGCATGATCATGAGGCTGCCAATGCAGAAGTAGATGAAGCATCCATAGCAGTGGGTTACAAATGACCCAAAATCCGTCCCCACAATGCATTGCCACCCTGGGCCATACTCCCTATCAAATTCCTGCAAAGAAAGAAGCCTCAGATAAAAATGCACATCTCCACAAACGTATGTATTGCATCACACACACTTAAATTGCAAGGAGATACGAAAAAGAATTGGGAAGACCAGTCCCCATTCAACCCCCTGCTGAAAGTCACCAATTTGGTAATTTTAGAGAAACTCTGCAATGACGACACTTAACCACATACTCAATTTGTTCAGTTCGAGAGAATGATTTTGTACCTTCCTCTTTAGCAGTGGGGAAAAACTCTCACCACTTTCTATTGAGAATTTTCTGCTACTAAATAGATAGTTGGTATGATGAATTTCGTCGAATCCAAATGTAGCCTATGTACCTTCGTGATATAGCATGCAATCTCTATGCAGTCAGTGACATTGAAGGAATCAAGAGCCTTGTAGGCGAGCCTGAGTGCATCCTGCTGCATGTTCTGCAGTGTCTGTCTCGCCGATGACGGCCTTCCCTTCCAACATGGTGGGAAGAATATGAATGAATGAAGAGTTGAAAAGGGGGAAAGAAAGGTGAGAAGGTGAGAAACACTTTTAAGGCAGCAAGAGTAGGAGATGGATAAGAGGATTATATATTGGGTTTGTGAGGATTATCTATTGGGTTTGGAATTAGAAAGTGGATAAGTGCTGTTGGGCAAGCCACGTATATATGGAATTATGGATGATGTGTAGCTCTGGTGGTGGTCAAGATGCTCTTGAATATACAAATTGGACGGTAGATATGGACAATATGTGGGACCTACAAAGTGGGTGTGCCTCAAATCCTGGAGATGCAGCATTTGAAAGTAGGGAGAGGGATGAGCTGGGGTCTGTTCTATTGTTGAAGTAGAATTTTTCTTTAGTAAATTCTATTCACATGCTAAATTGCCTATATGTTTTGTTTATCTCTTGGTGGTCAGTATTCTGTCCTTGTAGGTAGAGGTTGATGTTTCTACTAATAAATGATAGGCAGGAACCAGATGTAGTTAGGAAGATTTTGAAAAATAGGAGATAAGCTAAGAAATGGAGGTATTTTAGAGGAAATTGAATTTTATTTATCCCACAAGGTTATGAAATATGAATGTGTCCATTTCGCTTATCAATCTCCAAAGTTCATGCTTCATGAACTGAAGAGAATGGTTTTGGACCTGAGTATGGAAATTCAGGCTCGTCTAAAATATTTTACAATCTAATTTAAAGTCGTTAAATTCAAAAGTTATGAAATGTTTAATTGTTAAATTTCATGTCAAAGTCAAGTGGAATATATTTTATTTCAAGTGGAGAAAATTGTGGCTAATGATTGGGGAACCAACCATCTATGTCATGAGTCTCAGGAGACTTTTATAAAGCTCTCATCTTCATTGGTCTTTTTAATATTTGACACTTAAATAATATTTTAATGAAAAAGAGGATTCAGATTCGTTTGTCACATGGTAGTAGTCACGTAAGGCCTAGATTAAAACATCTCGTAATAAACGAGGTGTTAAGATTAGGTATCCAGTTCAAAAGACTAGTCTATTGGGCGAAGTGATCTAAGTTTTTTACAAGTTCCTAAATCTCCTTCCTTTATAACATGTGAGACTTAATGTTTTAAAAATCGACCCGTGCAGCGACCCGTTTTTGAGGAAGAGTATGTTAAATAAGGTTCAATTAGGTTGACCCATAGTCAAATTTGGTCAAACCCATGCTATTAATATAATATTATAAATAATATTAAATTATTAACTAAAGGTTATATTTCATAAAAAAAAAATTTTTTTTTTTCTTCTCACAAACTCAATTATAAATACTAAAAATTAATAATCCAAAAATCATATTTTCAAAAGAACCAAAATCTTCTTTTTCATTTTCTTCATTTAAAGAAACCAAGGGTTTTCAAGGGTCACGAGTTTATTAGAAAAACTGAGTTGACCTGCGGGTCGAAGAGGGTTTTTAATCTAAAAGGGTCTTAAAATGACCCAACCAGTGTTTCAGCCGGGTCACAATTGACCCACGGATCAACCCACGGGTCAGGTCGGGTTTGATGAGACTCGTTCGCTTCTCCAACAATCCTCTCTCGAGTGAGGCCTTTCGGTGGATAGAACATTGTCAGCCATCCTGTTTGGCTAGAAGATCCCCTGGTCCATATTCATTGGTTTAGGGATATGGTTTTGATACTACTTGTTAGGACTGTGTATCCAACTCAAAAGGTTAGCTCATTAGGTCGAGTGACCCAAGTCCTTTATAACTCTTTAAATCTCTCTCTTCACAACCTATGTGGGATTCATTCGCTTCCCCAACAATCCCCTCTTGAACGAGGCTTTCCGGTGGATAGAACATTTTCGGACTATCCCTTGCGAATAGGGGATCCCTTGAATCCACATGCATTGGCTTGGGGATATGGCTTTGATACCACTTGTCATAACTGGGTAACCAATCCAAAAGGCTAGCCCATTACGTGTAGTGGTTCAAGTTCTTTATAAGTCCCTAAATCTCTTCATTAACAACCAATGTAGAACTCGTTCACTGTCCCAACTTGAGACATGGGTTTTTGGTCCAGAATCAGTTAGATTTTTATATAATGGAAAATGTGGGTCAATCAAGACACATCAGCATGTTGTTCCTCCTCTTAGTTGAACCATAGTTGTGAATAGTGTTAGAATTTTCTACTGTTAATGGAGGATAAAATTTGTAAGTTAATGGGTGATATATTCGATTATATCCATATTTTATCCTCCCCGAACAAATGGAATCATCATACTCTTGGATTCAATATTAGAAATTATGACCATCTTCCATTGTGCTCTGCAGTTTGCTGTTTGCACATATAAGAATGAAGATGGTACAAAATTCTAAACTATTTATGCAATAGGCCTATTTGTGGCTGGGCTCTATCACAAAAATAAGTCTTGTAATTGATAAAAAGTGTCAAATTTTGCAAATGGATCTCCATTTATGAGTCTTGGTATTTCGGTATTTCCATTGGCACATAGTAAAGCTAAAACGTGGCCCTTCAAACATCAAACTTCAAAGTGCAAAAGTCAAGTCATAGATTTTGTGGGATTTGATGCCAAATGTATCAGCGGAGCCTCAATCACATAGAGTTAGGTTTGAAACTTTGGGCTGGGTTCTAATTTGACCCGCATGACTTGATCCAAGAAATCAGTGGGCTAGGTTATGTATTTGTAAATTTATGGTCAGGACTGGCTGGGAAAAAACTGCATGAAATTTGAATTGAGTTGGGCTCTGAAATTTGAATGGACCTGATCAACCTGCATTTATCCAACCCAATCAAAGTTCCAGGAAATGTAAAGAACCTACTGCTAATTTTTTTTCCTTAAATTTGAGCAAAAAATGGGTCAGGTTGTCTGGCCAGTAATTGGAGTTGGGCTGGGTTGAGCAATTCAGGCCAATAACTCGGGTCGAGTTGGGACGGGCTCAACAATTTTTTATATGGGTTTGGTTGGGTTTATTAAAACCCAGGCTCAACCCTGCTTAGAATTCTGAAGAAACAAAATGTATGTTTTTTCTTTTTAAAGAATAATGGTTTACACAAACCTAAGGCTAAGCTCTATTGGTTAATTCACTTAGACGTAATTATGAACTTGAGCGATCTATTTTAATTTTGGATATTAACTCTTCATCTCTTTTTAAAATTCAAATATTGGTTTTTCAATAATGTATCTTATCATCAAAGGAGAAACTCAAAAGGACTAGAATATTTCGAATTTCAATTGTCACATAGATGAATATATTCTATGTTAGATGAGGCAAATTATAGTGCCAGTGAGGATTGCATTTTTTTTTTTTTTTTAATATCTACCATTTCTTAAATCATAACTTGAGATCAATATTTTAAAACCGTCAATAGTCTCTTTTTTTTAAGATTAAGGTGTCCAAAGCCTCTTAGAACATCTAACGAATCTTTGAAGCATGTGCAAACTTCCCTATCTACACAATGGGTAACACTATAGGGAGTAACCCTTTTATATTGAGAGTGACTTGAACTCAAAATCTCTCTGCATCTCATACAAGTTTTTGACTGCCAAACCAACCTAGATCAAGACCCTCAAATGGTCTAAAGTTCAACCCCCTCCTTTCCTCTCACACACCACTTGAAAACTATATAAAACCTTTGCAACTCGCTGGTCAAATAGTTTTGTGGTGTTTAACAATATAAAAAGACAAAAAAAATTGAGAACCAATGTTTTTAAAAACGAACTAAACCACGTGGTTTGAGTCGGTTGGATTTGAACCGGTCTCTAAGGCAGTCCGGTTCTTACAATAGTTTCAATTTTTTCAAAACTATTATTGATTTTTATTTAGGGTAGTGATCCTCTCATGGATATTTTGTATAACTCGACACGAGTTTTACTATATCATCCATTTTGCCCTTCAAATTAGTCCGCCGAACCCTTTGTTGTAAGTGAGTCGAAGGGCAAAATACATAATACAGTAAAATCAGTGTTGGGTTATTCAAAATACCCATGGGAGGATCGTTGTCATTTATTTATTATATTTCTATCTTCTTCTGTTCACTGAAAATGTCATATTTCATTATATTTTGGATTATTGGCTGAAATTAATTCTTTCAAATGAAAATGAAAAATATGGACCAAATATTCGGCTAAATTGCTTTGGTCCATTAAGGACCTGATAAGTCAATATAGGCTTATATTCAAATCTTAGTGTGTATGTGCAAGTATGCAACGCAGGCAGGTAAAGCTGGGGTTTGGGCCAATCAGAACTGGAACAGATCATCGCCATCTTTCCATTTTTCATTTTTTACTATAATCTGGCGTTTCTTTCTTTCAAATGGGCCCAATTTTACCCAATTTGTTCATACCCCATTTATATTTATTAGGCCTGAGTCCAAACTTGGCCCCAAGGTGGGATGTTTTGGTCTTTCAAGTATACAATTTGGAGTTATACAATATAAGATGATACTGCATACATAACAATATATTTATTATTTACTAAAATTTGGCCTGGGTTAGAATTAGGGTGAAACTTGGGTCGACTTTTAATCCGACTTGAGAAATCAAGTGGGTGGGGTTTTACATTTTTAAAATTAAGGTCGAGCTGGACTGAAGAAAAAAACTCCAAATTAAATTTGGATAAAGTTGGGTTAAGCTTTTTTAAAATTGACCCGACCTGACCTACTCAAAATTTTTAATACAACACTTGAGTTGATTCGGACCAGTAATTTGGTTCAGCACTCAGGTTGAGTCGAGTCAGCAATTCAAGTCGTGTTGGGTTGAACAATTCGAGTTGGGTTAGGTCGGGTTCAATAATTTTTTATATGAGTTGAGTTCGATTTATTAAAATCCGTCTTGACCGGCCCGACTTTCAATCCCAGTTAGAATCAATCTTCAGTTTGGCTCAAGTCAAGATTTTCTAGATTTTACTCGATATCCCCGTTGTATATCCCCGTTGTATTCATGCTATATGTGGAATTGTGGACTAAGGTAAGTTAGCCACATATAAATTCTTTTTTTTTTTTCCTTTTCTTTCCTAGAATCTCATTAAATCATAGTCATTAATTTCATGAATATAGGTGTTTGCTAATTCTTTTTCTATCTAATTTATATATATTTTTTTTTGAATTATTAATATACTTTAAAAAATTTCTTTTAAGGGCCTGGTACTCTACAAATAGGTCAATTTTTTAACCAAAATATATCCAGAATGAGTTTTCATTTTTTTATTTTTATATTATTTTTCTTCATTTTTAAAGCAATTTTTTTTTCATTATTGCTACTGTAATACTGCACCGCTGTCATTATTTACAGCCTGATGGAAATCATATTGACTCTGGTTGAATTTTGAATCACTGCTTCAAAGTTTACTAGGCTCGCAGTAAAACTCTTTGAAGCTTTTTAAAATGTAGAATTTTGATAAGTATTCATATGTAAACAATTTTAACCCTATTAATCAATAGAATAGTTATCTTATTGATTTTCACATTAAAATCATAGGGTGATTAAAAGTATATTAAAATAGTATTAACCATGAAAAATCAAATAAATGGGTGTAGCTCAACTGGTTAACCTTCCGCCTCAAGAAGCGGGAGGTGTCAAGTTCGAGCCTCCATGGCCTAACATGGTGTATCATAAGGGCAGTGGATATCGCCCGTGGGGTTTTACGTTGAGTTTCCCATGGTTTTCTACACGTAAATTCAAAAAAAAAAATCTCATTTTACCGCTAAAAAAAGTGACATGTAAATTTTGTTAAGGGTATTAGGCTTAAAAAAGCCATATTCTGACAAGGGCCAAATTTTGGGCCAAAATGGGCCCATTTTCAGCTGAAAGTTAGTAATTTCTACCAAAGTTTATTCATTTGAAAACGAAGAAAATTGAATCCAAAATGGCCAAAATTATGGGCCATCAAGGGCTGAATTTGATAATATCGTAAAAATATTAACATTTGTGTCAATAAATGAGCTGAAAAATCTCACTGCACTGAACCAGTACATATACGAGCCAATAAATGGGATCCATTTGCCCACATCTGAGTAACAAAGTTTTTGAAGGAAAAAAAACCGAAAATACACTCAATAGGAAAAAGAGAGAGTATATTTTGCAATCAAAATTATGTTTCGAAACGTGTAGAGGTGCAATTTTGATGGGTAGATCGGTCTTAGTTCTAAATTTTAGTTTGTTTATATTTAATTTAAATCACTAATTTTCAATTCAACTCATATTTTGGTATCGTCTGCCTGCTCATAACACAACCCAATTTTAAAACTCCAAATTAATTTTCATTCTTGGTCAATTTAATTCAGGATATGTTAAATTGGGTATGGGACAATCTATCTACTTAAATCAGGGGTAAAAATAATGTATCGGCGATACGGTTCACTATTATATTTTTTGTTTTGGAAAAAATAAAAAAATGGAAAAATAAGAAAAAATGAAAAATCTAAGTGTGGGTCTAATACTCTAAAAAATCTAAAAGATAGACTCATGTAGGTTTAGGGACTTAGGTCACTTTACCTAATAGGCTAACCTTTTGGACAGAATACCCAATCCTAACATTAGTGTCCTCAATTTTGACAAGAATTTCTGTGTATTTCATACCCTCTGTGTCATCCAAACAATTTTTATTTTTCAAATTTCTTGAAAGATTGTACAATTCAGTGAAATTTTAATAGCCGAATGACCTAAAAAATTAATAATGGAGAATGAGTTTAAATATTAACTAAAAAAATTGATAATAATGTTGGACTTTTAGAGAATTAATAGTGAATATTATTAGAGTGAATTGGAAGATATGTAGGACTCTGTCTACATTGACTGTTTGTACTAATACTGTTGTATCCACCAATGAAGGTGTTGTGTGTTTGAAATCTAAGCTCCCATCTCATTCTTTTCATAGTTCTCTTATGACGATCGTGTTCACGTATTTTACTCATAGGAAATTTTACTTGACTAATCCTTAGGCATATACTGTCCTTTCAATTTCACATACACCTGGTTCACAACTACGAAGAATGGCCCGTTGGAGTTGAACGTAAATCAAACTCAAGACCCTATTTCTTGAAACAGACATCTAGATCTTGAGATCAATCCTTTGAAATTATTCTTTCCTCAATTTTAGAGGTCCAATTATAAATGTAATTTTTAATATTGTCTTTCAAATGTTCTTGAATTTTGAGATTTTTGCTTAGAATTTTTAGATAGAGACTTTTTCTATATATTCATTTAAGTACGGTAATTATTTACGTAAATTTGATGATTGTTATTGTTTATCATGAAGACTATAAAATTGCTAAAAATGAATCACTATATATTTTTAACTTTTTAGTTTTTTTTTTAAGATTAAAATTAACCATTGAAAGAAATTTTTAATTATAATATTCAAATAGTGAAGATGCATTAAATAGATATTGTATCAAAATTGAATATAAATTTTAAAAATTCAAAGGAGGCAGACAATCCACACAAGCTTGCCCTAGATTTCCCGTGAAGGTCCCATGAAGGTTTACTAGGTAGTTTCCTAATAAAGGTCAAATTTTAAATATATTATACTATAATTTCTAAAGAGAAATTCCTATAAAAGATATTGTGATTGACATGCCACTCTTTCCAAAATGGGTGGGTGGCTAAGATCAATCTGAGGTGTAGTCTACACAAAGTGGGTCCCACCCACTATCAATAGATTGACATGCCACTCTTTCCAAAATGCGTGGGTGGCTAAGATCAATCTGAGGTGTAGTCTACACAAAGTGGGTCCCACCCACTATCAATAGATTAGATAAACATACAAAGTGGGTCCCACCAAACTATCAATAGATGTAGATAAAGATACAAACTGGGTCCCACTTGTTAGGGGCACTGGGGCAGAAAAACTAGTTGACCAACAACCTTTGTTGAATGGTAGTCTTGACTCTTGAGTTCCAATCGTGTGAACTGTGAAGTGAAGACTAGAGAAAAGTCAAACAGACGAACACACAATAAAAGAGGGTCCATTAATAGTAATGTGTTCGGTGTTCCCATCTAGTCTGCCCAAAAGAGGAGAGAGGGAGAGTTTGGTGGTCTAGCATGGTCTAACTTGGCGACTCTCTAACAAGGAATAAGGAAAATAAGAAAAGTCTGCAGTACACCGAGGGACCACCTTAAATTCACTCCACCAGATCATTTAATTATATTTTTTTAAGAAAGTAGAGATTTTTTTTTTTGAATTTAAGTATAGAAAACCACTGAAAATCCAATGTAAAACCTCCACATCCTTAGGACACAATAGATGAGGTCATAGGGGCTCGAATCTGACACCTCGCTTCCTGAGGTAGGAGTAGGGTTGCAACTCACGTTGGGTCACCCGGACCCGAGAAATCACTGCGGGTCGGATTGTGAATTTTGGATAAGTGGTTGGGACTGGGTTGAGAAGACAAAAATCCCATATGAAATTCGGGTCGGATTGTATCGAGGATTTTATAAATTAATCCCGACCAAACCCAACTAAAATTAGACTAAAATGGATTTAAAATGTAGGTCGAGTTGATTTGGGTTAGAATTCGGGTCGGGTCGGGTTGAGAAGTTCGGGTTTGGTCGGGTTCCATAAATATCAACTTGGGTCAGATTGAGTTTTAAAGAATTCGACCTGCCCGACACGAGTTGTAGCCCTAGGTGGGAGATTACCAGTTGAGTTCATAAAATATTTTTCTTTTAGAAAAATAAAAACATGGAAGAAATTTTTCCATATTTTAGTTTAATAAATTTGAAAACTTTGCCTATTTTAGATTGGATTATCTTCTCATGATAATGTTGACAATTCTAAGAAATTGATCCACATCATAAAAAATAGATATTTGAAAAAAAGCCTCTTATCTTATCTTTAAAAAAGATGACTTCTACTGCATGAGATACAATTAGATTGGATTTAGTCCTAATAATAATTTTGAGTTTGAAAATCTAAATCTAAGATCAATTTACAATAATTTATTTTGAGCTATTACTAATTTATAAAAGTATAATAAAATCTAATATAATATGAGAAAACATCAATTGGTTACGGGAAAATATAATTAAACTCTGGACAATAAATTCATAAAATAGATAAAAGATACTTATCATCTAAGAAAAGAAATGGGAAATGATCAGATTCAACAAATTCTACTTTAAAAGTAAGTCAATTGCTAAGTGGGATCCCTCCAAACAAATTAGACTTTTTTTATGCTATCTCTGACCTAATTTTAGTTTGACCCAAACAAATCATTTTTTTAACATTTAAAGGGTTTTTTAATTCTATTTTTCATTCTTCTCTACTATAAAATATATTTTTACTCCATTCTATACTTAATGATATTCTCATTTGTCCTTTAGTTATAATTTCCACAATTCCAGAAGTGAAGAGACACTTTCTCTGCAAGAGCCCAATTTCTACTGTAAGAGAAAGTGAAGCTGGCAACTTTTTAACCTTGTCCTCCTCTTAGAGTAGATGGGGGAGTCTTTCTCGGCCAAATAAAGCCTTCTGTTTTATAGTAACAAACATCTATTAATGGACATTTTTTCCAAGGTTCCTGTAACATTGTCCTTTGGAAAAGGAAAGGGGACCGATTCCAAAAGGAGGGGATTGGGCGTTGGAGAACCATGTGTCGTTGATGTGAGGTGACGAACAGGAAACAATGAAAAGCAAGAGAAGTAAACAGAGAAGTACTTATCAAATAGGGAAGTGAGAGGGCCCAAAAGATAGAAGAGAAAGCATGACTTGTCCAGTCAAAGAGAGAAATTAGAGCATTAGCAGTGAAATGGGAATGCGACGCAAGCTTGTTCAGAGACTGGAAAGAGAGAGAGAAGAGCTCCTCCCTATGGTAAGGATGCTGACAAGCAGATGTCAGCTGCTGCCTTATTGAATCTCATCATTGTTCATATGTTATGTTGACATGACATGCAATGAAATAAATACATATGAAAACTTCCAAAGAAGTTCCCTAAACTGCTCCAGTGCCGGAGGAGACCTGTTACCTGATTTGGTGGGTTGACAAGTCATACGATCTCACCTAATTTAATCATGCGTTTTGATTAATTCTTAAAGCACGTATAAATCTCTTTATGTATAGATGTCGAGTATAAACTAAAGGGAGTGGCCGTTTTTGTATTGAGGGAGTTTGATCCCAACTTTTCTAAGGCGTCCTACAAACAAGAGTCGGAATATTACTATCATTCTAACCCCTCGTGATTTTATCTTTTTAATATATTTGAGTTTGTGTCTTCTTTGAATTCTATTAAATGGGTTAAGTAATTCAAATCTATTTTAAATTAAATTTATTTATTTAACTAATTTAAGAGATATTTCAGTCAGATATCTACGAAGACTACCATTTAAACGGGTCTAATGACATATATTACTTTCATGTAGACGTGAAAATAGTTGAGTAAGTTAAATTCATCTATTTATAAATAAGTTTGAAGTGGAAACTTTGTCAGGTTTATGCTATAGGTTTTCTCAATTTAATGGTGGGCAGTTGATAGGTCCCTCCTCTAATTACATGGTTTAAAAAATATATATCAAGCTGAGTTGACTGAAACTCGATTTCAACCCACTTAGTCCTATTATTATTTTGTTGATTTCTATTATTTTGAATAAATTTCAGGTAGGATTCGGCTAATTACCATTTGGAAAATCATATTTAAAAGAATGATTTAAAATTTCAACTATAATTTTAAGTTTAAAAATGATAATATTATTTTCAAAAACTAGAGTGCAAACTGCAAAGTTGAATGAAATCCAAATATCACTTAAATATTGATTGGGGAAGGAAATTAAAATAAAAGAGGAAAGCCGTAAATATAAAAATACAATATTAAAAAAAAATTCTAAATATATCTAAATCTATTTTAAATATATGTTAAGAAAATCCACTTGCTAATTTATGCCAAACATTTCCTTCAATCATGGTCTCCCATTGAAATTGACACATTTGTCAGTATTATTTAATTGTCATTGTTAACTTTTTTCCTACCTCATTTAAAAGATTTATTTTGAGTAAGTATAATTGTCATCAAATAAAAAAAATGTTAAATAATTTTTTATCCTCTAAAAAATGATAAAAATGTTTGTATTTTCTTTTAAAGCACATGACTAGTCTTTGGAACATATACAAACTTTTCAATATAAAATACTTTAAAAAATGATAAATCAAGCCTTAAAATAATAATTAATGCCCATTAACAGCAACAAATTGTAAATATAACTAACTAAATATCATATAATAAAGAATAAGTTGTGAAAGATCATGGAATCAATAAGAAATTGGAATGAGGGTTTTTTATATTTTTTTATTTTCTATTTCCTTTTAAAGGGCTTCATCATATACATGCAATCCATTGACTGTTGACTTTTCTGTCAGCCAGTATTAAAAGATCAACCGTCCACGTGTTAACATGCGATTCTTATGCCAGCATGAAGGCACGATGAACTGTCTTAGTCCAAAAATTAAGGGCAATATACATATGAGATGGGTTCAATTTCTACATTATAGATGGTAGCATAGATATAAATATATATCGGCCATATCAGATTTTAAAATTGGATATGATATTCATCGATTGTAGAATCATGATATCGACCGGATATTAGCCGATATATTAAATATCGGTCACAAAATCAATTAAAAAAAAATCAATATCAATTTTTTCCACCACCGATATTTATCCATATTGGTTAAATATTGGTCGATATTTAGAGCTTTTTCATTCATAATTTTTTTTTAAGGCCATTTCTTGTAGTTTTTTTATTCTTAAATCAGGAAAAAAAAACTCATCCGATATTTGAAAAAATAACAAAAAGGAGGAGAGAGACTGATATCTCGGTCAATATCCGATATCACAGATGTCGATGTTTTAATAGGTTACTTAAAAAATAAATGATGATTAAAATTAGATAAATAGTTATATTATCATCAAATTGTTAAATCATAAAAATGAGATTCATTAAATTGTTCTGATAATTGAGTTTAAAGATAAAAAGTAATTGTTGAATAAATATTTTTGTTTAAAGAAGTAGATCTTCAAAAACTTAGGTGGAAAGAGTAAAAAATGAGATATTGGAGGATAATAGAGAGTATGTTTTTTGGAGAATGATTGGTTTGAACTTTTAATCATTTTTTTTCTTGGATGAAGATGGAAATGTCACATTTTGCTTTTTAAATTTAGGTAATAATTCAATCCAAAGACTTGGTGTATAACAAATAATTTCTCATAATTTTTCTAAAGTAAAATGGAGGAAAAAACTCAAAAAGCAATCTACATGTCTCTAAATAAATGAGAGTAGTGATTCTCATGATGACAAGGATGATGATGATCTAGCTTTATCAATCTAATAATGAAAATATATCAAATAAGAAAAAATTATTTCTAAATTTAAATAATAATAATAATTATTATCACTTAAAATTAATCATTAAATAGATCTGTCGTGGGCCTTAATGCCCAGACCTTAAGATATTTGAGAATCCCGCTACTTTCGCTATTTGTAGATTGTCTTTCACTTTCCGGTATTGTTTTTTAGTAGAGCAAAGTTTTAATAAATCCAATTCAACTCATATTAAAAGTTATTGAATTTGACTGTAGTCGCTGGCCTGAATTGTTCAACTCGATTTGACCCGAGTTGACTGAACAACCCGATCTGTTTTTATCCCAAAATTTAGGGAAAAAACCAACAGAGGTTTTTTATATTTTCTTATACATGGGTGAGATCGGGTCAATCGGGTCAGGTTGATTTGATTTTAAACTTCTGAGTCCAGCCTAACTCAACCCGACCCTAAATTTAGGAATATAGAATGCAACCCACTGATTTTTTAGATCAGGTTAAAATCAGGCCCAAGTTTCACTCCAATCTGTCAGTCTTTATGGGGTAAACATTACAAAATCCACCTGATGAGAATTAGAGAATATCCACAAATTATTTTCTTATTATTCTTTAATTTATCAAGTATTAATATAATATATTTTATTTGTATTTGAGCAGTGTCCATCATTATTATATTAGTTGTGACATTATATCGTTATTTTTAAAATAAAAAATAAGCTGCAACATGTTGCTATGATACGCACTTTTCCAACTTGATACAGGTTGTGTTCGTTGTAAAAGACACCTTAGAAGGGACAAAATATCATTATTTGAGTTTAATGTCTTAAGGCTTGTCTAGCAACAACTTCTCATGCCTTGAGCTTAAATTTAAAATATAGATAAAAAAATTCATTGGTATATCTTCTTTGAAAATATTAGTCAATATTTTTAAATTATATTTGTTTGTATTTACATGTGAGAAATCACGAGTAAGTCCACTACTCCAAGGATATAGCAAGGTTAGCCATAGGGGTTTGAACCCATAATTTTCACTTTTTGAGACGGGAGGCAACCAATTGAATTACACCCATCAATTATATTTAAAAATATAATGCATACTGTTTTCTAGGAGTAAATTAGTGTGATTAATACCACCTATCAATTAAGATGGTTACTTCTACTTACATAGAACTAACACTCATAATTAAACTAATCAATTAATTGTTATAAATTAATTATTTATTTGATATTCGTGAGAATCAAAACTACAATTTTATTGTTATGATAATAGACACTTATCAATTATACCAAAAGCAAAGAAAAATCCCCTAATAAATTAGAAAAAAAAATTGATCTGTTGAAGCTTTGATGTGAAATTAGGAAACATTTATTTTCACACACATTTACTTACAACTCTCCTCACACATAAATTCATGCTCAATTTGAACCTTACTTCGAGAAATGAGAACAACTCACTAATAAATAGTTTTTATACTTAATTATATAAATATACTTTTACAATATTAAGAATAAAAGCAAATATTAAAAAAACACACGAAATTTATGTGGTTCAGCATTATGCGTGCATCTACTGAGAGATAGAAATGATTTCAATATCTTGGATAATAGGTCTACAATCTCTCTTCCTTTCTTCTCTCTTAATGCAGATGGATACCCTTAATCATAGGTATCTCTTAAATATTCAAAATATAGACGGTATTAAGTACCAAAATTACAAAAATTCTCTTATATCTTAAAATATTTCGAGTTTAGAGTTTCACCCCCTTTAACCCCTCAACTAAGAAGCGGACTAACTCTTGAAAACCCTAAATGAAGGTCTAATGTCCAATATCACTTAGATCGCCATAAAATACAAGACATTAACACAATAATTTAACCTTAAATCTTTGTTCACTCAGTCCACAATGAACTGGTTTCAAGTTTCAACAAATAACTTCTCTGCAAGTGTATTTCGATTCTACAATTGCCCATCCAAACTACTACTTATCCAATTGTAATAGGTACCCACTCTTGTTCAAATGGTTAGCAACATCTAATAGAACTTGTAACGATCCAACCCGACAACTGGGCTTAGGGCTTGACTCAGTGTGATATTGTCCGCTCTGGACCTCGCACATAAGTCAAACCCACACGGTTTTGTTTCTTGGCCCGGCCCAAAAGGCCTTACACATGGTCAAAGGGGCTTCACCACTTAAAGACCCCCTCTTTTTCATCCTCCCAACCGATGTGGGACTTCCCACATCTGGTTGAGAGGGGTGGGTATTACAATCACCCTCCCTAAAGCCTCGAGCCGTCCCCGGCTCGACTCGCTTTAGCCCGACAACTGCAGGGAAAGAGGAAAGTCCACACAGTCCGAGTGTTGAACTCGGCTCTGATACCATATTTGTAACGATCTGACCCGACAACTAGGCTTAGGGCATGACTCAATGTGATATTGTCCGCTTTGGGCCTCGCACACAGCTCAAACCCGCACGGTTTTGTTTCTGGGCCCAGGCCCACTTGGCCCGGCCCAAAAGGCATCACACATGGTCAAAGGGGCTTCACCTCTTAAAGACCCCCTCTTTTTCATCCTCCCAACCGATGTGGGATTCCCACATCTGGTTGGGAGAGGTGGGTATCACAGAACGACTGATTTTCCTTGAATGCCTAGTTTCACAAATCAAGTGGAACCCACCAAGAAGTCATTTGCTTGGTTCTTTATCATGCTCTCTATGGAGAAAATGAAAATGTGAATTTTGAATGGGCCTAGAATGGGAGAGGTCCAATCAATTCAATATCCGGCCCAACAAGCTATAAGGAGTCCAGCCTACAAAGCAGGCCACAGAGGCCCATTTCCACAGTCTAAATTAATGGCGTCCAGGCCTCAGCAGCCCAATTTGGGTGCACGGTATTTGTACAAAAGCCCTAAGCTAACACAAAATATCGATTGTGATTAGGACCTAAGGTTGAAATATCGGCCGATACATATCGTATCGATCGATATGGCCGATATTTGGTCCGAAATATCGGTCACAATATCGGCCGATATTTATAAATATCGGTATTTAATTTATTTTTTTTTTTAAAAAAAAAACACAGATACGGTTTTTGACGGTTTTTCCACTGTTTTTTGCTGTTTTTAATGGTTTTCCGCGGTTCTTCACAGTTTTTAACAGTTCAGGGTTTACAACTTTCACGTGTTCTCACGATTTTTTGCGGTTTTTAACGGTTTTTCACGGTTTTTTCACAGTTCCGATATCGAAGGAGAGAGAAATGCTGATATCGGAGGAGAGAGAAAATTATCAGCCAATATTTGTATATCGACCGATATATCGGTGGAGGCATTTTTTAAACCCCTGATTAGGACATTAGGTATACCAAGTCCTAAGTAACCCACCATGGCTAGGGCATGTTAGGTCTTGAGTATTGAACAATAACTCAAAACTTGACTTGACTCAAATTCCATCGAGTCAAGTAACTTACTGAGTTTTTAAAAGAAATTTAAAAACTAAAAAATTCTTGTAGACTTTATTGACTTCAGATTTTATTGAGCCGAATCGACTAGGACTGACTTGCACAAATTATTCCGTGTTTTTAGACAATGGTAATAGTACCAAAATCTTAAGTAAAAAGTACAGACGATACGATGCATGTCGATTGCTGCTATGTAGCGATTTTTTGAAGACTGATATGTTGCCTGTACCCACAACGTAGCAGTCTGTATTCGGCCCTCCAAGTTGTGCCACGACTGACCACGATTGTAGGCGTGACACGTGCGTCGCGTGCGGACACTGGATTTCTTGGGTTTTGAGCCGGTTTGCACAGTGCATACAGCCGACATAATTGTATTCATTTATTTTATTTTAATTTTACTGTTTTGGGTTGTACAACTATCAAAATTATTTTTTATACGAGGAATACCCTACACAGATCCTATCATATTCTATAAAGTCGATTAGGGGCCACCTGATTTTTTTCTTCTAAACATCTCCTCTATATTTTCTTTCCAATTTCATTTTCTTGAATTTGAAATTTAAAACAGACAACTTTGTGCTCTTTTTCGACGATTTATACCGTTGAAACTCGAGTTTCTTGCTGGATCTACTAAGTAGTAAAAATTTATTTCACTAAATTTTCTATTATTTTTTAAAAACATTTTAAATTATTAATTTTGTAACTTAAAAATAAAATTTGAATACGTAAATGACCGTTACTTAGTGATAAAATTACATATTTATAAAGTCCGAAAAAATTAAAAAAATGGGAAAAAAGTGAAAAGTATCAACTGATATATATCGAACATTGACGGATTCGCATCGACTGCGTGTATCGGAGGCCCAATTTTTTTAATCCGAGGTACCAGATGGCTGGTGTTCAAATCCCTGCCGTGCACTTAAACTCTAATGAGTCTAATCTAGACTCCTAGACTCGGTCCAAGAAATAAAAAAAACACTCATAGGATAGATATATATGATTTAAAGTCTGAAATTTGTATGAGTATCTTTGTTATCTCTAAAACTATAAAAATAAAACCTGGTTTAAACTTTAATCAATGGTTTAATCAGAAAACCGTGAACGAGAAAATCTGTGCGAGTCAATGTTTTCTGACGCCTGAAAGAGACGGCAAGAAACTCGGTGAGAGAAAATCATATCCTCCAACGCATCCATCCTTATCACCACACAGTCATGCATCACATTCTAAATTAATAAACTAATCAATAAACTATAAAGATGACAACGAAGTCACATTGTCGACTCCATTCCAGTTCAACACATACATAAATATAAATATAAATTTACATTTCATGGTTTAATTAAATTAAATATCTTCCATACATTCATTTTAATTTTTTAGACAACCCAACTTCTGCAGCTTTGAACCCAACAAGGTTAGAGTGATGGTCAGGAACTCACCTCAAAAAGCGTGAGTTCTGAGTTTGATTCTCACTCCACCCTTAAAGGGCCATTCTACGTAGAGTTATCCAATGTCAGTAGATAGAGAGGCTTGCACATGCCTTAAGAGTTAGCTGATAATCTAAGAAGCCTGGACACCTTGGTGATTGAAAAAAAATAAAAAATAAATAACCAATATGATACAAGACATCAGTCATCAGTCATCAGTCATCGGTCATCAGAATTTTAAAATTAATATTTTATAAAAAAATCATTCCAATTTAAATATCTTGGGTCTGTCATAATCGAAGGTCCAATTTGAGAGATAATTATGTTTGAATAAAAAAGTAAACTCTTATATTTTCTATGCCCAATTAACATTTGAAGAAAAACTAAAGTAAATAAATAACTAATTCCCTCCGTCTCATTTTTATTTTCTCATTTGAAATATTTGTATTTTTAAGGAACTCTCTATATAAGACTAGCACTTCATATGATCTCATTCATTTTCAACACACTTTATACTACTCCAATATAAATAAGACAATTATTTTAGGATAATTTCAAAATCCATTTACGACAACTAATTTGAGATACAGAGGGAGTATAATTTAATGCAATCAAGAGATCTCCAAACACCAATATTAATTAGCTCAATGATAAAATACTATGCGAATACACTGATATTTGATCATATAAATTTTAAATTAATATTTAGACCTCTCTATTGCCCCAAAAAGCATGCATGCATATGTGATGATATGTAAATGTGGTGGATTGGTGAATTGTGAGTAAGATAAGAACTTTATTTGTTTAGGTATTCTAATATTTTATGAGAGGTTTTACCTTTAAATTCTTAAGACGTCTAACCTGATTCATGGTGCTTGTAGATGGTGTACATGAATCTAAGATTTTACCTATGATCACCATTAAGTAGAGTCGGTTAATTTTTACGTATTAAAAAAAGATAAAAAAGAAGATGAATGTATGACCTATCCTACTCTTTTTTTTTTAACATTTAATATTTATAGGACATAATTCCTTGATCAATTTTCACACCGCAGCTTGCATCGGTAGCTGTCACATGGGTTACTTATACATTTAGCATGTCTTCTCACGTTTCCACTCCTTCTTATGTGTACTATTTTGTATTACATTTAAGATAAAGATAAAGAAATAATGGCAACGGTGGATCGTGACCCTCTGTCTATAGATGATAATAAATTGACTATTGAATTGGGTGTTGCACATATTTTTCAATAGTCTGTGATGTGGCATTATTTAATTCCACCACCTTACAACTAAGGTCAGATGTTTCACATTTTGGAGCCTCCAACACGCTTAATTTTCTAAGTATACGTGTTAAATACTTCAACTAAATGTTTCATTATTTATTTTTTGAATTTACATGTGGAAAATTGATATATACCTGGCGTAAAACTTCCACAGGTAATATTCTTTACCATAAAAGCACACCAGGTTAGTCCACGGGAGTTGGAATCCGTCACGTCCTGCTTCCTGAGACAGAACACAATCAACTGAAATACACCTGCGTGGGTTCATTATTTTGATAGATCATATTAGAGGAAAAGAACTATCTTATAATATAATTATAAAATTCATTAACTTTAAAATTATATAAAAAGTCATTAGATCAGTTAAACTTTTTTTATGACCAAGGTATCCAGACTTCTTAGAACACTAAACTAATACTCGAAACATGTGCAAGTCTCTTTACCCGATCACTTAAACCTTTAATTTTTTTTAACATGGAATTTGAATCATCAGATAAATGTTTATTTTATTAAAACTCTAGTGAAAATGAGTTAGATGATGATATCTTTTGGTTCTTATTGGAATTTTGAAAGTAGGAGACAAAACAATATATTTAATGATCAAATGGAGCCCCATAAAAAGAGTGTACACTAAGGAGATACTCAACCCGAGCATTTATCAAACCTATAGAGTTCATATACAAATAATTAAATTATTAATTTTCAATATATATATATATATATATGATGAGGACATCTTAGCCATCATAGATCAAGAGGAAGAAAAATTCATGTGTAATAAATGAGAAATTTGAAGGTGCAACATGGGGACACTTAAAGGTTCCATTTGGACCCAAAACATAAAAGTAATTGTCTCATGGGTTATTACATTACTATATTGGGTGCAAGCCCCTAATTTCATATTTTGGGCTTGATTTTGTCTAAGAAAGAGACCCATTTTTGAAGTGCAAAGAATAGTTATGGGATTCACTTTTTAACTACGTAGAAGATTCCAATATATATTTTAATGGATCTAAAGATCTGAATTTGAAAGCAAATCACTCTCTTTCATCTCTCTTTCTAACATGTTTGGGCATCAATTCCTCTTTGGATTTTCCTTCTTTTTTTTTTTTAATAATGAAGTAATAAATGACACATGACATAAGATGACTAGAAAGGAAAAGCCCTTGGGCATGTACCTCCTTTAATTTATTTTATCTCTTTAATATAACCTTTAAAATAGAGACCTTGATCGACCATTACATGTATGTAAATGGATTTCATCAATTGAAGCTTGAAAGCTTAGGGTTCTCTTTATTCTTTGGTGAGTTTGTTTACTGTTGAACTTTCTTACAATTATTACATTTGCTTAATTAATTTTAATTCTTACAATTTTTAAAATTTATTGTTGCAAATTTCAAATTATTATTGCAATTATAAATTTTTAGAAATTCAAATTGTTGAAGCTTTGTTCGATTTTCCAAAAGAGATGAAAATCTTATCAAGGTGAGGTTTTCGAACTTTGAATTTTCTTCTTTAAAGAGTGAAATTCATAGTTCTCTAATCAACTTTGGGTTTCCATACATAATTGGGTCGATTTTAGATTTGCATTTTGTTGATCGTACATTCTCTCTAACTTTGATATCTTAGAAAGAAAAAAATTGAATTTATTGGAAATTTTGGCCTTCAATTTCATCAACATTTTTTAAAAAAATTAGGAGCTTCAGCCAGAACTTCAAACCCATATATGTGACTCAAACTTACATTATTGTTTACTAAATTAGACTGACATAGAAGTATTCTTGAAAAATATACTGTGGTTTTTCATACGTAAATTTTAAAAAGATATATATATTAAAATATAGGAACAACAAGTATCAGCATGAGCATGATTGTTTCTAAGTCTGATTTTTATGGGCCGAATGATCTTAGTAAAAATGTGGATAGAGAGCTTATTATTTTATGGACTAAGGAGTGTGATCAATGGATAGTGAAATCCTTACCCATAAAATAAAAAAGTCTTTTAAGTATCTATCAGATTCACTAATTTAATCATGTTAATAGTGACATTAATCTATTAATACAGATCCAGTAGGGCGACTCATCATGCCCATTAACTCATGACTAATGATTACATGATCATTTAGTTTATTAACCCATTCATTCAAATACAATTTCAATATTTTAATTCATGTTATGGATATGTATAATCTAATCATAAGATAATAGTATAAAACATGTGTGATGAAGGGGTAAAATAAAAATTATGATATAAAAATATAATTAATAGCATAGAAAAGTTAAGATAGATTGGACCATTGGTCGAATCATAAATCACACCATAAATTAAGAGAGGCTGACCATGGATTGTGTATTCAATTAGATCGGTCGTAATTGAGTAATACATCAAGTTTATTGCATTAGCCCACATCTCACTTCAGGAAGTGGGAGGTGCCAAGTTTGAGATCTCATGGCCTCACCTGATATGCTCTAAGGGCAGTGTATAACACCCGTCAGAGTTTTACGCTGGTTTTTCCCCTCGGTTTTACGTATAATATATATTTTTTTTTTTTAAAGTTTGAATTCTCTAAGAATTGCATAATTCTTGTACAGAATCAACCTTTAGCATTCAATTTTTATTGAAAAAGGTTCACATCAAATAATGAAAAATATTTTAAATGAAAATCAATTTTATTCCTAAAGAAAGTGTTGCCACAAACATGCTAATGATTAGAAATTTCTGTCAAAATCAAACTTTTAGTTAGGGGGACTAAAAACTTTCATCCAATATTTCAGTCATTTTGGGTGCATGGGCCAAAATTTATAAATGGGTGAATTCACCAAAATTTCTGAAATTTAAATGAAATTTCATCCAAAATGTAATAGCAGTCGATATAGTTTTTTCAAAATAATTACTTACATTTTCCAATATTTATGTTTTGGCTCATATCTAGTTCAAATGTTTTGGCTCATACCTAGTTCCAATAGTTCCATAACCAATAAGAACCACAAAGAAAAAAATTTAGAAACTCTATAATCTTAAGACAATTAAATTTACTTAAATAGTAGAACTCAACTTCGTGAGTCCAGTGACTGACTTCTAAGTTTGCCAAATCCATTGAGTTGTCTCATCAAACTCAGTCAAGTTACTCTGAGATTTACTGGATTTTTTTAATTTTGCTGACTACAGGTCGGTTCCAATGTAGGGGTCAAGGCCCAAATGGGCCTGGATGCCATGGTGGACCCTATAGACATGCAGATATTGTGCAACAAGCGTGCAAAATTCAGCCACCCCAAGATATCGGCTGATATGCAAATATTGGCTGATAAAATCCTCTCTTTCTTGTTTTTTTTTTTTTTTGAATCTCGGTATTTTTTCTGAATTAAAAAATAAATAAAAAATCCAAAAAGAAGTTTTTTTTTTAAAAAAAAAATTGAAAATGAAAATATCGGCCGAGATATCAACTTGGGGCCACCGCCGTTTTGATTTTTTTTTTAAGAAAAGACAGACTGATATTATGGATATTGGCCGATATCGAACAGATATATATCGTCGATATATCGACCGAGGAATATCCTGTACGGCCGATACAATACGTATCGGTCGATATTTGCACCCCATGTTGTGCAAAGATAGAAGGGCAAAATGGTAATTTGCCACTCAAAAATGAAAATCAGGTGTGTAGAGAAAGAAAAGTCGGGTGTCTATATATTTGGCCATATAATATTTATAGCAGGGGTTGAAAAATAGGCCTAGCCGAGATTTTTTCTCTCTCCTCAATTTTTTTAAAAAAAAATCTCGGTGGTTTTTTTTTTTGAAAAAAATCATTTTTTAAAAAAAATAAAAAGACTGTTTTAAAAAAATATATAAATATAAATATTGGCCAATATTCGTCCGATGATATCGACTGAGCCCACAACCGATATTTGTTTTTTTAAAAAACAAAAAAGGAAAAAAAAAATCGGCTCATATTCGGCCGAATTTTTTTTAATCTGTCTGATACTTACCATATTGGCCGAATTTTATACCCCTGCTTTATAGTTATAATATGAGTTTCTTGGTGTATGTGAGTAGAGAAATTTGTATATGTCCCAAAAATTAATCGAGTACTCTAAAAAGTCTAGACACTTAGTCGAGAAAAAATCAATTCCCTATGGAATGGCCAGAGGTTTGTTTTCATTTCTAACCTATTATACCCTCTTAGTATTGAGAGCTTCACGTAGTTTAAATAGGACCGACTCTGTAATTTCAGGAGCCCTAGGCCCAACACACTGGTAGGGGCCCTAGGCCCTAGGCCCTAGGAAAAGTGCATGGTGGGCCCCTTAGACCATTGGTCAAATTGGGGGAGCCCTAGGTAGCCACTTATTTGACCTTAAGCCAAGGCCGGCCTGAGTTTAAAATCTAAACTAAAATGATCGTTTTATCGATTCAAGTCTACACTTGAGATTTTCACTTACAGAGAAAATTAAAATATATTTTAATGTCCTATAATTTTTTTTTTCAGATTAAAAGATTTTAAGATATATTTTGTATAACATTAGCAGTTAAATAATACTCCCTCTGTCACAAATTACTTGTCTTATATGGATTTTGGAATTGTCTCAAAATAGTTGTCTCATTTTTATTGAATTAGTATAAAGTGTGTTGAAAATAGATGAGATCACATGGAGTGCTAGTCTTATATAGAAAGTTCCTTAAAAGATACAAATATTTCAAATGAGACAACTAAAATGGGACGGAGGAAGTATAATATTAAAATCAATGGATTTTAATTTGTTTTCTAAACGAGGTAATTCATTTTTAAAGAATGGTTGTTTGTAAAGAAAATTTTCTTCAGAGTTTACAACTAACTTTCATCATTGCAGCATGATATTAGAACAATAAACTTCTACGTGTGGAACACATCAATCTCAACAAAACACAAGAAAATTCTTAAAAAGGCATATATGGTGATTTAGGTACACTGATTTTTAACAGATTTTTTTACATATTTTATTTAAAAGTTAAAAATAAAAAGTCTACGTCACAATTCAAAATATTTTACAAACATAATATTAAATGATTGAAACTTCAAGTAAATAATTACTTTTTCAATGTGAAGCAGATGAAAAAACTTCTTCATTCATTATTTCATTTTAATCATTCATAATCTTACTATTATATAACATTTTTTTTTTAATTCCATCTCACTCTAAATTAAAAGTCACTTCCCACAGTTTTATTGAGTGTGTATGGGTAGGAAGACTTATACATGACCCAAAGACTAAGAGGCACTGGACATACAAAAATAATAAAAAAAAACCTGGAAAGAGATTTGATATCAAGAGCTCTCTTTAGATGGATTTTGAGTTCCATGTGGTTGAACAGATTACCAATTTCTTTCTTAACCATTCTATTCCTTATTTTGGTGTTTTAAAAATCAATGGGCTATTTTTGACAAAACTTAAAAAATAATGATTATAAGACTTGGTGATCAGTTAATGATGAAACTTTAACATATTTCGTATTCACATAATTTACTATCCATAACATCGAAAACTCGCTAGGCAAAGTCTTACTAAATAATACATGATTACCTACAGTTAGACTTGCCAATGTACTAAAGTGTATTTGGATAATTTTTTATTTGAGCTGATCATAATATCCATTTATCATTGAGACTTTTTGGCAAAACACACGACAAGACTTCCTCTCATAAATGAGTGTAGATTTTAACTGATTAGATATATTACATGTGAACACAAGTCAATAGTTAAGTTAGTGGGATCTATTTATTTATAAAAGAGTTTAAATCGGTAAAGTGTAATTTATCTTAACTGGTCATATAGACACCACACTTTTTCTTTTAACAAATACTGCTTTTCATTTTTAGGAGTGAAATTATCATTTTAAAATCTAAAAATTATTTCATTTTTACTTAAAATTACTCTGGGAGTTCATAAAATTCAGATTAAATGAATTTTGAAACCTTGTTTGTAAAAATTGGTTTAAGAAACCTACCTCGTTTGAAAATCTCTCTCCACAACCCACAGAGAGAAGACAGTCTGACGAAAAATGAATTGGATATCAGTTAGGACAATCTAAAATAGAAGGGCAAAATGGTAATTTTACATTTAAGTGTCTATATGGCCAATCTTTATCTTTTTATAAATAACTTTGGCTCCGATTAAATTGAATCATTAATAAGTCTAAATGAGATGGATTAGGATAAACAAGATTAGAATTTGCAGGTCTGCCTACAATGTGCGTGGGACGACTCAACGATTGGCCAATGACTGACTCATGGTATGAAAATGGGACCATAATTTACAACAAAAGAAGACTAGAAATGTCAACCGTATGGCGAACGTGGAATTAACGTAACGGCCCTCCTATTTGTTATTGTCCACACCATAACTTGCAATTTGCTCAACCCCCTCCTTATCCCATCTGGATAATTATCAGCCAGCTAAGCCCACTTCCACCTTCCTTCCCTTCCCCCCTTTATAAATAACCCCCCTTCTCCATTTCCAACGTCTCTATTCTCTCTTATTTCTCTCTCTGTCTTTGTCTCTGTTTCTCTCCACTTGTTCTTAGATTTCTCAATTTTCTCATCTTCTTTCCTCAGTTTGTTCTGCAAACCTCTCCAATTCTCATTTTTTTCTACACTCTTCTTCTCTTTAACCATCTTCTTCCTTAAGGAGTGACTCGGAGCTCTCAACAATGGCGGGAGGTGTCGTAGTGTCGGGAGGCCCGACGAAGCATTACCCAGGGAAGATGACTCTCTACGTCTTCTTCACCTGTGTAATAGCAGCCACTGGTGGTCTAATATTTGGATATGATATTGGAATTTCTGGTACAGATATTCCATCCAGTTCCCACTCCTACTCTGTTTTTCGTTTTTTCTCCTCTGTTTCGATTTTCCTGATCTGGGTTTCTCTTGTTTGGCCATGATTTCAGGTGGGGTCACTTCCATGCCACCGTTCCTGAAGAAATTCTTCCCTTCTGTCTACCGGAAGATGCAAGAGGACAAGGAACGTGAATCAGTACTGTACATTTGACAGCGAGACGTTGACTCTCTTCACGTCTTCTCTCTACCTTGCAGCTTTGATTTCTTCCTTCTTTGCATCGTGGATGACGAGAAGGTTTGGGAGGAAGCTGTCCATGATCCTGGGTGGTGCTATTTTTCTCGTCGGAGCTGCCATTAACTGGCGCCGCCGTCAATGTTTCCATGCTCATCATCGGCCGTATTCTGCTCGGTTTTGGCGTTGGATTCGCCAATCAGGTATTACAATATAAACAAAAGTGCATCAAAATTAACTAAAACTTTCATTTTGTTTAACTTTCTTTGATCTCATTTTTCTTTTATTTTCATTAAATTTAGACAAAATGAATATTTCAAGATGAGATAATCAACTATAAAGTTTATCATATTTATTGCCATCTGATCTCAGCTCAGTGACATTGATGTTTAAAAAAAAGAGAACACCAACGACCTCATCTTTATAGGCTGTATTAAATTGGATTTAACTGAAGAAAAAGAGTTGCAGTCTGTAAATTCTTAAATAAAAAATCAATTTATTAAACATTTTTACCCTTTTAATGTAAATTATTCAAGTACTAAGCACCGACATGAATGAAGGGATTCCTCTAAATTTCTTTTTCAGTATATTATCTCTCTTGCTTGCCCTTTTTTGTAGAGTTTTTGTTGGCAGATTTCCCTTTGTTTTCTTCCATGAATTTTCAGTTCATTCCTTCTCTTGATCTGTCCTTTTCTCAAATTTTTCAAATATTTCGGCATATTTATTATAATGTAGATTTCAATATGAGAAGCCAAAGAATCTTTGAATTTTTTTTTTTTTTACAATTATTCTGTTTTCTTTTTTCTTTTTCTTTTTAAAAAAAAGATACCTTGCAGATTTCGCCATCTACGAATTCATTGTTTTCTTGATTGGTTGTCAAGTTGTGAGATTATTTTTGTGACTCTAACGTCGTTTACTTTGAAAAATCACTCCCTCATGTCTAATAAAATAATACAGCTTTTCCCACTTCTTAAACAGCTTGCACTTCTTTATTTATTTTTATTTATTTTTCCAATTTGTCTCCTTTATATTTTATTATTGAAGAACCATGTGGATGATGGGACCACTTGAAGTGGGTTCACTTGTCTTAATCATTGTTTAAAAATTTGAATAAACTCACCAAATCACTCAACTCGATAGAATTTCAAATTAAGCAAGTCACTTATTTTTCTTAATTTTTCTTTTATTTTTTCAAAATCTCATATAAATTTTTGAATTTAAGTTTTTAATCACAATATAATTGGACCACTAAGTCAGAAGTCAAGGCACGAGCTCTTAATTTGTTTTCTCTATTGAGGCAATAATGGGTCCATGTCTTAATTAGTCCTTAGACTCCATTAATATTATGGAAACCATGTCATCCCCACAAACCACAAAGACCAAATTTTCAGAAAAACTCAATTTCTTAGAAGAAATTACATGTGGGTCTCCTTCTTTACAAAAGTAAATGTATATAATGGCCCTTTCCTAAATGTTAAATTATATATTGGTCCTAAAATGGGAACAGGTCCATGTGTTGCGTTGCGGTGGCTTCTTTTGTAAATTACGAAAAGACACTTGTTTGTGTCTTTATTCTTGAGACTGTTCTTTCAGAAATAGACAGAAAATGACTCCAATGAGTAATTGGTTCATGTTCCAATTTTGAGAGGACAAGTCCACATGCCAATGGTCAAATATTGTTGTCATGATTTTTGGAAATTAGTCTGTGATGACTAGAAATAGTAGATGCCTTCTCTAGTCAGTCTTCGCTTCATCATTTTTGAAAAAAAAAAGGATTATTATATTATTATAATTTTATATATATAAATAGCTGGCTCAATATACTGAGGACTTTTATGAGGACCCAGTTAAAGGGGGCCCATATGCCGACCTTTTCAAGAACATTCACCAAATTTTTGGTAACTCCCTTCTTTTGGTATAAGTTCGAACTCCCGTATCCTTATTCAGTGTTTAAGTGTAGATTTTACGTTGGAATTTTTACACATAAATTTAAAAAAAAAAAACTAGATTTCATTTGGTATAAATTTAGAATTTAATTTCTTTTTTTACTTTTACTGTTTTATTCTTTTTCTGCAATGTAAATATAAAAGAGAAGTTGTAAATGGTCAAGTGTTATAAATTCAGTTTTATTAAAAGTTGTTGTTAAAGTAATATTTTTATACTTATTAGAGATATTTTGCTTAGATATTATTTGATATTTAGAAGTGATAAAGAATGATTGAAAAAATAATAATAATAATTTAGAGAGTGCGTTTGGTGAAAAATAGTTTTGATAAAGTTAATTATGAAAATCTCTTTTCTCTTTTTAAAAATTAGTATTATTTTCATTCTAAAATAATGGTTTTATTTTGAACAAAACATGCCATTGAGAGTTTCAGATTATTCATATTGGATAAGTTACACCTTCCATTAGTTTGAAATGTTTTCTTATTACTGATTTTGAACCATTTTCAACTGTTGATTATGAAAGGTCCAATATTACTATTTACTGGGGTGGAATCTCGTGAATGAATAGCAATAGTAATAATAATAATAATAAATTGATGACTGGAATGAGTTTGGTGGTGAATTGGATTGGATTGTAATAATATGCAAGGTTTATGATGGGTTAATTGGGTTGAAATTCCAGCTTGCTCTGTTTTTTATTTCCAATCAAAATTGAAATTAAATTCTGATTTTGCTGATAAAAAATTTGCAGTCTGTGCCGGTCTACCTCTCCGAAATGGCGCCGGCGCGGTACCGTGGATTCCTCAACATGTTCTTCCAGCTGATGATCACAATCGGCATCCTTGCTGCCAATCTAATCAACTATGGCACTGATAAGATCAAGGGTGGTTGGGGGTGGCGAGTGAGCCTGGGGGGTGCCGCGGTCCCCTGCCGGTATCATCACTCTCGGTGCCCTCTTCCTCCCCGACACCCCGAATTCCCTCATTGAGCGTCACGCAGACAACCCAGAGAAGGCGAAGAAGATGCTTCGAAGAATCCGTGGCACCGACGACATTGAGGAGGAGTACCAGGACCTCGTTACGGCCAGTGTTGCATCGAACAAGGTCGAACACCCGTGGCGCAACATCTTGATGAGGAAGTACAGGCCCCAATTGGTGATGGCCATTTTCATTCCGTTCTTCCAGCAGCTCACTGGGATCAATGTCATCATGTTCTACGCCCCTGTTCTCTTCAAGACAATCGGGTTCGGTAACAATGCGGCATTGGCCTCTGCTGTCATCACCGGCCTCGTCAATGTCCTAGCCTACTTTTGTTTCAATCTTCACCGTCGATAAGTTCGGAAGAAGGATTCTGTTCCTTCAGGGAGGAGCCCAGATGCTCGTTTGCCAGGTAATCCTTCTCAAATATGATCTCAAACACCTTAACTAGTGTGACTGTTACATTTCATATCTGTTTGATTGGTCATATGTGTCTGAATCTGATCAACACACTGCGTCACTTGTGTAGATTGCGGTCGGAACACTGATCGGAATCAAGTTTGGGACATCGGGTGTGGCCGACATACCGAAGACATATGCCAATGTGGTGGTCACCTTCATCTGCATCTACGTCGCCGGGTTCGCGTGGTCATGGGGACCTCTTGGGTGGCTAGTCCCCAGTGAGATATTCCCCTTGGAAATCCGATCGGCGGGACAGAGTATCAACGTTTCCGTCAACATGCTCTTCACCTTCATCATCGCGCAAGCCTTCTTGAGCATGCTTTGCCACATGAAGTTTGGTCTCTTCTACTTCTTCGCTGGGTGGGTGGTGATCATGACCACTTTTGTGTTCTTTTTGCTGCCGGAGACCAAGAATGTGCCCATTGAAGAGGTGATCCTGGTATGGAAGAGACACTGGTTCTGGAGCAGGTTCATCGCCGACGACTGACATCCCGGAAGGATTAGAGATGAAAGATGCCAAGAAAGTAGGTGTTTGATTCGATCAGATCAGAGGAGAAAAAAAGAAAAAAGAAAATCAAATGCATAATTACTTGTATTCAATCAACTATATGTAGCTTTTGGTTTCTTCTTGTTTGATTTACTACTATTTTCTTCCCACTCTCTTTATTACAATTCTTATTTCATAGTTGTGTTCATGTTGATCTCAATTCCTATGTTCCCTTGTGCATGTGAATGTCTATGTAAGGGAATTTTATTCTTCTATACATGTTTTTTGTCGAAATATTTGAGTTTTTTTTGTTAAGGTCAAGGTTCAAATTGTTAAGAAACAAATCAACATGGCCTAAATTTGGTGTGCTTTAGAGATAGTGGACTCATTTGTATGGGTTTTACACCGGCTATCATGTGGATTCTCACACGTAAATTCAAAAAGAAAAAAAAAATAGTTAGAGGAGATTTTGGAAAATTCTCGAATTTTAACAAAATTTAAAAATGGCACTAACGAATTTTAGCTCATAAGGTAGAAAGATAAAAGAGAAAATTCAAAATTAATTGACTAATTTAAGATCTAATTCTTTTACACTACAAATAAATCAAATTCAAAACCAACAATGATATGAAAATTCCATGTTGGAATTTCTCATGCTGATGGAAAAAATTATGAATTTTTAGAAAATACAATTGCATAATGATTAAATGCAAAATTAAAATCAACAAGGAAACATAAAAGATATATAACTCACCTTAAAGAAAAAATTCAATTGAGAAAACACAAACAACGTTAGTCTTTGTCATCAATAGCACTTTATTTATAGTGTTTGATATATAAAAATTAACAAAAATAGACATTGTTGTTGCATTAATACTCCTAGTTACAAAATCTCTTATAAGTTTATCTATATAAGTTAGAATTGCACAAGTTTGGAAATGCCTATGAATGAGTTTTTCAAAGAACCTATTTTGAAAATAAGGCTCTAGACAGTTAAAAATACAATCTTGGATCTAATAATCTTCTAAAATTAGTATGATTTTAGTTCATAATTTTAAAGAATAAATAAATAAATAAATCTCTAATATTTTATGGATGCATATCCGTTTCTAATTTTTAAACACTGATTGATTGAACATGTATAAACGTCATGGCTGGACAAATCTACCAGTTTATTTTATTTTTAAGACCAAACTCCAAAGGCCTCTTAGAGCACCTGATTAATCTTTGAAACACATACAAACCTTCCTACTTACACACACCGTGTGATTATATAGAAAGTGACCCTTTAAAATAAAGTAAGAATCGAACTCAAAACTTCCACTTTATAAAATCGATTCTTAACTATCACTCTAACCTCTACAAATTATCTACGAGTTCATTTCCACTAATATGCCTGCATATAACAATTGTTTAGCTGACATAGGTCCACAAGACAAGCCATTCTTTGCAAATGCCTAAAACAATCTTACATGCATGTGACTTCGCCTCTGCTCTTCTTAACAATTTACCCAAATGCTTCTTGTAAGAGACAGAAAGGTCCCTTTTGGAGGAAAGCAATATTTTATTATTCTATTTACATTTTTTTTTACTAATTTCCTTGTCTTTTTCTTTGGATTTTTTCCTCTAATTCTCCTCTCTTGTCTTGGGCTTTGGCCTTGTCGTATTTGAGTTCATTTTATAAGTCAATCTGGTGGCCTCTATTCTTAGGATTACTCTAAAATAGGACAGGTGTACAGAGACACCTGAAAATGAACTGTGGACCATCTTCAATTCGGCCAAAATTTAATTAATTTATATTTTGTACATTAGCAATGGCAATAGATACTTGTCCATTTGAGAATCAATAAAAAAACTGTAAAATGGGTATGAGTCACTCTAGCACAGACTCAACCCATATCTGAATTAATTAGAAAGGGTCTCATCAGGGATTAAATTTGCACTAAAAATTATTATTATTAGATAGACATGTCTGTTGAAGTGTCGACAGGGTTTTTCTACCAACGGTGGATATCACTTCAAAATTAATTAAATTGAACAGATGCCAATCGGCCACTCCATGGAAGCCACAGCCTGGGAGATAGATCACATCTACGGTGGACAGGATATATAGTTTTTTTTTTCAAATTTTAGATGAATTAATTAATATTTTTTATGATCAAGGTGTTCAAATCTCTTAGAGAACTCCGACTAATATTTAGAGCCTGTATAAGCATCCCTATCCAGACACCAGGTAATTTTACTGAGAGTGACCCTTGATTGTTTAGTTATAATCGAATTCAATATTCCCACTTCTTTAAACGAGTTATTAACTATCACTCCACCCTTTTGAATTATAAATTTATTAACTTTTATAAGAGGCAATTTGATATCTTTATCGTTCGCCTGGCCATCCAAATTGGTTAGTATCAAATATTTATCTTAGTATATGATAAATGAGTATATAATTCTTCATAATCATCATTAAAGTCATCTATCTCAATTGAATAATTAAATGTCTTTAATATTTAAATGAAAAAAAAAAAAAAGAGACATGACATAAGCTGTTTACTCATTCAAAAGGATGGCTAACATATTCACTAGAGTTATTGCCATCATTTGTGTGAAGACGACTCAATCAGAATTAATCCCTATTTAACTGACCATAGTCTAAAAATTAATAACTATAATAATAATAACAATGATGATTCTATCAATGTCTTAATAATGATTATAGAATCTTAAATAGTTGATTGGTTTAGTGATCATGGTAATCCACCCAAAATGATTTTAACCAATTGCTTAAATTCCAATTAGTTTGCTATTATTGGGTAAACATTAGCATAATGACCAAGGTGGACTAATGGAATGGAAGACTCTTCACTTTCCCCTCATAAGATTTAATTAGTATTTTGAAGGCCACAGTCTTGTTTCGTTTGTCTAATGAAAAAAAATTGAAAATCTCCTTCATTTTTTCATCAAGACCTTGTTTGGAATCCCCACTTGGAACTCGCGTGCTTAAAACTTTCACTCCCATACTCGTAACGCATTATGAATTAGATCTATATTCAATTGGAATTTATTTCATGTTCATTTCACCATTGAGTCGAAATCCATTCAAAATTTACTCTAATTTTAGTATAGTTTAACTGGTTAACCTCCTACCTCAGGAAGTGGGAGGATACCAAGTTCGAGCGCTCATCGTCTAACCTGGTGTACTCTAAGGGCAATGAGTATCACCCGTAGGAATTTTACGCTGGATTTCCAGCGATTTTCCACACGTAAATTCAAAACAACTTAGTATCAATTTTTAGACTATTGAAAATTATGACATTCGAAATCCAACGAACCAAGTTTATTATAGGAGAAATTATTCTGAAAATACCTTTTAGATGCACCCATCCATGTGCATTGGTTCCAAGCATATGGGCCCAATAGGGCTCAAGGCACTTCTTTGTTCATGGGATGTCGCCCGGCACTAGATACACTCGTCTTTTTTTGGGCTTCATTCATTGAATAGATGTCCTTTCAAATAATAGAAATTAAATATGTTAATGCCTTTCATATGATCCAAAACAACAACATAGCCTAGTTGAAGAATGATATGCTTAATATACATAAAATGTGGACTTTAGGTGATCTCACATCTAAAGATAGATCCATAGCAACAATTTGGTTATTGGCATATTCATGGTAGCATGACCAACTACCATGAACCGAGTTCAAACCTCTTTCGAATGAGATATTGTCCATTATAATGGTTCACAATAAATTAGTGTAAACTTTCGATCATAACTCTAAGATTGAATTGTTGGATAAGTTTAAAAGTGAAACTTAACAGCTTTTTGCTTATTCAAAAATACGATTAAAAGTTTTATAAACCGATTCACAATGAATAACTTCTCGCCTCTAAATGGACAGATCAAATTGTACAGAGGCCCACCCAATTCTTCTCACAATGGGATATGGCAATCCTTCATTTTCCCCAACTAAGGGAGAAAAAAGTGTGTCCTACTCAAGTGTGTGGCCTTCCCTTCTCCTTTCTATAGTGATCATCTAACATCTTGTCTCCATGCTCCTCTTTTCTTCAATTGAAGTAAAGTTTCAACCCCTTGTATGAGTGTCTTGTACATGATGCCATGACCACTTGTTATTCCATTAACCAGTCATGTATTGGAGTCCTTTGATGTTTGACCTAAAGAAAAGCTGTTGGGTCTTCATCAAGAAGCAAAGTAGTTTCATTCTTGAGTGATTACTAAAAGAACAAAAGAGGGCTTTTTTTATTTTTATTTTCTTTTAGTTCAATTGGCAAGAAAGAACATGGAAGGATCACCTCTGTTTCTCTTTCATAAACCAACTACTACTAATGGGCATTCCATAATTTTTTGTGGAAGCTATGACAATGCTCTAGTGAAAAAAAGGAGCATATGATTAGAAGAGGAAAAGCATTAAAAAGTTAGAGGAAATTGCAATATTTAAATAGCAAGAATTTTTTCATCCATGTAAATTGTTTTTTATGGGAAAAGTTTGGAAAAATTTTAGGAGGAAAATTTCCTCTCACATCTTCCTCATGCTACCTTGCTTTCTTAAACTATTTCCATAAAAGGTTAGGCAAAAAAGGAAAACAATAATTAAAAGGCAGGCAAAGAAGGTTGATATTGTGGAGAGACTGTCATGTAACAGTCACATCTTCATATGATTTCATTTGAAATTCTTGATGTATAGAAAAGAAATATAGTTTCTATATTGGGTATTTCTTATTTTTAAAATGCTAAAACTTATTTTTCAAAATCACTTACCTTTTCATTTATCCAAATGACAATGAAGTAGATTTTTCTTTTTTCTTTTTTTTACTAAAGTAGAGACACAAGAAACAAATGCAGAAGATAGGCTTGAGTTGATGGCTTCTCAAAAACAAATGCCAAGCACTACATTTTATTGGGAATAAAGGGAAAGGGAAAGGGAAAGGGAAAAATAGAGAATCCTCCACCAAATAGGTAAAGTAAGAAAATTGAGGAGAAGAAAACTTGCTTTTATGTTTCACATGCACTAGATGAAAGTGGGGAAAAAAATTCACTCTGGTTCACAAAAGACAATATCTTCATCCATGGCTACGGGAAATAAAATCCTTAAAGATAAGAATAAGCACCTTTTCCTCGCTAATTTAAATATCAAATAAATGAACACACTAATATTATTTTTCCATCATTTTTCTTTCTTTATCTCGCTCTGAAGGCTCCCCAATTTGGGTCGTTAACTTTTTTTCCCTCCTCTCTCTTTTACAAATGTCTTCGACGTGATTCTTATAATTGTTAATTGTTTATTAGACCACTGAAAATGTAGAGACGAGGAATAAAAAAAACATAATAGATAGTAGAATCACATAGTTAAAAATAAAGCTAGATAGACAGACTGATTGGGACTTCTTATATAATGCAAATACAATTTTAATCATTGTCATTATGCTATCATGATATTATCTTCATTGAGATGGGATCATAACCATAGAACAGAGAGAGAGAGGAGAGAGAGGGGATCCGTTATACTTTGTGGCTCAACTTCCCTCTTAACATTATCCAAGTGCCTGAATTGAATATCACATGTTGAGAGCCTAAGCCATTTATTTTTAATTACTGAAGATGTTGGAATTACAAAGGACATGGTTTTCACATGAGAGTGCATGGACTAGTGGTGATAAGTAACAAAGAAAGCAGTCACGGTTTTGAGATGAAAAGAAAGAAAAAAAATAAAAAAATAAAGTAGGGCATGTGACAGCACTTATTAATTTAACCCATGCCAAGCATAAAAGGCTTTGGATGTATGATAGTGGATAAAATGGATATGGATAAATGGATAAAAGGACGTGGATAAACAGTGACAGATAAAGAGGGAATTAAGTTCTCTTTCTTTCTGAGATTCAAAAGAGTTTCTGAGAATCCTCCAAACAGAAAAAAGAAAAGCATCTTCTACCAAACAAAGGAAAGTGCATGTAGAGTATGAAACACTAGACCTTAAGCTTTATGCTACTCTATGGTGCTTTTTGAGAGGAGTCCAAATAGTGATGATAGATGTAAATTTTGTAAATCACAACCGTAAAATTAAAAGAAATTTGTATGAATTCATATGGATGAAAATATATAGGGTAGTACTATTAATCGTTAGATTGATCAAATGGAGAAAATGTTGAATGATTTTCAAACCGACTAGGATCTAATAATGTGAAAAAGACAAAAATCTAATAATGAATTGTACCCACATAAACATCTAATAATGAATTGTATCCACATAATTCAATTGGACTGTATTTTGATTGGGTGGCTTGGATCTACCAAATGGGGGACCGTAATCATTTCACAGGGAGAAGTGACCGCGAAGGTAGCAGGTTGGGCCCAACCACATTTCAAAAACTCAAAAATTGACTCTGGTCTACTTTGAGTTTTTTACTGAGTTTTAGATCATGACAAAATCTGATCCAACTTGATAAGACCCATTTAATAAATAAGTAAATCTGACTCACTAGATTATTATCACGTCTATATACAACACATTTAAGTATATGATATTTACACCCATCTAAAGAATAGTCTGATGTTAGCAGGTGAATTCGACCTAAACTACCCTTAGCTCATTTAACAAGACCCAAATAGACTCAAAACTGAATAAAGGCCCAAACCAACCAACTTGTTGTCAGGTTGACTGAGTTTGCACTAGAGTCCCTCTCAACTCAATAATCTATCAAGTGCAACACAGAGTTAAGTTGAGCTTGACCAAGATTTTTAACAATAAAATCAATCTCTCGAGTTCTCCTACTCCTAAGTTGTTACTGAACCGATGGACTTGCACCATAGTTCAAACACTTGAAACCCAGACTCGACTCAAAATCTTATCGAGTCAAGTAAATGGGCTGAATTTTAGACTCGAATTGAAAAAACTTGGTAAACCCATTGGCTAGCTTTACTCAAAATTTTATTAAGTCGAGGTACCTCTCATTCGCTAAACTATGATACAATTAGGAAAAAGTAAAATGTACTTTACAATCTAATGCAACTATGCTGCATGATTTTTATTATCAACCAATACGTATTGACTTTAAGGTTGTTGATACATATTGACCGACACATATCGTTGTAGTTTTGAGAGGACTATATTGGCCACATTATCAGCCGATAAATATTGGCCAACATTGATAGATGCTCATTCTTTTAAATTAAATAAATAATAATTTTGACCAAATTTCAAGTTCAATCTTACATTAGGTGTGAGTTTAAAAAGCTTTACAAGAAAGTTACTCAAATTTTGAGTTGTTTTGAGTTTTTCATCAATTTCAATAATTTTGAGTAATTTTCATCATTTTTTTTTGAATTTTAGATCTAAGATAATTGCAAATTAGGAGTTTTTTGTAACAACAATTTAATGAAATAATATTCACTGCCTTTAGAATTCAATGGAGATTTGTTAATATCATTCACATAATTTGTAGGGTTTATGTATGACTTTCTAAGATTTTTCTAAAAATTTGATAAAAGTCAGATTCTCTAAGATAAAAACGCCATTTTTGAGTTTCTAAGTGAAAAAATGAATGAAATAATATACATTAAATGAAGAGTCTTTAATGTGATTGGTATAGTTTTTAGAGTCTTTGTGTAATTTTTTTAATATTCCAATACTTTTATAAAATTCAGAAATTTTGACACTAAAATTCAACTGGTGAATCCTCAAAACCAATTTTGATAGGCGAGTTATGCACAACTCTATCAGAAAAAACATATACCGCAACTGATAAGAGCTCATTGTCAGGATTTTTGATGGGATAAATGGCTTGACGACCATTACTAAAATGAGTGATTCACAACTCTTGCATTCAAGGGGTGTGATTTGGGCATAACCGACCAGACCTTGCATGGAGCAGCACTAAGAAAGCAGTGATGATTGCACCAAAAACATCAAAATCTAGTGGCAAGAAAATGGCTAGCTTAAGCAAATTTGGGGCTTCCAATCCTCATGGATTTAATTAGAGAATCCACAAATTTTATATATTTTGGAAGCCTCCCAAGTCATCAAATAATGTACAGCAGCCCCCCTCAAAAGTATCATCAACTTCAATCAATCAATCATATTTAAGATTCTTATCAGAGACATATTTTATGGAACTGGTACAAATGTGGACTGTTTAGCCACATCGATTAATCAGAGATGATGCATTTTATGGAATAAATGCAAATGTGGGTACACATGCCAATCTTGCCTGTAACAGGACTAATGACCAAACAAATGTAGACAAAGTCACCACAAAAATGTAGTATGCATTTCTAAATGGGAGCTTGCAAGACAGGAGAAAAAGTTGAGATTATAGGCATGATTACAGTGATGAAGAATAAAAAGCAGTAGAATACATCTTCAACGTAGTCATCTCAACAAATTCTAATCACCAGTATCATCCCTCAATAAGCTCAGAAGAGAGTATTAAACGAAAACCCAAATGAAGAAAGAATTAAAGCAGCATCTGAGAGAGAATATCATGCAAGTTATCATCAAGGCGTGACAAAGCAAAGCAGTCCCACACATGCATTGATGGAGTTAATTTTCTACGAAGTGAAATGATTTATCATCTTTTGAGTCAAACCCAATGTATGCAGGAATGCATTTGGGCATTCTGTCAAAACCTGGTTTAGCAGTCAGATTCTTCAGATGTAGCAACCATTTCTCCAATTTTGAAGAACTATATAATATGTTTGAGAATGGTAGTTCAGCAAGACCAGCTTCACTCTACTTGATCAGAAGCTGCTACATCAACCCCTTTCTTCTTCAGGAATTCCATTGCCTCCGTAATATCCTGCAACATCAAGAAATCTTTCACAAACCTGAGTGTTTTTTTCTTCTTCTTTTTTGAATATTTCAAATGATTTCATAAACCTTAACATAGCAATGCAATATGGCTAAATGACAACAACGCACAAAATGTCAATTGCAGAACCTCACAGACCACACCATATGAAAGTATAAAGAAAATAACATAAAAATAACAAGAAAGAGTGAATGCAATTAATGTCACCACAGACTTACAATATCTGCAGGATTATTATCATCAAAGCCATTTCTGACATCTAACAGGGATCCGATGTCTTATATTATTTGTGGAGTTCAAAAGGTGTTGGACCAAATCTACATGGAAGAGTATTCCTAGGGAGACTATCACCTTCTCCTGGGTTCTCTCCTTCAAGTCATGGTTCAGTTGGCCCTAAGAGAGTAATAGAGGATCAAGAATCAAACATCCTCCATAGGTATCTTTTTATTAATGTCAAATTATTTCAAACCGGAAAAAAGAACTTGTGAATGCCTATTTTCAAAATTGAGTTGTGCCTTATTTGAAAGCTTTATTTTGTGGATGGTAAATTATTGGAACCTCCAAATGGAGACAAGATCCCCTTAGATCTTGTCTAAGATCGCATAAAGGCATCCTATGGATCATGACCTAAACTTATATGAGCAAACCATAAAATGCCTCATGGACTTCTATAATTTGGACTTTTCATTGAAAGAACCTATAAATGAAGCCCAGAAGCACATTATGGCTCAATTGTGAGGGTCAGTGGGATGATAAGTGAACCATGAGTATGCACCATCAATGTCTAGGGTGATGATTAGGGACTAGTACATGACCAGATCCGTTGGGGAGAATGCCACAAAATAACAGTAGGATCGATTAGGGACTAGTACATGACCAGATCCATTGGGGAGAATGCCACAAAATAACAGTAGGATCTTTCAAAGCCATGGCTCCAAAAGATTCTTTCTAGTAATTGTAGAGGTTAGATACCAATACACCACTGAACTCTTTTCAAACATGCTGCACATGGCATGGCTCAACCTTTCACCTTTAACACCACATTGGAAGAAGAATCAGAAAGATTCTATGAACACTCCTTATTTCTCTCCTCTTACAAAGACCTTGAAACCATAGAAAGAATAGGCTTCCACATTACAACACAGTTTGTGGATCAAAATCCAATGGACCAAAGATCAATTAACTAATGCCAAATTGCTCAAAATCACTATATCAATCAAATATGAATAATACAAGAAAGATCTTCTTAATGTTCCATCTAACATCCACAAAGGATAGAAAAAGTTTTTCCCTTTTTCTATTTTTTATTTTATTTTATTTACTCTTTTTTTTCCCAGGGTATAGGAAAAGAGTTGTAATGACCCACTCCCACCAGCACAATATTGTCCGCTTTGGACCCGCATCCAGGCTCGTGCGGCTTTGCTCTGAGGACCCCACAGAAGAGGAGCCCCCAAAAGGCCTTGTGCATGGGAGCACCCAAGCTTATATACCAGCGCCCCAAGCCTGCACTGGGCGATGTGGGACTACTCCACATGCCCAGCCTAGCGCTTCTCTCCACCTGGCGCCCCTCTAGTCCAAGGTTGGGCCCATCAATTGGGCGGGGTCTCACATCCTACCCCACTTTAAGACCAGAGCCGCCCCCAGCTCTTGATAGCCAGTTGAGACTCGCACCAGCCCACACCCTGAATCCGAGAGATAAACCGTGCTCTGATACCAATTGTAACGACCAGATCCCACCGCACAATATTATCTGCTTTGAGCCCGCGCCCAAACCCGCACGGCTTTGCTTTGAGGACCTCACCGAAGAGGAGCCCCCAAATGCCTTGTGCTTTGTGAAGGAGCGCCCAAGCTTATATACCAGCGCTCCAAGCCTGCACTGGGGCAATGTGGGACTTATCCACACGCCCAGCGCCTAGCCTGGCACCCCTCTGGTCCAAGGCTGGGCCCCTCAATTGGTCTTTTTTATGTGAGTTTTACTCTATTTTATTTCTCCTTTATGCTACCAGTCACTTGTCGAAATTTTAGTCCCATAAGCTGTTCATAATCAATGAAGCTCCAATATGATAATACTACATTTTATTTGTCATTTACATTAGTGGTTCAAATACAAAATGCATGGATTGTAGCGTTTCATCCGCCGAGATTTTTGTGACCCCCAAACAGCTCTAATGTAGAAGAATCCAAGATATGAAATTATGAGCACAAATGAAAAAAATAGAAAAATATGTGACAAATGACAAATTGAGGAACCAAGCTACTTGTCGTTGCTTGTGTTTGAGCTAGTCACGGAAAACATGTAAGAGGCGGAACAACTAGACATACACCAAATATTATGTGCGTTGTATACTGGAAATAATTTTTAGATCTCATGCCTCTTGGTGCACCATTTACCTAGTACTTATCTTACGTTTATGGAAACTTCAATTTTAGTAGTGGGGGCACTTACGATATTTTTTTGACGGGTATAAACTTGATTTTCTTTCATATCTTGTATTAGTCCCTGATCAAGGATCTAGACTACTTAATATGTGCTCTCTTCTACATATTCTGGTTTGCATTTGGACCAGATACTGATGGTTGCAACCTCAGGGCTGTGGGTTCCAATACTATGGAAGTTAGATAGGCAATCGGCCCATAGAAAAAAAAATTGCCAAATCTTAATTGTAAAAGTGCCAACCCTATATCGATGGGATAAATAACTTTGATAATGATGGTAATGTTATAAAATGCATATGTTGTAAAAATCCTATCTTCTATTTTTTTAATAAAATTTTCAAGCGTTTACCCTTCTTTAGAAAATTATAAAATCTTACTATTTGTGATATGATTCATAACTCGATATGATTTGTTAGCTAAAATGATTTTACAATACGAATTCAATTTCCAAAACATTTCATAATCATGATCAAAACCTATCTCATCTAACTAGGGATGGCTTCCTGGGTTCTACTTTTCTACTCAACATTATGGGTATGTTTGTTTGCATCAATATCCTAGGCAAAACAAATTTTCCTAGGAAACTAGGTTTTTCTACATTTGTTTGCACAATTTTTTCTAGGAATTAATGTCAAATTTTCCTAAGAAACATACCCAAAAATTCCCATCAAGACTCATGGAGAAATGCTTTCTTGAGAAGTTTACAAAGCAAACCTTTAGAGATTTGATCAAACAAATCTTAACATACCACTAGCGTTTTCTATCTTTGATGCAGCGACTGGACGATCAGGGGAGCAACGGTTTTCAATTTATATCTTGTTGGTTGCTATTCGGAAGTAGTTTCTATTTGGTTTTGAGGATGTACATCTCTCTTTTGTTCACCTTTGCTTTGGGTTTAAGTCTTTTAAACCCATTCCATTGTACTTGTACTATATGGTTTTAATGCAATTAATCTTTGTTGACGCTCAAAAAAAAAAAAACTTAAAAACACTTGCATACTCAACTTGACCCATTTAGTAAACAATTCGACACAACTCAACTAACCATAAATGAGCCAACCTGACTCATTTACTAAATGGATTAATTGTACCTAACTAAGATTGAATGGTCCACCCAACCCACCCTATTTATAAAATGGGTTGACCCAATGAGTTTGAGCATGTGAATAGAAGACCAAAGATGGGTCCAGTACAGAGTTGAGATGTTAGAAATAGCATGCACTAGAAGACAAGGTAGATAACTAAAGAGAGTAAAGACGTGGAGGGAAGGAATAAAGGACCTGATAGAAAGTAGAGTGACAGAAATTATGGTTTTGACAGGGTAAAGTGGAAAAGTAAAACTGGAAAAGCCAACCCCCATAGATGGGATTTAGGCTTGTGAAGATGATGGTGATGACCCAATGGGTCTCGAACCATTTATCAAATGGATCAAACCAATCAAAGTAGACACCCAAGCTTAAATGGGTCAAGTTGAATTGACCCATTTATAAAAACTTACTCCAACCTAACTCATACCAAACATAGCCCATTCAAAGACAAGCCGAGACACCAACTCATACCAAGCCTAACCCACTTATTAAATAGGTTGACTCAATTTTAACATTCTTAAATGGATAGATCCAACCTAGACATGATATATAATCATTCATTAAATGGGTTAACCCATAAGTACTTGAGCAAACTTAAATGAGTTGAACCAACCTTTAGCCCATTTATAATATGGTTGACCCATCCCTAACTTGCACTTAATCCCAAACCATTTATTAAATAGGTCGGCCTAACCTGAAAGGACCCATTATTAAACAAGCTGACCCAACTCAAATAATCCTAAATGGATCAATCCAACTAGCAAACAAGATAGCTAATATTAAAAGAGTTTACCCAACCTTAGTCCCAAACGAAAATTAAATGGGTTCACCCACTTGGCCCATTGATTAAATAGTTGGCCAACTCTACCTATCAATCTCAAGCCATTTATTAAATGGGTTAATCCAATTTGGTTTGACCCATCATTAATCATGTTTTCCTTTATGTATGTCAATGGAAAATAGACATAGGAAAATTTTATAATGGAAACTCAATTCTCACTAAGCAATTTTCCAAGGAAAATTTTCTAGTCAGAATTCATCTTCCCATTGGAATTCACTTTTCTAGGAAACCAACAAATGTGCCCTATAAAAACCATGTTCTTCATAACGACAACCATGCCCTTTCTTTGTCACTATTTTGCTTCCTTTCCCTTTTTGTCCCTTCCTTCTTTTTTCTTTTCATGGAAATGGTACCTCATTCCAGGTACTTTATGATCATAATGTAAATACCCGTACAACGTAAAATGGAATCCTTCTTCACTTCCATTGGAACAACATCTAGGTTCTCACTCGTGGTCATTTCTGTTCTACCTTCTCTTTTGCCTCCACACGTCCATTTTACCATATTTGTCATATCTACCACATGCATTTAATTTTGTGGTTATTTCCTTCATCCAACAACATTTAGATCCATATCAAATTGCAAGCATTGTTGTCGTCTTATAGAAATACCACTTTAAACACAATACTCATTGATCACGACACATTCCAATAGCATGTACTCCACATTGCCTATCCTATACTAATCGTACACATAATTTCCCGATCACTGGTATGTATACTCACTTTGCTCCTGTATTTGCTCTCTAGTATATACAGGAACCTGTTGTTCACAAACATATCCCTCCTGCACTTTTGGATGGTAGACACATCGCCGACCAGGCATCCAACCTTCAGGACACAACTAAGCAAAAAGATTTAGTTTAAAAGAATAGAGTCTCATTCTTGCAATGCCTACCTCACATCCCATGGCTGCTTAAAGATGAAGTTTATGATCAACAAATTGGGGAATCAACAAAACCCAAGATGTATCTTTTCCATTTTTAAGTCTGGGACATGGGCACTGTCCTTTACTTCTGCAACTTTACTTCACGGAATTTGTAATATCTATTGCAAAAACAAAATTTTCTATTCTGAGAGGTTAAAATATTAAGAAAGCAAGATTCCTTGGAAATCACTCTAGCCACATCCTCCCTGCTAAAACCTGACATATTGGGCTTTCAATAGTAGTGACAAATGGAAGGAACAACCAATAAAAGATCTAGAAATGTATTCATAGAAGTATCTGACCCATTGGGAACAAACTTAGTTGCCTGGGTTCCATTGGCTGACTGGAACCTGCCTTCTCTGTGACACACTCATTCAAGGGCCATTGCAAGAGTAGATAGAAGCAATAATCCACTAGATCCCTTGACCTTCATGTTTTTCTCCCAAAATAGTAACAAATTCATTAAAAGGCACCAGAGGTGCAGGAAAAGAGTACAAAGAAGAAAATCCCAAGGAAAATACAACAGGGAGGCCCAAAGAAAGGGCCAAATCCAAACAAAAACCAAGACGATACTCAGGGTAGCTCAAAGCACTCGTTCCAGGCTCACAATAGGTCCAACTTCAAGATATGCTGGAACTCCTTTAGAGGGTTTGCTCAAGTGATGCACTTGCACTTGAACTCTAGCAGCAATGGAAGAGGTAGATTCCATTTTGTTGTGGAAAACTCCATTGTTCCTTTCTTGCCAAACGCTCCAAATAGTGAAGGATCGACACTAAGGATAGGAGACTTTTAAGCACATCTGATAAACATCCAGCCATAAAATAGGTGAACCAGGGACTCGCATCACCCAGTGGATATCAGAGAGCTTAACAGTGGTGCTCCAAATTCGGGAGGAGAAGCTACAATGCAAGAGCAAATCTTCGTCATTTGGGACTATACTAAGGCATCAGATCCAGCTCCGGGATGTATATTTTCTGGAAGTATTCATGATTGACTCTAATGTCAAAAACGAAAATCATCTTCATCATTATTCTCAGTTCCACTAAGGAAGCTATATTTCATGGGTACTTCATAATTGCTACTAATCTAACTCCTTGTGGGTGCTGTCTACTAGCCAGCCTGATGGCTGTAGGAGGGGAGTGCAAGAGCGCATATAAGTGCTAAAGAAGTGACCACCATGGAAGGCCCCCCTTCATTTAGTATGGATGCTGATTAGTAATGACAGACACTCTACTTCCTCTTTCTAGTGAAGAATGAGACCTCAACAAAAATGAACTTCTAGTGCCTGTTCTATTTGGTTTGTTATTCATAGTGGCTTGTTTGTCCTCATGTTTTCATTGTCTATTGGGGCCTCGTTGCCTTCTAATGCAAGTTTTGCGGTTCTAATTTTGGACATTGGACCACAGTACTGGTTCTTTTCTGACTGCCCTGGGGCCAGTTTACAGCATACCTCACAAACTTACAATGAATTAGGTTGACCATGAAACATTAAAAATAGAGGTTTTTTTTTTAAAAAATAAAACAAGAGCATTTCAATTGTATCATTAAAATAGAGTAAACCAAGGCAATTAAAAGTAAGAAAAGAACCTTTTGCAACAAAACAGCTTCCTGAGGGCAAGTTGGAAATAGCATCAAACCAACTCCAACCATTAGAAGTCCATAGCAGCCTAATGACACCACGAGGTACACTGGCAGCTGAGAACAAAATCACACAGGAAGAGAAAATTGTACTTATCATACAGAAGACTGGAAGAATGCCTAGTAGGATACTTCAGTGAAGGAGAGAAATACCATCCAAGCATAACTTCGAGAGACTAGGGAGGTTTCCAAGAGACCAATCCAAAAGGCAGAGACAGCCACAAGCAATGTCAGAATCTTCAAAATATGCTTCATTTTATATTATTGGGAAGTGCTTGCACGTTCCTTCTACACAAGTAAAAGCTGGTACAACTTTAAGTAGATAGTTACAAGGAATTCTTATGGGAAAATTGACAACTAAAATGTAGTTTCAACTACTCACTCTCATTTCACCTATGGCCTAGATATCACAAAGTGCAATAGTTACATTAATAGGAGAAATATTTAGGTTTACATGATTATGCAATATCCCCATTGGAAATTGTATCATATTTGACATTTGAGAATTGAAACCAAATGATTCGTTTCAGCTATGCAATATATATAGCGCATTACTAGTCCCATTTGGTAGGGCATCACATGTTCCATAATGGAGAGAAGTGCTTAGGGCTGAAATCGGGCCGGGTTGGGTCAGGTTTTTTAAAACCCAACGCGACCCGAGTTACTAAAATATGGAATCCGACCCGAACCGACCCGAATTTCTGACTCAAACATCTCAGCTCAACCCGACCTGAATTATAACCCGACTCAACCCGAATTCTGACCCAACCCAAATTTTGAACCCATTTTAGCCTAAATTTAACAGGGTCAAGTCGTCTTAACTTGAAAATCCCTCAACCCGACCCAACCCGAATTCAATGCGGGTTTTTGTCTTCTCAACCCGACCCGACCCGATGACCCGACTTTCATAACCTGACCCGGTTGATTTCTCGAGTTGGGTCATGCGGGTCTGGTCAAAACCCGATCAGAGTTTCACCCCTAGAAGTGCTTCAATTTTTTTATCATTTCTAGATTTTCGTTTAAAAAAGGTGCACAAAAATGTCAGAAATAAAAGAAAAAGTATAGACCATGCAATCAAGTAGGAGTCCCTTCCAGCTCTTTGTAGTTTTAACCTTTAATGACAAAAGACCTTTCTTTTAATTTTTATTTCACATGAATTAAACAATGTGTGCCATGTCAATGAGTGCTAATACTGATGCAAGGGTTATTATGTGCCAACAATGAGCAGTCCTTTTGAAACAGTAACAAATTGTATTGACCATGAGGAAGTACATTTAGAGTATAAGAATGCTATATTGGGTCATATATACAAGTATACACCCAACAAAATGCCTCTAGAAAGATTCTGCAATTGCCTCTTCCCACTGTACACCATATTTTGCCAACAACCATTGCAAATCTGCAAGGCCCCTTGTGCCTTCCTACCTGTCCACATGGGATTGCATGAACCAAATCATCCTCTATGCTGAATTGCTCTTATGTTGCACGTAAGGTGGATACATTTTAGTGGGACTCGTAAAACAGATCTCAATTGTGACTGGTCTTCTTGTTTGCCACCCTGCTACTTTTCCTAAAGTTTTTCTTAATGGGTTCCTCCCCCCTTGTAGTCATGTTAAACTTTGATGGTAGTTACAATAGCAACAATGAAGAGAGAAGAGGAGAGTGGGGGCAGCATCAAGAAGTGCCAAGTTGGTGCTCCTTTTGTCATTTTCCTTCGGAGATTATCTTACTCCATTTTTTAGATACAGGACATTATACGTATTTGTGGAGTTACCGCTTGGAAAGTCCATCATTCAACTAGGAGGTAGTATTAAGTAAGCAATTTTTGTTCATGTTGATGAATTTTGTTTGTTTCTTTAACCTAACTTCCTTCAACATGGAAGTCTTGTAATCCTTTTCTGATAAGTTTCTTTTAACTTTCAAAAGGAGAAAAATAAAATCCCTATACTCCTCTGTCAACCCTTCTAAACACTATTGTCACAGACATAGCAAATCACCCCTCGGTCCTAGCCCAAGTGGCACCAACTGTCGCCTCATTTGTTAAGTGAGTCAACCTTGATCAGCTTCTCGTCACACTTTGGACCAAGTTCCTCACCCCATAGCACACAGGTTGAACAGTAAGAAAACTTCACTCTATTGCTCAACACATTATTACAACTTTCTACCTTGTCTCCTTGCAAGTTTGAAGCTTCCTCTCATCTTGGTTACAAATAAGCCCTCTCCTCCCCTTTATACTTATGCCCCTACCCCATGGATGTCTAAGATCTGACACGTCACAATCCTACACTCTATTAAACTTCTAAACTCTATTCTAGAATTGTCCAAGAATCTCTACACTCTCCAAGACTCTCTAGAGTTCCTACAACTCTACAATATTCTAAAACACTTCCACAGACTTCTAGTTCCTTCTACACAACTTTAGAGAATTCCAGACAACTATAGAGAACTCTATACAAATCTTAGACTTCTATACAACTCCAAAACCTTCTACACTATTCTACAACCTTCTAACGAACTCTTTGATTCTCTAGCACCTTGAAGACACTTCTTGTACATCCCAAATCCTTAACTGTCAATCTTCTTGATGCTAGAGAATTCCAGGCTATACTTGAGCTTTCCGAAAATCCCTAGGTTCAAAAAACTTCCATCCTTTGAGTTGAGTCTTGCCTTGTAGTCATGTTTGGCACCAAAGTTAGCTACCATAGCCGATCTCATAAAGTCTAATCCCATGACAATATGCTCCAAACAATAACCCCACCTGCAACTCACTTGTGCCTTCTTGTTTGCCACAATCCAATACACTCGAGTAAGTTCGTAGTTTGATGGAACCTCATTGTACCGAACATCCTCTACTTTCCTTTCCCACAACTAACTCTCTCCCCTTTTGCTTTTGCTATTGCACTAGCCATAAAAGAGCCTCCTTCATTGTTCTTTCCACCCCATCCCCCGATCCCATGGTTCAAAAAAATCAGAACTGGTCATTGAACTGGTCCCCTAGTGATTCATGATACGAACCAGTCGATATTTTCAAATGTCAAACCGGTCCAAACCAGTGTGAAATCTCAAAATGCCATAGAAATTCTGAAAAGGAAATATAAAAAAAATCTAGAATATTGGAAATATTGGATTGTAAAGTTTATTTCCATTGTAATATAACATATGGGAAAATATCAGTCCCCTTCAAGTCAAGTACATCCAGTGTCACTAGCATGATATTGAACTGAACCATGTGTTTATAAACTTGATGGTTTTTTATTCTAACCTGTTCTAATATCTATTTTGGTCCAAAGATATGTAATGAAAAACTAATAAATGCTAATCAAGCATTAAGCAAAGAAGTTAGATGTTGAGAGTTGGAGACGAAGAATCATAGTTTTCAAAGTAGGACTCGGCCAGTTACCAATTGAAGTCAACCAGGAGGTTCAGATCAATTTTAAAAAATATTTTTTTTATAGCACTCAATCAGTTACTTGGTGTAGTCAACCAGATGACTCGAACTAGATGACACAGTGCAATTTTATAAATTTTTATTGATCTGTATAGACTTCTCTTACAAAAAAACAAAAATTACTAATATAGGGTTAATAAATCACCAAAATGAAGCCATTCTTCATAAATAATTATGAAATCTCTAATAAGGTTACAAAAATAAGTATAACCATAAGTAATACCTTATCCATAACTTCAAAGTCAGCACTCAAAATTATTCACATGCAGTTAGAAAACACTCAAATTCTAACAAATACAAAATTATTTAAAGATCTAATATAGCCAATAAAGTGATTCAACCTACAATCTGACTTGGTTGACTTTGTCTAAGTCTACTAGTTACTTTCAAAGCTCAAGTCCACCTATTTTTCCTCCACCCAATGGCTAGGTATATGATCAGGTTCGGTCAACTAGGCATGTCAATCAACAACTCGGCCTTGTTAGTTCAAAACTCGGTCCACCCAGTTTGAACCTACCTAGTGACTAGATTTCCTATTGAGTTGGATCAACTTGGTGAGTTGACCAGGAATTTGACCCAATCACAAAACTGCTCGAAGAATATTTAAGTATTTCATTCATATAGTCATGTACTCATGCATTAAGGACTGGAGTCTAGAGACCTATAACTGACATAGACCTAATAGGTATTATAGTTCATTTTGAAAAATATTGAAAAATATTAAAAAAAAAAAAAAATCACAAAATAAATATAATTTTTTTCATAAACCTATGTAGGAAATCTTATAGGTAACTAACTAGATCTATATGCAAACTATTATCTTATTTCATTTGAAAAATTCTAAAAATGGCAAAACATGGAAAAAAATGAAGAATAAATGAAATTGCAAAAAAAAAAAATTACATGTTTGGCCCCATCTTGTTTGTTTAGTGTTTTACCTTCATTACCAAGCAAATGATACAATCTTTTAAGAAAAAAACTCACTTCAAAATATCAATTGAGATTTAGAAAATATTGGCCAATATTTTCGAAATAAATGTGAATTTTATTTTTTCCTTTTTTCAAAAACTTATATCAATATACATTGGTTCACAATATATCAATATTTTCAAAATAAATGTGAATTTTACCTTTTTCCTTTTTTCAAAAACTTATATCAATAGACATTGGTTCACAATAAATGTTTGGCCCCATCTTGTTTGTTTAGCGTTTTACCTTCATTACCAAGCAAAGGATACAATATTTTAAGGAAAAAAACTCACTTCTAAATATCAATAGAGATTTAGAAAATATTGGCCAATATTTTCGAAATAAATGTGAATTTTATTTTTGCCTTTTTTCAAAAACTTGTCTCAATATACATTGGTTCACAGTCTGAACTAGCTAGTACATTCCAATCAATTTTATAAACCATGACCATCCCCATATGTACAACTCAAGACATACACTAAATCCATCCACTTTTGTATCTCTTTTTATATGATAAAATTCTTTTGTTACTGTTACAAAAAATGATAATATAAATCCACCACGGAAAACAGCAAAAGTAGAAGCCCAAAATCAGCACCTAATCCCAAAAGCAGAAACTGAGAAGCAGAAAGAAAACAAAATAAAATAAACATAACCTAAAACCAACTGCAGAGATCGATAATGAGATTTAAACAAAGAACAATCAGAACCAAAAAGAAGCAGAAGATGAAGAAGAAGATGAAAGGGGGGAAAAAAACCTTCCCCAGGATGCACTGGGATTTGGCCACAATCCCCAATTCCAACAACAAATAAAAACGAAATAGGAACTTCCCTTTTTAAAACCAATGCCCCTTTCTCACATCAAATGATCTTCTCTGATTTGTGTTTGGATCAAGAAGAAGAAGAAGAAGAAAAAATTTAAGTTGTAAAAATGCCAAAAAAAAAAAAAAATAAACCTCACATCTCCACAAGTCATCAAAAATAAATAAATAAAAGCCATATCTCACCTTCTCTGTGTTGCGTTTGGATGATTTCACAAAGCAATGTGTATATCTCTTCATATTTAAAAAAAAAAATCACAACTTTTTTATTTTTCATATTTCTAAAGAAAAATAAAAAGGGTTGAGATATGTACTGCAGAACAAGTGGAGCAATTACTGTGGAGAGGAAGATTATCATTGACGATTACTGAACTGCCGAAGAAGGAAAAATTTATGTTCTTCAGCGAGCACTAGGGGCCATTTGACTGGATGGTATTACAGTGAAATACTTTTATTTTCTGAAATTGGGGAAAGAAGGATCATTTGGATAAAGTTCTTCGAGAATTTTCCACGAAATTCTCTGAGCTGGATTTCACAAAAATAGGAAATTGACATTGCAAGAGGAGAAGGTCATGCAATTGCGATTTAACAGTAATCAGACCTCGGCAGGAACAGAAGCAAATACCTTTTCAAATGTCAAGGTTTTCGATGAAACACCACTCTACAAGATGAAATATGTAAAAATAATAATAATAATTTTAAGAATTTTTTGTCAAAAATATATCAAAAAACTGCAATTTTAGGTGATAGTGTCCCAAAAAACTGTACTCGGTCAGAGTATCTTGTACATCAAGTCAGATTTTTTAAACGAAAAAACTCATCATGCATTAGTGCACAACGAAAATTCACTTTAAAGACTCCATCTAACTGGATACAATGCCATGAATATCGGTGGTAAATTGAAATTTACCATGATTTTAACGGGAAAATACTCGTTCTTAGGGATAATAAGAATATATCATAAATAAATATTTCTTATCTAACATTTCTTAAAAAAATATCATACAATTCGACATAAATTCATTGTTAAATATCATCATTAAAGTCATCAAATAACATTAAAAAACACAATCATCCACTAACAAAACCTATTTGAAGCTTCAACTAACAATCCATCGAGGGCTCAATTGCATCGTTAAAGTCAGCAAATGTCAAAAATAACACCAATTGTTAATAAATCATAATCATCAACAAAGTCAAATTTGAAATTTCAACTGAAAACTACCACACTATTCTAAGAAATCAAAATTTTCCTAACGGACTTCTTTAAAAATAATTTTGAAGACCAAGGTATCCAAGCGTCCAATCTGAATTTTCCAAGCGTCACGTGACTAATCTTTGAGGCATGTGTAAAACCTCCTAATCCACACAAGTTGGGTGCATAACTAAGGGGAGTCGCCTTTTTTGTCTTGAGAGGGGTTTGATCTCAAGACCTCTAACAAATAAAGGTGGGAAATGATCATCAAACTAACCCTTCAAGAGTTACTCCTTTAAAATATATAATTACTGGAAATGAGAAAAATACCTCAAAATTTGAAATTCCTTAAGAGGGGCGTGACAGCGCCGGGCGGCGAGAGAGACTGCGCGAGTTGAGAGAGGCGGAGGGGAAGAGGCGAGAAGACAGTGGTGAGAGAAGCAAGAAGACTAGCAGCGAGAGAGGTGAGAAGACTAGAAGGAGAGAGAGAGAGATGTGGGAAATCAAGAAACAACAGCGAGAAACCCAAAAACCGGCAGCTAGAGATCGAGAAACTGAGAACCGGCGGCGAGAGACCAAGAAATGGGAGGCGAGAGACCGAGAAACCAACAAAATGAGAACCCGACGGTGACAGACCGAGAAAGTGAGAAACTGACGGTGGAGAGACCAAGAAATCGATAGGGAGAGACTGAGAAACTGAGAAATCAATGGCGAGGGGCCAGAAACCGAGAAGACCGGCGGCAAGAGTGAGGCAGAGGCGAGAGAGGAGAGAGTAACGAGAAGGGTGAGAACTGAGAAGGCGCGATGGCAAAATGCAAATTAGGGATTTAGAGCCGTGGGTCGTGACTAGTTAACTCTCACTTGTTAGCGACTCAGTGATTATACCGAAGACACATCGCACACGACGGAAGACGAGCCAACGAAGCCTTTCAGAAGATTTCCCTTTTACATCAAATGACCTTCTCTGATTTGTATTTAGATCAAGAAGTATAACAAAATTTCTAAAGTTCTAAAAATATCAAAAAAAGAGAATTAACCTGACATCTTCCACAAGTCATAAATAAATAAATAAATAAAATCCTTATCTCACCTTCTCTGTTTGTGTTTGGATGATTTCACAAAGCAATGTGCACCTTCTCTTCATATTTAAAAGAAAAAGAAAGATCACAACTTTTTTTTATTTTTTCACGTTTCTAAAGAAAAATAAAAAGGGTTGTGATGTGTACCTCAGAACAAGAAGGGCGATTACTGTGGATAGGAGAAGATTATCGTTGACGATTATCGAATCGCCGAAGAAGGGGAAATTTAGGTTCTCCGGCGAGCACTAGGGGCCGTTTGGCTGGATGGTATTACAGCGAAATACTTCTATTTTCTGAAATTGGGAAAATGAAGATCATTTGAATAAAGTTCTTGGGGAATTTTTCTATGAAATTCTCTGAGCTGGATTTCAAACAAATAGGAAATTGACGTTGCAAGAGGAGAAGATCATGCGATTGCGATATGTCACAGTAATCGTACCTCCGCAGGAACGGAAGCGAAAAAAAAAAAATTAACGTCAAGGGTTTACGATGTAAAACCAGACTCTACAGGATGAAATATGTAAAAATAATAATAATAATAATAAATTTATAAACTTCTTTTACAAAAAATATATCAGAAACTACAATTTTAATTGATTCTATCTCGTATGTCAAATCATATATTTTTTAAAATAAAAATGCTCTTTGTGCGCTGTTGCACAATGTTCACTCTAAAGACTATCTAATCAGAATAGAACAAATATCGACCTTAAATTGAAACTCACCATAATTTTAGTGTATAATTTATCAAAATTATATATTTATGATAATGTCAAAAAAAATTATTCGATCTAAGTATCTCGTACGTCAAGTTAAAAAAAATTAAATGAAAAGACTTTTCATGTACCAGTGCACAATGAAAATTCACTTTTAAAACTACATCCAATAGGATTAAAACCATCACCACCACCACTCTCCTCTCCTTTCTCTTTTTTTTTTTTTAATTTAAGTGGATTTATAATTTGAAAACAAAGATAAAGTTGGCAGTTCGAAACTTGAGATCAATAAATGCGAATGGTTTTGATCGTTAGAACTATGATAAAGGGCAGATGAAAGCATGTACAAGGTAAAGCAATGGATATAGATCAACCCAGCAAAGATAGACAAAAGAGCTTATTTAATATTTTTTAAATATATCTCTTTACAAAAAAAATAATTACTGGCACAACAATCAAATTCAAAAATAAAATGATTTAAATTGAGCTACAAACAGACAATCGTAGCCATGAGGACAATCAAATCAAACAGGTGTATGGTGAACCGAGCACAAACACATCCATGACATATTGGAAAAGGCCAGAATCAGTAGACATGGTGATGGCATGAGTCCACGAAGAGTCTTGTTGAGATAGAGTAGGAATCAAATAAAAGACCTCTACTTTCTGAAGTAGGTTCTTGACCGCTAGAGGTGAAACTCGGGTTAAATCATGAAAGTCGGATCAGTGGATTAAATCGATAAGATAAAAATGCGCATTGAATTCAAATCGAGTTGAGGAATTTTCAAGTTAAATAGAACAGATTAAATTTAGGTTAAAATAGGTTCAAAATGCAGGTCAGGTCAGAATTCGAATTGAGTTGGCTTATAATTCGAGTCAGATCGGGTTGAGATGTTCGAATCAGGTCGAGTATTGTTCCATATTTTAATAATTCAGGTCGGATTGGGTTTTAAAAATCCCGTCCGATTTCTGCCCTATTACCTGTCACTCTGACTCCCTCAAGTTAATGGGTGGGTTATTGGATCTCGCAGTGTGCCGGTGGATGAGATTCAAAGGCTACACTTAAGTCAGTATTGGCGCCGGTGGATGAGATTCAAAGGCTACACTTAAGTCAGTATTGGCACCGGAGCAATCATCCACCTATTCTTGATTAAACATCGGTGTCTACATCTACCTTTTTTCAGATATGGAATCTTATTGCTGAGTTCTACATTTTAATTTGGACAATTGATCAATGTTAAGAATCAAATCTTAGTTTAATTATATTAATTTGAGATATTATTTTTCAAACTCAATACATATTATGATCGCCTTGAGCTCACCTATAACTTAACCTTTTTTAAATCCAAACTTACTTTTAATTTTGGCCAATCAAATTAGATTGGATTAAATTGAGTCACGAGTCAACTCATTTAATTTAGTAGACAATTAGATCCATATACATTGTTTGTGTATGTTTCAAGTAAAGATTTATCTACAAAAATAAGTTTCCCACACTAAAATTAATCACCGTAAAAAGTTATTTCTAAAAAAAATATCAAAGGAATTTTTCTAAAAAGGCCCCTATCTTTTTGAGTTTACTTGAAAAAAGCCCATGTGTTTTCATAATTCCGAAAAACCCTCTAAATTTGATAAAAATTCTATAAAAACCCTTAACCATGTCAACTAAAGATCAATTTCATTTTGAAGTTTTTTATGCTTGTAGCAAATAGTGTACACTATGTGAAGTATTCCATATAGTCTTCATGAGACAATTTTCTCATCAATTTCCTTTTTTATATTTCATTATATGTTGTGTACTTGTACATTCTTAATTTATCATGATCAAACTACTCTCATCATTAATTGAAATTGGGATTGTAAAATTTTTCAGCCTTACAATTTAATATTCTAATAATCTAATTTATTTGATTCTTGAGATACTACTAATCCATGAAAAACTATTTTCTAATAATTCTACTTATTAAGTGGTATTGACCTCCAAGTAAGCCCTACAAGATGCATTTAAAAAAATTAAAGGAAAAATGGTTTATCATTAATGAACTATTCCTAACCTTTCATTAAAAAAAATGAAGAGACTTTTTTAGAATTTTTATCAAAAATAAAAGGTCTTTTTGAAATTATAAAAAATATATATTTTTTTTTTACAAATAAATTCAAAAGATGGGGCATTTTAAGCATAAGTCCTAAGCCAGAGTTGCAAACTTTGGTATTATCACTTCACTAATTTAACAAATGGAACATCAAATGAATCTTAAGATTAGAGTCACCTAAATTTTAAAGCCCAATATTCTTAACAAATCAAATGTCAAGGGATTTGACAAAAGAAAAAAACATCCTAAGTTATAGTTATACATTATCAAAAATTGAGACATCAAGAAGGAATCTAAGACTTTTAAATATATTTTTGATATTTTTCACAGCTTCTGAAAAATGGTGAATTGTGCACATTTTATTGTATTATAAATTTATAAAAAGAATCCATTATTAGTATTAGAATTAAAAGAATTAACTAAATAAAAATTGCAAAAACATGTACAGGTCAGATTAGTGTCATCACAAGACTTACCTACTTGTTAATCATTTAGGTTTTCATGAAAACAAGTCTTTATTGATCCAATAAAAGTTATTCTTTGCCTAATATATATGTTGCATTTATAAATAATTTTTAATTCTTAAACTTTTGTACTTTGTATGAGATTTTTTTTAAGTGATAGATTCATTGGGAAGATTCAAGTATGAGTTTGAGACTATAGAAAAATTATTTCAGTTAGTTTAATGAAATTATTTTGTACGGTCTTCAAGTTTTGATAACTTCAAATAATTTAAAATTATTAAAACTTTATGATAATAAATAAAAAAAGTAAGTGATACAAAATATAATAAATTTCTCAAATAAAATTTATTTATTTTGTAAATTTAATAACATTACTATATTAATGTTCGAACTAAATGCAAACACATCTACACTAGTTTTTTAAATGAAATAAAAATCCTAGTATCCTTTTAGGGAGGTTGTTCACTAAATTTTGGACCAAGCCACTTGTTTTTAGATGAGATATATAAAGAAGGGACCAGAAGTTATGCTTATATACTTTTCTCTCCTCCTTCTCTCCCCTCCTTCTCCTAAGAGCTGTCCCCGACTCTACCACTCTCATCTTCTCACACCTTGGTTCGAGGGTTGAATTGGGCTCTGATACCAGTTGTAACTACTCCTCTCAACTCCTTGTCCTAGACAATATGGGATTTTTTGCACTTCTCGCTTGGGCAAACCCCTTATAGCCGAACTCTCTCTCAAGCACCCTCCACCGATGCGGGCCATGAGCTCTTTATGGTGAATATATAAGTATTTATATTGTGTGTATCAGTGTGTTAAGGTATTATGGTATATGTTTGATTCTATGTGTGACATTTTGTATTTAGACCTTTAGATGAGACCACGATAGAGGTTCATAGATCATTCCTAAATATTGTTATGAAAAAAAATCAGTCGCATTTCGGACTCATAATGAGTTGGGATGTGACAGAATTCTTCTAAACTTCACATTTTAATAAATGAAAAAATATTAGATGAACTCAAGGAGGGAACCAACAACAAAGTAAAAAAGGAGAATGAGAGAAGTAAAATTAATAGTTTTGCCTTTTCATGGATGATAGTGATTTTTGCTTTCATTTTTTAGAAAGAGGAAAAGAAAGACATATAGAAATATGGGCAAAATTAAAATTTTCTTTAAAAGATGGTGCAGCATGAAAGAAAATAGTGGTTGTAAAAGTCACTATCCTCTGACTAGAATATGCTTTTAAATATAAAATAGAGAGAGTATCACTTTATTTACAAAAATATTTTTAATTTATATTATTAATAAAAATTTAAATCCAAACACCCAGAGATACAACCTCCTTTGAATTGCTCATGATGAGGTTGTTGATGTTTTTGTTTGACGCAGACATTGAACTCAATGAGTTTGACAATAATTCGATCGAGACCCAGTTGAACAAAATAGACAAATTAGCCATCCAAATTTGTATGCGGATCGATGGAAGAAAACAAAGACTAAAATATAACCAATTGGACCTAAATATGGATCCATTTGCATAAGTTCGGATCTGATCTCCTTTAGACAGTTCTTGAGCCTCAAAATCCAATTAACCCAACCTATTTATCATCTTAGTGGATCCACTTTGAAACTCATTGTCAACCGTTGATTCGTCACTGGACCCCACCTAAAATGCCATCGAGGCAAAAAGTCTAAAGTTGGAGACCTGCCCACCCTACTTCACATCACCGTGTTAGATTTCGAGTTCAATTACAAATTTCATGGCCCAAAAATTTTAATCCACGTCGCCATGAAAAGAATTACGTCGGCTGAGATTTGGAGCGGCGAATTCCCGGGTCAAACTCTTAATCATCTAGAATTTGATGCCGTACGAACCTTCCTACGGCGACGTTCCGGTGGTCCCACTGAGACCACCCAACTCTCTCTCTATTCCACGTGCCACCGCTTGGTTTTGACGCTTCCTCGTTAAACTCACGATTTATTACAAACAAAAGTAATTAACACCCCTACAAAACGGAATTTATAATTTTTAAACATGCTAATATTTAATTTTAAAATTAAAAAGAAATCACTAGAAATATATTTTAAACTATTTTAATTAACTTAATAATATAACACATCAAATGAAAATTATAAAATATTAAATTCAAATTCGAAATTAACTTTTTAATAGATTAGAAGTCGATCATTGATCTTAGAAATTTTGTAATTTCTCCACTGAAATATTAAATGAATTTAATATTTTTCATTTATTCTATTCATTTACGTTTAGTGTATAACTCGCCGAAAGATACGAGAAAAAGGAGTCCATGCTTCTCTTCGTGTCGGCAACGAAACCACAAAAATCATAGCCCGTGCCATCTGGCCACGTGTACGGCTGTCGATCGCTCAAAAGACAAAAATAGGAAGGTCTCGAAGCCGTTAAACCGTCCCCCTCGGCGCCCATTTCTCCGTTCGTCAGTTGCTCCTTATATAGCCAGCCTCCCTCTTCCGTCCCTTGGCTTCTCATTCAATCTCTCCGCAAGTCTCTCTCTTTGTCCTCTCTTTCACGATTTCCAGGCATCTGAAGATCTGACCCACATCACCGTCCCTCCGACGATGGCGCCCCGATTCTGCAATTGTTTCGGCCGGGGCACCAGGTCCTCCAAGAGTGCGCCGTCTCCGGAGAATGCGACGGCAGACCAGGTATCGGAGGAGTCTCGGAGGGGCGGAGCGGTGCTGGTGGAGCTCTTCTCGTCGCAAGGATGCGCCACCTCGCCAGAGGCGGAGCTCCTCCTGTCGCGGCTCGTGAGGGGGGATTTCCAGCTGAACGTCCCCGTCATCGCACTGGCCTACCACGTGGACTACTGGGATCATCTGGGTTGGAAGGACCCTTTTGGATCTAGCATATGCACCGTCCGTCAGAAGGCCTACGTGGAGGCCCTCAGGCTGGACACGTTGTACACGCCCCAGCTGGTCGTGCAGGGCCGTGTCGAGTGCCTTGGCACTGAACAGGATAAGCTCATCTCAGCCATCCATTCCGCCGATCGCTTCCCCGCTCCCACCTTACAGGTCTTCTTCTTCTTCCTCCTCATGTTCTCAAAATCAGTTTTATATTCTTGCATGGTACAGATCTGGACCGTTCATATTTTCTCTTAAGATTCAGTTTGAACAATCTCGCCATGCAATTAAAAAAAAAATCAAAGTTTTTTTTTAAAAAAAAAATTAACATGTTAATCCCACCATTAATCTCACCAAGATGTATAAATCTCTCAATCCAACACACATTGATTTAGTACTAATTGAACCCGTAAATAAATCCTATGATGGAAAGCTTACCAATTTTTTTTTTTCGATATATAATATTAGTAGAATATACTATCTAAAACAAATAACCTGCTATGATATCTTTACTACGAATAATTCTACATATTATTTTGTTTTATTTTAGTTTCTACTGAAATATTAACAAAAATTATTCAATCTTTTATATATTAGGAGATACTGGTATCTAGAGTTACCATTAAATTTAATGTTAGCCAATACCATCTTTTATTTATCTAAAGTTTTGCATAATTTATATAGACTTGACAAATTTTGATCCAATTTGGTTACTTGAATCGAATTCAAACATTGTAAATAGGTTGGAGTTTAATATTTTGTATTCAAAATCCAAAATAAATCCGCTAACCCAATAAATAAGTAAATAATTTGTTTGAAAGTTGTTAGGGTCAAACTCGAATAAGACCCGACCCAATTTGCCCATTGGCAGGTCTATTTTAAACTAGATTTAGTAAAATTTAACTCAATCCGATTATCCGAGCCGAACTCGAGCGTTTTAAATGAGGATGAGTTTAAAATTTATGTAATCCGAATCTAAAATAGACTTGAATAGACTTGAATAGACTATAACCCATTTTAATAAACAAGTATGTAATACGTTGAAGGTTATTGATTCGAACTTGAATAAGACTAGAGCCATTGTTAAGTTTATACATATGTAACAATGTTTACTTGCAAATTAATTTGCATAAATTTTGTTGTTAACTTTGAATGATTGAGTCTATAGTAGATCAAATACCTCCATTTACAGCCACCGACTCCTTCAATTGTACACATACTCAATTAGACATGAATTTTGAAGCACATTAATATAACTACATGACTTTTTATCATTAGATAACTGTAAATTTTCAAAAGTCTTGAGAAAATACAACTTATGTTATCTAATTAATATGAAATTTTATGAACGCTAAAGCTAAAGTCTTTCAAACTCATTCATCCATATAATTCAAGCAGGATCATCATACTGTATATATACATGTATATTTATTTATTTATTTACGCCCGACCAAAGGAGCTTATTTATTCCTTAATGAAATCAAGCCGTTGATTCTTTCTCCTTGTTCTCTTTGTTCTGTGGGCCTGCTTTAGGCTTATTCTTTCCCAGTTTTTCCTCTGGTTGTTTGCCGCATTGCTGGGGCCTTTTGGTGGCGTGGCCCGGGCTATGGGCTTATCTTTTGTATACTTTGGACGCCCCATTTTTTAATGAATTTTTAATCTTTGCATAAAAAAAAAAATTCAAGCTATTTAAATTATTATTTTTTATGTTAAACTTAACCTAATCTTTTGTAATATCATTTAATGCATCTTCACTATTGGATTGATTATGATAGGTATTTAAAAATAAAAGCAATGATCATCGTCAATTGTTTTCGCTTTTTACAGTAAGATAGTTTTCATAATAATTGATTATTTATATAATTATTTATTATTAATTTTTTTTCTATCATTTATTTATAAACAGTGAGCAATTCTTTTATACACTATAATTTATAATTTTTTAACCTTTTAACATTATTATAAAAATGAGACAATTTATATAAGACAAGTTATACAGACATCTGAGTTTTCTTTCTCTACACACTTGATTTTAAAAAATCGGATGAAATTATCATTTTGCCCTTCGTTTTTAAAGAAAAAACGATTGTACACGTCATTCGAACAACCTTGTGGTTCGTTGAACGAATAGTTCGAATGGATTCCTTCGAACGATGGTTGTGGAGTGGGATTTTCAAGTGATGTCGTTTCTGGATCGATTTTTAGAAACAAGGTATCAAAATTTATCTACTTTGAATTTTATAAACTCATAGAGATTGATTTTAAGTGAAAATAGTATAGTTTTGGGCTTAAAAAATTGTACCTAAAGAATTAAGGAAAAATGGTATTCCCTCTTAATTATTTGGATACAATATTTGAATTCTAAAACTATACCATTTTCACTTAAAATCAGTCCAGAGTTTATAAAATTCAGAATAGACGAATTTTGATACCTTGTTTGTAAAAATAGGTCAAGAAACCGCCGTATCTGTCAACTGTAACCTTTGCGCGTGTGGATCGGATTTCTCGAACTATTTTAACAAACAAGGTATCAAAATTCGTTTATTCTGAATTTTATGAACTCTAGGACTGATTTTAAGTGAGAATGGTATAGTTTTGGGGCTTCAGATATTCGTACCCAAAGAATTAAGAGAGAATGCCATTTTTCCTTAATTCTTTGGGTACAATTTTTTAAGTCCAAAACTATACCCTTTTTCACTTAAAATTAGTCCCGAAGTTCATAAAATTCAGAGTAGTTGAATTTTGATACCTTGTTTGTAAAAATCAGTCGAGAAATGGCTTCGATTGAAAATTCTACCCCAGCCATCGTTAGAAGAAATATATTCGAACTATTTGTTTGAACAAACCATACGGTAGTTCGAATGATGTTGGAAGGAATATATTCGAACTATTTGTTCGAACAAACCATACGGTAGTTCGAATGATGTTGATAATCATTTTTTTTCCTTTAAAAGCGAAGATCAAAATGATAATTTCATCTGATTTTTTAAAATTAGATGCGTAGAGAAAGAAAATCCAGGTGTTTGTATGGATGAAATTTATATAATTCTTTTTGCATGAAGTGAATAAAAATTTCCGAGAGATCTGGAATCTCATCTTGTCCTGTCAATGGATAGTCAATGTATAATGGAAGTGAGGGATGGCTTTGATCTGTCAATTGCATTAGATTTTTGTTTGATCTCTTATGGCTTAGAGCTTACCAGCCTAACTCTGTAAATTGACATCACCACCAACTCGCCAACTATTATATATATATATAACAATTAAAAATAATTAGGAAGTGTGAAGTTGTGGGTTGGCGTCTCTACGGTCTAACCTTGGTATGCCTTAGAGACAGTGGGCTCATCTGTAGGAGTTTTACGCTAGGTATTCTGCGGTTTCCCACACGTAAATTCAAAAAAATATATATAACAATTAAAAATAATCATTATTAATTATTATTAACACGAATTAAAATTGATTTCATTATTAATTATTACTAAAACGAATCAACTCTGATAAAGTTAATGTAAATTAATTTCAAATTTTAAATCCTAACCAAATTTATCAATAGAACCTCCCCTATAGGATTTCTTACACTTGACCCGAGTTTGAAACGTAGTTTCAAAATTTTGGTGAGTTTGGTTGGTTGAATTTTTTAAGAATAGATAGAGTCGATATATAGTGCTTACATATATAGCCTTCTATATTATGAAATTAGTTTCATCTTAATAAAAAAAATTTAAAAAAAAAATAGTGGCTAGCCACATCTGAGTCTGAGTTACTATATTGGTTAGGATATCTCTAAGATAGGTCTAGGTGTGAGTCGGGTTCCAAGTTGTTTTAGATTTGTATCATGTTGTGTTGGGTGGAGCTGGGTTCGGATTGAATTACAAAATGGATAATTATGTTTTTTCTTTCAAAAATTAAGGTAATTAATTAAATTATTAACTTTATAAATAAAAATATCGACAAATATATATGACTTCTATTTTTTCTGTCAACCCATCCAACGGAGACATGATTTGATGGGTCAAATCACTGACTCAATTTGGTCTTGAATTAAGTTATTCATATGCCTAATACCTTAATTATACATAATCATTGTCAGAATTATATTATAAAAAAAAATGTTTTACTTGGATAACAACACATAGGGTCATTTGATACATATGGGTCTATCTATGAAAAGAATTAAATTATTCATTAATTTTATATAAAATAGTATATATGTATCTATGAAATTATCAGATCCACTGTCAAATTGATCCAATGATTAAATTTTGATTAGAAAATATATAAAGCTTTCCATATTCCTCTCATTTGATCTATCTAATGGTGAGTCATTTAGTTTCACAAAATGTAGAACTATACATATATATATATATATATACATATATACATATACATATATACATATACATATACATATATACATATACATATATATATATACATATATATATATATATATATATATATATATATATATATATATTATTGCATAAAAAATTAATGAACGATTTTGAATTTTAAAAGCCAAACTCAGTGTGTCTCAAATGACAGTATTTGTTGAATGATAGGATCATTTCTATTATAGAAATGTTGATGAATGTAAAATTTGATGAAGCTGAATAGATGTGTTAGTTGTTGAAAATAATTATTTGCACATTGGTGTGCATTGTATTATTAAAATCATGTTTTTATGCCATTAAGTTTGTTATGGAGGTGCTTCCCGTCCAAAAAATGACTAGCTATTATGGGTGATGCCTATTCCTACTTATAAGCTCAGGACCTTCTCACCACACATCTGATGTGGGACTACACACGCCCACGTGACATGCTTTCCGGCTCAATTCCTTGGTGCCCTCACCAGGGGGACCCACAACTTTTTTGTAGAGGGCCCAGGCATCGAGGGGATCCCCTTTGTAATGCCCTCGAGCCGGCAGGATAGTGCCTTTGGGTTGGCTCTAATACCACTTGTTAAGGAGGCGTTTCCTGTCCTAAAATGACTAGCCATTATAGATGGTGCCTACCTTATTTATAAGCCCAGGACCTTCCTTACATACATCTGATGTCGAACTCAATACTCGTCCGCGTGACCAGTCACTTCCACAAGAGGTTGAGACCATATTTGCATAGTGTTTGTTATAGGAAAATGCTAAGCTAGATTTGTTTGGATTCAGATCATAAAAACCGCAGCCCACAACATGGACCTAAGTATTGGCTAGAACTCGGTTAAAATGGCATGGACCAGTGGATAGAGTTCAAATCAGATTTAAGCACCCAACCTAATCGATCGGGTTGAACTCAATTCACGATACCATGTTGAGTCCTGGGTTAGAAATGGGTTGTAAACTTAATACAGGGCTCTCGGTCCATCGTCGAACTATTAGGCTTTATATATTAAATTGTTACACACATCTAAGCTGGGCTGAAAGTTAGGCAGTAAGTTGCTGAGAGTATTGGGTTTTGTATTAGTGCACTGGCTAAAGTTGTCAGCTCAGATGAAATGTACGAAGTGTTCGGTTCAGAACGGTCCAGCCCAGTTGAGTCAAGCTAGAAACTTGAATGCTAAGCTAAGGACAACATTTCTCCATTGATTCACACTTTGTGCAATACTTTGTCACTAGAAATTAGTCCGATCTATATTATATGTTATTCCTTTGAGTGAAAATTTTCTAACCAAAATATGTACTGTTTTCTTGTGTTTGGAGCAGGCAACGTTCCGACGTCCTTCGCCTGATTCTCTCCAAATCTCTATAACAGGAGCGCTACGTACAAAGGTGGACGACAAGGGAGCGAATGTTATGGTGGCGGTCTGTGAGAATGGGCTGATGACTGATTTCTCTAAGGGTGAAAACTGTGGCCGTGTTCTCTCCAACGACTTTGTCGTGAGACAGCTTCAGAAGCTTTGCACTGTCAAAGAAATTTCTGCGAAGAAGACGATCACAGGTTCGGTTAGCTTCCCTCTTTGGGAAGGTTTCAATGCCAAGAAGTGCGGTGTCGTCGTCTTTGTTCAGAACAGTTCACTTCATGTGTTTGGCTCGCAGCATTTCCAGTTGCCTGAGGATCTTTGAATTCATCAAATTCTTGTGTACAGAGATGTGTTTGGATTTTACTGATGCCTTATTTTTTCTTATCTTAGTTTTCATTTGTATTCCCTTTTTAAGATGTTTTAGAGTGAGGTGAGGGAGATGGGCATTTTGTGATATGGTCCTTCAGTGTTTGGACTGAATGGTTTTTAATGCTAGTACCGACTGAGATCGGTTTTTTCAGAAATTTGATGTCATATTGGGCAATGGGCATTACTTCATAAGGTACAAAATTGAACAAAAAAGGTAAAAGAATATTAAAAAAAAAAAAAAGAGAAAAGTTTGAACTGCTTTAATCTTGATTTTAAGTATCAACCGGCTGATAACCATAGCTGATTTTCTCACAGGTATGACATCAGTTTTACAATTAACCAATCCTTTTTACATGGCTACTAACCATTGAGTTCCTGCACAAGTTGGCATCGAGAGCTTCAGCTCGTCATCGGTACATATCTATGAAGTTCAATAGGTTCCCAGCAGCTCAACAACCATTCTTAGAGATTCCTCCATGACTTTGTGCCTCTGGTCGGAATTCTCGTGTACTACTGATTACTGAAGAGGTGTCGAGAGCACTAGAATGGAACCTCACATTAGTTGATGATCTGATCGCCATCCAATTCGACTGAAAAATCGATGAATTGGGTTTGATAACTTGATCTCTTAGTCCAAGAGCAGTGCCCAATGTCAGAGCCATCCAAGCCTTGTTACTGAACCACATAGCTTCACTGAGCTTGTAAGATGTTCTGATTCAGTTCAGTAGGTGATGAAGGGCATATATAGGGTTTAACTTTAGAAGTTCTGAGAATAGACTGTAGCTAAAGATGGTGGTTTTTACAAAATCAATAGTGAAAGCCAGGTACTCCTTAGATTGGTGAATGGATGAGGAGATTGGAGTTTCTTTTTATGTGGCCCTCATTTTCTCTTTGAGATAGCTCCTTTCTATTGCCCCACTTCGGTTAGCCCCTTAGGACTGTATATGTAATATACATTGGAGATGTACTGCCTCATTTGGATGAGGAGTAAATTTTGCAGGGGTTATCCTAGACAAGAGGTTACCCTAGGTATTATGAATAGTCATTGCTGAAAAGAATTTTCAAAAGTAAGAGGGGAGAGATAAAAAGTTGATTTTTTACCTTTACCCCTTAGTTATCAAACAAGGGTAATGGAGAGTTACCATCCATTACCCCCATCCAAATGCAGCTGTAGATATTGATTGCCACATCAATCCTTTTCAAATTGTCTTCAGTGCCTGCAGGTCATACTCATTTTCCTATATTGATCCATCCAATTATTTTAAAAAAAAAAAATTTACCACTGAGATTCATTTATGACTTGCTATGTGTTTGTTAGAGCTCAACCTAGGGTATGAGCCAACGTACTATGAGATAGGTATAAAGAAGCCTAATTTTTTGCGTTCTATTTATTCTGGGGCTTTAAGTATTTTAGTCAAGTACCTAATAGTTAGTATCATAGCAGAGGCCATATCCCATGTTTGAACCTAGGGAATGGGCTATCTAGTTTCATTAAAAAAACAGTCAATGATGGAAAGGGCTACATGGTTTAAAGTAAGAGCTTTTATAGAGTGGGCCATTAGAAGATCTCGATAGGGAAGCATGGTAGGCAGTTTTGTGACGAGTAATTGGTGAAAGAGAGTATTGAGATTTATCGATGACTTACCACGTATTTAGTAGGCTTTAGCCTTGGGTATAGACTAACCTAGCATTGATAGGTTTAAAAGTTTCATCAACTTTAGAACTTTTGATAGATTAATTAAGTAGTTAACATGCACGACAACCATTCTCAAGATAATCTAAAATATTTAAACTATCTACTGTGACAGGGCATTATCAGTGAATTTGGCTTAGAAGTAATTGATTCAAGCCATCTAAATTATGAGAGCCAATATTGATTGATTACTGAAATTAAAAACATGATATTAGAGAATCCTAACATAAAATGATAAGAGCGATCTTTGGGTCAGTTTAGAGCATTTGATCAATATGGCAGAAATCAACATGATGGATGCTACGGATTAAGAATATTTCAGTGCAAGTGTGGCTGTGTGTGGTTCTTTGCATTATTATGCTAAATTCTGGTCCACCAATTTCTGCCAGGGTTCTGTAACTTGGCCCACCAATAACATTGGGAAATGATTACTGCACTTGTTGTGGCTTGTGTAAGTTGGAGTTTTATCAGATGTACGTAATAAGGATGTTATAAAGTTTTTTTTTTCCCTACCAAAGTGTCGGGGTTTTTTAGAACGTTTGACTAATCCTTAAGGCATATGTAAGCCTCCTTATCTACTCATACTTGATAAATCTATGGGGAGCGTGAGTGACCATTTGGATGGAATGAGAATCGAGCTTAACACTCTCGTTTTCTGAGATGAATTTTTGGCCATCACTCCAACCCTTTCAAATTTCTTAATCGAGTTAACTAAGTTAGAGATATATAAATAGTTTTTTTTTCTTTCACCGATTGTCATTCTGATTGTATCAATTTAGTCCTTTAAATTAATTAGACCATTGATTGCTCCAAGAAATGCAGTGAAACTTTCTTAACAATATAAAATTATTTATTAAATCAAACCCGTCTCAATTGAAATAAGGCCAAGCCATCCTTCTACGATGTGGTGTAACTTGGGCTGCATTTGGATTAGGGAGAAGCAGGAGATTGCAAACGATTCACCCTTTTCCTCGTAATCAGGGGAAAAATGCGGCCTACTTTTCTTCCCATTTCCCCTCTGATGCCGCCATTCGAAGCCAATCCGATCAGAAACAAGGCCCATTTGCATCAGCTTTGTACCTGGGCCCTTTTAGAAACAATTTGGGCCTACAAAGCCCGTGAATCCAAGCTCAATTGCCGTCAACAAAGAGGGCCAATGAAATAGGAGTCAGCTGGTGAGTCATCAGGCAGGGGGACTCCACATGGAGTGCCAACACAGTAGAAAATCCAATCAATTCAGGCATGAACCATGTTGGCCCATTTGGAATCAAAGTTGGGAAAAAACCCAAAATGGAAAATTTTCAATTGGATGTGGATTTCCAATTCAAACTAGAATAATGGTCGACCCATGTGCTGTTTTAAACAGCAAGGATCCTCATTCAATAACCCCACTCAATCGGAATGAAAAACCTACAGCAAAGACATGGAGATTTCTATAGTCAATGGGCTTGGATTTTTGCATGGCAATAAATCAAACCAAGGGCTGAGATTTAGATCCTGGATCAGCCCAGGATTTCTAGCAGATCAGGAACATTTTTTTTGTCTCAAAAATCTGAGTGGAGATGGAAAAAATTCAGCAGTTCAATCAAGCATGATGTGACATTGATGGGCTTGGATTGGAGATTATTTACTATCTAACAAATCACATAGGCAATATTGAGACGTACCGGAATTGGCTAGACGTGCCCATGTCCAAGAATGTTGCACCTACATCAAAGAACAAGTGGTATCGGAGTTGTAGTACGTGTGATTGAAAACAATTATACGAGTTAAACATCGAAAAATGAAATTAATTTAAGCACACAACCAAAATCTCATTTGATTCAATCAACACTGAATTCAGTAACCACTTACAAATACAAGAGATAACTCAACTCATGCTCTTGGTTGCCCCGTCTTGATTTGGACTCAAATCCTATCAGCTCGAACTCAAGTTGATTATTGCTCGTGCTATTCAGGTCCATGTGGATCTCATAATTATTGGTGGATCCACATGCATTAAGTTCGTCAATTTGGTGTCCAAATTGGTTGGTTCACTTGCCTCAATAAAAAATAATATATCATTTTTCTTAAGTCTCATTACGATGCCCTCATCACATGACTTATCAAATGACTCATCAAAACACCTAAGATTTTTTACTCCAACATCTGCTGCACTTGCCTCATTGGTCCTCTTTATTTTGAATCTGGTCTGCTATTTTTTTTAAAACTTAAATCTAACTATTTATAATTTCCATTTGCCACATCATTTAGTGTCAAATAGGTCAAAATATTTATCTAATACTTCATTTTTAATCTTAAAAAATCATTTTTGAAAGTACAATAATCCTTTTGAGTGACGACCCAACCCTACCCTATCGTGATATTGTCTGCTTTGAGCCATACCCGACCTGCATGATTTACTTTAGGGCCATGTCCCACATGACCAAGTCCAAAAAGCCTCACAATGGGGAGAGTTGCCTTCCTTTCAAATAAAGCCCCCACCACCCAAGCTTCCAACTGATGTGGGACTTTTGTGTGGAAGGTGCTACAATCCACCCCCGTTAAGAACAAAGTTGTCTCCGGCTCTGTTTCATCACACTCAGGGTCGGCCGTGGGCATAGATGGCATAGGCCGCCACCTAGGGCCCCCACACACTTAAACTCCTTAATATACCAGTTACAAAGGGCCCCTGATATCTCACTCTGCCTAGGGCCCCTAAGATTTTAGGGAGATCTCAAGACCGGCCTTGGTCACACTGACAAAGGGTCCACAGACACAAGTAGACAACATTATGCAATTAGAGCTCACACAATCCAAGTATTGAATCATGCTCTGATACCACTTGTGACAACCCGACCTTATCCTATCATAATATTATCCCCTATGAGTCATATCCAACCGGCACAACTTTACTTTGGATCCTAGCCCATATAGCTAGGTCCAAAAAGCCTCACAATGGAGAGGATTACCTCATCTTAAATAAAGTCCGCACACCCAAACTCCCAACTGATGTGGGACTTTGGAGTGAGAGTGCTACAAACTATCAATCATATATTTTTTATGATCACCATGTAAAGCCCACTTTCTAGAAGGTCAGTCAAATCATCTATTTTTTCTGCTCTCGTGCGTCTGCTAGACCAAATGGATGGGTAAATTAGACTAGATGCTTAATGAGAGATGGTGCCATTTGGGCCCATATTAATGGCTCGGTTTGAAAAGTTTGTCTTGTCTGTAATTCTTATAAAAAGTGCTCTTCATCGAATAAGTGAATTCATATTTTCTAAATCTTTAAAATTTTATATTTATCTAACATTATAAATTTATCAAGTTTAGATCAAGTAAAGTCAAAAGATTTTAAAAGTCATTTTGGTATCAAATTGAGCATATTCACACGAGTAGGTGGGTATGAGCATTGTCATAAGATACCGTTCTTAGAATAATAACGGGATATTTTCAAATTCTCAGATTTTTAACGAAAAAATCTTGCAGAAAATATAAGTATTTAAAAAATAATAAAAATAAATATAATAAATAAATAATTCTCATTTAACATTTCTTAAGAAAAAAATATATATAAATCTATATAAGTTCATTGTTAAATATCATAACAAAATCATTCAATATTAAAATAGCATTAAAAAACACAAACATCCACCAAGAAAGCCTAATTTAAAATTCCAAACTTTCAATTAACAAACCCAATCGATTAAATTAGGCTCAAATGCTATCAATTTTTCCATCTTTAGCATTAGTATAAATATTAATAGTAAATATATTTGAAAGTGAAATAAATTTAAATTGTATTTCAATTTTAAAAAAATATTTACTATTAATATTTATAATAATGCTGAAGATGGAAAAACTTGAAAGAGCAACGAGAGAGAGAATCGAGAGAGAGAAAGATAGTGATAGTTGAGAGCGTGAGGAGTGAAGGAGAAAACCTAATCGAAAGACCAAAAACTCGAAAGGAAATCCTAATGGAAAGGGTTAAAAATGCATTATATCATTTATTGCGTTAAAAATGCATTTTAACCGATAAATTTCCGATAATAACAGTGGCATTGGTGACAAAATCGCGTTTTTAACGTGGTAACATTATTTTGCCGGTATTTAGATTGGGTGTGAGTACCATAATAAACTCTAAAATCTAAAGTTTGCATAAAATTTCATTGAAACCATTTGTGAGTAATTATATATATAATTTGAACAAAAGATTAAGTAAATGGGTCAACTAGGCCGGACACTTCACGACCTATTGGCCATTGCCCCTTCTAGTTGAATTTATTAAGATCAAACCTCAAGTACAAATTGTCAAATTTTAGTTAGGAGAAGTCTTTCAATCTCCATTTAAAAATATAAAAATTTCAGAAACATCAATCCATGTTTCTTAAAAATGCATATTTCAGTTTGAATTTTAACTGAAAATTTTTAATCAAAGTTTTAAATTTGGTAGTACTTTGTAAATGAGGACCGGACCGCCCAACCCAAGCCCGTCGTGGCAAACGAATAATTTGGAGTTTGGACCCGCCAAAATACGAATTAAAACCACCATTTCACTGTTCCCGCCTTCTTTTTTCCCCTCTCTTATGTTTTGTATCAATTTCAAATCAAATCCATTTACGCCTTCCCGGCTATCTTTCCACTGCTTTTCTCAAGTTTCAGACCTTCTCCTATCTCCCCGCCGTAATTCAAATCAATTCAATCTCCTCTTCCCTTCTCATTCTATCATCATCTCCACTCTCTCTCTCTCTCTCTCTCTCTCTCTCAATGGAAAACGAATTCCATGGTCTTCCCCCTCTCAAGAGATTCAAGCTGCTCCAACAAAACACCCACAAAAAACACCCAAGCCACCATGCTTATTCCTGCCTTCCAGCCAAGAAAAGGATTGAATCTTCCGAACCCCATACTGCCTACTGTCTCCCCGCCAAGAAGCGAGTATGGGCTCCCCAATTCTTCCTCCCTCCCCTAGACACCATCCATGAAGAAAACCCAACCCAAGAAGAGCAAAATCCTAAAGAGAATGTTTCGGTGTCCGATGCCACATTCATTGATTCTACTGAAAATAAAGCAATAAGGGAGGATACCCATTTTGAAGTCAAAGCCGCCGGCAGAGATGGGGCTATCTGTCCGCAATCCCTTCTCTCTCCCATGGATACCATCAAAGAAGCAGACCCAAGCCAACTGGAACAGAAGCCCAAAAAGAAAATTCCAGCATCCTTCGACTTGAATGTTGCAGATGATACCGAGTTTGATGAAGAAAGTGACGAAGAAGATGGAATTATCTGCAGCATCTGCCAGAGCACAGACGGTGATCCTTCAGACCCTATTGTATTTTGTGATGGCTGTGACCTCATGGTCCATGCTTCCTGCTACGGGAATCCTCTCATCCAAGCCGTCCCTGAAGGAGACTGGTTCTGTGCAAAATGTGAATCAGCAAAGTTTCGAGCTGATGGAGAAGTAGTGGATTGCTGCCTCTGCCCATTGAAGGAAGGTGCCACAAAACCGACGGTCGATGGTCGATGGGCTCATGTCATGTGTGCTCTTCTTGTCCCTGAAGTTTTCTTCAGGGACTCAGAAGGGCGAGACAGCATTGACTGCTCGCTTGTTCCTCAAAGGAGATGGAGTGGGGTTTGTTACCTCTGTAATTCAAAATCTGGGTGTGTGATCGATTGTGCTGAGTTGAAATGCTCTTCCAGGTTTCACGTTTCTTGTGGATTGAAGGAGGAGCTCTGCATTGAATACAAAGAGGGGAGGACTGGAGGGATTGTTGCTGGATTCTGTGAGGCTCATACACGGCTTTGGAAGAAGGTTCGTTGATTTCTGTGTTCCTTTCTAATCTTTGTTGATGTCACAAATTCAGTAGAGGCATATGTTCTGATGCATGGAAAGGAAAGTAGTTTTCTAGAAAAATAACCATCATTTTAAAATAACTACTTTTTCCATGCATCCAAACAGAGTATAATTGTTTGTGGATATGAAATAGGGTAACATTACAAAATAAAAAATTCATTAAAGAAAACCCATGATTATTTGATTAGTAGGATAAGGCAATCATCACTGTACTGAACAATTCAGTCGGAAATCCCAGTATTGGACCATGTTTACAGAAAAATCATAAAAGCTTGACATCATTCATCTGTTAATTTTGTTTCTAATGACTCACTGATCATTTATTTTGCAGCAACAAGCAACTGGGAAATTTAAAATCGTACCGACGGAAATGAAATGAGGACCTGATGGATACAATTGGATGTGCCATGGTTGACTACTGCATTCAGCTATCCGCCTTCCATTCTTCTTCACTCTGTTTAAGAAATATGCTTTAATCTTAGCTAGTTGCCTTTGTATGTTGAATTATTGATCCAAGAATTTATGTTATAAGAAAGCAGTCTTTTGATGTAGATCTCTTCGGATCTATTTGTATAACATTAACTGACGTAAGGAATAGATTAATTGTTTTCAGAGGAAGAGTATTGAGAGCTCATTTGCTAAGAGCAGTGAATGTATTGTACGCAGTTTCTGTTTTTCTTTAGTTATAAAATATCAATTGACAATTGCTTCAACACAAACTTCTCAGAATCAATTGAAACATGAAATATAGATGTTTAAAGCAAGTTTTAAAAAATCGAATGGAATCTTGTTCAGACTTAGTTGAACTTGAACCATTTGTAAGCAATCTCATAATGGAGTTTTTTTTTTTTATGATTAAGGTGTTTTGATTTCTTACAGTACTCAACTAATCTTCGAAGCATATACACATCTCCCTATCAACACAGTGGATAATTCTAGAGGACATGTCTTTCGGAGTTGAATAGAATCCAATTCAGGACTTCGACGTTCTAAGTTGGATTCTTGGACATCCCGTGAACCCCTTTGAGTTTGGTGTTCTAGATACACGACATCAGCCGTGAGCCCTATGGCAAGTTAACCTAGGAGTTGAATCAGTTCAGGCTTGCAACTCTATATTACAATATTAATCATTTTATAAATTGAAATGTTGGACTATAAAGGAAATGAGTAGAAAAAGTGAAAACAATTAAGATGCACATAACTTGTACGATTAGTTCAGTTGGTTTAAGTTTTTAAAATTATATTAGAGGTCATGAGTTCAACTCTTCTCAGGTTTATCTAATATATGAAACTTACAGGTGGTCTCGTGTATTCATGGGATTTAGTCTCACCTCTAATGTAGGGTGGGATATCTTGTCATATATATATATAAAAAAAAATTAAGATGCACAACTTGAGATGGATTACAAAGGATACAGTGCGTCATATGATAAGTTATTGGTTGATCCGTATTGTATTGGTTGAATTATTTTCGCCAATATTTCTTAATTTAAAAAGGTTTAATCGTTTAAAAGCAAGTTATTCAATTTTAGAGATATTTTCATTAATTTTAATCATTTTGAGTTGTTTTTATCAATTTCTTTCAATTTTGGCTCTGAAATACTCTTAATTTAATAAAAAAATATTCAGTGTTTATGGAGTTTCATAGAGATGTATTAATGTCATTCAAATGGTTTGTAGGGTGTTTGTATGATTTTTCTAAAAAAATGATAAAAGCTGAGTTTCTAAATATTTCTTATTTAGAGATGTATTTTAAGTTTTTTGTAAAAAAAAAAAAAATGAATGAAATAATATATAAATGTTTCTATAATGAGGAGCCTTTAATGTAATTAATATAGTTTTTAAGATATTTGTGTATTTTTTCTAATACTTGGACATTTTTATGAAACTCAGAAAATTTTATAATAAAAATTTATGAATTATAATAGAAGATATATGTCATTCGGCAATACTTAAAAATGTGATTTTCATATTAAGTGCTTTCTCATGTTGGTTTTCTATTTATAAAATTTATAGACATTTTCTAAAGTTTTAGAATATTTTTTTAAAATTCTTTATTCGTATCAAAATTTTGACTTTGAAAAATCTAAAACTTCATAAAAATGAACGAGTGGGTGTGCTTTCATTCTAGGTTTTCCATTTTTTTTTCTAATTTTCTCTTCTTCTTTTTTTGGTATTTTTCTCAAAACGAAAAGAAAAAACGAAAAAGGAGAGGACCGTATCACCAATACCCGTGTATTGGAAATACGTATCTGGGTAACCTTTTTTCAAACTTCAAACATAAGCTCAATAGATGACAAAAAAATGATAAAGAACAATACATACAAAAAAATTTGTAAAATGTAAGTGGTAAGGACTCACAAAAGAAGTAGATCTATAGACTATAGAGTATGCTTATTGCTTCATTGGGAAAATGACTTTGTAGGAATTCATTTTCTAATCTAATAATTTAGATATGTTTGCCACTAACATGGGTAAGGATAATTTGGTTAATAAAGGAGTGGAGTCAGGTTCGATTACCATCTAATAAATAGGCAAAATGAGTTAACCTTATTTATTTTTTTGTCAAGTATTCGGGTCAGGCTAACCATTTAATACTTGAATTTCTTAGTGAAGACACTAAAATTGGAAATTGGCTTACTATTGCATTGTGATAAATTCGATACTTTGACAAGTAATCTCATGAAAGTTTCAACTTAGATGTAAGTAATAGAAAGGAAGTGGAGTAGATAAAATATACACAAACTAGTGAAGTTTTGTGTAATAGAACAGTTTCACATCACTTAAAAGTTATAAAATAATTATTAGGTCTGGAATATTCTATAGAGCATATTGTTGGACAATGAATAAAAGATATGGAGATACACATGCTACATCGAATTAATGGATTTCTTAAATGATAAAGTTAAAAATGGTTAAATTAGAGAAAGTTAAAAAATAACTTCTAGAAGATAATAAATTGAGAGAAAGATGTTTGAGGTGGTTTGATATTGTAAGTAAACAAAATGAGGAGATGTAGACCATTTAAAATCTAGAGGAAATGGATAAATAAAGACACGTTAGATAGCAAAGTCACTAACAAAATGTTTATAAGGTCAAATGGAGAAGTTGAACTAAAAAAGTCAATCTCATAAAGATGAGATCCTGGCATTTGATGATGATGATCATGAAGATTAACTATATTTCAAATTAACCAATTTGAGATTGTTCAAATTGGGTTTAACATTTTTAATAAATAGGTTGTTTTTAATTGGGTCAACCCATTTAATAATTTATTTGAGTTAGGTGTGAGTCAGGTCAAGTCAGTTGTTTAATAGATAGGCTAAAGGTTGGGTCAAGTCAGTTGTTTAATAGATAGGCTAAAGGTTGGGTCAACCCACTTAAACTTGATTAGGTACATGAGTTGGTTTAACTCATTTGGTAAAATGATTTAGGCCATGTATAGGTCGGATCTATGAATTCAAATTGCTTGGGTTGGTTCAACTCTTTCAATAAACGAGTCAAGTTTGGCGTAAATTAAGTAGTGTTAAGTTTTTAATAGTGGGTCAACCCATTTAAGCTTGGTTGTCTACTTGAATCAAGCCAACCCATATTATTGTAGTAAAATTAGATTAAGCTTTTAATAAATGAACTAAGTTGGTACAACCCATTTAAACTTGGTCACGAGTCATCATGTTTAATAGATAAGACAAGAGTCATTACATCAACCCATTTAATTTTAGTTGGGTCTAATTAGTTCATTTAACAAATAAGTCAGTTTGGTCAACTCATTGATGCTTAGTTCTATTTAATAAATGGAATAAATCGAATATGCATATGATGAAGGTGTATGAGATATATTTCATCAAATATCTACAAGTATATTTCATAAATTCTCCCAAGAGACCCACATGGTGTAGTTCAACTGGTTACCTCCTACCTCAAGTCATGTGAGGTTGCAGATTCGAACCCCAATGACCTAACCTTGGTGTCCCCTAGGGGTAGTGGGCTCACTGTGGAAGTTTTTCGTTGGATTTCCCGCAGTTTCCCACATATAAATTCAAAAAAAAAAAAAAAAACTCCCAAGAGAGCATTTCTTCTCCATGGGTCTTGATGGAAATTGTTGGACAATTTTCCTAGAAAAAATTGGTTCTAAGAATTCAAATCCCTAAGAAAATATATGCAAATAAACATTGAAAAATCCCATTTTCTTAGAAAAACTCTATTCAAATAAACATACCCCAAAGACTTAGATTAGGAGTTGCAGAGAATATCTTCTTTGACAAGGCAACATGAAAATAAAGGACTAAAAGAGCCAACCCTAAATAGATGGAAAAAATGGTTGAAGATGATGATAATGTTTGGCAAACACTTTCTCCACCACTCCAATTTTTAATGACCTCCTCTGATTACCTTCTACTCTTTCAAATTTCTGTCATCAAAGAGTTGGTTCTGCTCTAATAATTACCTACCTCAAATGCAGGTTATGTAAAACATTTCTAGTTGATCGTTGACAAATGAGATAATGTCAATTGAACATCGAAAATAGATAAGGTTGTCAAGAACAACGCAATTAACTCGGAGACTGCTCAAAGATGTGATGGCTTGGACCACAATCTTTTGCCATGTTTTGTTCTTATCTGCATATAATGATGTATAGAGTTGAAGCAATTCTCAACAAAATGAGATCACTTGTGATTATAGTTTGAGAAAAATGGGCAAAATTTAATTAATAAGGATAATCTAGTCGATCGAACAGCAGGCCTTTCTCCGATAGAATGTAGATAATTGACTAATTTTTCTTCCACAAACAACCCAAACCATCCAACACAACTGCAAACAAGCCCCATTTATATCTTAACTTCTTTATTCAGAAAGAGAACATATAACAAATTGGCACATGAGACCATCTCTACATAACAATTACATGCAAATATCAAATCAATGCATACTCTGACAATCAATGGAAGAAGATTTATCTGGAACAAATGATGGGTCAAGTAACAATATGAACAATTGACTCTGCGTAGAGCCTTCACCACCCTTTGCCTAAAAGCCACAACCAATCAAGTGTCACCCCCGCAAATATACCTGATAGAAGACATAGTACAAGCAAGTTCCCCAAGGCATTTTGCTCAGGTCCCTGCAGAGGGGAAGAATACCAATCAATGAGAATAAGAAACTATACCTTACCTGTTCAGTGCACACCTTGCATTGACTAGAGAAATGTGATTAATATGTGGATGGTACCATCATCCATGTGTAACATGATTAGGATTACTGATTTTGTCGACCATCGGAAAAGAACGCACAAACATATTTCATTCAGATGTCTATTGGCAGACTCAATTTGGTTAATTCAGACCCCCCTGATTTGGCATGTATCTCAAATTAGCATGTGTGCGCACACATCCAAAAGTACATGCATCAGTTTGTACTTCTGCTGTTTGAATCCAAAAGGAACCATTGGGTTGGACAGGCCCATATATACACAGATTGTTGATATGTGGGCTCTATTTTGCTGTATAAAAATGGGGTGTACCATCGACCCCATTTTTTTGTGGTTGACAAGAGTTCTACCCATATATATACCAAAAATTCTCATAGTACTATAATTTATGTTTGTGCATAAATGTTTGTGAAACAATCATTAACATGGAGATCACGATTACATGCCAAAATTGAGAGTGTGTTGGTAATGATCCCAAGCGTATCTAGAGGCAGGGGCCACCAAAGATGATGGAGATGGGTATATGTTTAATGTCTATAGTTGAATTTGAGGCTCTCCTAAAAAACCGTGTTGATTGGATAATAAAGCCACAATTTTAAAAGCCAAAAAATTTAGGAGTAAAAACATTATTTGAATTGATCAAATCTTACAAAGCTTAGAAAATAAGGTATTATTGATCTAGTCAAGCTAGTTTTTGGCAGACCGCATGTTCAAACAAAGACCTTAAAAAAAACCAATCATCATCAAGATTGGTGGTCCCACCCCCAAGGAGAAACATGGAGCCTGCACCATTAAGGGACATGCATAGGATCATACTTTCTATACTATGGGTAGTTATGTAATTACATGAGGGATATTATAGCAAATTCATAGTGGCTACAAAAATAGGAGAGAAATAAAAAAGGAAGCCCTAAAAGCACATGACCGTTTTTGTAATATTTGTTTAAGTCAACAAACCTTGTATCCATCAGGTGCTGCAGTTAGGACACAGACTGTAAGATAACCATTGCTTACTCCCAGGACTGATGTGAGCATGATCATCCAGCCCTGGTCTCCATATTTGGCTGTGAAGTAGAATGCTGGGATCATTAAGAAACGAGAGAGAGTCGCCAAGAGTAGCCCTCTCCGTGATGTTATTCTGAGGCATTTTATTAGAGGGATATACCTCCCTATAAGATCCCACACGTTATACATGGCAATCAAAACAAGAGCATACCTGCAAGAAGAACATGATCCAACAAGGATCCAATGTAAAATCAAGCTCATCCCTATACAACAAAAGCAAATTTCAATATGTGGTATTATCTTAGTTTTAACTGATTTTTTAGTGTTGCAATAGAAACTATTTGGACCAAAAATCTAGTGTTTGATAGAAGTTATTGTTGAGAGACCCGACACTATAGGACTTCCGAAGGTACTCATGGAGCTGGTCTTATTGAGTTCTATTTTATTTTTAAGATGAACTGTTTTTGTACAAACAAGAAATGTAATGACGACTTTTTCTGCTTTACATACAAATATGGAGGACACCACAAGGATTATGGATGGAGAATTTTCAACTCCCATCCAATCACCTTGGCCTGGTAGATGAGCCACAAAAAATCAGTACTAAAAAAATTATATCCAAACTAATAATGCTATGATGATAAGATGGGGATGAAACGTCATCCACTCCTATCCCTATGGTTGCTTGGGCATCCCCACCCACCCCCATCCCTTGGAATGGGGCCTAAGTGGGTCACAGTTAAAAATCATCATTTTGTCATTCCATTGCATGATAGAGTGAAATTGATTGCCTTAGAACAAAGGATGTGCATTTGTTTAAACCCGGCCCTAGCCAGACCCACTGCCAGACTAAACGGACGGGCTCAGACAAACATTTTGCCCGATAGGCCGGGTTCGGGCTTTAATCAAAAGCCCATAAGTGTCCATTTGGGCATTTAAGCCCGATAACTTTATATATATTTTTTTTTGAGCAGTAACTAAAACCATTCATTGAGGGGAAAAGAGAACAATTACAAAAATATACAGTCTAAAAGAATTTGACCAAGAAAAAGAAAAAGAAAAAACAAACAAGAATTGAAAGAAATAAAAATATAAAAATCATGTGATCTTCCAACTTAGAGGAAGGAAACGTCGAAGAAGGAGTCAGTGATACTGAGCTTGGCAAAGTAGTCTGCCACCTATGAAGCACGGATACCTGAAACCATTCGAGTATCCCTGTCGGGTACGTTTCTGACACGGATACGGCTCGGATACATGTCGGATACGTATCCAATTAAATAAAATATTTTTTAAATACGGATACATCAGCAGACACGGAGGGATACAGTGGGACACGGGACATGGAAGGCGGGACATGGCAGCAAGGAAGAAAAAGGGAAAAAAATATATATCTTTTCAGTATTATTTTTTTAACCTCAATAATCATTCACATATTATATACTATAATATTGTAAATATTTTTTAAACATATTATATATATCTTTTCATAATACTAAATTGCTAATAGTCTAATCTTTATAATATATATCTTTTGTAATCTTTACTATATATATTGTATTCATTATAAATATAAAAATATAATTTTCTAATAATTTTTATCTCATAGTAGAATTTATGATATTTTTTGTAAATGTCTGAATTTATTTTGTTGATATATATATAATAATAATAATAATAATAATTTTTTAATTCGGCATATCCTGCCGCACTCGTATCCTAGTTTTTCAAAATTTGTCGTATCCCCAAATCAGATACGTGTCGTATCCGATACGCGTACCCGTATCGGTGCTTCTTAGTCTGCCACGCTATTCGATGTTCGACCAATCTGAGCAAAGGATACGTCCATTCCTAAAGCCAACTCCCTTATCTCCTTTATCGTAGTGATCAATTTCCAGGGAGGACGCCTTTGTCCCTAAGCCCATTTAATTGCGTTTGTCGAATCTTCCTCAATAATGAGTTTTCCCTGACCATACGATTTCCAGATCAGAGCTCTCCTAATGCTAAGGATTTCCGCCTCATTTGAGTCCCCACTAACTCACCGAAGACAATGGAGGTAATCCCCTCATGATTCCTAAGCACTCCACCTATTCCTGCTGGCCCTTGCTTCCCCTTCGCTACTCCGTCGATGTTGAACTTCATGATGTTTTGTTTTGGGTTTTTCCACCTTCCCTTGGGTCGCCCTTTCCTCCTAAATCCATTCATACACCCATCCCAGGATGATAGGAGATCCGTGGGTTTTAGACCGCTAAACTCCTTACTAGATAGAAGCCATACGCATAATCTCTATTTAGCTTTTTGAAAAAGCTCCTCTACATCCATTGATTTTCCTTCAAAAATCTGGGAATTCTTTTCCTTCCAAATGGTCCAGAGAATAGCTCCAGGGATCGTGTTCCAAGCCAGTTTGTACACACATGAAGAAAGTCGTAACGAAAGTCAAAAGAGAAAAGGGAATTGTAGATGCAATGCTAACGTTTCTCTGTGCTCTCTCCACTTCTCTCGTAAAGTCACAGCATGGCAGGCAGGACGCAGGTGTGCTCTCTCGCCTCTCCCCCTCTGTCTTCTCTCTCCCCACACACTCTCTCTCTCTCTCACTCTGTCTCCCTCTCACTCTGTCTCTCCCTCTCGCTCTGTCTCTCTTTCTCTCTCTGATGAAGGCCAAAGTAGTGTAAGAACCTTCCTTAGACTTCAATGAAATAAATGGACCAAATGAATCTCCGTTCGAAGTGGATCCAAGATGTCACTAATAGCAATCTTTGGTGCCTCTCTCTCTCCCTCTCATTCTGTCTCTCCCTCTCATTCTGTCTCCCTCTCGCTCTATCTCTCTTTGTCTCTCCGATGAAGGCCAAGGTAGTGTAAGAACCTTCCTTAGACTTCAATGAAATAAATGGACCAAATGAATCTCCGTTCGAAGTGGATCCAAGATGTCACTAATAGCAATCTTTGGTGACACTGGTTTAAGTTCAATTGAAGAAATTGAAAAGAATGCAATTTCCAACAATAATTGAAATTTAAATAAGTTTAAAAAAGTGAAATTGTAAAGAGAAAATGCAAACCACAATTGAAATTAATCAATTTTTGAAACTACATTCAAAGAAAGAACTTAAAAGAATACAAATACACACTTGGATTTCTTGAATTCAAAATTCAATTCTGGCTGGCAGTGTAACTGTTGGATTAAAATGGTCATAACTTGGTCCAGGAAACTCTGTTTGGGCTAAACGAAATATTTTCAGAATTGTCATTGAAAGAGCTATCTACTGGAAAAATATGGGAATTTGTGAATGATTGTAATGTTCCCAGAAAATTCTGCAATAACACGAAATTTGCATGGTTCAGTTGTGTTCTGGTTAGACTTAAATTTTGATTTTTTAAAGCCGTGTTTTAGGTTGTTTCGTGGCCAGTTGTTAGGCCGGAGACCATAGACCAGTAATAGAATATTTTCAGTGCCTTAGAAGCCTTAAGTCATATTTTAGAATTTTGGTTTAATCCGTTGGCCAGTTTAAGGTAGTTTTGGGCTATAGAGAAATTAATTTAGATAGACTTTTATTTGGGTTTGTTTTTAAATATCATGTAGCAGCAAATTTTGAGTTTGGTCGTTGAAAGATTTGTGGAATTCTCTTAACACCGGTACACTTCACACAATCTAGGTGAGGGGAACAATTCACTACATATTTTGGTATTTGCATGATCTTTATTTGAATGTGGAATATTAAAAATTTGCAATGTATGATGTGTTGATTGGAATATAACTACAGGACCTGAAAAATAGACAAAGTGACTATTAGAATAATGGTTGGAATCTGGTGCAAAGACTCATAGTAGTGTAAAAGGAATTTGGGCTAAAATGTTCTAATACCAGTGAGGAGACTCAGTCTGCCCGGATTGTAGAAACCAACCGTTGATCTCATTGGAAGGTCTAGTATTTGTATTCGACTAAATGTGGTTAAGATGTCTTGTGGTGTGGCATGTTTTGCTATGGTAAACAAATCTAAATGATTTGGTGTTAATTAGAAATTTTATGAGAATATTGGCATGTGTTGGACTAAGTGTGGCTTAATTGTGATGATTTTGTAAAGTTATGCAGTTATGATGAGTATGGGTTGTAGTTGCATATTTTAATGAGGCATGCTGCATAGATGTGGTATAATGTGCTTAGAATAATTTTATGATTCTATGAGCATGTTATTGAAATTTTGGCATGATATGGGAGATTATGGCATGTTGGCGTGATGGTATAGATCAATGCATGATAGGCATGGCATTCTCATATTCATGGGTTTGGGTATGGGAATCATTTTCCATGATTTTGTTGTTATGATGGCCACTTCGGTGGTAGGTTGTGTTTTCCTCGATTCGTCAGAATGGCCACTTCGGTGGAAGGTTGTGTTTTCCGTGACAAAATCATGATGGCTATTATTTGCTGGTAGGTTATGTTTATTTCATGCTTTGGTTGATGGTTTGAGACCCTTTGAAGGATTTATTTGGTTATTGTTTATTGTGAGATTCAAGTATTGAGTAGTTGAGAACTTTATTTTGTTATGGGCTTGGGAATGTGAGCAAACTGTGAGATTAGATTTGTTTACATGTTAGATTATTGTAATATGTGGAATGAAATTTAAAAACTTATGTAGTTTAGTTGGATGGTGGGCATGAAGAATTCGTTGGCATGCTATCGTTATTCATGTATTTATTTGGAAAAAAAAAAAAAAATAGCCACGAATTTATGATGTAAGACCCGTTGGATTGTACATCATAAATTCGGGTTGGCGGAAGGCAGGGTGTGACATGTGCCAAATGCCAAAGATATTTTTCCTGTCGTATTGCACGTGCAAGACCCTTACTAAATGAAAGGGCATAGTCTCTAGATGATAGTTGTGTACAAAGTTAAGCCATTGTATGTCTGTAGGCACATGATTTAAGACTAGAAAATGGACAGATGGATGATGAAAGATTAAAGTTCAACAGTCCAATCTGTGGTCATTTCATCAGATAAAAAGAAACTGCGACTTCTGATATGTAGCTAACCTAGAAAGCATCCCCTATATCATATGGAGGGTTTTCGTGTCACACAAGTATGCCAAAGAGTCTTACCACAAGGATATCCCTATGGTGAATGCTACAAACCTCAGTTGAATCCTATGAATCTGTCTACAGTTCCAATATTCAATCTCAATGAATAATGACCTAACGAAGCCCTTTTTGAGCTAATAAATATTCATATCTTATGTGTCAGAATCATAATTTAGATATTGAATATTGCAAAGTATTGTTCAAGTATCACACACGCACACGGATGGACACACATGCACACACGCAAGAGCACGCGCACACACACACACACAGAGTTAGTTGCTCTCAGAGTTAACAAAGCATTTACCATGTACCCAAGCTGTGCGACCCAGTATCCTCCGATAAAAAACCAGGGAAAATTGATAATGTCAGCACATATATAAGAAACATACAAGCCGCATAATCAATGTTTTGTGACAGCAACTGCTTGTTGCTCAAGCGCTCTAGTTTGCTGGGATCTTCTTCAATCTACAAGAAGTCGATATCTGGTTAGAAACTTCCCCATCTTGATTTCAAATACAAAATCTCATGATCAACAACAATTAATAGAAGGGATTTAATTACTCCTGAGATAAGTCCCGTTGAGACACCACCAGCAGCAAGATCAGCTGTAACTGTTTTTGATCCTTCAGAAGCTGCCTTTGAGCGATAGTACCTCACTATAGGCAATTTGGGGAATATGTATGCATAGAGGAGAACACAAGATAATTCGAAAAATGCTGAGATTGCCAAGAACAACACTGCAGAGCAATTAGATGGAAATTTCATTAGAGAAACATCAGGAAAGGACTCCAAATCCACAAAGGCAAAGAATGCAGATAATGAAATAGCGCTTTCGGAGAGGTTGATGACATAATAGCTAGACTACATTATACAGTTTAGGTATTATGGAAACTGCCTGAAGCAACAGAGCTTCCACATATTTTTCTTTTTCCTTGGCTAGAATTACCAAATATACAGTCATTCTGGTACATTTCAGTAAGGTAAATGGTCCCATCATTTTGTTAATTTGTAATTCCCATTTCTCCAAATAGAACTTGAAAACTACTTACTTGTCTTGCCATCTGAATGGACCATTTTTGTTCTACTTCAATGTTACTTCCATTAGTCCAAACAGGTAAATTTAACTTTATGAAATATTACCTTCAGAATGATGATGTCAATTTATTTCAATTGGCATACCTTTCAATCACACCTTTTTGGTTTGACATCCATATGAACAGCTACCAGCAATCCAAATTCCAAACAGCCTCATATAATATTAAGTGGCAATGAATTTGCATTGAAAAGGTAACTTGCATAGAGCTTATTAGAGTAGCAAGAAGGATTATGTTAACATTTAAAACGACTGAGTACCGCAAAGTGATATATTCCAATATTCTTGAACAACTATAGAGAAATGGACGGTTTAATGGGATATTATAAACAAGACATGGAAGGTTGGAACTAGAGACAAAGTAGTGGTTGTATGTCATCCTCAAGCACAACTTTAATTAGAGTACATTCTGAACAGAGTGACAGGTTTCCATAACAGAACAATTTTGGGAAATAAAGAAATGAAGAAGAAAATGTGGCTTACATGAATATGCTAAGTAGATTTATGGACAAGAAAGGATAGCACATTAAACATGAGCATACATGATGATTCCTACGAGCATCCTTAATGGAAGAGAAAATCGAGGAATTCTGTTTTGGTTGTGTTTAAAAGACTGGATTGCACTGTTACAAAGCACATACGGATTGCAAGTAACTGGAGAAAGCAAGAGGCCTGTAAAAGCTTGAATTGAAGAATGGACCAGAGAGTCATGAAGAACACAGTTCTCAATGAAATGAGTGAAAAAGTGGACCCTACACCCGGATACAAGGTTTCATTGCCGTCACTGATAGAAATAAGGTATTACTGCTAACCATCAACTATTATATTAGCAAAAGCAGCCAAGTCTCTAGTGTATTTTATCCAACAGAGGAGAACAATGGCAGAAAAGTTGGACTATGTCTAAATGTAATTACTCGTTTCTAGTTTGTAGAAATATCTTCACAAAAATTAACCAGAAAAAAAATGAACTAAATTGATGTGACAAATTAGCAGGAGTCTCCAAAAAAAAAAAAGGAAAAAGTTGGAATTTATTAGAAAAATTGACCTTTATGTCTAGTTACACCAGAAAAATTAACATATTTCACTAATAGTATAACCAAATAAAATAACATACTAGCTCCTTTCCGGAGACCATCTTTAGTATTTGCAAATGCTGCCTTCGTAATTAACCTCAGTGCAGACGTTAGAGCCCCAGAAGCAGCCAAGCCAGCTAAGAATGACTGCAATTCCACAATAACATGCATACAAACTTAGGTTGAAATGTGATACAGCAAAAGTAGCAAAAAAATGGAATACTAAGAGCTATGAATAATATTTGAACATGAATCCCATACTTGGATGAGTTCAGGGGTCATGAAAGACAGATCACCAATCATCCCCCCCTGAACATGAGCATCCGCAACTCCAAAAGCTCCACTAAAAGCACATATACCAATATAGGTTCCAAGCCCTCCTTTACCTGATGTCGCCAAATCCAACTATGTTGGGAAAACCAAGAGAAGCATTAACAGCAGATTGTTAGGTAGGGTGCAAATCATAAAATATATGAATCCTTTTTCTTTGTTTTTTTTTTCTTTCAAGAAATTTTGGCCATGAATCCTACATTTGAATTTTGAATTGATGTTTTAAAGGCTCGGTTCAATGGACATAAATCAGATTTACCCTAAAGATTATTAGTTCAAAACTAAAATGAAAATGCAAGAGTTTGATAGGAATCTTGGGGAATAGTTGTCAATTCCATTCCGTTCTAGCCTAAGCAGCCAAAACGTTCCATCCCTACATAAGAAAATGAAAAAGACAAGTATCAAAAAAGTCTAGTTCCTATTCCAATATCCACATGTTTGTTTCATTCATTTTGGCTTTCCTGTCTAAGTCTACCCTAATTTGGCCAAATTGTTCAAGGTACCTTTTTTGTTTTCTTCAACATCATCATCAACATCAGTCAATTATCCCATCTATTTGGGGTCGGCTTTATGAGTTCTTCTCCAATTAGCCCTATTGTAAATCATACCATCAGTTACTCCACAATCTAGCATGTCCCTTTTTTATCCCTTCCCTTCATGTTTTCGAAGGCCGACCTCTCCTTCTAATGCCTTCATTCCCTAACCTCTCCACCCTACATATTGGGACTATGCTTGGTCTTCTACTAACATGACCAAAACATCTCAAACAAGTTTCTCTCAATTTGTCATCTATCGGAACTATCTTTAGACTATCCCTAATATGTTTATTTCTAACTCTATCATTTAGAGTTAGCCACTCATCCAACGTAGTATATGCATCTTTGATGTCCTAACTTTGTTAACTTATCTTTTTCATTGCCCAACACTCTGCTCCATAAAGCATTGCAAGTTTAATAACCATTTTATAAAATCGTCCTTTTACGCAAATGGAGAATCTTTAATCGCACAAGACCCCGCTAGCTTGTCTACATTTTTCTCACCCCACTCCTAACTTATTTATTATATCTAAATTGAAACCTCTTTGAAATTTTACCATTGACCCCAAGTATCTAACTTCATCACAATGTGCAACTAGGTCATTTCCTATCTTCATTGGGTTACCCTTGCTATCATCTAATCCACTAAAGTTACACTCCATGTATTTTGTTTTAGTTCTACTAATTTTCAAACCATTTGACTCAATTGTTCTCCAAAAATCTAGCCTAGCGTTGATCTATTGTTTCGTCTCATTAATTAGTATTATATCATCCGCAAAAAACATACATCATGGCACTTCATCTTGAATCACTAACGATATAGCGTCCATGATTAGCGCGAACAGGTATGGGCTTAAAGCAGATCTTTGATGGAGTCCTACTCCAACAGGAATTCCATTGTCTCACCGCAAACGGTTCAAACGTAAGTGGTTGTACGCTCGTACATATCTTAAATAATCTCAACATGGTTATTGAGAATGTATTTATTTCTTAGAGTTCTCCAGATTAGTTTTTGGTACTCTATCATAGGCCATTTCTAGGTCAATAAAGAACATGGATATTCTTCCTTCTCCCTACATTTCTCCATCAATTGTCTTAGGATAAAAATCGCTTCTGCTGTTGACCTACTCGGCATAAACCCAAATTGGTTTTCTAATATATTAAATTCTTGTCTTGGGCGGCTCTCTATTACCCCCTCTCAAAGTTTCACTGTATGGCTCATGGTTTGATCGCTCGGTAATTGGCACAACTTTGAATATCTCCTTTATTTTATAAAAAGAAACTTATACGCTCTTGCACCACTTATCCGGCATATCTTTTCCTATGCTAAAATTTTATCGAATAACTATGTCAACCAACACACTCCACTCTCCCCTAAAATTGACCAAACTTCAATTGGGATAACGTCCGGTCCTAGCGCTCTATTCTTCATCTTTTTCAAGGCTTGATTCACTTTTGTTTCCATTATTTTGTTCATCATCCCCTCATTTGCCTCTCCTTCCATATTACCTCTATGTTCTGATTGACTGTTCAACAGTCTCTAAAGTAGGTTTCCCACATTTCCCTAATTTCTTTGTCTTTCACTAGAACTCCTTGGTTATCACCCTTGATGCATCTCACGTGGTAAAGAGATCTCTACTTCTCCTCTCCCATATCTTAACGAGCTTATAAATTCTTTTCTCCCCTTCCTTTATTTCCAATTTGGCATATAGGTCATCAAAGGCTTCATATTTGGCTTTACTTACAACTTTATTAGTAGTCATTCGCGCTCACTTGTAATTTTTCCAAGTTCTCGACTTCTGCCATATCATAAATTGTTTTTTCTTATCATGTATAGCTCTTTCTACCTCGGCGTTCCACCACCATGTGTCCTTCTGCAAACCTATTCTAGTTCCATTAGTTTCACCTAGAACATTTTGGTTATTTCATTAATGAGTCACATTTATATTTTTTTAATATAGTTAAGGCAGTTACAAAATTCCACCAATTTATTTAGAAAGTGATAAACATGGGAAACACTAACGTTAAAGCAAAGAGTTACCAATGCACTTACATTTTCTTCAAAAGATATCTAAGCGCCTATCACAAATGGAACAATGAAAACAGCTAAATCTCTGAAACACTCCAAGCCAAAGGAAAATAAGGTGACCACTATGTTGTGGGACCCACTACACAACATCGTTGACTGTGGGACCCACCTCTAGACATAGTTGACAAGATCCCAGTTTGGAAAGTTGACTTAGAGAATATTGCAAGCTATGTAATTTAGTGTAATTGATTATTCTTTTATTTTCTTTCATTTTTAGCCATCGTAATTGGCTCCTTGTGATCTATTTATACTTGAACTTTCCTTCAATTATAGATATACAATACATTCAAAGATATTGATTCCTCTCTCCCAATCCTTTCTTCTGTTTTCATTATTATTCCTTTTTTCCAATATTACGTTCAACATGGTATCAGTCAGGCAAGATTTCTAAACCTCTTTCACTCCATTTTACTATTTCAACCGGCTATACTGTTCCCTACCAGACTACGGCATCTTCTTCGGACCAGATTTTATTCTCCGGTGGACATTTGTAGCGGATTATCAGTTCTTTCTCTCGCAGGTCTATTTTTTCTTCTTGCGTTGTATTTCCTGCAGTTGTTTCTTCTTTGGCGTCGATCTACTTTTCCGGCAAAGCTCCTGCCGGCGGGAACCCACCTACCCATGTCGTTTTTTACAAGGCTAACCATCCGTAGGGTTAGATCTCTGTGTAGAGCTCTTTTTGACAGACTTCTACACGATTGACCTTCCAACGTTTCCTACTTTTCTACTTTGATCGACTGTCTCTGGGGTTTGTTTGTCTTTGACCCACCACTACTAGTGTCACCCTACCCCTAGTTTCCATTGGACCTGCTTGTCCACCTTCCATCAACGGTGGGCCCCTCTGTTGTTTTCTTCTGTTACTGCATGGGACGACAGCAAGCCCATTTTCTGGGTGTTCTTGTTTAGATCTCCGTGATTTTGGAAGGTTTCAGGTTGCGACCAAGACTAGTGATTTTGCCCTTGGCTTGGGTGTCCATCGCAGTTGGAGGCCCCACCTTCCATCACTGGTGGGGACCCCTTTGCTGCCTTTTCATGTTTGCTGCCTGGGACGTCTCTCCACCCAGTTCTTGTGTATTTTCCTTTGGATCTAAGTGGGACCAACACTTTTTCCACCTGGGTTTCGCACCTTCATATTCGCTCCTGCCTTTACGTTGTATCTACGATGCTCTCGATTCAGCGTGTGACTGGTGGGGTCCACTTCTGCAGCAATCTTCCTCTCGGAAACTACTGTTGCCCTTGGGTTTGCTCTCTGTTGCTGGTGGTGGTGTTGCTTTCGGTTGTAATTGGCTGCAACCTGCACTGTTATTTATTCTGGGCTTCTGGACCGGTATCTGGCACACATGGCTTCATCTACTGCCTCTTCCATGGCTTTTTCTGCCACCTGTAGGAACACCAGAGACCCACGGAAGAAGGGTATTCGTTTTTGCACTTTTTGCAAGATGACCAACCATTTCGTTGCATCATGCTACCAACTTCATGGCCAGCCACAACACGCTCATCTCTCTGCTACCTCTCTGGTTGCCCTTTCCTCTGATATGACTAATAACAATGCCCTAGTGACTAGAAATGACATTAACTTAATATTGGAACGACTAGAGCACCTTCAATCCTCCAAGGTCTTCATTGTTGTCTTTTCGCAATCAGGTACTAAGCCCCTCGCACACCATACCTCCACCCATTCTTGGCTTATTGACTCTGGGGCCACTCACCATATGGCTGGTATATCTCATCTCTTCTCTTCTCTTTCTCCAGCTTCATATGGTAAGGTCAAACTAGCTGATGGTTCGTTTAATGTTCCTAACATTGGAACAATCCATGTTTCTTCTACTTTGACCCTATCCTCTGTTTTGCTTGTTCCTAACCTCTCACAAAATTTATTATCTATTAGTGCTCTTATTAAAGCATTGAATTGCTCCGTCACATTCTTTCCTTCTCATTGTGTCTTCCAGGATTTGTCCACGAAGCAAATAATTGGTGGGGGTAGTGCAGTTGATGGCTTATACTTTCTAGACCCTCGTACTGCCACATCTACTGAAGCTTGTGCGATATCCTCCTTGGACGATGTGTGGCTTTGGCATTGTCGCCTGGGGCATCCCTCTGATTCTATTTTGAAGCAACTTGTTCCACCTTTGTCTTTCTCTACATTTGCTTGTAAACATTGCCAATACGGCAAACACAATAGACTTATTTTTCCATCCTCTCTTATAAACCTACCTCTACCTTATTTTTTCTTATCCATTCTGATGTTTGGCAATCTCCTTCTGTTTCTTGTGTTGGTTTTCATTATTTTGTCACCTTCATAAATGACTATTCTCGAATGACTTGGATATATTTGATGAAACACAAGTCGGAGGTGATCACTACATTTGCTTGTAAACATTGCCAATACGGCAAACACAATAGACTTGTTTTTCCATCCTCTCTTATAAACCTACCTCTACCTTATTTTTTCTTATCCATTCTGATGTTTGGCAATCTCCTTCTGTTTCTTGCATTGGTTTTCATTATTTTGTCACCTTCATAAATGACCATTCTCGAATGACTTGGATATATTTGATGAAACACAAGTCGGAGGTGATCACTTTTGCACCTTTTACAACTGGGTTCAAAACCAATTTTCTTGTAAAATACAAATTTTGCGTAGTGATAATGGGGGAGAATATTTGTCGCACTCCTTTGTCCAATTTTTTAAAGACCATGGTATGGAGTCTCAACTTTCTTTTCCATCTACACCTCAACAAAATGGTGTAGCTGAACGGAAAAAGCATCACCTCCTTGAGGTAGCATATTCCCTTCTTTTTACCATGCATGTCCCCAAGTCATATTAGCCTGAAGTTGTTTTAACCTCTTGTTACCTTATTAATTACATGCCATCCCGAGTGTTACAACACAAATCCCCTCTTGACCTTCTTTCCTTGCACAAACCAGTCCCTTCTCTTCCCTTGCATGTCTTTGGGTATGCTTGTTTTGTTCACCAGTTTTCTGGTAATAAACTATCTCCACGGGCCATGAGATGTGTCTTTTTGGGATACTCTCCCTTCCATAAAGGCTATAAGTGTCTTGATCTCCTCACTGGTAACACATATGTATCCATGAATGTCATCTTTTTGAGAGAGCCCTTTACTTTTGTTCAAATTCATCTCCTTATCCTCTTGTTCTTCCACTTCTCCCTATATATATTAATCCTTCGAATCCGGCCCAGCCCCTTTTGGTGTATCACCGCAAACCAAAGTCACAAATACCATTCTCAGGATATTAACGGGAACGACAATAACGGGATATTAACGGGAATCTAGGATTTATCGGGAATTTAACGGGAAAATCTCGCAGAAAATATAAATATTTAAAAAATAATAAATAAATATTTCAAATCTTGTGGTAGATTCAAATTATGTTCACCAGTTAAAATAGAAAAAAAATTCTTTTAGATTTATTTAATTTTATGGATTAAAGAAGTTTTCTCAAAAAAAAAATTAGATGTTTTATTTTACTTTTCATTAATTGGAGACTTAAATTTTTTTATTGGAGATTAATATTTAATTAAACCATTCAAACACTCCATTTTATTGTATAAATCTAGTGGTTATTGAAGTTAAATAAATATGATTTTTAATATTAGTTTGTATATGTTTATATTTTATAATAAAAAAAAATTACATTCAAAATGGAGAGGACAAGCCCAAGAGAAACATAGAAGAGGAAAGTTAAAAAAAAAAATCCACATCGAACAGTCAAACTTTTCTGACACCAGTTCCATGTATAAATGTTGGAAGGCATGATAGGAAATCTTGCACCATTTCAGCCTTTGCAGCAGGGGTTTGTGGGGCCATGAAAAAATAAAGTGTTTTTTTGTCGGGTTTTTCACTGCTACTGTACAAAATGGGGGAGTGAAAGTTAACGGTAAAAACGCGATATTATCGTTTCTCGCGATAAATATGTGATATTTACAATAAGTTGACGTTAAAAATGAATGTGGCGTTAATATCGCGTCTTTAACGCGAAAACGTTATTTTGCCGATATTTTCGAGATAAAATCGAAAACATCGACGGTGTTTGTGACTATGTCGCAGGCTGCCTACGCCTTCAACTGCAACTGACCTCCCTCCATCATCTGTCAGTGGCCCAGATCAGTCAACCATTGACCTTAATACTCCCATTGCTCTTCGGAAAAGTAAGCGTGCTTGTAACGATCATCCCATTGAATATTTTGTGTCATATCATGTTGTTTCTCCTTCCTATTACAGTTTTCTTACTAGACAACATTAAGATTCCAAAGAGGATTGACACTGGTCTTCATGATCCCTCCTGGAAAGCCGCAATGGAAGAAGAATTGGCAGTTTTGCGAAAAATAAAACCTGGGAGGTGGTTCCTCTTCCTTTAGGAAAGACTTCAGTTAAGTGCAAATGGGTCTTTGTTTTGAAGCATTATCCTAACGGGTCCACTGCCAAATATAAGGCCCATTTAGTTGCCAAAGGCTTTACACAGACATATGGAGTTGATTATCATGAAACCTTCTCTCATGTCACCACGATTACCTCTGTTCGAGTATTGTTTTCTATTGCTACCTCTCGGGACTGGCCCCTCCAACAATTGGATGTGAAGAATGACTCTCTACATGGTGATTTACAGGAAGAAGTTTACATGCTTTTCCCTTTTGGATTTGTCAGACAGGAGGAGAAACAATTTGTATGCAGACTTAAGAAGGCTATATATGGTCTTAAGCAATCTCCACGAGCATAGTTTGATACATTCAGTAGTGCTTTTTTGCCGTATGATTTTTCTCGGTATCAGGCAAATCATTCAGTGTTTCTCTACAGTGTTTACTCAGTTGTGATGATTCTTGTGGTATATGTTGATGATATTGTCCTTACTGGCAATAATGATGTTGTCATTTCTACATTCAAAGTCTATCTGTAGCACATCTTTGATATTAAAAATTCTGGGCCTCTTCGCTACTTTCTTGGGATTGAGGTAGCTCGTTCCTCTACAGGACTCTCTCTTTCTCAACGAAAGTATGCTCTCGATTTGTTACAGGATGCAGGGTATTTTGGATGTAAGCTTGCTGACACTCCATTGGATGTTAACACCAAGCTATCTGCTTCAGATGGGACCCTTGTTAATGATACTGCCTTCTATCAGCGATTAGTCAGAAAATTGATTTATCTTACTCTCACTCGGCCATATTTATCATATGTTGTTAGTGTAGTCAATCAGTTCATGCATGCCCCTCGTGATACTCATATTCATGTTGTCTTTCGCATCTCCAGTATCTTAAGGCTTATCTTGGCTGAGGGTTGTTCTATGCACAATAGTTTCACTTACCAGTTCGTGGCTATTCAGATGTTGATTCGGTCGGGTCTCCTGATGACCGTTGCTCGGTCTAATGCTAAAGCAGAAAATCGTGTCATGGCCAATACCGCTTCTGAGTTACTTTGGCTTCGCCAATTCCTCTCTGAGCAAGCCTTGCCCCAATTGATCCGTTAATCATGTTTTGTGACAACCAGGTTGCCATCAACATAACCTCAAACCCTGTCTCTCATGAACGGACAAAGCATATTGAAATCAATTGTCACTTCCTTCAAGAACACATTTCTGAAGGTCGGATCTTCACTCCTTATCTCAAATCCAAAGACCAACTTGCAAATATGTTTACCAAGGTTATGTCTCGCACTCAACTAGATCATGCCTTATGCAAGCTGGGCTTTACACGATATCTTCGCCCCAGCTTGAAGGGGGAGTGTTGTGGGACCCACCACACAACTGCTGACTATGTGGGACCCACCTCTGGACATAATTGATCATGATCATCCCAGTTTAGAAAGTTGACTTAGAGAATATTGCAAGTTGTAATTTAGTGTAATTGATTATTCTTTTATTTCATTTCCTTTTTAGCCATCTTAATTGGCTCTTTGTAATCTATTTATAATTATACTCTCCTTCAATTATAGATATACAATACATTCAAAGAGAGTGATTCCTCTCTCCCAATCATTTCTTCTCTTTTCATTATTATTCTAATATTACTTTCTTTCTTTTTGAAAATTTATTCTAATATTACTTTCAACACACTAAAACAAAACTGACAACCATGCAACTGGACCACAAAACTTAGTTGGTTTAAGATACACACTACTATAGGCACTTGCTTCACATGTAGCTTTATGAAAATAGCATTAAGACATTGGACATTTGCACCTATTTCATTGAATTGAATGGTGTATTAGAATTAAATTATACTCCTTCTGTTCCAATTTAGTTGTCTAATATGGATTTTGGGATTGCCCCAAAATAGTTGTGTCATTCATATTGAAGTAGCATAAAGTGTGTTGAAAATGGATGAGATCACACGGAGTGCCAGTGACGCAGGACAAGACAAAAGGTGACTCTAAAGGTGACCCTAAATACCTAATTGCGATTTATGAAGTAATAAAAACTAAATGAGACTAAAATTAAAATTAAAATTAATAATAACAATTAGAATAATAAAATCTACCACAAACAAACATGAAAATTTTAGGAATTGAATATAAGCAATTATATTTAATTCAAATCAAGTTATAGCTCATAGGTAGAAGGCTTCAAAACCAAGAGGAATATCAGACCACACAACAGTGATGTGTAAAACAGAGTGGGACAGCAGGAACAGGCTTAAAGAAAGCAGGACAGGTGTATGAGAGGGTTTAAAAGGCTTAAGGAAAGCAGGACAGGTGTATGGGAGGGTTTTAAAAGGCTTAAGGAAAGCAGGACAGTGTATAAACAGCAGATCTGGCTTCTAGAGGGGCTGAAGTCAGCTTACGATACAGATCTGAAGTGTATTGACAGATCTGGAATTCTGGGATGTTCTAACAGCAATTTGGCAGGTCTAACGTACAGATCTGTGACTGTGGAATGAAGTTGCTGCAGGATGGCAGGCCTTGGAAGGGACAACAATGGGTTTTGGTTCAGGTTAGGATGGCAGAAATCAGTAGGATTGAGAGAGTAGGTGGCGGCACAAGGAGAGGTGAATAGGTGGGGGTTTAAGGCTGGATCTGAGTTTTGGAGGTCAGTAACAATGAGGAAGGATCGGCTATGTCTTTTGCAGAAAAGAGAAGAGAGAAGAGAGAAGATACTTGTACCTGGAGGAAGAAGGAGGAGGAGGAGGGCTTCACGCCTTTCGGTTTCTCACCGCAATCAATAGCATGTAGCAGCAAGAGAATTTCTTTATTTCATCGTATATGTCATGCCCAAAAGGGCTACAAAGCTTTATAAGGCTATCTCACTTACTAAAAGAAACTAAAACAGGAAATTACTAGAAAATAAAAGGAAATAACTAGAAAATAAAAGGAAATAGCCCAAAATAGCAGCACAGAGATGCACCGCATCAGCTAGCCTTATATAGAGAATTCCTTAAAAAATACAAATGTTTCAAATGAGACAACTAAAATGGGACGGAGGAAGTACAATAAAAATAGAATTGACAAAATATGATACAAAAACATGGATTTATTTAAATTTATACATATATTCACATTTTAGTTTATATGCATGTGCATATTTATATTTTAAAATTGAACCAAAATGGGTCTCATCTAAAGTGTAAATATTGACTATACTATAGCTACTAAAAGAAAAGAAAAAGTGCACAAGAATATCGGATATTCAAAAATTACATTAAAGTCATCAAAATAGTGATGGCTTAAAAAATATAATTTCTAAGATTGGATTGAGTGATTTTCATAATGTTTCATCTTTATGTTATGCTCTCTCAATGGGCTATCAAATGGTGGGTAAAATGGGTCTCATGTAGGATGCAAATTGTTAGGATTTAAAAATAATTTAAAGTAACTGACATTTAAAGAGCCTAAAAAATGACTTCTACGATATTGGATCAAGGTGATTTTGTTTAAGTCTCACGGAATTGAAGATCTTTGAAATAGACCCATCAATCTAGATAAACGTGGGTCAATCATTCATTAAATTAATGGTCAATATTCATTTGATGGACACCTAAAAGTGTCATGTGGGAAGAGTGTTGGAGATGTTTTAACCTCTTAACTATTCTCCATTCATAGTTATGTTAAAGTGGTCACCAACGACCTTGTGAGGCCCACCTTGCCCCCAATCACACCCCTTCACTTCTCACACCCACCTACCCTCCTAAATTGGATCCTTACCCTATTTGACACCATTCCAATTTAGATGAATCATCGGTCCACCCCATGAAATTTTTACCATTGAATAAAATTGAATCCTTGGGACCTTAAAACATGGCTTTGTTTATCTGATCAAGGTGATGTTCATAGGTACCCTATTCAAGAAATGACATTTCCAAGATACCACAAATAAAGCATTGTAGGGGATCCGAGTATGTGTGTGTAGAGAGAGAGAGAGAGAGAGAGAGGCATAAATGATCAATGAAACAACTAAGAGTGTAGATGAGAGTACTTACAATGAGAACCAACAGTGAACTAAAGAAGAAAAGAACATATCCAATTAAGTTACGGCGTCTCGTGTTAATCTTTGCTTCATTGTACGCTAGAATTGCAAGTGTCCCAAGTGCAAATGGTTGATATACAAGAGTCAGTACCCTTGTCGGGTGGTATTTCTGAACAATGAAACAAACAATCGACAATATGTTTACTCCATTAAGAAACCCTGCATTCTCCAAGTACATCAAATAAAAAATAGAATGATATCCATCCACTATGCCCAGTGATGCCTAAACATGTCATGCTATAGCAAAAGGTCATAAGTTTTATGCAAAAAAAAATGAATTATTGAACATGATGAGATACAGAACTGTTGCCTACTTTGAAGCGTTTAGGTGTCATAGATTATGTCGGCAACATCCCTGCAGCTTGAGACTTGGGAAACATTCAAAACCACTCAGACTAGTTGCACTAAAGACAAAAACCGAATAATGGACTGGCAATATCTTGAAAGCATAACCTAAAACGGAGAACAGTTAAGTCAATTAACCACTTACCAGAAAGATTTCGACATAGTAATCTTCAATCGTCAACACACTGTTCCAAGAAAAAAGACAACCATTTCCCAGAATCCAACATACAAGCATTGCAGCATATTTACCCTGATTAAACAGTACGATATTAATCATTTCTTCAAAGCATAACCATCAAAATATAAAAATCCATACGCATAAAGCAAATAAAAGACAAAAAGGAAATTTGAACCTCATGTTTGATAACAGCAACATTGTCATCATAGGAAGCCATGCTTGTGCCCCACACACTAATCCTGCGAAAACAAATAAATCAGCATAAGAATACAGAGTAAAATAATCTTAACAAATATCATAGTATTGAGATACCATAATCCCATGGGTGACTAGGTGACCCATAACACATGCTAGATTACAAATACATCTTTAAATAGAGAAGCTAAAGACTCTTACAAAAATAAAAACATGATAGACAAATAAAGGATGTTAGGACCTGGGCTTTCAGCCCAAAAGACTAGCATGTTAGGTAGAGTGACCCAAGTCCTTCATGAACCCCTAGATCTCCCTCTACACTTCCAATGTGGGACGCGTTCGCAGCAGCCCTAACAATCACCCCCTCAAACGAGCCTCCGGCGGATAGAGCGACACCGGCCATCCCGTTTGTCTGGAGGATCTCCTAAGCCCACATGAAGTAGCCTGGGATCTGGCTCTGATACCAATTGTTAGGACTTAGGCTTTTATCCCGAAAGACTAGTATGTTATGTAAAGTGAATCAAGTCCTTTATAAACCCCTAGATCTCTCTCTATACTTCCAATATGGGACTCATTCGCAGCAGCCATTGTAAAAAATACCACTGGTATTTTTGTTTTTACCACAAAAATACCGACAAAATAACGTTATCGCATTAAAAACGAGATTTTAACGTCGATCCCATTTTTAACGGGAATTTAAAGTTAAAAACGTGTTTTAACATGATAAATGGTAAAATCGCATTAAAAACGTGTTTTTACCAGTATTTTTCTAGGAAATTCTCCCTTAAAACCATTCGCATGTGAGGAGTTTTTCCGCCACTCGCAAGTGGCAACTGGCGATTACTCATTTCCCTTCTTTATAGCCCCACATTGACTAAGAGTTTTACTCTTTAGTCGATGTGGGACAAACTGACAAAGTGCATTTGAATTTTTGGCCTGGCCGAGAGACACAAGTTTGGCCATTTGGCCCTTTGTGTTTTTTTTATATAATCTAAACAACATCTCTAATTAATATTATATAATTTAATCATACTTATAAAAAGAGACAAAATAGAAATTATTTTAAAATAAGAGTAGAATTTGTTAACTATTTTAATTAATGTGGAAAACAAAAATAATAAAAATAAGAATCTAAAAAGTGAAATTTGATACTAATATTTAATGGATTTTGTTCTAAATTTTGAAGAAAAAAATACATGTGCAACTAAAAATAAATAAATGACTACCAATTAACAAAAAAAGTTAAATAATATGAATAAGACATATTTAAAAATTAGTTTTAATTTTCTATATTATTTAAAAGTAGTAGTTGATGAAAACTTTAATTCTTAAAATGAAATCGTCATGACAAAGCAAATAAGATTTCTACAATTATTAATAATGAGTTAGTTATTAAATAGGCATTTGTTGTGCAAAAATAAAATAAATAACATATAGTTTTATTTAAAATCTTAATTCAACTCTTCAATTAAATCTTACTTAATAATTTAATATTATTTATAATATTATATTAATGGAACGAGTTTGATATGGTATTTAACATGAACTCATGTAGAATTTATGATATTTTTTTACTCAAGAAATATTATATGAGAATTATTTATTTATTATATCTTTTTATTATTTTTTAAATAATTTTATTTTCTGCGAGATTTTCCCGATAAAAAATCGAGAATTTGAAAATATCCCATTATTGTCGTTAATATCCCAAGAATGGTATTTGTGACATTGGCAGCAGCCCCAACAATCCCCCCCTCAAACAAGGCCCTCTGGTGGAGAGAGCAACACCGGCCATCCTGTTCGTCTGGGGGATCTCCTGAGCCCACATGAGGTAGCCTGGGATTTGGCTTTGATACCAGTTGTTAGGACCTCGGCTTCCAACCGAAAAGATTACCATATTAGGTGGAGTGACTCAAGTCCTTTATAAACCACTAGATCTCCCTCTACACCTCCAATGTGGGACTCATTCCCAGCAGCCCCAACAAAGCCCAACAGAGGAATATAACAGTCATTTAGCATTGAATGGGTAAGCTTGAACGTTTTGAAGATGGAAATTCTACTCAGACAATAATGTTAAGAATGTGAAACGCATCCATCCCAAAGAACCAAAAAAACTAAGGAACTTGAAGTCCTGTACCTTCATTTCTATGTTTTCTTGAGCAATGTCAACCGCATCATCCACACTCCCTAGTGCAATTAGATGGTTCTTATTGCCAATAGGGGTAAATACTCTTGGTAAGTGCTCATTGTTGCAATCATAAATGTCATGAGTTCTATTCATGTGAGTCAAATAGGCAATTGACCCATGTAAAACAATTTGTTAAATCCAACTATAGTTTCAACCCCAAATAAATGAGATAAATAGCTTTGATGATGAGGGTAAAAGTCAATGTGGTTCAAACTCATGTTACCTTTAAAAAGTAATAAGACACAAAAGAAAGATCTATTGGAAAGAACATACCACTAAAATTGTAATGTAACAAAACTGCCCAAAACTTGGGCTTGATATACTAATACTTAAATTGCTCAGAAATCAATCCCTTAGAAATGTAGGAGTGATGCTCTTTTTCTTCTCTCTCACTCTAATTAACATCAGTTACATCTTAGCTCCAACCAGAAATAATTTGGATATTAATTTGTGGCAGAATGTGTTGAAGAAACAACGTCACTCAAGTTGTTTATGCTCTTCATTCTCGCACAAAGCTATAAAATATTAGTGATATTTGAACCTATTTGAGAGAATTGTTCTGACTCGGTGGCCATGCCTAGTGACTCAACTCAGTCAGCCAAGGAGTTGATCAAACTCAACTGAGCTATCAGCTTGGCGACCTGAGTTGAGTCCTTGTTCTGGGTCTATACACTTTCGTCTAATCCAAAAGAGTATAAAATCATGAAAAGGCCAATAGCAGAAAATCCAAACAGCAAATGTAATTTCATCAAACTAAACCATCAATCCAAGGACAAAACCATTCTGAAACAATTTTCTGAATATTCCAATCAACAGCCAACTGCAAAAGAGAGAGAGAGAGAGAGAGAGAGAGGATCCAAATCTTTGAAGAATCCGAGATGCACATCAAATTCCAGTTCTAATGCACATGAAGCAAATAAACAGAGAGAGTTCAACAACTGGGTATTGTAAAAAACTGTAAAATGCATCTAAATTAAAAAACCTAGAAAGATTTGTGGTTCAAACGAACACATAGAAACACAAAATCCTCAACTGGATCCCCAAGATATAGCAAAGTGAATCAAAATTGACTAGTAAATCTAAACGTAACCAGGAAACAAAAGGCTGCATTTACAGTAACGAGACAGAGACAGAAAGGAAAAAATATCCAAAAGAAGAAGCTGATCAACTACAGAACCCAAAAAAAACAATGTTTTAAAAACACTCACCCGGCTTTCTGTGCTCTGCAAGAATCCCAGTTCGGACTTCAAACTTGAGATCTTCACAAAAGTCGTATTACAGACATTTAACACAGAGAGGGGGGATAGAGAAGAATATTTGAAAGTCAACTATAGATTCAGAAAAATCAATTATAGCAAGCTAGCAACTCTTAGATTCCCACTTACCAAACGAAAGAGTCCCATTGGAATACTAAAGCAGATTCCCCCGGATTCTGCTCCCATTTTCAAGGGACCCATTTCTAGGACATTATTGTCAATTTATCCACGCAGCCTTGGAGCGTTCTTTCCCAATATAGGTTTGAAGTTCTCATCTCGTGCATAGGAACAGGCAATCGTTTATCGTTTGACCACTGAATGAATAATGGTGAGAGTTGAAATAAGTACGTTAACGTCCCAGATTCATTGCTCTAGTACAAGCGTTTGAATCACCCGACCATGCTCATTTTCAGATATGATCATATCAAAAAACCAACCAAAGCTGCGTATGGATGAGGGGGTCTAAGGGTAAAGGGGGTTACCCCTCATTATCCTTGGATGCGTTTGGATTGAGGGTAAACTTCCAGGGGGTGTATCAGAGTGAGGGTATTCAAAACGATTACTTTTGCATTGAAAGGATATTGAAAAGGTTAGAAAAAAAAGGGTAAGGAGCGGTGTTATCCGGTTACTCTCGGTTAGCAAACAAAGGCTGCGTTTTGATTGGGGTAAGAGGGGGTAACCCCCTATTACCCTTGTTACCCTCGTTTGATAACAAAGAGGTGAGGGTAAAAATTTAAAAATTTACCTCCCTCATCCCATTTTTTAATACTCTTTTAAAGGTTGGAGTATTCACAATACTCTAACCCTCAATACTCCTTATCTTCCTCTCTTTATCAATTATATATTATAAAATTTAAATTTTTCAAAAAAAATAAAAAATAAAAAAAAAAAAATATATATATATATATATATATATATTTCAAGTAATTAACAATTTAATTTTGTTTGAAATTTATTTTAAAAATATGTCAACATTTTCAATATGATGCATTTGAATGAGGGTAAATTTTACGGGAATTACCCTTGAGTAGGGTATCTATTAGTAGGGATAAATTGACATATAAATAATTTTATAATAGTTAATATTTTTATTAAATCTATCTAATATGAATAATAAAAATAAAATTTTATAAAACATAATTGTCAAAATATTCTATTTTTAAAGGGTGATTCTGTCAAAATTTCAATAAAGTCTCGAAACTCCGAAAGAGTTTGAGGTTCATCATAATCTCTTTCAGAGTAATTAACAATTTCTTCTCTTAGAAGTTTATTTTAAAAATGTGTCGACATTTTCAACATGATGCATTTGAATGATGGGTAAATTTTACAGGGGTTACCCTTGAGTAGGGGTAACTGTAAGCAGGGATAATATGATATAACAATTTTATAAGAATTAATATTTTTTATTAAATTCATATAATATAAAAAATAAAATAAAATTTTATGAAACATAATTGTCAAAATGTCTTATTTTTAAGGAGTAATTATGTCAAAATTTCGAAAAGGTCTCGAAACTCCAAAAGAGTTTGAGGTTCATGGTAATATCTTTTGGGGTAATTAGCAATTTATTCTGTTGAATGTTTATTTTAAAAATTTATCAATATTTTCAACGTGATGCATTTGGATGAGGAGTAAATTTTACAAGGGTTACCCTTTAGTTGAGGTAATTGTAAGTAGGGGTAACTTGACATGTTAACAATTTTATGAGAATTAATATTTTTATGAAATTCATATAAGATAAAAAATAACAATTATAATTTTTTATGAAGAGATATGTTGATATTTTTATTCATTTATTGGGATTTAAAATAATAATATCAAAAAAAAATCTTTATTTATTTTTTTAATGTTAGAATGCAAGTGTTCATTTTAAATTATAATTATAAAAAATAGATAATATTATTATAAGTTATATTATTAGAATTTACTTCATTAATATTATTTAATAAGTATATTTTATAAAAAAAATCAAAAAATATTAATATATCAGGTTACCCTTCCTTGAAGTTACCAAATAATATTTTTTACCCTTAGAATAAATATTTATTTTACCACTATAATTACCAAACAAAATAAAGGTAATTCTGGTCACCCCTACTCAAGGGTGACCCTTACTCGGAGTAACCCCTCTAAAATTTACCCCTCATCCAAACGCAGCCAAAGGGTAATGGGGAGTTACCCCCATCACCCTCCTATACCCCCAATTCAAATGTAGCCTTGTTTGATAATTATTACTTCTTTTGTTTTAAATTAGTTGTCTTATATGGATTTTAAAATTGTCATAAAATAGTTGTCTCATTTATATTGAAGTAGTATAAAATGCGTTGAAAATAGATGATATCCTAACTTTATATGGAGAGTTCCTTAAAAATTACAAATCTTTCAAATAAAATGACTAAAATGAGAGAGTACTAAATAGAAGTATATAGAGATAATCCTTCATTTCCCTTATACTCTCCTCATCCAAATGAAGCCCCACATAATGACGGACAAGGATCTCACATATTTCTCCTGCTATTAGAGAGCCATTTGGCCGAAAAAATCAAGTTCAAATGTCATGCATCTTCAGAAATTCGACTTGGATTGGAGAAACAATGCTCCGGGGTAAATTTTAATGTCAATCATCCTAACGGTAAAGATAATTTTCAATGATATTGTTTAAGGTACATTAAAATTTTAAATTATTTATCAATTTTTAAATATAAAGATATATATTTTTATAAAAAATTATAGAATGGTTAGATTCATCATTTGATGGATCAAATAAAATAAAAAATTTAATTAAATACTTTCATTTATTTCATTTAAAGTGGATCTAATAGTTTTATAAAATTTCTAAAAAACCACTATATGTATCTCTAAAATTTGTATGAAATGAAAAAGTAATGAGTAAGAGAAAATACAAAATTATTCGGGGAGGATATTTTTATTCTCAAAGGAATTGTGAAAATCTCTTGAGAAAGTCTCTTGAAGGAATTCTAAGAAAATTTGTCTGAAGTCTTCTCTTCTCACCATAGGATATTAGAGAAAGTGAATTCCATATTAGATATTTACTTACATTGAATTTCTATTTTTTTATTTTTTTTTGAAACTTTCAAAGTTTTTAGGACATATTTTTAACAGTCAATTATACAATACTCCATAAAATACTATTTTCTTACAAAAATATGTTCACATTAGATTTTTTATTTTTCTCCTCTCATAATTTTCTATATTTCTAAAAATAAATTAAAGAAACTGAAGGAGAGAAATCCATATTGACATTTTATCACCAATATGCTTGTACAGGTGAATATACAAGCGTTTATAAAAATAATTCTTTATATATCAAATGAGTAGTTATTTAATGTACAATTATAAAAGAATATAATGTTATTAAACATAATAGTCATTGTAATTAAAATATTAAACCATGTAAAAAAACAATTGGTATAGAGCTCTCTTATCTACTATTATCATTATTTATTAAAATTAAATAAATAAAAGTCATAAGTATTTTTTATCTTTATAATATTGATAAATTTTAATTATTTTATAAAAGTACTCTCTTTAATAAATTAATATGCCATTAATATATCACTAGAACTTTGTAACTCAATAAAATGGTATTTTTCCGCTGCACATTTTTACCACGTGGCCTTCTCTTGCCGAAGTGTGCCCTTGCGTGCGTAAGAATGGTAGAAAAGGCCAAAAGGGAATTTAAGTCCCTACCAAAAATGTATGATGAAGAAGAATTTAATTATCTTACAAAATTAAATAAAGATTTGTCAGTGCAAGATTTGGATAGAAATTAGCTTCTCTAAAAATTTATAATTATTAAATTTAAACTAAATAATTTTCATTTTTATTTTTAAAAATTATATTTTTCATTAATTTCTCAATAAAAATCCAAGCACATGAAAATAACCCGATATTTCTGAGTGCCGTTAATATCCTAAGAATGATATCTGTGAGTCCTAAGAGTAATTCAACTAAATTACTTAGATGTATTGTTATTATGGATGTAAATGGATTTTTAAAATTTAAAATTTGAAAGTATTCTATCTAAAATAAAAGAATTTTCGGATGTAAATGATCATTATCACTTGTTTTATTTATATTTTTCAATAGTTTCTTTCGTTGTATCTTTAAAAAATATTCTTTAGATTATTATTTTTAGTTTTCTCTTGTAATATCTATCTAGTAACATGTTGTATGAGTTATTTATAAGATTTAGATAAATTTTTTTATACGGGGACGTAATTATTTACTTAATTTAATTTTCATTTTATATAAAAGAATGACAATATTTCTAGTTTTGTACGTATTCGATTGTGAATCCAACACATGAGTGGATTCGAGTCTGAATCATGTATTTATGATTAAAATATGAATCTGACGTGACCTAAATCTGACATTTTAAATGAATTTAAAATTAAATTTTATCTAAATCTTACTTGTTTAAATCAGATTTTTCTCAAATTTGAACTAATAACAGGTCAAACTAACAATTCGGATCATATTGAACAATTCAAACCAGTAACTTGGGTTGGATGGAGTACGGGCTCAATACTTTTTAATATTGTTCAGGTTGAATTGATTAAAACCTAGTCTAACCTGTTCGAGTTTAAGTTCTAGACTCAAGTTGGGCTTATTTTCGGATCCAAATATCATGTCCGAATTAGAATTTGGGATGGGCCTGAACCTAGTACATGAAAGCTCAAGTTTATTATGGAAACTCAAATTTGAGCCACATTAATAAATAGTCAAAAAATTTCCTTTGTCCATGAGAAACCTGAGCCCAAACTGACTCGTATGAAATGGGTATGGGGCTTCCCAGGTTTGAAATTGGGCTTGGGTCCTTAAATTGTTATTCAGTCTTCGGCTTGGAGAAGCCTAAAACCAATATTGGTTCCCTCGACTTGTAATTCTAATTAAAATGATTGTTTAAATTTTGTACAAAAATCACAGTTGTTAGATCCATTTTAGGGTTGTTTTGTCTCGTTAGTTGAACGTTTTGGTATTTTGGCCCGTTTTGGTGTTTTATTTAAAAAAAACTAATATTCAAAATTAAAAACATAATAAAATAAGACGACAATAATACAAACTTACAAATATATTGAAATTAATTGTTTTCATCATTTTACACTGATCTACATATATATTTATAAATTATTGCTAAATACTATTCATATTTTTATTTTCAATTTATAATAGTGTAATAATTAAATATTAATTTAAATTTGTTTGAATTTTACTCTATATAAATTAAATACAAATTGAATTGGACCAAAAAAACCTAAGAAATACCTAAGAAATAAACTTAAATTCTCATTTTATTCAAATTCACAGCACACCAAGTCAACTTCATTTTGTCTCTAATTTTTTCACATACAGTAAAAACAAACCATAAAAATTGGAAAAAAACTTTTAGGAACTATAATTGTGCCAAATTTCAGCTCAAAATTCTATTCATAACCACGTGATCATGGTTTTCAAAATCACCTGAGTGTTTTTAAATTAAAGATGCTTAATGATTTGACCACTAAAATCAAGTAAATATAAATTGAATTTAAAAATCAAAATTTGTATAACTATATCTCATAAATTATACTTCCCAGTTGTATGGTTAGATTTTATATGAAAAAATAAAAAATCTAAAATCAGTAGAGTAGAATAGATTGAGCCAAAGCGAGCCCCAACCAAATCTGGTCCGTTATGGGCTGGACTTTTCCAAGAAGGCTGGAGCTTATTTATATATCTACAATGTCTCAGCATGTCCGATTAAAATATTTAAAGTTTAAGCCCTTCTATTTTAAATCTATTTATTTTGTAACTTATTTTTTCAAATTATTTAAGAAAACTTAATAATTTAAACCATTTTAAATTGGTGAACTTAAACAAAGAAAAGTGAGGTGGAATATGAATTATCTAACTATTATATATATAGTATATAAAAAAAATTAGACATAAAAGGCCAAGCCCAAACTCGGTAACTCGGCTCCTTGCACAAAAGTATTTGTTTAAGTTTGGTTTGTGCCGATCGTGGCCCGAGTTCAGCCGAATGAACTCGGTCTAGCAGCCATTGTGTCAATTTGATGATTTTCAAGGGCATTTGTGTAATCTGAAAACAATATACCAGAAGTGAGAAGCCACACTAAGGCGGGAAAAATCAAAATAGTCACTACCTGAATTGCACTTTTTGTGCCCTAATCTGCTTCCATCCTTGATTTCCTTCTTCGTTCCAATTTTCTGTTCTCTGAGAGAAAGCCTTCCACATTTTTATAGGAAATGGAGAGAATCCATGTGTCAGTTCGAGCTAGGCCACTCTCTCCAGAAGAGGCGAAAACCAGCCCATGGAGAATCTCTGGCAATTCCATCTCCATCCCCAATCACTGGACCAAATTCGAATTTGGTCAGTTCCTTATTTGTTTTCCAATTTTCTCAAATTTCTCTATATCTGTGCCCTTTTTCTTGTCATTCATTGCTTCCTCTCTATCATTTCGATTGTTACAGATAAAATTTTCGGAGATGACTGCAAGACTGCAGAAGTCTACGAAGCTCGGACAAAAGAGCTTGTTGCGGCTGCCGTCCGTGGATTCAATGGTATAGCGTTTGTTCCATCTTACATCTTTCCCCTTAAGGGTGCATTTGGATGTGTGCCAAAACGTCAAGAGATGTTGACAGTTGTCTTTCTAAGCTTGCTAGTTTTCTTACATTTTTGTTTCAACTCCACAATGTATGTGTGCTTGCTGTCTGATTTGTTTTGGGACATTGAGGTTCTGTTTGAGTACTTGAGAAAATTCTCCCCCTTTTCTTCGATGTTTTTTACCATTTTGTTTATATTCTACCGAATATACTGATTTAGCATGAAATAGTCAGAGGAATCCAGTAATTAGGGATTTTTTTTTGTAACTGAATAGTTAAGGTTTTGGTGAGATTATTAACAGACAAAAGGTTAGAAGATAAGGACAAGAAGTGTGGAAGGTAGAGAAATGCTAGATGGAGAGGAGCAACACCTTTAACAGAAACAGTAGTTTATGAACCATTAGCAAGATGAACATGTCCCAATTGTGAATGATCAAGGGCAGAAAAGAATGTCGACAGGCCTGTCATGTGATCAATGGTCCCCAAGTCCATTACCCAAGGGCTATATGGGGAGAGACATGTAGTGCAGTGGAGGATGATGACTGATTCGGGCGAGAGTGGCTGCAAAGGAAGAGAAAGAGCCGATACCTTCCCACTGTGACATCTCCAAAAGATAAGTGTGATATTCATGTTGTGGCACCTGATGAATCGTCATGGTCTCCCCTTTGGTGAGTTGGCGGTGAGGATGAGCTACCCAATATATAACTAATATGATTACCTTGCTGGAGACAGAATTGTGGTGGTCGACTATCAATGTTCAAACACTTACTGAAAAAGTGATTTGTCCTTTTACAAGAAGTGCAACAACGGTTGTTCTTGCCACGTCCTTTCCAACTGACCCTCATCTAGGGGTTTCCTTAGGGTGACCAGTATTCCTGTTATAGGGGTCAGTTGGATCGAAACTAGGAGGATGTGCAGTAAATCTGTCTAGTAGTGGCAAAGGCATAGTTATCCATATATAAGGGTCCAATATACACGGTAGTCCTTGACGCCCGTGGCTTGTAAAGGCTTGTGTGCATCCGGAGATTTACCTATTGCCCTCGTACTCAGGGAGAGGTGGGGTCCTTGGGGTTCTTCATTGTAAAAAAAAACATGGCAGTCTTATGTTTCTTGTTTTGAAGGAGCATGGCATACATAGTAGAAAAATATGGCATGATACTATCATAGACTATCCAAGAAGTTGTGCATAGAGGAGCTCCATGTCAGAATTATGACCAACGAACAATTGATATGTATGCTGAGATTCAATAATTTTTTTGTAAATTTCAATTTCTTTGGATCAAAGAAGATGATGTTCTCAGCATAGTCAAGTTCTTGCCATAAGGTGTGTGAGTATAATACTCAACAAAAGTTTTGTCACCTTGTCTTAAATTGTCTATTTCTTGGCAAAGTTGATAAATCCTGCCTGGATTTTTCTGGTCGGCATATAATTTCTGAACATCATTTCTTACATCATTTGCTGTTGGCAAATATTATCCTCCATGGAGTCCAGGAGTTAGTAGATAACCTACCAATTGTTGGGTTTTCGTTCTCTTTGATTTTTGGCTTTTTGGGGTGGTTTGTGAAGATTCCCATCAATGTATTCCAATCTTTGTTTTTCTATTAGAATTTTTTTGGTTACTCTAGACCATTGGAGAAAGTTATGCCCATTTTGGATTCTCTGAAGTTTTATTATCCCTGGCAATGGTGAGATAATGACAGTGCAAAGAAGATTCAATAAGAAGAGAAAAACAGCAGCAAAAAGAATATGCAATAGAGAATTCAATATAAGCACCTAGAATGTGTAAAAAAGATTGAAGGATAAATGACAAGATGAAAAAAAATAGACAGTAGAACAGAAAACTAATGCAATATAATAGGAAAGGAACATCAAGGATACCAAGGAAAGGACCCACTCAGTGGCACCCATCCTAGATCTAATGGAAGATCAGATATAGGGGATGAAGAATATAGCTAAAAACGATAGGGGTATGGTGGGGTCCCCCTGTCTGAAAACAGGTTTTGAAGAAGTTGGAAGGTCAGAAAAATACCGTTTCAGGAATTTTCTGGAAATTCTGTAAAAAAGGATGAAAATAGAAATTTCTGACCTGTAAAATCCAGTTAAACATGACCAAGATTATAACCAAAGGATTTGCAGGAGCATCAATCTGCCAGTCACAGGAGAGTCCCTATACAATTATAGAATGTCGAGTAGGAGAATACTCGACTGAGATAACTTCCCAGAATCAAGCTCTGATACCATGATTAATTCTGCAGCAGGAGAAAGAGAAGAAGGTGAAGAAGAAAAGGAAGAAGTGGCTGTTGTTTGAGAGAGAATGGAAAAATATATTTTTCCTTTTATCATTTCATTCACAAGACTGGTATATAAAATACGTTGTACAAGATTACAGGAGAGAATTCTTCCCTTAATTGAATGGATGTACAAAGGTTACAGTCAATGATAATAAAATTACATTATAGTCAACCTTGCTAAGTTAGAAATGTACGGTGTTATGAGAGACTAATGGAGTACACTTCATCACTTGTCACATGCAGCAATTACATATCTAACATGTATGAAAGCACACCCATTCTATGGGTGCTTCACACAACGAAAGTTGGCTGCATGATGCATATCTTGATAACAGTGTTGTTTATCATATAGTCAATAGGATAATAATATTCCAACTGCTAGTAAATGGCTAAAAGCCTAAAATTGTTAGGTTTTTTTGTTCAAATAATTCAATCATCTAAATGGTCCATCATGTGATGATGGCGGATGAGGGCGTATATGAATTGACGATAATGATGATGGATCAATAGAAGTTTTTTGTATATTAACAACAAAATTTGAAGATTTGAATTTGAACTATAGTTGATGATAATCAGTTGATTGATGATGTTGAATTGGTGACTATGCTAATGAATTTATTGTTAGAAGTTATAATGATGGCAATGAAACAATGAACTAGTATGGGCCACAACTCCAACAACTTTGAAAAACTTACTCACACGAGTATGGTTTTATTAAGCTCTGCATTTCTTTTTAGAGTTGTGATTTTGATACGACCAAATATTTGACACAGGTGGCACTATCATTTCTAATTGATGAAATTGCCTTTTTCGAAGTTCACAACTTGCTTTGAAAAGAATTTCAGCTGAGGATATTATTGTCAATAGAAAATATGGTCTTCCGTTTTATCAAAACTGGTGTTTGAATCATCATCATCATAATAGCCATTTTCACATTTAGTTGGTGTCCAGATCCCAACCCTTTTTCTAACTCACCTACCCACCCACCTCATTCACACCCACAAACACCCATTTTTGTAGCTGCAACACCCACCTGCTTCCACTTGCCAAAAAGAACACCAAACAGCAAATTCCTGCTTCTATACTTCTAGGCTTGCTGCCAATTTTATATTAACGATTTTATTTACATGAAGATTTTGATAATATTCTATATATTTTTAATCTTTTATACAGGTACCGTTTTTGCCTATGGACAGACCAATAGTGGGAAGACACATACAATGCGAGGATCCACAACTGAACCTGGGGTTATTCCTCTTGCTGTGCATGATTTATTCCACATCATTCAGGAGGTAGAAACTTGTCACTCTGGTTAACTAGTATTGTGTTACATGTCGAGTAGGGCTTGCTGACATGTGCATTATAGGTGGATGGTCTATCGTGTTAAATTACATAACATTTACATTATTAAGCTTCAAATTTTATTTAATCCAACTCGTAATAAAGTGAGAACCTGTAATTTCAAGTAACATATAGAGAGAAAACTGTAATTTTCAATTGAACGTCAGTCTTGTATTTGCAGAACATACAAATTTCTAGTTTTATAAGTAACAAAAATAAATTAATAATAACTATTTTCATTGCCACCATCACAACCACTATTTTTTTATAAAAGAAATGTCTCTGTGATTGTATTCTGATGCAGCATGTGCATCTACCTGCACAGTGATCATTCAAGAAAGAAAGTTTCCCCCTTCTCCGTCCCTCAGTTGCACCGACGATTGAAGCCGGGATTGAAGAAATTGCCTCTTTTATATCTTTCTTCTTTTGTTACTTTTTTTTTTTTTTAATTTTTGATTTTATTTTCTCTTTTAATTTCTCTTTTATTATGTTTTGGATTGTATAAAATCCCCATTGGGGTTTTAGAAACACAACAGATTGCCATGGAATAAAAACAAATTCGTTTGAGATTTTTCCACTTATCTTTTCTTCTCCTCTTTTTATGCTCGTGGATTCAAGTACCCTTCCCATTTGACGGCGATCGACGGTATTCTTCTTCCTCTGTGGTTTTCATGCTTCCAACGGCGTTTGATAGCACTCACAGAGGTTTTCATCTTCTCCTCTGCCTGCCAGCCGAAGGTCGAGGCTTGCTTTAGGCCAGTAGACACCAAAGACTGCCTGTTGGGCGTCTGTGTCTCTGCTTCCCCTTTACTGCTGTTTGGCCGAGCAAGGTCAACCGCTCCTCACCCAATGCAGCTACCTCCCTTAGTCGTCACATAGTCCCACGCTGTTACCCAGATGTGCTCCATGTTGTTCCTTCACTTACCTTGTACACCACCGTCTTGCATCAAGAACCCATCTTTCTTAGGTCCTTTTGCTTCCCAAACAGAACCAACCCTTTATCCCAAACTTCACCCCTTTTCTCAGACACCAACTATCAAACCGTTGACCCCATTCAACTCCACTAACCACCATGTTGACCCAAACAACCCACCACCATTGGCTTTACTTTGTTATTTAATTCCTCCAATGTTCCCCCCACCAATCCATATTCCCGCATTCTTATTTTTCTCATTTAAAACCCATAAAAACCCCATTTAGCGATCATTCAAGCCACTAATTCCATCACCTTCCATTTAGTTCCATTAATATTAGCCCCAGCAAATCCCATTTAATCCGGTTATTTTTTTCATTTACTCGAGTCGAACCCATCTCATCCCTTTAAATCGATCCCCACTGCGTCAGTAAACCTCTAGTATATCTCTTCCATATGATATAATATCCATTTGCTATCATTTATTCTTTGTAAAAAACCATTTAGGTACAACTGATGTCAATGCTGTCAAAATTGTACGAGTCACGAGTTGACTCGTACGCTTCGACACGAAAATATTGTCCAACGATTCAAATCGCATTACATATCGGTATTTACCCAAAACCACACAATTCTTTGCGAGTCAACCCGACAAATTGTTGTCTCGTGTGATTCAAGTGGAAGAAGGAAAGACTCAAGAGAAGTACCTGTTTCAGTTCTTTTGTAGTTCAACCAGGCCAAGAACGTTAGCCCCAACAGTTGGATTTGTTTATTTATTTATTTTTATCTCCTTTTTTTAGTTGGATTAAGTCTATAAATTGGGTCCAACCAAGCTTTGTACAAATATACCAGAATTGAGTTGAAGTTTATTTTTGCCTTGAGCAAAGTTTGAGTCTCCCCTAAGTTGAGGTGAGTTTCAGTAATTTTGATTTGTGTTTGTGTTAGAAATAAGTTTCTTTAAAGTGTTGGTTTTACTTTGCATGGTGAATTGAATGTTCATGTCACGCCCCGCCTTTCAACACTTGGACGAGCATGATCTGACTGTACAAAATTACATCACCTGCTGCCCTAAACGGGTCTTACATCAAAAATATGTGGCTAAAATCAAAACAAACATAATTACATTGACAAGCCACCAAAAATTTCCTCAAGCCGACAACCTGCTCGATGACATAATATCTCATTCGAGCTTTCCAAATAACTCAAAGGGACAGACATTACTCACATAAGGATTCCTAAACGCATCATTTACTCACATTCCCATAAAAATCAAATTGAAGCGTTCTCAAAATTAATCCATACTTGAACTTATTATCCAAGTCTTCACAAATAAAATAAAACAAATAAATAAGTTTCTCAAAGTCTCAAACAAATAAACAACAATCTTATAACCTAAATAATAAATTCTGCACTAAGTGTTTCTACGAATTCTTCATCGACTCCTCGCCTTCTAAGATCAATTGTGATTATCGTCCAGACCCAAGTCCAAGAGATTGCCTGCAGTGTAAGGGATGAGCTCCATGCCCAGTGAAGAAAACAATAACACAAACATAGCATATGATATCCCTACTTCCTCAATGATATTTCAAATTAGCAAGAATAATAATTTATTTTATGCTCATGCCTTTGCAAAATGTAATGCTCAATGCCAATGCCATATTCCAACCCATTATTCCATCTACTGATATTTGGTGGTCTTCCCAACGAATCGAGGATAACACAACATCGCCTTAATGGCCTTCCCACATAAAGTGAGGATAACACAACCTACCACCAAATAACAGCCCTCATGACTTGTCACGGATATCGCATCTCATCTACCATAATGGTCTTCCCACATGAAGTGAGGCTAACAACACTACCACCGTCGTGGTCTTCGTGACAATCATGGATCGCACCCTCATACCCAATGCTATGAATATGAGAATGCTATGCTCAATGAATATACTCAGTTATTCATAATATGCTTGTAAAATCATGGATCTCAGTCTAAAAAGAGTGTAACATATCCAACATCTCATTTACCATAACATGCATATAATTCGATTGTAACATACAGTAATCCAAGCATCATAATATCAAGATAATATAAATCAACATTTAAACATGCCCAATCAAGATTAAAATTCAATAATACCATACAAACCATCATCCATCTACGAATATAAAATTATTGGATCTTTCAATAACTTTAATGGTTAGATTCCATTATCCGGGCGGACTGAGTCTCCTCACGGCCAATAGAAAGATTAGCCAAGATCTCCCTTACACTACTGTGAGTGAGCACCGGATTACAACCATTATTAACATACACTCAGTCTATTCTAGATCCAACAATTATATTCTAATCACACAATAAAATACCATATTCCATTGCCTAAACACATAAGAATATAAGGAATCATGTTTCAAAGTATGTAGTGAATTGTTTCCCTCACCTAGAAGTTTGTGAAGTGCAAAACGATGTACCCAAACGCTTTCCAAGAGATATCAACCTTGAGAACCAAAGTTTGCTGCGAATACGATTTAAAGATTTCACGTGTTATTAAAATGAGGATTGTTTATTTTCTTCGGCAATTTACATTAAGGTGAAGTATGTTGCTGCCTCAACTTTAGTCCATGGGTTATTTAAAGGTCTATGGTTAAGGGTAAAGGTTGAGTTCATACACTGCATGGACGAGCCATGCTTAAGCCAACTTGGTGCTAACAAGACAATGGAAATCTTCCCTAAACAATAAGTAACTGCCCTTTTTAGTTACTAAATAATTTTACTAGAAATAGAATAAGTAAAAATAACAATAGTTACAATAAACTATTTAGTAGTTTGACTAAATAGAAAGTGCCCCATATGAAAAGGTTGGAGTTTAGGGAATGCCCAACTGAAGACTTAAGGTCTAGTTATTGAATCATACCTTTAAACCTTATAAAATAGAATAATAACACTATTACCGTTAATGATAAAATAATAATAATAATTTTCCACACCATGGTTTGCTTTCTTTTCTCAAAACCAGTTTGAATAGAGTCATAAACCAACGAATTTATATTTATCTTTATAATTTAAATAACCGTAACAGGATGCTACTGTATTGGGAAAAGAAAAGAAATATGTAAAACTGAATGAAGAGGGGATAAAATTTGGACATGGGTTGGCAACACAACAAGAGGCCTTGTAGAAATACTTTGGACACTAGGTGAGAAAATAAACTAAAATGACCTCTACTGGAAATTTCAAAATCCTACATTATATAATAATGTAGTAAAATAAAACAAAACTGATATAAAGGAAATTTGTTCAAATTCAAATCACATATTTTCATAGTAACATAATAAGTAATTAAATTTTGAATCAGCGTAAATAGCAAAGGAAAACTAGTCATTGCCAATTTGAGTCATAGAATACCCTTGTGAATTAGACTACATATAAAACTTGACTCAATGAAGAAAATATATTTACTGTTTTACTCTCATAACGTGAACAGTAAACTAAAATCACTAAAGCACAATAAAAAAAAACAGTTGGCACGGTGGGTTCAAATCTTAGATTTGTGAAATATGGGTTGAACACAAAAAGAGCAGTCCTTGAACATGTTTACATATTTATCCTTCCATAATCAATTGGTGCTTAGACCATGTCATCGTTGACTGAAAAAGAATAGATCTATGAACATGACTTGGGCATCAATTACTTTAAATCCCTTAACAAAATTAATGAAAATCATAAGCAATAAAGATCCAAGGGTAATGAAAAACCATATAAACAATGAAAACAGTCAAGTATTGGAAACCAATAGTATAAAAAAAAAAAACTGAATGAAACTTACTTCTATATTGGGTTCGGTTGGAAAGAAAACAGCTGGGTTTATTTGGTGTTATAATCAAACAAAGGTTAAATAAATGGATGGGAACTTTCCAAGTTTCTGCTATGAATTCAATCAGGGAAAAGGGTTTTTCAGGTTTATTTCTTGAAATAAATTTGAAATCCCAAAACTGATTTAATACCAATAAGTAAACAAATTGCAGTTCCAAAACGTAAAATCGGATAAGGTGATACACAATATAAGACACGGAAAAAAAAAAGGGAACACTGTGTACTGAGGTGATTATTACAAACAATAGCTTCACTTAATTGAATATAATGGGCATACCTTAAATTACCCAAAATAGGGAAGTATTCTGCACAAGGACAGTGGTTTTCCTACAGGTCTAGGAATCTGGATTGGGAGCCAGATGTGAGAAACAGGCTGGGTTGGTCACGGGGTAGTTCAAATCTGAAACTAGGGAAAGGTGGGACTTCGGGCAGCAAGGGACGCTGGCGGGTTGCATAACTGGCTTCATCTGAGAAGCCTGTTGGTGACAACAAAGAGGATTTCTAATGTAATAACAATAAATAGAAAAGAAAAGGAAACGGAAACTACTTACCTCTGCTTGGCTCAACGATGGAGAAGGCTGAAACGATCAAGAGATCGGAAGTGAGGAAGATACCGAGAGAGAGAGAGAGATGCAGTGCAAGGATCGCAAAATCGCCGGTTTCCCTCTTCCGCTTATGCTTTTAATGGCTGCTTCAGTCGGCTGCCCCAATTTCGGAGGGAATATCGGAAGGGAAAAAGAAAGAGGAAAGGGATTTGAGTCCCATTGAAGAAAGGGAAGGAAAAGAAGGATTCCATCGGGGAGGAGAGTCTTCCGATTCCTTCGATCGGGATTTTCGGGATTTGATTAAGGAAGGAAGGAAAAGAAGGAAGGGAAGGAGTGTTGCCGTTCTTTCCCTTAGGGATTTGGGGAACCTTTTCATCGAGACTTATGGGTTTTGGGAGAGGAAAGGGTAACTTAAGGAAAAAATAAATAAATAAATAAAAGAAACAAAACAACAAAGGGTGTGGGTCTTAAAAGCCTACACAGTTTTGGGCAAAAATTATGTGACACCTAATTACAATTTTAAAATAAGCCTTCAACTAAAAACTTTTAAAATGAATTTGTTTATTTATTTATAAAATTCACTCCTATGGTTAGTTCAATTATAAATGGTGAGCCCCTTTAAATTCTTGATTTTAATAAATTGTCCTTTATTAATTTAGTCACTCATCAATTAAATTATAGACACTTAAAAACTGAAATTTATTTATTGATTTTGAAATTTTAAATAAAATATTTCCAATTGAGATTCTAACCTAGGGGAAATTAACAATCTAAGTTGATAATTTATTTTCCATTCCCTTAATTTTAATTCGAAGGGGGTAAATTTGTAAATTCTCATTGAGGGGAAAGGGTGTGAAATAGGGGTCTATTATTCAATCCCTAAATTAAATTGTAATTTCTCTAAATGAATTTATCCATTTAGACTAACAATCAATTTAAACAACGATAATTTTCTAAATTAATTTTACCCGCCACTACTGACCCGTTACTTCGGGTCGGGTCATTACATCCTACCCCCCTTAAAGGAATTTCGTCCTCGAAATTTAGCTAACGTACGTACCTTGCTCATCGAATAGTTCTGGATACGCCTGTTGCATTGCTTCCTTCCGTTCCCATGTTGAGCCTTCTACTCCATGATGTTGCCAAAGCACTTGGACCAAGGAGATGGTCTTTGTGCGGAGTACTTGTTCTCTTGAATCTAAAATTTTAATAGGCTTCTCTTCATATGCGGCATCCTCGTTGACTTCCAAATCTTGCCAATTCAGCACATGGGAAGGGTCTGCATGATACTTTCTAAGCATTGATACATGGAAGACATTGTGAACTCGGGCAAGCTTGGGTGGAAGGGCAAGTGTGTATGCCACCTCCCCCACACGACTCAAGATCTCGAATGGTCCGATGAACCGAGGAGCTAACTTCCCTTTGCTCCCAAACCGCTGAATGCCTCTGCGAGGTGATACACGAAGAAACACATGGTCTCCCACTGCAAACTCCAAAGGTCTACGCCTACGGTCTGCGTAACTTTTCTGACGGCTCTGCGCTGTTTGCAACCTTTGGCGGACTATCTTGATCTTTTCCGTCGTTTCTCGCACCCAATCAGGTCCTATAGTGGCCTTATCACTAGCCTCCTCCCAACACAGGGGTGATCTGCACGGTCTGCCATAAAGTGCCTCAAATGGTGCCATCTTGATGCTTGACTGATAACTGTTGTTATATACGAACTCCACAGTGGGTAAGTGATCTTCCCAACTACCCTTTAAATCTAGTACACAAGCACGCAACATGTCCTCCAAAATCTGGATAGTTCGCTCAGATTGGCCATCTGTCTGAGGGTGGAATGCTGTACTAAAACAAAGCTGAGTACCCAACTGTTTCTGAAGACTCTGCCAGAACTGAGACAAGAACCTTGAATCACGGTCCGATACAATGGTAGCTGGTATTCCATGTAACTTGATTATCCTGTCCATGTATAATTTAGCCAATCTTTCCATAGGATCCGTCATTTTCATAGCAATGAAGTGAGCTGATTTCGTCAGTCTATCAACCACCACCCAAACTGCATCGTTACCCTTTTGTGATCTTGGCAACCCAGTAACGAAATCCATGGTAATGTTATCCCACTTCCACTCGGGTATACTTAAGGGCTGCAATTTCCCCGCAGGTTTCTGGTGTTCAGCCTTCACTTGTTGACAAGTCAAGCAACTGGCAACAAATTTTGCAACATCCCTCTTCATACTTCTCCACCAAAACTGTCTACGTAAATCTTGGTACATCTTCATACCTCCTGGATGTATTGCAAAACGAGTATTGTGAAAATGTTCAAGTACCTCTTTTCTGCAATTCTCCGATAGTGGGACATAGAGCCTGTCTTGGTATGTTAATCCCTCGTCCGTTCTTACTATCCATCCCTTTGGTACATTACCACTGCAGAAGGAATTCCGAATCTTCACTGCTACCTCATCCGTCTTCTGAGCTGCCAAAACCTTATCAATAATCGCTGGACTTGATACCATAATACCTATCTCTTCTGGATTTCGGTCCTCCATCAAGTTGGCGATCACTCCTCGAACCTTACGACTCAATGCATCAGCTACCACATTCGCTTTACCTGGGTGATATGAGATTTCAAATTTAAAATCACTTAAATATTCTAACCATCTGCGTTGCCTCAAGTTCAAATCTTTCTGTGTGAATAAATATTTGAGACTGCGGTGGTCCGAGAATACTTCGAAGTGCTCCCCAAAAAGGTAATGCCTCCATATCTTTAGTGCAAAGTATACTGCCGCTAATTCCAGATCATGGGTTGGATAGTTCTGTTCATGTGTTTTCAACTGTCGAGACCCATAAGCCACCACTTGGTTCTTTTGCATCAGTACGCACCCCAATCCATCTCGGGAAGCATCACAATAAACGACATAACCCAACCCTCTTTCTGGAACGATCAACACAGGTGAAGTTGTCAACCTCTCTTTCAATTCTGAAAATACTTTATCACACTGTTCAGTCCACACAAACTTTGCACCTTTTCTCGTCAACTTGGTCATTGGAGCCGCAAGTGTAGAAAAATCTTTAATAAACCTTCTATAATAGCCTGCCAAACCTAAGAAGCTGCGGATCTCAAAAACACTGCGAGGTCTCTCCCATTTCAATACTGCTTCCACCTTAGCTGGATCCACTGATATGCCACTGGCTGAGACCACATGGCCTAAGAATTGCACCTCTGTTAGCCAGAATTCACACTTACTGAACTTAGCATATAATTGATGATCTCTTAGCAACTGTAAGACCACGCTTAAATGATGTTCATGTGCTTCTTCCGATCTTGAATAGATTAAGATGTCATCAATGAACACTATCACAAAATGATCTAAGTATGCCCCAAAGGTTCTATTCATCAAGTCCATGAATGTCGCAGGCGCATTTGTCACACCAAACGGCATAACTACAAACTCAAAGTGACCAAACTTCGTGCGGAAAGCTGTCTTTGCTATGTCACACTCTCTGACTCTTACCTGATGGTATCCAGATCGAAGGTCTATCTTAGAGAAGTGTGTTGCTCCCCTCAACTGATCAAATAAGTCGTCAATCCGAGGAATGGGATATTTGTTCTTAATCGTGACCTTGTTCAACCGTCTGTAGTCAATACAGAGTCTCATGGATCCATCTTTCTTTTTCACAAATAAGGTCGGTGCGCCCCACGGAGATGTACTTGGTCGGACAAAACCGACCTCGCTCAACTCGTTCAATTGTTTCTTTAACTCTTCTGTCTCAGCTGGGGCCATTCTATATGGAGAGAGTGTAATAGGGGCTGTTCCAGGAGTCAAGTCTATACAAAACTCCACCTCTCTATGTGGGGGTAATTGTGTCAATTTCTCAGGAAACACATCTGGAAACTCACATACAACTCTAGGCATTTCTAACCCCGCAGGTTCTGGATTCTCCCAACCCATACTGGCTAACTGACCATACGGTCTAGTCTTCTTAAAACATGGTCCTGGAGTCATACTCAACTTCTCTGTGAATACAATTCCTGAAGATGTACAACCCGACACTCTTTTCTTGGAACAATCCATATTAACTTCGTACGCTGTTAACCAGTCCATCCCCAGTATTGCTTCAAATCCAGTCATACCCAAAACTAGCAAATCGAATTCTAACTCTACACCACCAATCGCCAGTACACAAGATCGACAAATGCGTATAACCTCAGTACTTCTCCCTATGGGGGTTTTTATAAACAATGATTCTTCTAACTTATCTGTACATAAGTCTATTCGACCCACAAGCATGCTAGATATGAAAGAATGAGAAGCTCCAGAGTCAAATAGTACTTTAGACCATACACCGAATAATAAAAGCATACCTTGCATCACTGTAGCTGTTGGAGTCTCATCATCTGGTGGAACAATTGCATTTATATGCCCTTGAGTCACTGGGCGCCCACGCCCTGTATTTTGTTGCTGACCACCTCTTTGTGCCATTGGTGCACCGGAACCTGCTGGAGCATTAGGTGCAGTCTTAGAGATTCCTGTCCTCTGTGGGCAATAAGTGGAGATGTGGCCCATTTCATTACAATGATAACACTGCACTGGTCCTCTCTGCTGTGAAGGTTGCCTCTGAGGCTGACGACATTCTCTGGCCACATGTCCCCATCGTTTGCAATTATAGCACTGTATTTTATTTCGTCCATCAGAAGATTGTCGCGGCCTAAAAGAAGATCTCTGATTAGACTGAGCAACTGGGTTCTTCCTTTTATTGTTGCTACGATCATCATTCCTCCTGCTACCCAAAGATATCTGACTCTGTTCCTTGAAGACATGGTTTGCCGATGCCTCCACTGCAAGGGCCCTACGAAGTACTTCAGCAAAGGTTGGAAGTTCCAGGCTCACTAGCAGGTATTTTATGACATGATTTAGTCCTTCCTCAAATCTGCGGGCCTTTGCATCTTCATTTGTCACTATATCTGTGGCATATCGCACTAGCTCTTTAAACTTTTGGGCGTATACCGTCACTGAGTCGTTGCCTTGCACCAAGTTCAAGAATTCTCGTACTTTGGCCCGACGAACTGCAGTAGGGAAATATTCCGCCAGGAAAGCATCTGAGAATTCTTTCCACGTTTTCAATCCTCCCACATTCATGTCCTTCTTGTCAGCCCACCATCTCGCCGCTTCTCCACTCAACTGCATTGTAGCTAGTATGATACGAAGGTTATCTTCATTCGCACCTATATTGCCCATCAGTGTCTCAACCTGTTTCAGCCAGCGTTCTGCATCTATTGGTTCTTCATCCCCTCGAAAGGTCAGAGGGAGTTGACGCTTGAATTCCCGAATAGCTATAATTTCCCTCGTTTCCTGTGAAGGGTGATGTATAGCATTATTTCTTTGGTCCACCGCGTTCTGATGCATTAGTGTCATCGCCTCATGTACAACCCTCAGCACGCTATTGGGGTCCACAGTTTCCGGAGGCGGCGGAGGAGGAGGGTTTGATGATCCTGCCATTCCTGTGTCGTGAATATTAAGTCTTGTTCTGCGTTGGTAAACTCTATCAACCATTACCTATCAAGACAAAGATTTAATCAGTAAAATAATCAGGCAACTCCAAATATTAACGGGGTATGTGCTATATCTTTACCGATCCTAACCCTATCTCTCCGATAACACTACAATCGACTTTAATCTACCCTTCTTAAATCTTGTTACCCTCACTCATTCTAGGGTGTAAAGGGTCTACTCGTCTCTACTCTTGGGCCCTACCTCTTACTCACAGTCAGAGGGTTGAACCCAAGCTCTGATACCAATCTGTCACGCCCCGCCTTTCAACACTTGGACGAGCATGATCTGACTGTACAAAATTACATCACCTGCTGCCCTAAACGGGTCTTACATCAAAAATATGTGGCTAAAATCAAAACAAACATAATTACATTGACAAGCCACCAAAAATTTCCTCAAGCCGACAACCTGCTCGATGACATAATATCTCATTCGAGCTTTCCAAATAACTCAAAGGGACAGACATTACTCACATAAGGATTCCTAAACGCATCATTTACTCACATTCCCATAAAAATCAAATTGAAGCGTTCTCAAAATTAATCCATACTTGAACTTATTATCCAAGTCTTCACAAATAAAATAAAACAAATAAATAAGTTTCTCAAAGTCTCAAACAAATAAACAACAATCTTATAACCTAAATAATAAATTCTGCACTAAGTGTTTCTACGAATTCTTCATCGACTCCTCGCCTTCTAAGATCAATTGTGATTATCGTCCAGACCCAAGTCCAAGAGATTGCCTGCAGTGTAAGGGATGAGCTCCATGCCCAGTGAAGAAAACAATAACACAAACATAGCATATGATATCCCTACTTCCTCAATGATATTTCAAATTAGCAAGAATAATAATTTATTTTATGCTCATGCCTTTGCAAAATGTAATGCTCAATGCCAATGCCATATTCCAACCCATTATTCCATCTACTGATATTTGGTGGTCTTCCCAACGAATCGAGGATAACACAACATCGCCTTAATGGCCTTCCCACATAAAGTGAGGATAACACAACCTACCACCAAATAACAGCCCTCATGACTTGTCACGGATATCGCATCTCATCTACCATAATGGTCTTCCCACATGAAGTGAGGCTAACAACACTACCACCGTCGTGGTCTTCGTGACAATCATGGATCGCACCCTCATACCCAATGCTATGAATATGAGAATGCTATGCTCAATGAATATACTCAGTTATTCATAATATGCTTGTAAAATCATGGATCTCAGTCTAAAAAGAGTGTAACATATCCAACATCTCATTTACCATAACATGCATATAATTCGATTGTAACATACAGTAATCCAAGCATCATAATATCAAGATAATATAAATCAACATTTAAACATGCCCAATCAAGATTAAAATTCAATAATACCATACAAACCATCATCCATCTACGAATATAAAATTATTGGATCTTTCAATAACTTTAATGGTTAGATTCCATTATCCGGGCGGACTGAGTCTCCTCACGGCCAATAGAAAGATTAGCCAAGATCTCCCTTACACTACTGTGAGTGAGCACCGGATTACAACCATTATTAACATACACTCAGTCTATTCTAGATCCAACAATTATATTCTAATCACACAATAAAATACCATATTCCATTGCCTAAACACATAAGAATATAAGGAATCATGTTTCAAAGTATGTAGTGAATTGTTTCCCTCACCTAGAAGTTTGTGAAGTGCAAAACGATGTACCCAAACGCTTTCCAAGAGATATCAACCTTGAGAACCAAAGTTTGCTGCGAATACGATTTAAAGATTTCACGTGTTATTAAAATGAGGATTGTTTATTTTCTTCGGCAATTTACATTAAGGTGAAGTATGTTGCTGCCTCAACTTTAGTCCATGGGTTATTTAAAGGTCTATGGTTAAGGGTAAAGGTTGAGTTCATACACTGCATGGACGAGCCATGCTTAAGCCAACTTGGTGCTAACAAGACAATGGAAATCTTCCCTAAACAATAAGTAACTGCCCTTTTTAGTTACTAAATAATTTTACTAGAAATAGAATAAGTAAAAATAACAATAGTTACAATAAACTATTTAGTAGTTTGACTAAATAGAAAGTGCCCCATATGAAAAGGTTGGAGTTTAGGGAATGCCCAACTGAAGACTTAAGGTCTAGTTATTGAATCATACCTTTAAACCTTATAAAATAGAATAATAACACTATTACCGTTAATGATAAAATAATAATAATAATTTTCCACACCATGGTTTGCTTTCTTTTCTCAAAACCAGTTTGAATAGAGTCATAAACCAACGAATTTATATTTATCTTTATAATTTAAATAACCGTAACAGGATGCTACTGTATTGGGAAAAGAAAAGAAATATGTAAAACTGAATGAAGAGGGGATAAAATTTGGACATGGGTTGGCAACACAACAAGAGGCCTTGTAGAAATACTTTGGACACTAGGTGAGAAAATAAACTAAAATGACCTCTACTGGAAATTTCAAAATCCTACATTATATAATAATGTAGTAAAATAAAACAAAACTGATATAAAGGAAATTTGTTCAAATTCAAATCACATATTTTCATAGTAACATAATAAGTAATTAAATTTTGAATCAGCGTAAATAGCAAAGGAAAACTAGTCATTGCCAATTTGAGTCATAGAATACCCTTGTGAATTAGACTACATATAAAACTTGACTCAATGAAGAAAATATATTTACTGTTTTACTCTCATAACGTGAACAGTAAACTAAAATCACTAAAGCACAATAAAAAAAAACAGTTGGCACGGTGGGTTCAAATCTTAGATTTGTGAAATATGGGTTGAACACAAAAAGAGCAGTCCTTGAACATGTTTACATATTTATCCTTCCATAATCAATTGGTGCTTAGACCATGTCATCGTTGACTGAAAAAGAATAGATCTATGAACATGACTTGGGCATCAATTACTTTAAATCCCTTAACAAAATTAATGAAAATCATAAGCAATAAAGATCCAAGGGTAATGAAAAACCATATAAACAATGAAAACAGTCAAGTATTGGAAACCAATAGTATAAAAAAAAAAACTGAATGAAACTTACTTCTATATTGGGTTCGGTTGGAAAGAAAACAGCTGGGTTTATTTGGTGTTATAATCAAACAAAGGTTAAATAAATGGATGGGAACTTTCCAAGTTTCTGCTATGAATTCAATCAGGGAAAAGGGTTTTTCAGGTTTATTTCTTGAAATAAATTTGAAATCCCAAAACTGATTTAATACCAATAAGTAAACAAATTGCAGTTCCAAAACGTAAAATCGGATAAGGTGATACACAATATAAGACACGGAAAAAAAAAAGGGAACACTGTGTACTGAGGTGATTATTACAAACAATAGCTTCACTTAATTGAATATAATGGGCATACCTTAAATTACCCAAAATAGGGAAGTATTCTGCACAAGGACAGTGGTTTTCCTACAGGTCTAGGAATCTGGATTGGGAGCCAGATGTGAGAAACAGGCTGAGTTGGTCACGGGGTAGTTCAAATCTGAAACTAGGGAAAGGTGGGACTTCGGGCAGCAAGGGACGCTGGCGGGTTGCATAACTGGCTTCATCTGAGAAGCCTGTTGGTGACAACAAAGAGGATTTCTAATGTAATAACAATAAATAGAAAAGAAAAGGAAACGGAAACTACTTACCTCTGCTTGGCTCAACGATGGAGAAGGCTGAAACGATCAAGAGATCGGAAGTGAGGAAGATACCGAGAGAGAGAGAGAGATGCAGTGCAAGGATCGCAAAATCGCCGGTTTCCCTCTTCCGCTTATGCTTTTAATGGCTGCTTCAGTCGGCTGCCCCAATTTCGGGAGGGAATATCGGAAGGGAAAAAGAAAGAGGAAAGGGATTTGAGTCCCATTGAAGAAAGGGAAGGAAAAGAAGGAATCCATCGGGGAGGAGAGTCTTCCGATTCCTTCGATCGGGATTTTCGGGATTTGATTAAGGAAGGAAGGAAAAGAAGGAAGGGAAGGAGTGTTGCCGTTCTTTCCCTTAGGGATTTGGGGAACCTTTTCATCGAGACTTATGGGTTTTGGGAGAGGAAAGGGTAACTTAAGGAAAAAATAAATAAATAAATAAAAGAAACAAAACAACAAAGGGTGTGGGTCTTAAAAGCCTACACAGTTTTGGGCAAAAATTATGTGACACCTAATTACAATTTTAAAATAAGCCTTCAACTAAAAACTTTTAAAATGAATTTGTTTATTTATTTATAAAATTCACTCCTATGGTTAGTTCAATTATAAATGGTGAGCCCCTTTAAATTCTTGATTTTAATAAATTGTCCTTTATTAATTTAGTCACTCATCAATTAAATTATAGACACTTAAAAACTGAAATTTATTTATTGATTTTGAAATTTTAAATAAAATATTTCCAATTGAGATTCTAACCTAGGGGAAATTAACAATCTAAGTTGATAATTTATTTTCCATTCCCTTAATTTTAATTCGAAGGGGGTAAATTTGTAAATTCTCATTGAGGGGAAAGGGTGTGAAATAGGGGTCTATTATTCAATCCCTAAATTAAATTGTAATTTCTCTAAATGAATTTATCCATTTAGACTAACAATCAATTTAAACAACGATAATTTTCTAAATTAATTTTACCCGCCACTACTGACCCGTTACTTCGGGTCGGGTCATTACAGTTCATGGCTTGCATATTTCATTGAGTTCTAACTCTGCAACCAAATTGAGTTTAAGACGGTTCAATGTTTGTCAAATTGAATTAGTGTTGGATTTAATTTCCACGCATGCAGATGAATTGTTTGATGACATTTAATTGTGGACCTCAATTAATTGTTGATTTCATTGCATTCGGAATAACAATTCCACGTCCATTTTTCTTTCGGTTGTGCACCTAATTTCTTATCCCGTTGAAATTAGTGCCATATTTCTTTTCTTGAGAGTGATCAAGGGGATTGAGAGTTGGATTTCTTAGGGTTTCTACCATTGAAATCCTTGATCTGGCCTAAAATCCCAGATCTAAAATTTATCTTAGTATGGCGACCTAAGTAGGCATTAAAACCAACCTTACCCGTCATCACATTGGATGAGTGAATTAATTTTAAATGATAGAGTTAGAAATGACAACATTTAGGAAAATTTAAAAATAGCCCAATAGATAACAAGTTGAGAGAAACTCGTTTGAGGCAGTTTGGTCATGTAAGTAGAAGGCCAGACATGACAAAAAAAAAAGGAATGGTAGACACTAAAAATATGGAGGGAAGGGATAAAGAGATATGCTAGATAGTAAAGTAATTGATAGTGTGGTTTATGATAGGGTCAAATGAAGAAATAGAGCTCGAAAAACTGGTCCTAGATGGATAGGATTTTGGCACTTGATGATGATGATGAATATATTAAAGATTTATGAATATACTGTTCCTAATTCTAATTTGCACTCTCAAATGCTCAAAATTATCCATCTTGAGCTCAATCTTTTTGTTTTTAATTTTTGGGTTCTATGTTTGTATTTTTTTAAAATTTTAAATCAATAGCTCATTTGGGTATGTATCTATAAGTTTTTTAATATTTTTGCATGGATACCCATGCAGAATGGAATTTTGTGTTGGATAAGTTCGATGTGCTTTGGGTTATGCCTTCAACGGTGGCTGAGTTATCTTAGCTTGGAATATTGTCTTGGTTTCTCCAAAATGCTCTTCACTATGGTGTTTGACTATCTTTGCCGTTGTGCGGAGCTTATGGTGGGAACATAACAACAAAATCTTCAATGATCGTGCTGAGTAGAGTGAAGTAGTTTCTAGAAGAGTTTTTGTCAAGTGTGTCTCTTGGGCTTCCTCTCTTGCGGATTTCAGGAATTTCTCTATGAGTGACATCTTGTGAGCACGTAAAGAGTGTGTTGACTTAGCATAAGTTTTTCTCTTAGTGGTTTTCCTAATGCTTCTGTTGCTCGAGGGTGTAGTTGGGTTGCAGGGTCTTCGTATCTTTGTTTTGTTTCTTTTGCTTTTATATGTGCACCTCCGGTGCCTCTCTTTCTATTAATATAACCATTCAATTTTGTTTTTCTACATGGATAAATGCTCTCTGAGTAAATTAATTGCACTAATGAAATGGAAAAAGAAATCTTATTTGTACATTGATATTGGGTAGAGTGGAAATGTAAAACTCAAAAGCTGACCCTAGATGGATGGCCAAATGGTTGTGGTGATGATGATTTTCGTATGTTGGTTTTGGGTGTACATGGAATTTAGGTTCCTATGCATGCTCATATAGTACTTGCAAATGAAAATGGAAAAAGAAAATGAAGCCTAACATTACCTAGTTGTTTGGTTATTTGTATATTTTTTCATAATTTGTTTGGCCCATATGTTCAATATGGCTAATGACTAACATGTATGGTCGATGTGTATTGGCCTTTCAGGGTGGCTAATATACACTCTTCTACGTTAACTTTATCCTTGTTCATAAAGGGCCAAGAGGAGATTGATGGACTGAGAAAATGTTTGTGCTGAAAGATGTATTGGGGGTGAGGAGCAGTGGTGGTTAGATTGATGGACTGAGATTAGGCATTAAACTAACCTGCCAGAGTTTGAACCTTGAAGTTTTTGTCCTGGTTTGCCTTTTTTACTAATGTATATTTTATATTGTATGATTCTAGTCAGTCAAACTCATTTATCTCCAAGCCCTACAATCAGTAGAATCTATGTCAGTTTGAGTCTTATTGCTAACTTTATTTATGTTATAAAACATTGTATGTTTCTTGATTTCTAGGAAATGGATAGGGAGTTTCTTCTGCGCATGTCCTACATGGAGATCTATAACGAGGAGATCAATGATTTATTAGCACCTGAGCACCGTAAACTTCAGATTCATGAGAGTCTTGAGGTAACCTTTTTGCCATCTAAAGTAATTACTCATACACACAAACACGCACATGAGCACTAGTGCCACATAATCACCATATGCACTTGACCAAATGGGCCCACGTGGAATCTATTTGTTGATTCCCCCCTTCCCCGAAACACCCCCATCCCTTTTCCAAATTCCAAGAATATACAGTTCCTACCAACCCAATCCCATGGTCCTCGTGGACCTTGTTGTAGTGTCTTGTACACTATTTTAGTATTTTTTCTGTAAAAAGTAGGTGTATTTGTTTATATAGTCCTGCAGATTATCAGTGAATGTAGGGTTGACTTACCATGTTTGGCTATAACCTTTGTCTATATATACTGTATTTTTGTATCTTTGGTAGACATGTCAATAGAATACAATTCTTCCTCAAATTTGTTCTTTTTTATCTTTTTTTTCCTAAGTCCGTTTTCATTTAATATCACTTGAAGATGTTGCATTTCTGTTAGAATATAATTAGGAGTTACATTATGATTTTATGATTGATTTAGGATTTGAGTTTGACTAAAATAGCCCTAGAGTCGGTTAGAGGCTATAAATACATGTAATAGCATAGAGTTGAATACAAATTATTGATTCTATCATGATATCAGCCAAAGTACGATCTTGACTAGAGAGTAGACTTCAACAAGAGTTCTTCTTCTCTCCCTCTGCCACAGGAGAGACATCTCACGATTGGCAGAGGGAGGGGCCAAAGTTCCTGATCGATTCTGTTTCTGGTGCGGAGCATTCCATCGCAAAGGCCTTGTTTTTGTGTTTTCTATATAGTTTTTTTTTTTTTAGTAATTTCTGTTTTATTAAGGTTAGTTTAGGTATTTGTTTATTACTATTATTTTTAGCAAGACAAAAGTTATAAAAGCCGTGTAGCCTCCTTGAGGCATATATGATGATGAAATAAAAAACTTTTGACTTTCCACATACCTTGTGCGATTGAGATTGTTGGAGTGATTCCAAAAGGCGAGAGGCCACGACATGAGGCCATCTACTTCTTCCAGGTACGATTCTTCCACTTCTCTTCTTCTTTCTCTTTCTCTTTTCTCCTCTTCTTTAGCTTCCAACCAAGCCATTACCAGTCCCAGATCTTGCTTCTCTTGCTGCCATAACACCCTTAAAACCATCCCTTTGTTGCTGTTTGCTACTGCTACCGTGCTAGACCCCATTCTGCTTTTCGCCACCCCTTCAAACCTCCATATCCTTTGTCGCCTCTTGATCCAGCAGTCACTCGATCAAAGCCAAGACCTCTATCTCCACCAACAAGCTTCCAGAACCCTTCGAACCTTCACCGTCTTTGAACCTTATCCAGTTTGAAGCCGCCTTCATTTCTTTCCTTTGTTTTAAGGACCCCACCACCTTTTATCCCTTTAGTTCTTTACCCCATTCGTACCCTCTCTTCTCTTATTTCAATTGAAGCCCACCTAATTATCACATGCCTAAAGTCCATATGCTTATTTAAACCATATGTCCATTAATTTCATTACATCCCACATTTCCTTTAACCCATTTAATCCATTTAATACCTTACCCTTTTGGATCCCATTATTCCCATTAATACATTAGATTCCAAGGATATCTTGCATGATTATTTGTGACAAATTTATATTATTTAATTGCATATATTAATTGGAATTTAATTTCAGCCCATTTTAGCTTTTGGGTGCATTATTTTCATCCCTTTTAATATTTAGGGAACCACATTTAGGCACTTAGGATTACCTATACTTTGCCTTGCATCAGTTTCCCCATCTCCTTCTTGCATGTGGCTCTGATGAGAAAACCCAACCTGATCTGCTGTAACTGTTACTCGTCGCTGATCAGAAGCCTTCCTGCTGACTTGCAGATTTGAAGACATTGAATCGTTGTTTGCCATTTGCAGACTCCATCCACCGTCACCCAGTCCTAGATCTGAACTCCATCCTTCTGCTTTGCGTGCAGCCTTGCTCGCATTCCTGTTTGCACGGACAATGCAGCCCTGTTCTTAGCCTTTCTCTCCTTGTTCTTGTCTTCTGTTCGGATGATTCAGACTGCTGCTTAGTCCCAGATCTGTTAGCAGCTTTTTGGACGACTATCCCTTCTCTTCCGCCCTTTGTTTCTGCCACCGGATCAGTTTGCCACTGAAGTCTCTGCTCGTTTTCCCTCTGCAAATCACATCCTTGCACACCCAGATCTGCACCAGCCCTCAAGAAGATCTCAGTCCATATTTGACTCATCTACACCGCTTACATCTAGAACAGCCAAACACGGAGGCAAACCCAGACCATTTCGATCGCCTCTACAGTTCCTGCCGATTTGTGCATGTGACCTGCAACCAGATCTTGTCCGCACCACAGTCCCAGTGGTATTCCACGACTCTCTTCCCCGCATCTGATTTTGCCATTTTTATAAAAAAAGAAAGAAAGAAAAAGACTACACAATTCTCTGTAGAAGGGCGTCCTTTCTTCCCCCATTCGCTGCAATCCCTCTTGCTTCGCTTCTACCTCAGATCCCATCTTTGATCGTCTGCACTGCACAACAGAGGCACTTCTTCGGTTTTTAGAATCTCCCTCACGCCACTCCATCGCATCTTTATCCAGCAGGGAGCATCGCTGATTGCACTCAGATCTGTTTGCTTGGCTGAGATTTGTCTTTTTCTGCTTCCATCTGGCGTTTTGATCATCTGCAAAAAGGGGATGCCAAACCCATCCACTCGTTGCTGATCTGCCGTCCGTGCACTGCTCTCCTCGCCGCCTACGCACGCTGCTGCTGCTGCCTTTGTTGTCTTCCATCATTGCACCGCTTTCTGTTGGGATCTCTGCCTCTCCGTCACTAGACGTGTCCAGATCTGCAACCTTTGCAGTCGTTTAAAGCATTGGATCTTTCTTTTGCATAGCAGCAGATCACTATTCGTCAATTTGCGGAGTTCGATGTGTAAAAAAAAAGAAGAAGAATTGTGAAGTATTATTTAGTTGTTAGTTTTGGGTGTGCTGTTCTCAGTGATTTGCCATCTTTGTCTTTCTTTTGCTGCCCTCTTACTCAATGGTTAGTCTCTCTCGCCCATTGTCCTTGCTGCCGCCATTGTAGTCTTAGGTTGCTTTCCTGCCTATGCACCGTTTGCATTAAAAAAGAGAGTATCTTTATCCCTTTGTTAAGCACTGTCTGTTGCTGGTCACCGATATCTACTGTTGTCTCTGCATCTGAGTTCAGTTTGTCAGAATGCACTTGGTTCTTCTCTTTGTTTCTCTTGGTTTTTGTCTTCTTCCTAGATCTTGATCAATCTTGATTTACATCCTCTCTTCAGATTTCGTTTTGCATCTGCTGCCTTGTATTGTCTGCCTTTGCAACTTGGTTTCTTATTTGGTATTCTGCATCATTTTGCATCTGTCCGCAGCCTGTTTGATACGCCTGTTTCACTCAGGCATGTTTGTTTGCATCTTTGGCCCGCTTCTTTCTTTGCACTGTTCTCTCTTTTCATCATCCTCTTGTCTTCCTCTAGTCATTGGACTTGACCCTTGCAACCATCTTCTTCTTTAACCTCTCCAACACCTTTGTAGTCCAGTGTTTGCATTTGCAGTCGCCTCTCTTTGCCTTTGTCTCTCTCTTTCGGCAGATTTGATTCTGCATTGGTACACCTTGTCTCCTCTGTTTGCCTCCATAATTTGGAGGATTTGATTTTGCAGCCTTCTTGCACTTTGCAGTCCCTACTTGCACTGTTCGTCTTCAGTTTGAATCAGATTTTTTTGTTCTTTGGCAGTGAATTGACATTGGCGGCATTGGCATTAGCATTCGCATTGGCACGAATTTGGGCCTTTTCTTTAGGTCGTTTGGGCAGCAAGTGGAAGGAGGGAGAGTTGGAGTAAGTTAGGCTTTATAGATTGCAACACACTTGGCATTTTGTTTCAGCTTTTGGATTTATCGGCCTGCTACTGCTCCACCAGCTGCGCCACCAGATGTCGTCCGTTGGATTACTAGTTATTAGTTTTTTTTTTTTTGTTCAATAATTGTAAACTCAAGCAGTGAACCACTTGAGTTTAAGGGGGAATGCTAGAATATAATTAGGAGTTATATTAGGATTTTATGATTGATTTAGGATTAGAGTTTGAGTTTGACTAAAATAGCTCTAGGGTCGGTTAGAGGCTATAAATATACGTAATAGAATAGAGTTGAATATAGATTATTGATTCTATCAATTTCAACATGGTATCAGTCGGGTATTGATTGTCTGTATGCTCTGTTGCTTGTTGAGATTCTCGTCCTATCACAACCTCTTTTGTTTTTCATCCTCCTTAAACATGTTTGGTTATTGCTTTGTTTTTTGCATTTGTTTGTTCATAGGACGGTCCATTCTTTTTGTCCTTAGATCTGTGTTTTGTTTGTGGATTTGAACCCACAACCCACTACCCTTATCCTTTTTTCCCCTACCTTCAATTTGTACGGATCTTGTAGGGGTATGATCATTAGAAGGCCTCCATTTTGGCAGTTTTCTGCCATGGCGATAGGGATGACCTTGTGATACCCCGGCCCAAGTGGGGGCTCTGTGTAGGGGCTCGTATGAGAGTGAAAGTTGGCATTGAGGGCATGGAAAAAGGTCCCATACTGCCCAAGAGAGTGAATTGGTTGAGAAATATATTATGGAGCACCCCTCCCTTCTAGCACAAGACCTTTTGGGCCTACGGATGACACTTGGATCTAATGCAAAGCCGTGAGGGTTTTTCAAGTCCAAAATGGACAATATTGTGCTAGAGGAACGAGTTGTTACAAATGGTGTCAGAGACAGATTTAACCCTCTGCCTTTGTGGGACCTTGTGTTGTAATCGAGCCGAGGACGACTCTGGTCTTAAGTGGGGTGGATTGTGATGCCCATGTCCACACGGCCAGGCCTAGGTATCCACGGCCCAGTAGCGCCCAAGAGAGTGCAGAGAGAGAGTTGGGCGTGTGAGAATTTGTTCCACATTGCCCAGGAGCCATAAAATTCAGGGGTTTATAAGAGGGAACACCCCTCAACGTGTTTTGGGCCTGGGAGTGAGCTTGTACCCAATGGAAAGCTGTGCGGGTCTTTTTGGGCCCAAAACAGACAATATTGTGCTGGGTTGGGACATGTTACAAATGGTACAAAGCCTCCTAGGCGTGAACATGCCACGTGCTAGGAAAGGCCTCCTACGCGTGAACATGCCACGTGCTAGGAACAAAACCTTGAGAGTTGTCAGGTATGGAGCGAGGTTCTACCCGAGGGCCCAAAGAGGACAATATTGCCGCTGCATACTTTGATACCAGGACAAGACTTTTTGGGAGCAAACTTGAGTTGGCTCGTCAAAGCAAAGCCGTGCGGGCCGTTGTATATGGGTCTAAAGCGGATAATATTGTGCTAGATGGACGAGTCGTTACAAATGGTATCAAAGTTAAATTCAACCCTCTGCCTGTGTGGGCCCCTGTGTTGTAACCGAGCCGAGGACGACTCTGGGCTTAATTGGGGTGGATTGTGACGCCCAGGCCCAGGTGTTCATGCCCAACAACGCCTAGGAGAGTGCAAAGAGAGAGTTGGGCATGTTGGGGGTGTGGGAATTTGTCTCACATCGGCAATGAGCTAGAAAATTCAGGGGTTTATAAGAGGGGGTGCCTCTCAACCTAGCACAACACGTTTTGGGCCTGGGAGTGAGCCTGGGCCCAATGCAAAGCTGTACGGGTGGGCTCAAAGCGGAAATATTGTGCTAACGGAACGGGTTGTACAAATGGTATCAGAGAACAGTTCAACTCTTTGCATGTGTGTTGTAGTAGAGCCAGGGACGACTCTGGTTTTAAGGGGGTGGATTGTGATACTCTGCCTCAAGTGGGGGCTGTTTGTGTAGGGCTTGTATGGGAGTGAAAGTTGGTGTTGAGGGCATGGAAAAAGGTCTTACACTGCGCAAGGGAGTGAATTGGTTGAGGAATATATGAGGGATCACCCCTCCCTTCTAGCACAAGGCCTTTTGGGCCCAAAGGTGACACTTGGGCCCAATGCAAAGCCGTGAGGGTTTTTCAAGCCCAAGGCGGAAAATATTGTGCTAGAGCGACGGGTGACATAAAACTCATTTTTCAAGACCATCGTTGACCTTGGGACTCATACCACTGGTTTGCCCCTAACCCACCTATCAATCCATCTCATTGACCTTTGTTTTTGGTCAACGGTGGCCCACTTTCTGTGTTTTGTGGCTGCGGCTCAAATTTGCTGGTTTTCCGGACTTATTTCCTGCATTTTACTTGCTCATTCAGTAGTTTTGTTTATACTTAAGTCTCATCATGGCTTCCAACAATGATAATGTAATTTTGCATCCATCATCTGATCACACTCATATGGGTAGAATCACCATTGAGTTTCTCAATGAAACCAAATTTCTCCAATGGTCCCTCTTTGCTAAAATGTTTATTGGGGCAAAATAGAAGATGGACTATATTGATGGGTTTCCAAACAACCCATCCTAAAGAATCTAAGGAATGGTAGGCCAACAATTATTTGGTACAATCATGGTTGCTCCATTCCATGGAGGCACACATTCGTGGTATGGTGCATACGCTACCCACAACAAAGGTGATTTGGGACATTGTTCAAAATTTGTATTATGATGAGGACAATCTAACTTGTATCTATTAGATTACTTGGGGCATAGAACATCTCTATGGGAGGGGGGGGGGGGGGGGGGGGGAGCTTCAACCATCCTTAATTAGTCACAACTGTGAAGTTATTGGCTCAAGTTGGATCATTTAGAGCCTTTTGAAGCTTAAATGTTCCATGATATTGCTATTCATGAACAACATGTTTAAAAATGCTGAGTATTTTCTATGCTAGCCATGTCGAATGCAGATTCTGAACCCATTTGAGCACAGATCCTTCCCACCAAACCATTTCCATCCCTGTCTACGGTATATTCTATGTTACTGCAAGATGAAAAACGTCATTAAGTTATGTCCACTACTCCAGGTATTCCTGAATGGTTTGTTTTGGTTGCTAAAGAAACGTCATCATCTAAAGGGGCTGATTCTACTCCTAAAAACACTCAATGTAAGAAGGGTAATCGCTTTTGTACTTATTTCAAGATGACAAATCATTTTGTCGATTCCTTACTATATTAAGGCTCATCCGGGCTGCAATCTTTTCTACAAGGCTCAGTATGCTCTCACAATCCGTGGTTATTCTCATGCCGACTAGGCGGGATCTCTTGATAATTGATGCTCCACAGCTGACTATTTTATATTTTTGGGCTCTCACTTGGTCTCCTAGTGAAGTAAGAGCAAAAGGTAGTTGCATGCTCAAGTGTTGAAATCGAATATAAGGCCATGGCAAACATGGCTTGTGAACCTTTGTCGATTAAACAATTTGTTCATGAATTGGGATTTCTCTCTCATCAGAAAGCCTTTAATGTTTTGTGACTATCAAGCTGCCATTAATATTGCTTTGAATCCAGTTTTCTATTAGCGGACTAAACATTTTGAAGTTGATTGTCACTTCCTTCTACAACATGTGACTTTTGGTAATATTGCCACACTTTATTTACAGTTTAAGGGTTTATTGGCAGATATACTCATCAAAGCTGTCTCCCGTTCTTAGTTAGACGGTCTCCTTAGCAACCTGGACTTAATGGACATCTATGCATCAGCCTTGAGGGGGAGTGTTTTAGTATCTAGTACTCTATTTTAGTATTTTTTTTTTTTTTTTTGGTATATTAGGAAAATAGGTGTATTGTGTATATGGTCTTGCAGATTATCGGAGAATGCAGGGTTGACGCACACCATGTTTGCCTGTAACTTTTGTCTATATATATTGCATTTTTTATCTTTGAGAGACCAGTTAGTAGGATGCCTTTTTTCCTCAAAATTATTCTTTTATCTTTTTTATCGAAGTCCTTTTTTCATTTCATGTCACATGAAGATGTTTCATTTCAACGTGCCTCACGTGAGGGTGCATGCATGAGGTTATACACGTGAAACACACTTATGGATGCATGATAAAAACACACATGCGTACACTAACACTTATTGGGGTAGTGCAATTCTGATTGTATGTTAACTATCATTAGTAACAATATTGTACCTTCTTTGAAAGAGAGGAATATTTGTTGCTGGGTTGAGAGAAGAAATTGTTGCCACACCTGAACAAGTTCTTGATCTCATGGAGTTTGGAGAATGTAAGCCTAATTTTTTTCACCCTTCTTCCTTTTTGAATTCTAGGCACATTGATCATTGTTAAGTCATACGATATTGACCACTTTCTATCATGCAGCTCATCGCCATATTGGAGAGACTAACATGAATGTTTATAGTAGCAGGTCTCATACAATTTTTCGAATGGTACAATTATTGCTTTGGAGTCTTATTGGCTTTGCAAAATTAGACTTGATTAGGTTTACTAATTGAATTTACTATTGCAGATAATTGAGAGTCGTGATAGAGTTGAAGATGGTGATGCTGGAAGTTCTTGTGATGCAGTCCGTGTATCAGTTCTTGTATGTGTTGAGCTGTTTGGCCAATGGCTTGTGGTTGCTTTGATTTATTGAATTTTCCTTTCTCCTAACCTTTTTTTTAATGCATTTAGAATTTAGTGGACCTTGCTGGTTCGGAACGGGCTGCAAAGACAGGTGCAGAAGGTGTGCGCTTAAAAGAGGGTTCCCACATCAATAAAAGCCTCATGACACTTGGAACTGTTATTAAGAAGCTGAGTGAAGGAGCAGAGGGTCAAGGGTGAGTTTTATTAGTCATTTTGCTACATAAATGAGCTTCTCCATCGATGTTGCATTTACCATGTTTAATTTTCAAATGCAGTGGTCATGTGCCCTATCGAGACAGTAAACTCACACGTATTCTACAACCTGCTCTAGGTGGAAATGCAAATACTGCCATAATTTGTAATATTACCCTTGCACAGGTAGTTTTAATACCTTTTTGAGGTATCTGAACGTATCCTTGCACAAGTAAACTCACTTTGTTGAGCACATTAGTGGGTCCTACACCTATAGAATGATTGAAAAAGAAAAAACTAGATGTCTATGCAATATGTTACAAATGTTTTAACATATACATTAGATGTTTCATAAGTAACACATGGTTCTCATTGTGCATTCCATACTTGTGGATGTACTTGTGTGGCATAAAAGCCTTCCTAGAGGTTGCTACAACATTTTTATTACCTAGTCCGGAAATGAACTGGCAGTTTTTTTTTAGAAATGGTTTATATATTAATAAATAAAAAGGCACCAGAGGTGCGAATACATAGATAAAAACAAAATAAAATGGCATTCTTTCCATGCACGCAAAATGTCAGTCATAGAGATGTTTCGAAATTCCTGTAATGAAGTAGCCCAGGAAGCACACTTCGCTTGAGCACGACTTCCAACCACGGCACTTGGTTCACTCTTATCTCTAAACAATCTATTATTTCTTTCCCACCAAAGGCTCCAAATAGTGGCAAAAAAGGTTAACTCCCACAATGAGGAGCATTTAGGAGAGACGGAAGCAATGTCCCAAGAAAATGACAATTCAACAAGCGACGATGGCATAATCCAAGCTACTCCAAACTTATCAAGCATTGAATACCATACTGCAGAAGAAAAGGGGCAATGCAGGGGGGGGGGGGGGTGGGTTTGATTTGTTGTAGCCTAAAAAAACATCTATTTTTTTATTCATCTAGTTGTCTGCACATGTCTAATGTGGATAATTAGACTAATTTTTTTTTTTTTTTGTGAGAATAAGAGAAGTGATCAAGACATCCTTCCTTTCTACTTGTGTAGTAGTTGGACCTAGGGTGCAACTTGGGCTGGGTATAGGTTAAGCTTGTCTAAATGGGTTAGATGGCCTTTTTGAGGTCCAACTGAGACCAGAAGTTTAATTTTGAACCCAAGCTGATCTAAATCGATTTTATTTTTACTAAACTAAAATTGCATTAACATTACTATGTTAAATTTGTTTCACCTGATCGATGGAGTGTAATGGACTTCTTGTGCTCCTATCACATGGATTATTGGATTGTTGATACGGAGCATTTCGGAATTTTGACTTATCATTTTCATTTTATTTTTATTTAGATGGTCTCTTGATGTAATTTTTTTAGCTTAATTGAGGGTATTTTAGTCATTATTGCATTAGGGGTATTTTGGTCTTTTATTCCATTGTAATTTTATTATAAAAGCCATGTAAACCCTCATTAAGGAGATCGATTATTGAATGGGATAAAACACACGATCATTTGAAGCAAAATTGCTCATGTGTGTACCTCTATGGTGAGAAACCAGGGAACCTGTTGGTGAGTAGCCCGAGAATTGGCGAGAAGTCCGAAGGTGAGAAATCTTCAACCCCAAAGGTGAGAAATCTTCAAACCTCTTCCCCTTACTGTCGTTCATCCCTTATTACCCAATTGATCTGCCGTGACACCCTTGGGCCCTATCTATCCTTATTCTTAGCCTTCCCTTAAGCCCTTTTTGCTGCCTTTAGCCCCTTTACCCCCATATCCTGCCGCTAACATCATAGGAAACCCATCCATTTACCTCCTAAGAGTCTGAATTAATCCCTTTTGACGATAGATCTATATATTCGTGGGAACGGATAAGCCACCTTTGTTTTGAGGGATCCCACCGCGTTTGGTAACTAGGCCTAGATCATGATATAATTGTTCACACTGAATTCTTAGAATTTAATTGAATTATTTGTCGCTTATTATATTATTTAATTGCCATTATAAATTGATTGATTAATTTCAGCCTATTTTAGGCTTAGGGTGCATTATTTTCATCCCTTTTAATCTTTTCATAACCACATTAGACATTTAGGGCTACCCTATCCCCTGTTCTGCATCAAATTTGGTATCAGTAGCAAAGTTAGGTTGTTTCCTTAAACACTCACAGTCCTAGATTGCATTTATTTTGTGGAAAAAAAATTCATATAAAATCATTACATCAATTACATTATTCATTGCATATAGACCCTAGATCACAACATATAGTCAAAGTCCATCCCTTACTTGTGAGTTGATAGGTCTTCTAGTGCGTGTTTCTGTGCATGGTCACTAGGAGTGGGGTTAGTTACCAAAGGGGTTTTAAATCCCATAGAGATATGTCAGAAGAACAACCCCCAACTTGGTTCAATCAGGCCATCGGCCAATTGACTGCCCAGTTGACTGACCTCCAGAGGACCCAATAGACTTTAATTATCAAGTTGGTCGCCGTTAGAACCTAAGTTGAAGTCTTAGAAACCCCTAGGAATGGTGATGATGAATCAATTCATGGGGACAATAGGAATCTAGGACATCGGAATAAGGGCCGTGGAGGCCGAGGTTTTGGTTGTGGTGATCTCCATCAGCCACATAGGCAACGGGAGCCTATTGAGAATAATGAACGTGCCTTGAAGAATGTTCATGTAGAAGCCTCTAGCTTTGATATCCTAAGGTTTTCATAGATTAGTTGTCGGACATGGACCACTACTTTGGGTGGTATGACATGTCGGAAGAGGGTTGAAGATTTCTCACCTTCGGGGTTGAAGATTTCTCACCTTCAGGCTTCTCGCCAAATCTCGGGCTTCTCACCAACAGGTTCCTTAGTTTCTCACCAAAGAGGTGCATGCATGAGCAATTTTGCTTCAAACGATCGTGTGTTTTTTCCCATTCAATAATCGATCTCCCTAATGAGGGTTTACATGGCTTTTATAATAATATTACAATGGAGTAAAAGACCAAAATACCCCTAATACAACAATGACTAAAATGCCCTCAATTAAGCTAAAAGAATTACATCAAGAGACAATCTAAATACAAATAAAATGAAAATGATAAATCAAAACTCCGAAATGCTCCACATCAATTGTTCTATCCTAACCAATGGTACACATTCGAACCAGCTTGCATCTGAATCTCCTATCTTTTTTAGCATGGTTTCAGGAAAAAAAAAAAGGGAAAAAATCTAAAACCAGACAATTGCAGCCTTATTTCGTTCTCCCCCATCCCTCAGAAACTCCTACCCCAAACCATCTTGAATTACCATCCTCTTCAACTTGGCCTGAACTGTACTAACACATTGCATCTAGCACCTTAGCTTTCATTTAATAACCATCACCACAACCTATAGAACCAAAAAAGGTAGCTAAATTTGTTGTTGTCAACTCTTAGAATCTTGTTAATTTCAACTTCGTCCATGTGACCTCGTAAGACAATAGTGAAGTTCAATTTCTCGCTAAATAATTGTTGCTTAGGGAAAGTGGCTCCTTTCTTTCCTCCAGTTGTGGAGGCTTGCCAATATCTCAATAAACCCACGAAGAAGATTCCCACAGTTACTTATGCTTGATGTCCATTATTCCATTTAATAAGACAGATGTAAACACTTCCACGGCCATTCAATTGGAATATCATTGGCTAGAAGGCACTAGGAAGATTGATGTGAATCAATCACGAACATCGAGTTGAATGTCAATGATTGAGAACAGTTAGAAGAGAATCCACTAGAAGTAGCAAAGTACAACATTAGTGCCTCAAAATTCTTCACCACATTATTCTATGAATTTGCATAAGTCGGTGACATCCATTTAGCATCCTACTTTAGGTCTTTGGTTAGGATGTTTAGATTTTATGCTAATATTAAAATGTTCAATTTATAAATTTGTTAAGATGCTTCAATATTATTGTAAAATTAAATATAATAAATAGTATTTTACAGGTAGTGATCCTACTGTGGATTATGGGGAGATGGGGCCTTTTGATTGTATTTTACGTTGGCTATGGTGTATTATACATGCAGCGTTGTTTCTGATTCTTTTATGCCTATTCTGTGAGCCCTGTTATCTCTCTTATACTTGGCTCAATCTCATTTGTATCTTTACACAAATCAATGAAATTATTTGTCACTGTTTCAAAAATAAATATAATAATTAGTGGTGAAGCACTTTTAAATCCTAACTTGATTGAAATTGTTTTTGCGGTAGAGAATAGTAAGACTAAAGTAGTGCATATAGCGATACACCTACTACATTTAAAAGTGCATGTTGAAAGTGTAATACCATAGTTCACTGACTAAGGTAAAGAATTGGACTAATCCAATTACTAGGTTGAGTTGACCAGGAAACCCAGCTGGTTTGACCAGGCTTGTCAATTAATTAGGTTTAAACATTTTTCTTATAGATATACACGTATAATAATTCAAACATAGAAAATTTGTAAAAAATCCAAATGCATGTGTATTTTGAATGAGTATGATTTTATTGATAAAGGAGAAGGAATACAACCAGGAAATAAATGAGTACAAAGGCTCCTAAGGAGCAGGCAACGAAGAGAACACCCAGGAAAACATAGTAGAAAAGACTATATAATTCAAGTGTCATGAAGATGAGATCCTTATCCAGCTTGTTAGCTCTTATCATTAGATCCTCTAGGAATTTGAATAACCTGAAACTTTCACCTCTAGGAAAAAATGATTTATTTCTATGCTTTTATGTTATTTTTTGGATTCATCTTTATCATGATCCCATGTGTAGATTTTCTGTAACATGCCAGTATAAGCTGTATTTTCTTTTGAATGGTTCTTAGCTGTAGTTGTAATCCTTCATTTGATGACAGATTCATGGAGATGAGACCAAGTGCAGTCTTCAATTTGCAAGTAGAGCTATACGTGTTACAAACTGTGCTCGTGTCAATGAGGTTTGTATATATTTGACTTTTCTTAATCTTTTTCTCCCTGCCATGACTTGCATGCATTTTTATGCCTTCTGAATACATTCTGCTACTGGCTTATACACTTGAACCACTTTTGCACTTCCAATTTCTTACTTTTGTTCCACTGATGTATAGCCACCATTTTTCCATATTTTGACAGATTTTAACAGATGCTGCTTTGTTAAAGCGGCAGAAAAAGGAGATTGAGGAGCTTCGTGCAAAACTGTTGGTTTGTCTGTTGATATGGTGGTTATTTCTTTAGTGTTAGCTCCAGAATAGTGAACTGGAAGAACCAACTTCTAATATTAACTGATATGCATTTCAGGAATCTCATTCTGAGCACTTTGAAGAGGAAATCTTGAATCTGCGCAACACATTACTACAGGTCCAATTGTTGCCCCTGTTTGATAGATTTTTATCATCAGGTAATTGAATTTGTTGTTAAGCCGGTATGTCTAGAACTGAAAATCTGCAGATCCTTTGCTATGCAGAGTGAATTAGAGAGGGAAAGGATCACATTGGAGTTGCAAGAGGAGAAGAAAGCTCAGGCAGAACGTGAGAGGAGGTTACAGGAACAAGCTAAGAAAATAGAAAATTTAAGCTCAATGGTGTTATGCTCCAAAAGAGATAGGACAACCAATCATATTAAGAAGGTTCATACTAGACTTAGGTCATAGAATTGTCACCATCAGTTCCCTTATCTTCTTCAATATTTCTTGTTATGGAAGTACTGTTTTTTTTTCCCCGTCATTTTATCTTTATATGGTCATGCTTAAGATCCTATGGATTCTTGGTGTAGATCAAACGGCGTGACACATGGTGCCCAGGTGCTGTTTATGTGGAGTCCCTAATTGAGGTAATGACACTGAGATTTGCACTGAGTTTTATGCTTTAGTTTTTCAGGATCAAATAAGTCACAAGCATAATACAGGTAAAATAACTATGCTATGAACTGTGTACATTTTTTAAGACAAACCTACAAATCCATTGTGCATAATGTTGGTGACAGATTTGGATTGTCCAGTGAGTAAACCACTTGTTGTTTGAGCCCCCAGCCGAATAAAACCCTGATTGGGATTTTTAACTGTATTATGCATCATCCATCTTTTTACTTTGTGCCCCCCCACCCCCCTCTTCCTTTTCCTTCTCTATACTGATTATTTACAGTTATTCTTTTAGAAAAAAACATTGTTGCAGCTTTGCGATCTCTTTTTTGTGGCAAGTTTATCAATGAAAGCGTACTAATTAATATCATTTCATGGCATTTGTAGGTGGCCACTACCACTGATTCCTTCACGGCAATCAGAGAGCCTCTTAGAGCTGAGCGAGACATGGGCTTGCCTGTTCCTTTTGAAGAACTTATTCAAGAGAATGATGTCAGCGGGGGTGGTAGCACCAACCATTCAGCTGAAAATTACGGAAATATGGATTCAGGGAATAATTGTACTCTTCCTGATGAGCATGCATTATTGCGTGTTACTAACAGGAGAAAAGTCCCTCTTAAGAAAACAACCTCACCTGTGGTATGTTTTTCTGTTAGTTCTGACTGTAAGTTGTAGCACCTAAACATTTATTATGCTTGACAGGAAAATGGTGATTTAATAGAGATGCAGGCAGCATATGAAGATTTGCTTTTGAATTTTGAAACTCAGGTTCATTTTGTCAGTTTAGTGTTTTGCATGGCTTTATTTCGTATTTCATGAAATTTGATAATTCTGTCAGTATATCACTATTTTACTGATAGAAAAGAAATTGATCACCATTTTGCAGAGAACAGTTAACAGTATAGAAATTGAAAACTTGGCACAAAAATTAGCTGAGGTAGAATCCTATTCAAAAAAGGCTACATCTATTGGTCATCAAAGTGTCTCATGTGGTGGGAAAGCCTTAAGTTCAAGGGAGTCTGAGGCAATTCTTGTGATCAAACAACTACAGGATCAGGTCATTTATATTTAAACACATGCATTGTCTTCTTTTGTGGCATGTGTGTTTATTGTTCTGTTCAATTTGTAGCAGATTAAAGAATTGGAGGCTGAGAAGTCTTCTATTCAAGGAAATTTGGACAACCTTGTGGAGTTGGCAACTACACAGAACGCATCTGCTAGAGAACAGTATAATGACGTAATTATGTTTTCTATCCTTGCCCTTTTGAGGCTTGTGATACACTTGAATCATCTGCCATAAATTTATTTCTTTTTTTATTGTAATTTTCTTTTCTGTCTCCATAATTGGCTCTCTGTATTTTACATATACATGTATCTCTCTTACTGGAAATACAAAAAATAAATTCTTTTCCTCCCACTTCTTTCTCTATTCTCTTGATAATCATGGTATGCAGAGCAACTACTCAGATCTCTCCTGGGATTTTCTTCTTTCTGCTGCTGTGCTTTTTTGATCTGAAGGATCTGATATTATCTTCTTCTCAATCATTTTTCATTGGGGCTACTGTACCCAGAGGACATGAATATTTTTTTCTTGCTATTAAAAAAATTTCCCAAAAAATCCTAGAAACAGTTTTTGTCAAAACCCTTTGATCTGTTGATTGGTTGAATTTTTCCCTGTAGGACCCCAATAAACTCTACCTGTTTTTATGTGGGTATTCCATCCATCTAGTGGATCACCTTGTTTTCAATGTGTGGGGCTCATTTGGGCTAGATCTTAAGTAGCTTCATTGTTATGTCTAGAATAGTACTTTTTTGTTTTTTGGATTTTTTTCTTGGATTTGGTTGAGACTTTCACCTCTGGGATCTCATTGGGCCGACCGGGTTCGGGTCGGGTCTATTCGGGGTTAGGTCTGTTTTCGGTTCTTCTTAAATGGTTGTAGTTGGTTGGGGTTTGGTTCGGATCAGGTTTGGGTCTAGTTTACCCATTTAGTTAGTTAAGGAGACTTTTCTAGTAAGACACGTATCAAGATTACGCTTTAAATGGGAGTTAGACCTTGTACGGTTGCATGTGCATGACAATAATCGGGTCTACCAATTTATTTTCTGATTCGGGTCTAACCCATTTATAAACAGGTTCGATCAGGGTCGGGTCATCTATTAACAGGTCAGTTCGGTTCGGGTCATTTATTAAGCCGGGTTGGTTTGGGTTGGATAATCGGGCCGGGTCATTTTTTGCCAGGCCTACAATTACGACAGCGTTGTGGGACCCTATGTTGTATTTCTTGTATGTCGGGCCCACTTATGAGAGGTTTTCTTAAGATTATTGGCTTGAGTATTTTATTCCCCTATTTTTCTTGCACATTGTAGGGTTCCATATCATGTTACTTGTTTGTGGATTCCATATCTTTAGTGGGGACAATATCATTGACATAGACCACAAGTAACATGATATTAGTCTCTTTCTTTTGTACAAAAATGAAGTAATCAAACTAACAATTGGAGGAACCTTAGTCCAATAGTAGTCCACTAAATTTGTCCAACTAGGCTCATGGAGATTTTTTTCCACATGTGACCTTTAGTTGACAAGCTAAACCTTGCTCCCTCCTTCTCATGAACCTAGGACGTGGCAAAGTGTGGACTTCTTTGAGGTCTCTTTGTAAAAATGCATTTTTGACATCTAACTAATGAAAATACTAGTGGATTGTGCTAGCAATAAATATTAGAAGGTGCATCGAAGTAAGTTTTGCAATAGGAAGAAAGGTCCCGTGATAATCTACTCTATATATGTAAGTGAAACGTTTGGCCACCACTAGTTGGGCTTTGTAATGAGCAATTGACTTGTCAAGATTATGTTTGATAATAAAGATCCATTTACATCCTATTTTTGTTTTACTACAAGGTAAAGGGTTGTGTCCCATGTATGTTTCTACTCTAGCCAATTCCTTTTCCATGGTAGGTTTTCAAGATGGGTTGCAAAAAATAGTATTGACCATTTTAGGAATAGGTTTTCAAGATGGATTGTGCTTAGGTTTCCGATCCATGTTGGCACTGCATACTGCTGGCTGTTGAAGTTTTGGGTGGATACTGGATGCTAAGTGCCCTTCGATTCTCTCCTCCCAAAAATTCTCTTCAGCTGCATAATTTGCTTATGACTTTTTTGTCCATCTAATATTTATGGAATGTTATTCATTGCATCTGTTTCTTTTTCGTAGCTCCATCAAGAACTTTTAGATGCATGTGAGGAGGCAAGAATAGCTCGAGAACAACTTTCCTCATTGCTGTCATTTGGAACTTCTGAGGTGCTATTTGTCACTATGCAATATGCATACCTCCTTTTATGTTATCTAACTTCCATTAACTTTTTATTTCCTACCTTTATTATTAACATTTCTAGTCTTAATGTTTTAAAGTCTTAATTCATCATCATTATCATCATAGGCCAAAATCCCATCTATTTGGGTCGACTTTTCGAGTTCTATTTCGCCATTTGACCCTACCATAAACCACACTGATAGTGATGGCATTTGATTGGTTCAGGTGCATGCCATGTGATGGCTTGCACGTGCACTACCTTGATGAATCTTCACTGTGATCTTGAAGCCATCTATATATCTATGTTAGTTTTTGGTAGAGTATATTTATTTATTTTGATAAGAGTATATTGTTTTTCCTCTGCATAAATATATGTTCTTTTACCTTGTAGTGAAGTGTTCAGTGAGTTTGAGGATGAAATTTATTTCATTTTTCTTTTAATGTCTTAGGAGGGTAAAGGTAATCCCTTGGTTGAGTTGTCCATGGAATTCCAAGAACTAATGTTGGAAGTTCAACAGTCAAGGAACAGCACAAATGATATTTCTTCTGTAACAGACGATCTATTTCAGAGCTATTCCCTTGTAGCAAACTTGCTCCAGGTAATATATTGTCATTACATCTGTTTGTGTAACATATGTTAATTTGAATTTACTTTGGTTGAATACATCCTCCTTCATTGAGCTCTTGAACATTAAGACACGGCCTTCTACAACCTGAAATGCCAATACAATTGCATATTCTGAAATTATTGTGTCAAACACCATACTAATGTTGGATACCCTTGTAGGATACTCTGTAAAATATGTGTTAAATGGTTTGATTGTGCTTTTATCGTAACACATAGAGAAAAGCAAGGGTATAAAAAGATCTTACTGTAGAAAGCTTTACAAAACAGTGACGTCACATTTGACATCTTGAAGGATAATTCATTTAATAAAGTTTTCTGAAAGATATAATTCATTTAATAAAATTGATGCAAATAATAGCATGGATAAAATATTGCAAGCAAGACTTTACAAACCAAATGCAAAATAATATTTCTAACAAGTAGAAAAAAGATTAATTAGATTAGATTGATTAGATGCAATCCCTTCAGTCAAGGGTTAGATAGATTATATCTGTCTTCTCATCTTGAAAATATGCACAATTCACAACAATTTTTTCTCTCACCTTCACTAGTCTCTCTATTTCAATTTATTCTTTTTCTTCTTTGAATTAATAGTGTCTTCCAAATCCCCTTCGGCTGAAGCCATTTACTAAGAAGGGGTTTACTTTCTTTCATTTTCAGTTAATGCATGCATCTATACTTTCACCTTTGGAATATTTGTTATGTATATGAAATTCTTCAGTTCCCCGTCAATTTATTGTCACTGTGGCATCACTGCTTTCATTTATACAGGACCTCAGATCATTTACTTGCCAACATCTTTTACAATTGAAGTCCATTCTCAATGACCATGAAAAGTTGCTCAATTACAAGAATGACAAAATTGTTGAGCTTGAGAGGGATAAGGTATGATGTAATAAAGTTGATCATCACTATGACTATATCAGCCTCAACCTGAGCATATATATGCAGTACCCTCGAGTATTGTGTATTGAATTCCTTATAAGATCTAGGTTTTGCTTTGATGTGCCTTACGATGTATAATAATGCTCATATAATCATATATGTGATCTATAGTGTTCTATTGGCCCTTTTTTCATTGAGGGTGGACTCTTTGAGAGTGCACTTCATTTGCAACACATGCTAAACTAATTTTGGTAACCATTTTAAATATGGTTTTAGAATAAATAATGACATGGATATAGGGCCACAACCCTTATCAAACGAGAGAGCCTTTGGATCTATCCAAGAACAAAAAGATAGCCCTATCCTAAGTTTTTAGCCATATGTTGTAAGGACCTAAATTGAACAATTGATGTTGAAATCGTAAAACTTTTAGCTTTAAGAAACAGTTTCAATACCATTTGTTCATTTTTAGGCTCTTGTATCAAATGGCTAGAAATTTAGGACGGGATTGCTATTTTTGTACTTGAATGTGTCAAATGCTTTTCTTTCATTGGATCTTGTAGGTGGGGCCTATAACACGTTACATGTTTTCTTTAAAGAAAACATCGTTAATCAAAAAAGGAGGAAACAAACAAACATGAGACCAAAACTAGCAAGCATAAAAAGCCCGCCACACAAGAAAAAAACCTTACATAAACCACCCCCCCCCCCCCCCCCCCCCCCCCCCCCCAAAAGATTACATGAAATTATTTACCATTTCTAACAAAGCCAAATCTGGACGCCATTTCATCAGCTGTTGAAGGATTCCAGGAAACCTTAAAACCAAAAGAAGCAATAGCATGACATATTCTTTCAAATTTATCTAAATAGGTCCAAGGATAGAGAACCCGAAGCCCAACCAACAACAATCTTAGAATCACCTTCTAAGATACTTTCTATAGCCCCTAACTCTTCCAAGTCCAAGATACCTCGCCATAGGGCATAAAGTTCCACTTCAATCACTGTACCATTTGGAAGAGGACCAACAAAAGAAATCAGCATATCACCAGAACCATTTTGAATGACCCCGCCATATCCTGTTAGACCAAGATCATGCACACAACTTTCATCAAAAGTAAGCTTTAGGAGGCCCAACTCTGGAGGGGGCCAAGAAATTGGCATAAAGGAATCCAAATGAGGCTGAACATAATTCACTAAAGCGCAATCCCTACATATATCTGAAATATTAATCGCTCGAAATTTGAACATACTGCATGTTTGTTTTGGAACCATTTTGTATATGCTACACCAAAATCAGTGTAGCAGGTGGTGTAGGGGAGTCGCAACTATTTCTGGTTTATAGACAAAGTTATTAAGATTTTTGGACATGTATTTATTTTGTAGGCATACAATGTCCATGATCTAGATCACCATATCATACTTCCAAATTTGCAAACTCAAAAGCATGAGGATACTTTTCATGTTCTTGACTTGTGAATCATATTGTTCTATACTATTGTTTGTCAAGTGACTGCAAACTGCCATTTTACATGTTTTAATTGCAGGCCATTTTGTACAATCAATTGATTGGTCAACAAAAGGAGAGAGAAGATCTCAAATTGGACCTAGAAAACTCTAAGAAGGCATCAATGGTATTGCATTGTTTTCTATTTGTCGCCATATATCTCCATACTTGCTGGTAGACTTTGTTAGAAAACCATGACTTGATAACATTATTGAGGTAGAACTCACTCTCAAAAGCTAGCCATTGAGAGAAGGGTGCTTCAAGTGATATATAGAGTCATTGGTTTCACAAATTAACGAACGTGGGACTTTTTGTCACTTCACAGACTATGATTTTTTTGATGTAGGAACTGCACCAACAACAAGAATTGGAAAAAGGAGATTTCATTTCTCAAATTCGAGATCTCCAAAAGGAGATTTCATCCTTTTCATCTTCTTTGGTGGTGAAAGAAAAAGAAACTTTGCGAAAAGAGCTTGAGAAGGCAAAATCTAAGCTGAAAGACACAGAAAACAAACTTAAGAATGCTGTCCAGGACAAAATTAGATTAGAGGTTTTTTTCATATTATTTTTCTCATCTATTTCTAATTATATTCTTGTTTGGCATCTTACTCATTTCTTGTCATTTTTTCCTACCAATTTTAAACCCCAGAGTGAGAAAGCATATTTTGAACGGGAGCGAAAGCAAATGCATAGTCAGAGGACTCTTCTTGAACGTGATATTTCCAAGCGTGAATCACTTGCTGATAAGAGGCGCGAATCAATTGCTGATTGGAGGCGTGAATCAAAGGACTTAAGCAAGGCAAAGGCTCATAATGATCTGGTTGAACAAACTCTACAGTTGAAGGCAATAGAGCTTGAAAGGGCTAACTTTGATTTAGAAATCCTTTCAGTATGCCTACAATCTACTTAACTCCTTTAGCTAAAATCTTTAATGATGGATTCTATCTCTCCTTAATTGATGTTTGTGGTTTACAAAGGAAAACCATTAAAGTTTGCACTCTTGCAAATTAGGGAAATTTTGTTTGTGGCAGTCTTTCTTTGGTTAGAAGGAACAATCCAAATTATGAGAGATGATAATCATACGAAATTCATTCAAATCATTACTAATGTCTTAAAGGCACAATATCAAAATACATAGATTTGTATGTAGATATGTGTACATATGCATAGAAAAATACACAAACATGTATTTATTATTTTTATTTTGATTGGCTACATTGCCCATTGGAGTGGACCCTATTTTGGGTTTGACACCTCTCGTTATTTTCTTTTACCAAGTTATTAATTTTTTTTAACACCCACTATGTTTGCCTCTGGATTGAAGTTCTTGGTTTTCTGCATCTTTGGCGATTGTTTATCTTCGGGGCCCGAACCAAATACCTACAGGAGATTATTTTTGTAATTTCCCCCACACCAAAAAGAACAAAAAGGAAATAAAAAATCCCATGCCTATACCCTTGAAGCCCTTCCATCCACTTCATTGGCATGCACCTAGGTGGGATCACAGGGTTGTCACCAATGGATTGTGTTGCCTATTCAAAGTAATAATGTACATATATTAAAGTATATATTATAATGGTCCCCCCTGCACTAGTGCAGATTGTATTGTAACAAACACCCCATGTGAAGCCCATTTAAAACCATTGGAATAGGTTTGTTGAAATAGTCATTGTCATTGTCAAAGCCATTTATCCTATCTGTTTGAGGTTGCCATTGGTTATTGGGTTTGCAAATTATTTTTGATGGATAAATTGCCTATTTGATACCCTTGGGTTTGTTGGAAAGGTCTTTGCTTGAATCTATGGCCTATAAAAAATCACCTTATCTTGGATTAGTCAAACTATGGTTTTGAGGGCCATCTTACAAAAATGTTTTGAAGTGATCCACACTTTGTGGCCTTCAAAACCATGGATTGAGGGTATCCAATTTTTATGGCTATTTTTAGGTCTCATGATGTAGTGTAGGAGGCTACTTTAAATTGCAACCAAGAAGAGGCATTTTCTGAAAAATCCCTTGCTTTGATCTCTAAGAGCTCTCCATGCAAAAGCAAAAACTACATATAAAGCGACGGAGATGCTTGTATTTGGACATTCGAAGTCTTTCTGAATCATGTCTATAACATTGTTGGCAAATGTACATGCATAAATGCTCAAAAAAGCGTTACCGGAAGTGATTGGCGACACACAAGTGGCATTTGTTGAGGACAGACAAATCTTAGACGGTGTACTGATTGCTAATGAACTGGTCCATATGAGGAAAAAAGAAAGAATCTAGGCTTGCTTTTCAAAATAGACATGGAAAAAGGGTATGACTTTGTGGATTGGTCTTTTGTCGGGTATTTATTCGAAATGATAGGTTTTGGACAAAGGTGGAGAAAGTAGATGAAAGCATGTGTGGAAGAGACCTCCTACTCCGTTCTAGTAAATGGATCTCCAACGTCGCCAATCATGGCAAAGCTGGTGTCTTAGGCAAGGTGACCCATTATCCCTCTTCATTTTCACTTTAGTGGGGGAAAGTTTTAACAAGCTGGTGGAAAAGGCTAAAGAGCTAGGAGTGGTGAAAGGTTCTGCGGTGTCACCAAACGGAACGATTGTAACACATCTTCAATTTCCAGATGACACCTTATTCTTTTGTGACCTTAACAGATTTGAGATATTGGGTTTTAGAGTTGTTCTTAGGTGCTTCGAGTTAGTTTCCGGTCTCTGTGTTAATTTGAGCAAAAACACTCTCATTGGCATAAACGTGGAAAGGGAAAAGGTTAAGGAAGGGGCAGATGACATAGGCTGCAGTGTTGGGAGATTGCCTTTCACTTATCTTGGCCTACTGGTAGGCGGTAACCCTAGAAGGAAACTATTTTGGACACCGATGATTGAAAGGGTGGAAAGGAGGTTAATTGGATGGAATAGGAAATTTTTGTTTTTGGGTGGTAGGTTAACTCTTATTAGATCCGTTTTAATCAACCTTCCAACATATTTCATGTCTTTATTTGAGATGCCAAAAGGGGTCATCAATAGATTGTAAATGGTGTTCAGGATATTCCTTTGGGGTGACCAGGATATGAAAAAGAAAGTTCACCTTGTTGCTTAAGCTGAAATCTCTAAACCGAAATCGAAAGGGGGTCTTGGAATCATACCTTTGCACATCAGAAATGAAGCTCTGTTATGCAAATGGGTTAGCGTTTCGGGTGGGAGAGGGATGCCCTTTGGGTTAGGGTATTGAGCGCTAACTACAGAACTGACAGAAATGGATGGAATCTAGGAGAGGATATAGAGAAGAATGGTTCACAAATAGTGAGGGCTTGGTGGAGGATCAGTCACGGTAGGTCATTAATTGGGAACCTTTTTAGAGGAAAGCTTAGATTCTTAATGGGCAAAGGAGATCGGTTATTGTTTCGGAGTGACCTTTGGTTGGGGGATTGACCGTTGCGAGATAGTTTCCCTAGATTTTTTAGGGCCGCAAGGAGCAAACAAGCCCCACTTCAGGACAACTATCGGGGAGAAGGTCCCAACATCTTTGGAACATTGAATTTAGGAGAGTTAAGGTCTTTTGAAAAGGAAAGTTTGGATGAGCTATTAAGACTCTTAGGTGAATTTCCAGTGGCAATGGGGAAGAAGACGAGTTGGTTTGGATAGGTGATTCCTCTGGGATTTTCTCAGTCAAGTTATGGTGAATGTAGTTTCTCAACATGTGAGTTCGTCGACAATGGCCCCTTGGCATGTCTAGAAAAATCAGGCGCTCCCTTGAGTTCAAGCCTTTGTTTGGTGCGTGGTGAAGAGGGAAATTCTTACAAGAATGGATCTTAAGAGGAAAGGTCTTATGAGATCAAAGGAAGATTGCAGTTGCCCTCTTTGTGATTTTTCGGAAGAAACAATCGATCATCTTTTTGTAACTTGTCCGATTGTTTGGCACTTTTGGAGTCAGTTCTACAATTTAATGGGTGTCTCGTGGGTCGGTGCAAGTACCTAGGCTGAAACCTTGAGCTCATGGTTTTTCCCTTTTCCCAGTAAGAAGTGGAGGATGGTGTGGTTCACAATTTCAACAGTTATTTCATGGACTACTTGGAAAGAGCAATTCAAGAATATTTGAAGGAAATTCTATTGAGAACTGCAAGCTTTTTCGAAAAGCCAAATGGAGTCTTTGCACTTGGCTCTTGCCCAACAAAGACCTCAAAGATTTTAAAGCCAGTGACCTTTTATTGTCTTTGGAGGGTTGTTTGAAAGGAAGATTTAGGAAGTCCAAAGCCTTGGTGGAATGGTCACCCCCCCAACTTGGGATCATGAAATTTAATGTTGATGGTGCTTCTAGGGGAAAACTGGGTCCGACAGGTATAGGGGGCGTACTTAGAGATCACACAGGTCAGGCATCAATGGTTTTTGTAGTGACCCAACCTGATTTTTCAGGACCTTTTGGGGAGATCTACGGATCTCCGCGTTGTTTTTGGTAATTTGGTTTTGTTAAATATTTTGTCACAAAAAATATTGAAAAACCACACATTTTTATTATCATTTTAAAGTTATTTTATAAAAATGGTTTTTCTCTTTTTTTTTTAAAAATGCTTTGGTGAATCCTAGCCCAAACCCAAACCCTAACCTAAAACCCTAACTATCCCTTCTATATAATATCTCTTTCTTCTCTTTCCTAACCCTAGCCCCCTCCTCTCTTCTTCCTCCTCTCTTTCCCCTCTCCCTAACCCTAAGCTCTCCTCTTCCCTTCCCTCAAGCTGCCGCCGCCGCCACCACCCCCTTTTGCTTGAGCTGCCGCCCTCATCCCATCGCATCTTTGATGTGATCATCACCATTGAATCCATGACCTCTTTTTCTTGTCCTTAGTTTTTTTATGTACATCATGTAACATATCCTTTTTTTTTGAGCGGGGTGCCCCACACCTACACAGGACACCCCATCATCATCATCATCATCAAGTAACATATGGCGTATCAGTATATCATCTTTTTATTTGGATAAACTAAATTTAAATGAAAGCAAAGATGGACTTAAATTTGTGAATTAGTTCATGATTTCCTCCATTTTCTCATCTTCTTTTTTTTCATTTCATTTTCTTTTTTTTTGAGCAAAGGGAGATTATGAAAAACTAGAATCTCATGCATCAGAGATGGAGGTGAAAATTGCTTCTTTGGAAGAGGATTTGCTAGCCGCAAATGGCGAAAAAGAAGAAGCCTTTGTTAGAAACGAGATTCTTTCTTCAAAACTGGAAAGTACATCCAGAGAGTTGGACAAAGCGATCTTAGAACTGAAGACACTACAGGAAGAAGTTAATAACATGGTATGATTTTCTCATTTCTTTACAGACATTCTGGTTATCTTCTAGCTAACTTACCTTTTGTGATAGATAAAAGGAATTCTTATATTTATTATCTATCTTATGTTGTTTTTCTTTCTGTCAGAAATCGAAGTTAGGCGAATCTGAATCTCTTTGTCAAAACATGGAAAGTTCCATAATCTCATTGTCAAGAGAAAAAGAAGATATGGCCATGGTAATAATTCTTCAAACTTTCTGCTTGTTTTTTTTAATGGTACTATTTGTTGAAGTTATGAACACTTAACTTCTGACTATACAGAAACTTACAGATGCACTTCTAGAGCTCGAGGAGGAGAAGGCAATATGGTTAGCAAAAGAAAGAGCTTCTATCGTATCTATCTCTGAGAAAGCAAAGATATCTGATGCTGAGATTGCCTTGTTATCAAAAGATATATCAGCGGTACTACTGAAATTTGAATTTGATTTATTCAATGTTATTTGCTTTCATTAAGGAGAATTCAGATTGGTGTGTTGGCCAAGAACCCGCCTCAGGAAGCGGGAGTCCTGAGTTTGAATCCCATCCCACCCCAAAGGGCCACTACTAATAGTTTTACCCGGTGTGTGTGGGTAGGGAGGCTTGCACATGTCTCGAGGTGATGCGGAGCACCACATGAGTTTCCATATTTAGCAAGTTTCTATATTTAGATTTAGGATTTCCAACTTTTCATTATTGTATTTTTTTCTTTCATTTATTTTTTTAGTCCATTAGTTGGATTAGTTTTGTTTTGTTTGAGGAAATTTAGTGATTTTACATGTAATTAGGGCTTTCTAGTCATTGGGGGTAGTTTGGTCTTTATTTATTTGAGGGTATTTTAGTATTTTTATGTTTTTAAGTCATTATATATATAATGTAACCCCTCCATACGGGATTGACACTTAATGAATGAAAGAAACTTTAAAGTTTTCTCTGCTAAACTTGTCTCTTGCGAAAGGAATTGGTGAGAAGATACGGAGGTGAGAAATCTCTAAGAACAAGAAGGTGAGAAGCCTTCATCTATCCAGGTACTCTTTTCTATCTCTTCTATCTCTCGTACCTCTCTCTTTGTTTCTTTTCTTTTCTTCCAAGAACAAAAAACCCTTGAGCCATTGTCGTCATCTTTCATAGCCACGCCATATGTTGTCCCAGATCCATCCCCGATCTGTCTCGGACCCTTCCCGTATCCATCCTAGAACCATCCTGGATCTGTCCCAGAATCGTCCTATTGTCGTCCTAGATCTATCCTAGAACGGTCCCTGTTTACCTTCCAGAACTCGTCCTAGACCATCCCGACTCGTCCCAGATCCGTCTTGACCCATCCTAGATCCGTCCCAGACCCGTCCAAACTCGTCCCAGACCCATCCATTTCACTCCCTGCTACCACTACCCTTAATTTGGTTTGGTAAGTTATATAAATGTTTACATTTGATTTTCAAGAATTGCTTTAATTATTTGTGGTAAATTTATATTATTGAATTGCAAGTATTAATTGGAATTTAATTTCAGTCCATTTTAGGTTTAGGGTGCATTATTTTCATCCCTTTTAATGTTTAAGGAACCACATTAGGCATTTAGGGTTATCCTATCCCTTGTCATGTGTCACAAGGACTAGTCGGGTGCTCTAAGAGGCCTTGGATGCCAGAAACTTTTTGTCATTCATTTTGAACATGGAAACAAGTTAATATGATTACCTTCCTTTTGGGCCTGAGATTCGGGGTTATTCTAACAAACACCCACAAAATGCCCATTAGATTAGCAAAACCAGTCCAAAGGTGCCTCGCCACTGGGAACCCCCTAAACCAATGGTCAGTGTCCTCTTCCTCAAAACCACATAGCAAACAACGTAGGTCGTTATTAGATCTAAGCATCCCCCTACGGTTAAGTGCCACTCTAGAGAGAATCCTCCCCTTTAAGACACAACTTACAAATGTTTGAGCAAAGGGTCCCTATACAACCCCTTTTTGCTCAAATTTCTTCTAAAATCAAGCTCCCAAGATATGCAACCCTCTTGCTCATAGCAGTCCTGTACTCTGGCATTTCTATACATGGCTATCTTGAAAAGTCTGGGATAAATGTCTTTAAAAGGTCTATCCCCAACCCATAGGTCTGTCCAAAAAAGTGTTGTCTCCTTTCCCTACGAAGTCTTGATTTTCTTTGAAAGCACTACCTACCTTCCTTTTTCCCGTCCTATTCTCCACCAAGCCTTTATTAGCAGTGATCTGAACTTTTCTACGTTTTCCCCAGGCCCAGGCTCCATTCACTTATGTCTTCAACCCCATACCTCGCGACCAAGACCTTCTCCATAGTGCATCTTTCTACCTGCCAAATCTCTAACTCCATTTGCATAACAATGCTTGATTTCTAGCCTCCAGAGGTTCGATCCCTAAACCCTTGATAGAGTTTGGTTTGGTCACCTCTGACCAAGCAACTAAATGTCCTCGTCTCTTATCCTCATCTCTCCAAAGGATTGATATTTTATTAGAGAATGGGTACTGTCCTGTTACTTTGATTTTACCTGCTGTTCCAGTCCTTATGAACTTGTAATCTATGTGTAATCTTTATTTGGCAAATTCTCATTGTAATAGAAGTTCAATACAATTACTAGATCCCATACCGGTGTCCTCATATACTAAACTTGGTGTTTGTAACAGGTGAGGCATGAATTGGATTTTTGTAGAGAAGAATGCAGGCTTTTAAAAGAAAGGCTGACCTTTGCTGAGGAAAGTGCAGAAAAGGAGAGAAAATACAGGTCTTTCCTGAAATGTTGTTACCTTTATTATTTGTACCTAACAATTTAATTTCTTCCCATGATCACCTATCTCATGTCTTGTTTTACTTTAGTATATTGCCCTAATGGATGCTTATGCTCTGTGGATGGGCCAATTCTGGTTTTGACATTTCTGTTTTTCTTTTGGGTCAGAGACAACCTAAGGCCAATCATTTTATGAAGGGGCCAGACTTAATCCTGAATCATGACCTAATATGTCGGGTTTGGCTTGGGGCAAGGATGGTCCAAGGCCCTAGTTACAAAATGGGCTTAGTCTAGCCCTGGTATGGCCCATTAATGTTATTGGACCTGCCCCAAATAGATATTATTAGTCCCAAAATCAAACTAAACTTAGCCCAGACAATAAATTTATCCTAGGGCCTTTTTTGGGTGGGTGGGGTGGGGTGGGGACACCGTCGAGGCCTAAAACAATTACTAAATGGACATCATTCTTAAACCCCAACCTATCTTCTGTTAAGGCCAAACCTGATTTGGAAGTAGCTTGGGCTAGCTATTCTGTGTGTCTGACTCATTGATAGCTAAGTTTCCTTGAATCAAGTGACACATCCTATCCACCATGACACTTGAGAATTCTAAAGCAAAGGCTTAACACCTTCAATCTTCACTAGAGTCAATTCTTCAAACGTGACATGAAAGTAAGATGATTATTCTTATATAATGTCAGATTAGATTTTTGCAAAACCTTCCTTTCTTAGGTTTCTCATATTCAAATGCCTTTTTTCGTTTTCTTGTGTCATTGACATGTACAAGAAATATTGTGTATGTTGGTTAGCAAGAGTTATGTCATAAAGCTGAAGAAAAGGGGGTAAAAGTGTTTAGACCATCTCATTGTTTTCTTGGAACATTTGTTTTGCCAGTGGTATTGATGTAGGACAAGTCAAGATCTACGAGTCTAAGATAGATATCTAGAAGGTGGGATGCGAAATAGGGCAAAACAGCTTGTCCCTATGGTCGTACGAATACGTATGGACGTTGGTACAAACTGATGGGTCCTGGCTGTTCTTTGGTGGCCAATGGTGGGATTAGGTCCTGGTTTGGTTAGGGTTGGGGTTTGGATAAAAAAATAGACAAAAATAAGGTGTAGAAAGAGAGAAAAAGTGGAGAAAAAGAAAGGAGAAGTGAGAAGGAAAGAAAAAGAGATAGAAGTAGAAGTAGAAGGAAAGAAATACACAAAATCATCATCCAATCATATTGAGGAAAACATATAGATTTTGATGTATCTTTCTTTGATGGCATCCCATGAAGAAGGAAATATGCACAAAATCATCATTGAATTATATTTGAGGAAAAAGTCTAGATTTTGATGCATCTTTCTTTGATGGCGTCCCATGATCTCCCCATCAAGTATTGTGGTAGATTTACTGTAACCGGGAGAACTTTCTTTCTACACCTAAAATGTCAAGGATCAAAAAGAACTAGAGTAGAATAATATTAAAACCAAGTAAATATTTAGGAGTTCCATTCTATAATAAAATATTGGTGCTCCAAAGGTGTACAACAAACAATGGTATTCGTCAGAGGTATGAAAAGCATGTGATGAAAATGATCTGAAAGTATCATATATTCTATGAATTGGTGAGAGTAGATCCGTAACCCATTTTTTATGTCTCTCTTCTGCTGATAATAGTGTTATGTATTGGTAGGATAGCATGTCATGAATAGGATTTAAAAGTGTCATATATTCTATGGATTGGTGAGAATAGATCCATACATAGTTTGATAATCGTGCTCATTTTCACATCATGTTATGAATGGAATTTAAGAGTGTCATATATTCTATGTACTGATGAGAATAGATCCATACATATTTGATAATCGTGCTCATTTTCACCAAAAATCCGACTCACATAGCTCATACTTTAGTTGATTAATCAGTGTAAATCAGAAATGATGTATTCAAAGATTCTTGCCTTCTCAACCCCTGAGCTTTCTTTTAGCAGCATGGAAAAGTCTTCAGAGATTGATCAATTGAGAAATGACTTTAGAAATCATGACGCAGAGAGAACTAAATGTCAAGAGGTGGGTTTGGTGAGTCCTTTTTGTTTTTTCTACCATTATATGTAACAAGTGAAGTTGATATTGAAGGCATTCTGGGCGATGTCATCCTTCAGGTACTGAAGTCGAAGATTGAGATGCTATCATTAGAAAATCATCATGCATGTGAAGAAGTTGAAAAATTGCAGAAGCAAGTGAGTCTTCTCATTGAAGAGAGAGACACATTATTAGCTCATCTCAAAGAAATAAATTGTCCGTCAAATATAGAGCAGGTATCTTTGTTTTATACATGAACATGAGGTCTTCTGAATCACTGTCCTTAATGCATTGCTTGTGAAAAAATGTGGGGTCTGTATGAAGGGCCTGACAATTAATCACCTGAAGATGCATTGATATGTTGCCTTTTAATGCTAAGCAACAGATTGAGCCACCATGCAGTTGAGCTAACCGAAGCATGTGTCCATAATATTGGATTTTCTTTTCCGATTGAGAGGAACACTGCTGTCTTTCTTTCTTGACCATCCAATTCGGTGTTTTTATGGCAAACATGGTAGATAACAGTATCAAGAATTCAGAGACTAGCTTGCTTAGACTCTGAAGTGGAGTAGGCAATCTATAATTCTTATTTCTTTAAACTGCTCGATGCTCATTTTATTTGTATGTAACCGTTAGCACCATTTTCTTACCCTGTTCACAGGATGTTTTGAACAATGACAAAGAAAGAGCAAAGTTCAGGATGAGGCTGCGAATGACACAAGCAAAGCTTGAAGCGTTTCGACGCAAGTACATGGAAGCAGTGGATGAGATGACATTTATGAACACAAAATACAAGGAAGCGACTGCAAAACTAAAACAGCAGCTAGCTTCTTGTGCTACTGAGAACCTCCATCTCAAAAAGCTGCTGGCAGCAACAGACAATTGAGATGCATGGATGATTGTGTATTTATTGTATTCTATCTTTTGTAAGCTGCAGTGAAGGATAACGGGATGTTGTATACTTATATTCCTGTAACTGTGATTATTTTTGTATAGAGGGAAACCAGCTCCCATCCAATCTGCACAAAATGTGCAATAGCTGAATCTTAACAACCATAAACTGAAAACTGTATAAAATTTTCGAGGACGAAAAATGTGCTTAGAGACTGCCAATGTGGTTGAAAATATGTCGAGTCAACTCGTGGCTTGCCCTAGTTGAAAAGTTTTTTGGGAGTATCTGGATCAACTCTGAGACTTGTTCTATTTTAGAAAATGACATGACTGGGTTTTGCTGACTTTTTAGAAGAGTCGTAGCGAATTAGAATGACAATTACGTATTATCTTTCATAGCAAGTCTCGCCCGTTTCAATGACTACAACAAAGTAGAAGGTATAACTTTTCATATTGTGTTTGTTTAAATGATTCTATTATGAGTTTAAATGAATTGTGAATGTAAAAAGTTTCCCAAAATATCATAAATTATGTAACTCTTAATTGAAAATTAAAAATATGTTGTGGGCAATAAATTATTCTCTCAAAAAGTCACCAGTCTAGGTTGTCATCGATGGTGCTCGTTGGGTTGCATACTTGAAATATGCAAAACCAGCTAATTTGTCTCCTTTTCAGAATTCTAGTGTTAGTCCCCCTTGTTCATTAAAATCAATCCCAACTCTTATCCATTTCTTTATGCATACCCACCTTCCACATTTCCCCTCCTTTTTCTTTTTTTTTTTCCTTTCCTTTTCTTCATTTATGCTTTCCTTTTTCTATTTTATTTTATTTTTTTCCTTCAAAAATCAATACCATCCCATTGCATGTAGCCTTTTCTGACAACTATTTCCTTTCTGGATTGTACCATCATATTTGTATTTGGTTATGTAGACCCACTTCAAACCAATAGCTTCTTTATCTTGAGGCAATTCCATGAACTCCAAGTCCAATTTCTCTCCAATGCTAAAATTTCAGCATCTATGGCCTCACGTCCTTTTTTGTGTTTTTATAGCATCTTCAAATCAACTGGGCTCTTCAACTTGTATAAACCAATGTTATCAAATCCGGCCCGGCCTGCAGGTTCAACCGTGACCGGCGACATGACGAGTCGGGTCGCTTTTAAACCCGCTTAGGTTAAAAATCCGTAAATACCCTTTGTCACCCGTGGTTCAACCTAGTTTATTACATAAACCCGTGACCCGTTTACAGCTAAAACCCGTTTCTAAAAAAAAAATAAGATGGGAACGGACTCTTGATGTGCAACTGGAATGAGATGGATGGCTGATGAGAGTCAAATAGCAGACTGGGAAGAAGGGATGAAAATAGCAAAACGGGAAGATGGGATGAGGAAGGAGGCGGTGGCGTGAGGTTAGGGATGAAGGAGGAAATGAGATTAGGGTTTTCAGTTTTCACTCCCTCTTTTATAGAGCTTGCAGATGTGGGTTTTTTTGAAAAAATAGTGCTCCGACGGCATTAGTTGCTTGTGGGCTTGATTTTTTTAATCCTATTTTCACAAATTTATTAATGTAAAAGAGCTAATTAGATGAATTTTCAAAATAAATTATATTTACAAAAAGTTTGTAACAAAAAGGTTAAAATAGGAATACGAAATTTAAAATTTTAATTAAGTGAATATAAAAATTTAATCTATTCTTTTCATATTAATATTAAAAATAGATAAATTTGTGTAAAAAATTGGAAAAAAGTTTTGAAGATAAGATTTGATAAATTTGAAGGTAATGATCTATTCTTATCGTATTATTGTAAGAAATGAGAATTTCATAACAAAATACTAAAAAAAGAAAATAATTATATATTTTTTGCAATGGATTGGAAATTTTAACTCAGTCTCTCAAGTAGTATATGAAGCTAAAAATTTTATACAATTTTTTTAAGTGAAAAAATAATGACATGATTATAATTAAATTTCGAATGTTAATATTCCCAACTCAAAATCGTTATTGTGAACTAAACATTACATCTTTTAGTCAATTAATAACAATAGACAATTATTTTTGGTATATCTTTTAGAAAATATATTGAATTATTTAGAAATTAGAAAATATATTGAATTCTTTATTTTTCTAAATAGATTTCTTCAAGACATTTTATGGATTCATATTATTTGGTTTGACCAATTAGGAGGATAATATTAAGGGTATATTGATCACTTGAAAAGAATATTTAGATTTAATTGGCTTATTTAGGAATTTAGTGCAATGAAGATGTAGATCAAGTAGTTTTAATTTGACCTAACATAAATAATTTCGTAATATTTGGTCGAACTTGATCATACACCCATTTAATTTTTTAAATAGGAATATAAATATTTTTTATTTGAATCATATGTTTAAATTTACATCAAATGAAAATCCTTAAAAATGATTTCATTTTCTCATTTAACTAATCTAGACAACCACGCTACATCTGTTGTATTTTCTTTTTATTTAATTATTTAAAGATGATTCATAAAAAAATAATATTGAATTAAAATTAGATATGGTAAGCCACGAGTAGATCAAAATTTGAACTTAAAATTCAAATTTTAGTCACTTGATTTTACCAGTAAAAATCATATTTTAATTTTTCCAAAAAAATTACTTAAAATTTTATTCATCTCATCAATTAAACATTAATTAATAATTTAATATTATTTATAATATAATATTCATATACGGATTTGACTAAGGGTCAACCCCATTGCACCTTATTAACCTACCCTTCCTCCAATACGGGTCCCTCTCCGGATCCGTTTTTAAAAGATTGGTATAAAGTAACCTCTCTCAATTTTTTACTTTTTCAGAATGGAACCAAATACCTTGAACTATTTCACCTTGCTTTGTAAGGAATTAAATATTGTAGAGAAGAGGTGGGAAAAACCGTTGTGAATGTATGCTTCAACATCAACCGCTTTAGCCCAAAGACCGTGGAGAAGGCCCTTTGTTTTCAATATGCCTTTGGCCATCTCCACAAGTATTCAGTTTCTCATTCTGCTACTCCATTTTTCTGCGATGTACAACTTCTTGTTAATTGTCTATGAATACTGTTCTTTTCACAGAAAGAAGTGAACTCTTAGATAAAATTCCCCACCTCTATCTGTACATTGTGTCTGCAAAGAATACCCACTCTATTTTTTAACAGAAGTTTTGAACTTTTTGAAGACAGACCAAAGTCCCAAGTAGTAGCGGACGTGATACAGAGATTAAGAATTGCATGAGTAGGTGCGATACAGGATCGAGGAGAGCAACCTCAAATTTCAAACTAATGCAAACCGATGTAGGCGACATATCATCTTCAAGGAAGGAGACTTGGTGTGGGTGCACCTCCAGAAGGAGAGATTTCCCAAACCTATGGAAAGTTAAAAGATGAGAACCATAGGACCGTGCGAGGTGTTGTGGCGTCTTCACAGCAATGCATATAAAGTGAAGTTCTTGGGTGACCTCACCATTTATGATGTTTTCAAAATGTCCGACCTGAGTTTATATCAGGGCAAAGAAGTTCTTTAATCCGAGGGAGAATCGAACTCGAGGTTAAGTTCTTTTTGGGATGGGGAAGATGACGCGGACTCCAACGACAGTGGCAATGGGGGATGAGATTGTGACCATTGCGATGGACTTCAACAAATTTCTTGGAGGAATAAGGCAAGGGCAAAGTGGCTAATGAGATCTATCAATTAGTAGGCTTATCGGGTGTGGACCTTACCTCGGATGGTGAGACCCAGCCAGAACTTTCAATGAGCCAAGCCAGGCTCAAGACTTGTCACAAGAAGCCCCACAAGAGGTCCAACGTGGCTGCCAACTCAATCAAGTGGTTTGTGCACTCCAACACCCAAGACCGAATGGACTCATCAACTCCACTCGGACTATAGCTCATTCAAATTCTAACTGGCTAACTCCATGCGTGTTAGGAGCGAGACTCCTTGAGTCAAACTCGAACTAGGCCTGGTTGCATATGGGAGTTCTAACCCAGTCGACTCAGCCAACGAGTTGGATTGGCTTATTTTCTTTAAATGTTTTTTAATTGGTTAACTAGATAGAACTAGGGTTAGTTTGAGTTAAGTTTAGTTAGGGTTTTTGCATTCTATAAATACCGAATGTGTTTGGACGAATTTGAGTAACTAATGAAGGGTGAATAAAATTTTATTTTGGAGTTAGTCAAGGAAGACTCGGAGGCTCAAGTTAGTGGGCTTGTGTGTTTTATCAATTGGAGTAAGACCAAACTTCCATTGTGTTCAAGTAAGTTCTAACCCTCCTCTAGTTTTGTGATTGTTTGAATCAATTTAGTGTTGATTACATTGGGTCATCAGGAAAGGAATTTTCAGCTATTAATAATCTGAATTTTTTAGTTTGCTCGGTTGAGTTCAGTTACTGTTCAAACCCACTTCTCGGCCAATAAAAAGCCCTTGTTTTGGACAGAAACTCGGTGATTGTTTGAGGCATGGTTGCAGTCTCAAGCCCAGCTGTATTATGGGCCTGCATCGCAGCAAACCACCACCTTGAATGGGCCTGCATACAGCCCAGATTCTGCTGAAAACAGGCCTGATAGCAGGTTGTTCAGGCCGTGTAAATGGACCTGAGGTACAGTAAAGCAGGCCGTGTGAACGGTGGGCCTGCAGTTCAGGAAACGGGGCAGCAACCCACTCAGTTGGGCCTAGGAATTGGCCTAGTGAACCCAGTTTGTGACTGATAAAAAAACTCGGTGATTTGGGACTGAATTTGATATCAATTCAGCAGTCACTCAGTTCAGTTTCCATCGTACAACATTGGGCCTTATTTGGAATTTGATTCAATCATCCATTCTAGTCGAGTTGGTTCTTCTTCACCAAAAGGTTTCTTAGGGCACCTGTTCGGCTTTTTACCATGATCTCGGTTGCCGAATCGTGTCTGAGATTTCATTGTGTTCTAAGGTTGAGTACCTTACCCCTTCCTAGTCTACAGAAATAATCAATCCATGCTTTGAAGGTTGGATATATTGGTTCGGCCGAGATCTCGGGTGAGATCTTTCTCTCTTCAAATTTTTTTTGAATCTCGGTGGCTGTTTTCTTTTAAAAACTAGAAAAAAAAAAACTGTTTTTTTTAAATATATATAATATGGGCGGATATTATGCCAATATTCGTCCGATATGGACAAATATTGGCCTGGGCCCACCAAAAAAAAGAAGAAATCGGCCGATTTTTTGATATCTCGGCCTTCAGAAAATCGAGATATCTCGGCCGAGATTTAAACCCATGTCCTCAACACTCTTTAAAGAGGCCCAGGTTGATAAGGCCAGGAGATCACTGCTCTTTTGAAGAATCAAATTGTCTTGGCTTTGGTTGTGGGCGTACTGTCCTCTATTATGCCTTGATGTTATCTGTTGCCCTTTATCTTATTTGGTGGTTTAATATATAATATTACTGAAATATATTTATTCATTTATTAATAGGTAAATCTATTTATCCACATCCAATTAACCCATTTAAACATTTAAAAGAAAAACAAAAAAAGGTGACATCTCTATTTTCAATGTATAAAATCTGTATGACTCTTAAATTGCATTATTGATGGTAAAGTCTTCGAATGAATGAAAATGGCTTCAAATAAAATAAATAACTTGATTTAACAGAAACCATTTATTAATATATTAAATACGTTGGATTGACCTAATCCGATTATGACCACAAGGGTCAACATAAACCCACTTGGTTGAGTTGACGAGTCAAATCTAGTTTGCAAAATCTAAACAGAAATAAGCCTCAAACGGCTGATTTTGCAAGTAGGTCCGTTCACAGTTCACAGACAGCATTTGGGCTGGGCTTTCCTGTTCGTAGCCTGGCTCGTTTGAATATCTAAAAGCTCAAGCCCGTCCACAGTTCATCGGGCTTTTTAAGGCTAAAGTTGAGCCTAATTGTTTGGAAAATATTAGGCTGGGCCCTCCCTTTTGAGAGTATAAAAATTTGATCATTTAGATTAAAAGTTAGCATGACAATATATAAGTGAAATAAATTTTGAGTCCAAAACATAATCTACAGTGACTTGACTTAATGGTCAAAATCATCACACGTTCGATATAAAGATGTCTAGTAATTTTGGTCACTAAAATCATGTGACTATAAAATGCATATGCTAAACTAGAATTTAAATTATATTCAATATTTTATCCCTTTATTGAAATGATGCAATTAAACACATATGTTAAACTAGAATTAAATCATAATTAACATTTCATCTCCTACTAAAACGATGCAATTAAACGCATATGCTAAACTAGAATTAAATCATAATTAACATTTTATCTTCTACCTTAATTTTGAAATTTAGAATTTGGTTTGACTTTTGAAGACTGAGTTAGGGACCGAGTCAGCACCGACTCGTTATCTTTTCATTGTCAAAAGCGAGAGGTGCCTCCATTCTAAGAACTAAGCGATTCAACTCTTTGTCTGTGTCACATGATGAACGTGAGAGAGAGAGAGGAGAAAATTGAAGGAGAGACCACGAAGAGAACAAGAGCTATTTGACACGGAGAGAAAGTATGCCTTTAAATTGACTAAAAGTTCATAAAAAAATAATTTTAATTTATATGAATTTTCTAGTAAATTTTAAAGTAGTTTTTAAAATTGAAAATAGATCCTTTCACTTGACTCCTAAGCCTATCGGCAAGGGCCAAAAATTCGGCCCATATTTGATCTCGACCAAGAATTTTCTCTCTCTTTTTTTTTAAAAAACAATTCATTTAAAAAATAAAAAAAACTGTTTTTAAAAAAAATAAAAAATATAAATATCAGTCGATATTTGAAATATCAACTGATATCTAGGTCGATATTCATCTGTATCAAACGAATATCAACTCAGCTCACACGAATATTTATTTATTTTTTAAATAAAAATCGACTCTAAATCTCACCGTATTAACTGAGATTTCGACTCCTGATTTCGACCCCTGCCTGCGTGTCGGTGAAGCAAAACTGACTGCAAAATCCAGTCGAACCTCACTGAATGAGCTGTTACATGTGTTAAGCTCTTTCTTCTAGGACCAGTTTCAGCAGTTGTCTGTCTAAGTTGGGCAAGACCTATTTACATGGGGCCACGATCTCGTTCCATATGATATAATAATAAAATATGATATAAAAAACGAAAAAGTCACGTCTCAATGGAGCAACTTATCCACTTTTGAAGATTAAGATTTTAAATTAGCTAATGTATCAAGCTTCCACTATAAGATTTAAAATTAATCAATATTATCTTATGCTGAATTTTGTTATCCAAACAAAGATGAAATCAAAATCAGTCTGAGTGAGCCTATCCACTTCATGGAGTATATTGACCTTACGTAGAGTCTATTTATGCATATTCACTACTGCATAAAATATTATAAATAAAAATATTTATTTAATAGTTTTATTTTAATCTTAAAAAGAAATTAGAATCTAAAATAAATTCTAGAACCCAATGTTGAGTAGTTCAACTGGTTACTTTAAGTCTCATGAAGTGAGAGGTAGCTAGTTCGAATCCTAAGGGTGTAAACTTAGGGGTGTCTTGTGTGGGTATAGGGCGTTCCTCCGAAAGATTTATTTGGGTCCTTGCCTTGTTGTTCCCTTCGATTATAAAAAATAAAATAAAATTCTATAGGTTCTATATCAAATAGTTAGATAACTTCTAAGATAATATATCAATTCTTTAATTAACTATAAAATGGGTTATATCATTTGAGATAGTCCCTCGTAACAATTAGACACTGCTAGATCTACTTCAAAATGAAGATAATCATTGTAATCCATACTCTTAGCAAGTCCCACATCTCCCATGAACCTTTGGATTATAGGGTTTATAAGTACATGAGTTCTTTATTCTTAATAATTGGATTTTAAAGATGAGTTTTACTTGTGTGTTTTAACACGTTCAACCATTTTTAATTCAAATTCTATAATGATCAAAATAAAATGGGTGGATTACAAATTTCAAAATATAACTCAATTGTTCAGTAGTTGCTCACCAAATATACAATCATACACGAGACTTGCTATCTTTCTACTCTTTTTGTCATTTTCTTCTTTTTTATGCTCCATAACATGGGCAGAGGAACAAAAGAAAAGAAAAATCCAAAATAATATCACTAATTGGCCCTTGGAGCTGGGAAAGATTGTCTCATGGTTTGTCTTGTTAATATATATATATATATATATATAATAATAATACTTGTAATCTTCTATGTACTGTATTATGAGAGAACAAAATAATATGTAGTGGGCCATCCTGTTTTGAGAATTTGTGTGTGACCTGTTTCCCGGCCCATTCGTCGCACTGGCAAGGCTTGTTCCTTTCTATATTTTAGACACTAATTTACTTTTTAAGATAAGCCCACCAACAATTATTTTGATAAATAAATTGGTTGAGTTTGGAGAAAGAATGGAAAAGAAGAATGCATAGGATTCTCTTATTTTCATATTATTTTTTTCATATTTCTTAATTGAAAAGGTAATTTTTTTATGATTTTTTATTGATCTAATATCAAAATTATACTTTTTATAGGAGTCACAGATAGGTAATCTTGTAATAGTGCAAGTTGAGGTGAAGCAAAAATCATCACTGTCCTATACAATATAGAAACACATTATCTTAACAATGCCCATATATAACCCTATTAAGTAATAAAAATATGCCTTCAAGGAACTTTATCAATAGGTCAATAGTTTTTTTTTAAACAAAAGGGTAAGATGGAAAAAACATTTCTAAATATATAGAGCACACCACAAGAGGGTGCAAAGAATCAAAACACCAAAAAACACCCACAACCTGAGCCAGGCAAACCCAAAAAAAAATCAAGTGCAAATAGTTAATGGGATATTTTGAGCCACTGGCCCCATGAACAATGATTTAAACTTGTAGAAAGAACATAGTCTAATTCAACATTGCTCACTCTTTCTATTACTTTTTTACCATTTCCCTTCAATTAAACCATTCGTACAATGTGGCACCTAAGCATTACTCTTTTTCTGTCATGGCTAAGTTCAAAAATGAAATCATAATAGCCAAAGCTGATCCCTCAAACCTGAAGAAGCTCTGGGACTGGACTAATTCCATCTCTTCTGCTGATCAGGTTAGCCTTTCTGGTTTTGTGTGCGGCTGCCTCTCCTCCTAGCCCGGGCTGTGGGCCTTTTGTTTTCCTGGCCTTGTTCTCATGGGCCTCTCTTGTTTTGTCTTTGACCAGTCTTTGGGCCTTTCTCACCTGACTCCTGATGTGGCCTTTACTGTTTTTTTTTATTAATATATTATAGAGACAGAAAAGTCAAATGTATGTAAATCGTCAATTTATACAAAAAAATTGAGCATCGGACGATGTACACTCTACCCAAAATACCGGAGCATCAAATCATTCTTGACGGCTACGACAAGCTAAAGTAGAAATTTTATACTGGCCACCACCAGGTGTAAAATTGACCTTTGCAGTACTTACTGGTTAATGCAGGTGGCCAAGCTGTTAATGCTCTCCTTAATCCTTGAAAAACACAATTAAAGAGCAATAAAGAATGGCAAACTTAGTACTCTATTTTTATCAGAGGGTATGTACTTTAGTGCATGGGTTGCTTGCATGAACTAAGTAAATATTCTCATCAAGTGATGGTTAGAAACCTTTATTTAATTCTATTTAAATTTTTTTTTCTAGTATCACTCTGGAGAGATTTGCACATATTTCAAAAATTAATTAAATAGTTTAAAAGATTTAGATGCTTTGATCCTAAAAAATATTCTAGTAAAATAGTTCTAAAATTGGATTGAACATGGTTGCACTAAAGCACTAAATACAAGAGCGGTGAGTCATAAAATCAACACTAGACTTTATTATATTGTGTAGAAGAGCTTTAGCAGTATATTGGATGCAACACGGATCTAAATTTTATTGTTAAATTTTTATTTCAATAATTAGATCCCACTTTATAACTAAATATTATTTCTGACGGTCAAAATGTCCGAGGTCTTGAATTCGATTCACGTTCAACCCTTCTGGACCACTCTTCATGGGGTTACTCTCTATCGACTTCGTCAAGTACATGTCGATTGAGAGATTTACATATGTTCGTGAAAATTACTTTGAAGAAAGTCTAGATAAGAGTGATTTGGAAATTTAATTAAAAAATCTCATAATATATCAAATAAGAATGTCTTACCCATAAAAAAAGGTTTGCATGCATTAAATTCTTTTAAAAAGATAAATCTCATATTGGCATACTGCAAAACTTCCACCGATCTGAAAAGATTAACAAAAAGTAATTAGAATATTAAATCTATTTTATTTTTCATTTTGTAATAATAAATTGAAAAGTAAAAAGATAAAATAAAATATTTTATCAATTTATCTCAATAAAATACGACAAAAAATAAATTCTGTCTCATTTTATTAGAAAGCTGCAATGGTTATGCAACTTCTATCCATTTTAAGTAATTTTTTTTTTCATAAAGAGGAAGAATATCAATTAAATTTTTTTCTCTTTATAAAATAAATAAAACATTTTCAATTAGTTTTTTTATCTTTGTGATAACTTTAATTAAAATTAAAGGGACACCTTAAATTTAAAATAATTATTCTCATCAATGTATGTCTCTTGTGCATATTTTCTTTTCTTTTTTTCTTTATTGACTCTCGTGTGAACCTTTATGATTTCGTTTTCCTATAAATTAATTAGAATTTGTACACATGTAAGATTCCAATTGGCTATAGTTTCAAGGACTAATTGTTTGACTATTTGTCCCATGCTTGTATGACCAGATTCACAATCTTGTAGTTATTACAACAGTGATATTTAAACCATCTAATTAATTGTAAAACAAGTAAAACTTTTTAAAAAGAATCTAAAAATACATATAAAGGGCTTGAAATGGAAAATATTAATTTGTTGGTCGAATTTTATATGATAATTTTTCTCATCCCCTATTATTTGAATTTCTTAATCACCAAATGATCTCAGTAGGTAGCATAAAGCTATAAACATGTTTTAAACGTTGTTAAACTTTTAAATCTTAGTGATTGGATGTAAAACTAAATTAATAGTTGTACAACTGTACAAGAGATTTAGAATCTCGTTAGAAAACTCATTTACAATAAATAAATTAAATTTTTTTAAAATGTGGCAAGTATCCCACATAATCAGTGTGTGGATTGGAAGCCTACTTATCCAGAAGAGAGATTTTAAATTAACTAATGTATCAAGCTTCCACTTAAGATTTAAACTAATCAATATAAAATTAAAAAAGTATTATCTATGAAATATAAGTTTTAAAATAATTCCTTTAGATACGAAGGCTAAACAAAATAATAGGCTAGCAAGGAACAAAACTTTAAACGGCACGGATCATCGAAAATTAGCAAAAAAATAAGTTTTATTGAGCTAAAAAGGCAAGAAATGAATAGGCATAAACTGAAAATCAATCCAACTTGAATCTAAATATAAATGAAAAATAACAGTTTTAAATAATTTAAATTTATTATAAATAGACTCCACGTTAAATCAGTATACTTTTGAGTTCGATTCACTCTCAACATTCTTCTGAACCACTCCTCGTAGTTGCTTACTCAGTTTATGTTGCACATGCTCTAAGGACCGGTCGTATTAAAATGTCACATGTTCAAATACATATGAGACCTATGCACATCTTGATCATAAAAAAATCAATACACTCTACTCAAGACTGATTTTAATTTAATCTTTCTTTAGATAACAAAATTCAGCATAGTTTAACCTTGATATATTTGATTAATTTTAATCTTACTGGGGAACCTTGATACATTAGCTAATTTAAAATTTTATATTCTTACTTTTTAAATGTTGATGTTCATTCAAAGGATCTTACTTTTTCTTTTGGAGAAAGGGATCATTGTGCACCATCTTTTGGTCTGTGATGAGATAGCCAATTCTATTAATCGCTCCTTCTCGAGCTCTCGGTCCCATCGCATCCACCTTCGTTCTATCAGTTGCATCCTCTCCAAGTATCTACCGGTGCATGTGAGGGTCTCCAGGTGCAAGGACTCCTTGGCTATTGGCATTATCCAACATGTTACCTCAGTTTGGAAGTAGCTCAGGCATTTTCTTGGATTACTTAGATTAGCATCACTTGCAGCCTCTATTGCATGCCACTGTTAGTTTTGGTTGTGCTGGTTTATTTTTTACTGTGTGTTCGACTACTTTTATGCTGATCACTGTTCTCTGTTTGGCTCAGGCTGTGGGTTATTTGTAATTTTGGACTCTTATTTTCCTATTTGAATGAATAATTAACTCATATCATTAAATTTTTTTTTTAATTTTAGAGTGGATACGTAGAATCCATTGACACGTGACTTTATTATATAAAAAACCCATATTTGTATGTCTCCAACGAAGAACTGTTGCCCTTTGTAAATAAGCCTTCCCCAACTTGTCAGACAACTGCTGAAGCTGGTCATAGAAGAACGAGCTCAGCACATGCACCAGCTCATCCAGTGAAGGTCGAGTTGGATTTTTAATTTTCTGATCTATTTTCATTTTTAAAATTATTTTATTTTTTTAAGAAAATTATTTAAATTGAAATTAGACTTTAATGAACATTAAATCAATTTATAATTTTTTTCAAAAATTACTTAGACATTTTTGTTTCGGATGTCTGATGATTTTGAGTATTAAGTCCAATCACTAAAAATGATATTTTAAATTCACATTTATTTCACTTATATATTATCATGCCAAATTTTAATTAATCTATAATTTTCCTATTAAGAATTTATTTCACTTATATATTATCATGCCAAATTTTAATTAATCTATAATTTTCCAAACAAATAGGCTCAACTTTAGGCTTAAAAACTCGGATGAGCTGCATGTGGGCTTGAGCAGGGGTTCAAAAAACGGCCCGGCCGATAATTTGGTCGATATGCATATTGGCCGATATGATTCTCTCTCCTTTTTTTATTTTTTTTTAAATATCGATATTATTTTATTATTTTATTTTTTGAATTAAAAAATATAAAAAAATGAAAAAGAAACTGTTTAAAAAAAATTGAAAATGTAAATATTGGCCAATATGAATGCTGTACGGCCGATACAATATGTATCGACTGATATTATAAGGTGTTTAAAATCCGTATGATATCGGCCAATGTATCTCGTATTGGTCGATATCTCGACTCCTGGACTTGAACATTTAGATATTCAAACGAGCCAGGCTAAGAAGAGGAAAGCCCAGCCCAAATGCTGCCTGAACGGACCCACTTGCAAAATCAGCCGTTTGAGGCTTATTTTTTTTTAGATTTTGCAAACTAGATTTGACTCATCAACTCAAGCAAGTGGGTTTATGTTGACCTTTGTGATCATAATCGGATTAGGTCACCCAACGTATTTAATATATTAATAAATGATTTTTGTTAAATCAAGTTATTTATTTTATTTGAAGCCATTTTATTCATTTGAAGACTTATATCAACTGATATATCTTGAGATTTTAAACGACCAAATATATGTCCGAGGCGCATCATATCGTCTCGGACGTGTATCGAGTATCGACAATATCTCGAGCTAGAGATCTCGCAAAATCACTGCAGAGATTTTATTTATTGGGGTCTGTAGATTTTTCAAATTTTAAAATTCAAAAATTAATAAAAAAAACCGGCTGTACGGATGCTGAAGGGCTTCTGTCGGCCCGCCACATGCAAATTTTATATTTGTTTTTAGCTGTTAGTGGGTCCAACACCTGTTAAAAAATTCTATAAAAGCACAACACTTCCTCTCCCTTTCACACAGCTCCAGTCTCATGAGTCCACCCACCAATGTTACTCTCTCTCATACATAACTATTTTTCTTCTTCATTTCTTGCCTTTTTAGCTCAATAAAACTTATTTTTTTTTGCTAATTTTCAATGATCCGTACCGTTTAAAGTTTTGTTCCTTGCTAGATCTACAACTACTGTATGTTTTTTCCCATATTATTTTGTTTAGCCTTCATATCTAAAGGCATTATTTTAAAACTTATATTTCATAGATAATACTTATTTAGTTCTGAATTTTAAAATTTGAAAAATCTACCGACCCCAATAAATAAAATCTCTGCAGTGATTTTGCGAGATCTCTAGCCCGAGATATCGTCGATACTCGATACAATGTAGGTCCGAGACGATATGATGTGCTTTGGACATATATTTTGTCGTTTAAAATTCGAGATATATCAGCTAATATTTTTAACTATAAGTAAAAGTCTTCAAATGAATAAAATACTTATGTGCAATAATATTTTTACTTATAATACTTTGTGCATTCTACCCAATTTTATTTCTCACACATTAATCTAAAAAATTTCCGAATGAGACCCGCAGACACTATTAAATCTACCTTAAAGTGAAGATAATCATGTAATGCACTCAACCATTTTGAATTCAGATTCTATAATGATCAAATAAAATTGGGTAGATTACAAATTTCAAAATACAACTCAATTGGTAACATTTATTAGGCTGGTTAGATATGGGTCTCACTATGATAACCTGCACACCAAATATACAATTAATTATACATAGACACTGACATCTCCACAACATAACATGGGCACAGGAACAAAAGGGAAAAGACAAAAATAATATCTCTAATTGGCTCTTGGAGGAGGGAAAGGTTGTCCATGATTTGTCTGCTTAATATATAATATATTACATACTTGTATCCTTCAACTATGTATTATATTATAAAAAACAAAATAATATGTACTATATTATTAATATGGCCATCCATTTAAATAATAAAATTTCCTTTAAATCTTTAAAGTTATTTTTTAAGCACTATGTATTTCTAAAAATTTTCAAATTAAATATTCGTACTAATTACGATAACTTGATAAAAATACTTAAAACTTAAAGGTCTTTTGACATTCCTAAATGTGTTTTTGGCATAACCTAGGGATACTCTTATTTTTAAAACACTATATTTTAAGCATTTGGAATTGTCAAATGACCTTAAATTCTTAAAGTATTTTTAGCAGTCTATCGTAATTAGTCCGGATATTCAATTTGAGAAATTTTGAAAATACACAGTGCTTAAAAAATAACTTTAAAATTTAATAAAAAAATTATTGTTTAAAATTAAAAAAAATGACTGTAACATATCAGCATATTTTTTTTTTTGAGCAGTAGCATATCAGCATATTCGTTGGGAGGATCGTTATAATCCTTCGAATGATTCGACTGTGCAGTCGAATCTTCTGAATGAATAAAAAAATAAGCTGAAAAATTATCCGAACGATTAAAATATGGGAGGGGTAAAAGGATAATTTGTCCAAAAACTGGTGACTCGTGATAAAAAGTCCTGCTGTCTGAATGGATGGCCTATTAATATTTATTATATTATAACTTATAAGGTAAAAAGATAATGTGTATTCGCTCATCTTGTTTTGGGTGTTTGTGTGGAAAGAGACGAGGGACATATTTGCAGGCCGCATTCGTCGCATTGGCAAGGCTGGTTCTTTTCTATATTTTAGACTCTAATTTAATTTTTAAGATAAGCCAAGGAGAATAAAAGGATTCTCTTATTTCTTTTTCTTTTTTTCATATTTATGAATTAGAAAAACGTGATATTTCATAGCTATAATTTTTTTATTGATAAAATATCAAAATTATTCTTTTTACACCAACTCATCAATGTCTCACATTTAAGTAATATCGTAATACTGCAAGTTGAGGTGAATAAAAAATCATCACTGTATTATTCAAATATGTCTTAAAAGAAAATTTTATTTTTATTTTTACTTTTGATAAAAAGAAAAAGAGAGACAAGGAAGGAAGGAAGTAAGTAAAGGTAAAATTAAATTTTTTTAGAGAAAATGATTGGTACAAAAATCACTATCCATACAACCCTATTAAGTAATAAAATATGCCTCCAGAACTCATCAATAGGTCAATACTCAATAGTATATGGGATAATTTGAGGCAATGGCCATGTGGGCAAAACTCCCCATATTAGTTTAAAGGTACAGAAAGAACTGAATCTAATGCAACATTGACTTTGTTAACCTGACAGTGAAGAAACTCTCTTCATGAAGAGAGATCTTGAGTTTGATACACATTTCGATCTCTTTCGACCATTATTTATAGAATTACTCTTCATTGACTTAATTAATGTTTGTATATTGAAAGGTTTAAATATGCTCGTGAGATTAGTCTTCATCGATTTAATTAGTGCATGTAAATATCTAATTTTAGTAAATTATATTTGATGATTGGTTTTAAAATTAGAAAATGTTGTAAACTAATTCTTTAAAATCGGGTGGTCTTGTATTGCTTTGTTTCGTTTAGAAACTTTTGGTAGGTCAAGATTAAATGAATCTAAAAAGATATAAATGAGTTGTGGTTAGAACTTAGGAGAGGAGAGCACTTGTTTCTGTCTCTAGGGACAAAATTACACCTGAATGAAAAGACAGAAAGTAAGTCAAGTGGCACCTATAATGTTATTTTGGTTCCCCACTCCCATTTGCCTTTTGAAAAAAAAAAAATAATAATAATTTGTTTCTCTATCTCTTCCTTAAAGCACTTCTTTCCACCTCAATGGACAGAATGACACGTGAATGAAAAGACAGAAAGTAAGTAAGTCACGTGGCACGCATAATATAATTTTGTTTCTCCACTCCCATTGGACTTTTTTTTAAAAAAAAATTCTTTCTCTCTCTTCCTTAAAAATAAAAATAAATTCTCTCTCTCTTCCTTGTATGACTCTTTTACCCTTTTGCTTCAATTAAACTATTCCTACAATAGGGCAGCATCAATTTGAAAAATCATATGTAAACATGACAAGCGTTACTCAATATATGTGTACAAGGGTGAAAGGTAGGTTGAAATGTGCTTGGCAGTTGCTACCGTCAGTCATCCTTTGGTCTATTTGGAAAGAAAGGAATGCAAGACTTTTTGAAGGCATAGCTTCATCGGAAAATGACCTTTTCCAAAAATCTAAATGGAGATGGTTTACATGGCTCTTGGCGGATCCTAATTCTAAGGGTCTTAAAATGAACGACCTCATGCTATCATAAGAGGGTTGTTTGAAAGGTCAGGTTAAGAAGATTAAGAGGAAGGAGAGTTGGAGTCCTCCTCAATTGGGCACTTGGAAATTTAATATTGATGGAGCTTGTAGAGGGAATCCGGGTCCAGCAGGGATTAGCGGAGTACTAAGAAATCATTTGGGTGAAACATCCATTATGTTCAATGAGTCAGTAGGAGTGAAGGATGCAAATGAAGTAGAAATTCTCAGCATAAGGAGAGCTCTTGTTATTTGGACGGTCTATGGCCATGGTAACTTGATTATTGAAGGGGATTCAGCTAATGCCCTTAAATGGGCCTCAGGTGTGAAACGCCCACCTTGGAGACTGACCAATGTGGTTAGGGAGGTGAGAGACTTGGCAAGTGGGATGGGTGTATCCTTCGTCAAAATTGGGAGGTCAGCTAATGGCGTGGTAGATTTCTTCACTAAGCTTGGAGTTGACAACCACTGGGAGGGTGTTTTCTTTATTTGAGCTTTTCTTTTTGTTATGTCTTTTCTTCTTTTGTTTTCCCCTTTCTCTCAGTCTAATTCTTTTAGGCCTTTGCATGTACTTTCTCAATCCTTTCTCTTAATGAATTTTCTTTGATGACTGCTCAAAAAAAAATATATGTGTACATATTATAGTTTACATTAGGCATAATGATCTATGTTACATGAATTTTCACTATAGTATACTATTCTTAAAAGAAAAAGTCGATTTTGCCCTCTCTTTTTTAAGGAGAGGATAAGAAAAGTAATTATAAAATAGTATTTTTCTTTTAAAGGTGGTGCATTATGATGGAAATTCATGGTGCACATATTATTACTCTTAAACTAGTACAGAGACTAGAAAAAGAATTTGGCAAATTATCAGATTAGTTCAATAAAATGGGTCAAATCAAAATTTAAAATATCCATTTACTAAGATACATTCAATTAGAAGATTGGATAATTTGGGTGATTTTGTTGAATTTTATATAGTATTTTTAATTAAATGTACGTAGATGTATATAAGAATGTAAAAAATTATAATTAAGCAATGAAATCTATTTAAAAATTATAATTAAGCAATGAAATCTATTGATCAAATAACTACGTATAAAGATGGGTTGCGTGTATGACCCGGTAGTCGCGAAGGCAAAATGGGTTGCTATGTTCTTTAGTAGAGGGTCTAATAATTATTCTTAGCAAAAGACTTTTAGTCATGGTCGGAAACCTTTTACCTAATTTGTTTTTTACTGGTGTAACTTAGCTGGTTATCTCCTGCCTTAGAAAGTGGGAGGTCATGGATTCGAGGCCCCCTGGCCTAACTTTGGTGTGCCTTAGGGGTAGGGGTCTACCCTTGGGGGTTTTAAACTAGGTATCCCGCTGTATTCTACACATAAATTTAAAAAAAAAAAGATTCACTTTCCGTAAAATTATTCGATGTGTGGATAAATAAGCATGTACATATTTTGAAGATTAGTTGAGTGCTTTACAAGATCTAGACACTTTTATTGAAAAAAAAATATTCTCAACAAAACAATTCTAAATTTGCATTAAGCATGGTTGCACTGAAGCCCTGAATACAAGAGCAAGTCGAGTCATAAAATCAACATTGGACTTTATTGTATAATGCAGAAGAGCTTAGCATACAACTTGGATCTAAATTTTAGGGTTACTTTTTTATTTCAATAATTAGGCCTCACATTATACCAAAATATTATGTAATATAAACTCTAATGAAAATTATTAGAAGTTTAATTTAAAAAATACCCATAATATATCAAATAAGAATGTATTACCCATCAGAAAAAGGCTTGCATGCATTAAATTCTTTTTTCAAAAAGATAAATCTCATCTGGGTATGTTGCAAAACTTTCACCTATCTGAAAAGGTTAAAAAATAATAATTTGAATATTAATATTTTTATTAAAATTGAAAAATAAATATATTTTATTGTTCATTTTATTACAAAAAATTCATTTTAAGTAATTTTTTCGTAAATAAGAAGTATATCAATTAGATTTTTTTTCTCATTATGAAATAAATAAAACATCTTCTATTTTGAACACGACAACTATTAGAAATCTTCCAATTGCCATCTTGTTAGCCCATAGAAAGGGCGATCTATCCCTGTCATGTAATCTTTCTCTATGTTTGTGATAACTTTAATTAATATTAAAGAGGTACCTCCTTAAATTAAATACATTATTCTCATCAATGTGCATCTCGTGAGCACGTTTTTGTTTTCTTTATTGACTCTTGTCTCCGCATTTATGATTTCGTTATCCTATAAAATAATTGGAACTTGATACTGTACGATACCAGTTAGCAATCGTTACGAGGACCCATTCTTTGACTATTTGTCCAACGCTTGTATTATTGGATTCAAAATCTTATACTTATTACAATAGTGATCTCCTAATCAACTAATTAATTGTAAAAATTGGGGATTTGAGTGATAGTTAAGAATCTGCTTCAGAAAGTATGATTTTTGAATTTAATTCTCAATCTACCTCAAAGGATCATTCATTGTAAAATTACTCATGTATAGATATAGAGGCTTGCACATGAATTGAGGATTAGTCAGATGCTCGAATAGGCCTGAATTACTCAGTGTGTATGAGTAAAGAGATTTGTAAATGCTTCAAAATTTAATATGATACTACAATGTCTGAAAATCTTGATCATAAAAAGAATTAATTAATCTATATATATACATATAAAAGCATAGCATTACCATTTTTTATCAAGAGGCGTACACTTCTAATTTATCTAAAATACCCCCTCTCTGTCTAACAATCTAAAGTCTCTTATTCATGCATCTTTTCTTATTGCATGATTTCCTAAGCTGAAATGTGCAATCATGTGGTTATTGAGACTCAATGTTAATTAGATGAAATAAATGATAATTTTAAGTTCAAGAATCCTATAAAATCAAATAATTCATAGCTAATGTAAGAATTTCAACAAATTAGTATTATTCAACATGAGGAGTAACCCATCAATTATCTATTTTATTTGCTCAAATCAAATACATAAAAGAGTTGACTGAAGCTTGTTTTTTTAAAGTATTTTTGCAAGATATTTTTTATCATCAAAAGAGAAGCCAGATTTAAAAAAAAGCTAACATAATAAGACTATCAGTAGGTATATGGATGATTAGAAGCACGAAGACATGTTTAGATTAGTTTTTAAAATTTGAAATTAGAACTCTATTTGAATTATTATCGAATTGAGTAACTCAAACTATTCTTTTCACCCGATTTGGAATTTTTTTATAGAATTCATTAGCTCGATTAACTCAATATTTTATGGAGTTACGTCTACATGGAGTAACTCGGGTAAGTTTATTTTTTTGCACTGCATTGCAAGATAAAGTATTTAATTTAATTTAAATAAAGTGACTATATGTTAAATAAAAATAATATTTTTGAACTTATTATATCAATAGCCATTTATTTAATTTTATAAAATTACATATAAATTATAATTAATTCATAAATATATTTTATAAAAATTATAAAAAGAATATGGCACAATTATTTCAGCTAATGTTAGATAAAGCAAAGAATATTTGTCAAAAAAATTCCCTAATAATAAAAAGAGATGGTGATTCTGAAATTATTTAAATAAATTTAATTATAAAATTTCAATTAAATATTTATAAAATTCGAATGTCAAATTATAGGAAGTTGGTTTCGACAGCACCGAATAAGTTCTTCATAATTCGTTTAAATTTATTTTTTGAATTTTTTCGTCTTTAATTTTCCACCAAATTTTGTAATTAAAATTACCCCTGCCTGTATAAAAAAAATTGAAATATTTCAATCTCATATTAAATTACAGTAAAATAGATGTATGATTAGTTGTTTATATGACAAATCCCAATCCCACGTGAACCATTTCTTCAATACTTCTGTCTTCAATTATAAATTTCAGTCCAGACAAAACTTTCGATCAATAGAATTTAAAATATCGAGATTTTCAAAATATTAACAGATAATTTAAAAAATACAAATTTTAATATAAGTTTAAATTAAATATTCGATAAATATTTTAAATATCAGCCAACGCCTTTGTCCGTTGGTATGTCGGGAGCGTATTCGACACGTATGCCCACGTGAAAAACGTGTCTCTTTTCTCCATTAATTAGTGCCTAATGCCATCAGTCCATCACTAAGGATCTGAAAGTTTAGTATCTTATCTCTCACCAACCAATCCACCCACTACGTGATTAGATAAAAATTAAATATATATAAGTTTAGTTTGTATGATTCAATAAATATTACAAATTTTTAATTTTTTATCAGGTTATAAATATTTATTATTTACATTGTTTACACCAATTTTTTAATTTTATTAAAATAAATAAAACATTATCTTAATGAATGGAAAAGATTTCTTTCTTTCTTCATTAAATATTTATGAAAATCGAAGTCAAATTATAAGAAGTTGGTTTCGACAATCGACAGTACCATCTTCACTGTCTATTACATTGGGCCTTCAAACTGTTGTACCGGATGTTTCATTACTGTTTTAGATTATGCTCTTTCTTCTGAGAGCCTTATAATCTTCTGTCACGCCGTTCTCCTCTATGCTGATAGTATTGGCCTGGCACTCAACCAATTGCATTGCCTTAATAAAGAGATCAGTTCTTGACTCAACGGTGCAATATTGCTATCTACTGTGCTTCTGCTACCAAATCTAATTTGGTAGTGGATTATTGCATAAATTTGCAGCATCTAACGAACCACAAATATAGGATCTTTATCAATTTATGTGGCCTTATTGATTAGTGCTGAGAATTTTCCATTAGCGATCTTTTTTGGTTTTTTCGGACCGACTTATGCGGTTATTCATTTCTTTTTCAGTTGTGTAGATGTTTGGCTTCTCTCTTTTGTAAATCCTTTTCGAGTTCCTGAATGATTTCTTACTCTACATATTTTTTTTTTAATGAAAATCAACAGTTTAAAATAAAAGGAAAAAAGTATTATAAAAAAGATAAAAAAAAAAAATTCTTTGTGAAATGTGAATTCAGATTCTCCAACATCATTTATCTTATGTCATTTGAAGCTAATTTAAGAGAAAATTGATTATTTTAATAATATAAAAAATTAGTCGTTTAACTTTCCCACGGCAAATCTAAAGACAAGAGGCTTCTAGAATAGAGAATTTGACCGTTAGATCAAGCGTGCAGTGCAAAGCTGTTGCATTTCGAGGCACGTGAAATTGTGAAAAACGCATAACATAATTTCTTTTTTTAATTTAAAGTCAAGAAATGGCTCCATGAGGTGAGTGAAGGATTCCCAAGGAAGTGTCATGTTATTGACGGCAGAGAGGGAGTATTTTAGGGTGTAACAAAAATGAACGAAGAGAAAAATTATTATTTTTTTCTTTTATTATAGTGACTAATTAAGTGAGATGTTTAAAGAAATATATAAATAGAATGTAGGTGTAATTTCATGCTTGAGTTACATTGAAGTATATATTTTGAATGAGAAGAAACTCATCATCATTGTCATTATTATTAGATATAAATTTTACAACTTCTCTTTTTCTAATTAATCCTATCATAAATTATACCAACATTTATTTTAGAATACAACATGTCTTTATTTATCCATTCTCTTCAAGGTTTTAATAGTGGTCCTCTCTTCTTAGTATCTTCGGATCTATAGTCTCTCAACTCTACGTACTAAGTTCATGTCTGGTCTTCAACCTCAAATAAGTTTTCTATCCATTTGTCCCTTTTTCAATGTTACCTTTAAACTATTTCTAGCTGTGTTCATTTTAACTCTATCCTTCAGGGGTTAGTCTACTTATTCAATACAATTTACACATCTTCGTAATCCTACCTTTATCTATTTTTTTTTTTTACTGTCCACCACTTTGCTCTATAGAGCAGAGTAGATCAAATAATTATTTTATAAATCATCATTTTAGGCGTCTTTTCTATCACACAGAACTCCACTACTTTGTCTATATTTTGACAACTCTGCTCCTAACTTATTGGTTATTTCTAAGTCAAATCCTCTATGAGTTGTACCATAGAGCCTTAGTATCTAAATTTATCACAATATGCAACTAAGTCATTTTGAATTTGTATCAGGCTACTTCACTATCGTCTAGCCTACTAAAGTTATATTCTATGTATTTAGTTTAAGTTTCATTAATTTTTAAACCATTTGACTCTAACATTCTACTCCACAATTCTAATCTTGAATTGAATTGTTGTTTCGTCTCACTAAGTATGATTATATGATTTGCAGAAATTGCACACCATAGCATATCATCTTGAATTTCTTATGTTAAGTTGTTTGTAATTAGCAGCAAATCGGTAGGACTTAGAACAGATCCTTGATGCAGTCTTACTCCATTGGAGAATTCTGGCATCTCTCTACAAATGGTTTTACGTTTTTAGCAGCTCCATCATACACATTGTGAATAATCTCAAAGTATTCACTGGGGATGTATTTATTTTACATCTTTAAAATTATATGCTCGTAATATTTTATAATGTTGTTGAGCCTTAAGTATCATCGAAACTTAAAATTCTATAAAAATCTATGACTCGATTTTCTAACGTTCAAGGTTTCTTTAAGAGGAATTGATAGTAGATCAATATTCTCATTGATAAGGGATATCGGTGTATATTTTTCACCACTTAGATAATAACATATGAAAAAAAAAAAATTCTAATAATTCCCTTTTTTTCATTTGTGCCATTCTTCTCTTCTCTGGTAAGATAAGCAAAGAAATGGCAGAATCACCCTGGTGTAAGCAATTTTTTTTTTTTTTAATTAGGTGACATTTGATCTTTTATAAATTCATTAGACTGCTAGATATACTTATTTATAAAATCATTTAAAAAATATATTTTCTAAATCCAATATAATAAGGAAAAAGGATAGTTAAATCTAATATCAAAATCTTTTATATCATATAAATTATTATAAATGATTGTGATATTTTAATCGATTTTTATATTTTAATCAGATAAATTAACTATATTTTAGATGTATCACCAGATCTAAGAAAAATAGTCCATGTCAATTGGGATGCGGCGAGGTCAGGCATATGTATCCGTTCTTTGGTCTTATTATTGCTAGACAATAATTCAGTCTGGCCCACAGTTAAACGGACGGTTAAACCTTAACGATTGTATTTAACTTAAAACGTGTCTATATCTGGACAAGTGAGACTTGGACAGCTGGTTCTCGATTCTTGTGAGTTGTTTGTCTTTTAGCTTTTCATCAGAATATAAAAACCTAAAAAAAAATAAAAACCAAGGACCGAATTAGAATTAGAATCTGAAAATAGCAAAAACGAAGGATGAGAAGCTAAAAAAAACGGGGCTGTTTATAGATAAAATATATCTCGGTTCACATTCCCACATCTAGATGCCAATGGTAATGCTACACCGACCATTTCTTCAACTTTCATCACCATCTATTTAAACCGGCAATGTCAGAACTCAAAACCAAGCACTTGTCTTGTTTGCTTTTCTAAGTTGCTTTTCTTCCTCCAAACATTAGATCAGAAACTTTGAAATGGGCAGTCTCCAAAATGATTTCCCCCAACCATTAGAAGGCAATTTTCAGCCATTGGATCCAGAAGAGTTCCGGAAACAAGCCCACATGACCGTCGATTTCATAGCCGATTACTATAAAAACATAGAGAGTTACCCGGTTCTGAGCCAAGTCGAACCGGGTTTTCTCCGAAAACAGCTCCCATCAACCGCACCGAACGATCCCCAGTCGCTGGAAGAAATACTGAAAGATGTCCAAAAGAGTATAATGCCTGGCATGACGCATTGGCTGAGTCCAAACTTCTTTGCCTACTTCCCGGCAACCGTCAGCACAGCGGCTTTCATTGGAGAAATGCTGTGTACTTCATTCAACTCGGTTGGGTTCAACTGGCTGGCATCGCCGGCCGCAACTGAGCTTGAAAGCATTGTCATGGACTGGCTCGCAACGCTTCTCAAGTTGCCCAAGTCCTTAATGTTCTCCTGGCACAGGTGGCGGTGTCATTCAGGGGACGACGAGCGAGGCAGTTCTGTGCACGCTCGTTGCTGCCCGTGACCGAGCCCTTGAAAGGATCGGAAAGGAGAACATCAGCAAGCTCGTCGTCTATGGCTCCGACCAGACCCACTCTACTTACACTAAGGCGTGCAAGATCGCAGGCATTCTTCCTTCCAACATCCGGTCTATAGTTACGTGCATGGAAACCTATTTCTCTCTCGATCCACTCCTCGTCATGAAGGCAATGGAAGCTGACAAAGCAGCCGGTTTGGTCCCACTCTATTTGTGTGCTACTGTGGGGACTACTTCATCCACAGCTGTCGATCCAGTCAACACTCTAGCTGACGTGGCAGAGAAGTATGGTGCATGGCTCCACGTGGATGCCGCATATGCGGGTAGTGCATGTATCTGCCCGGAATTCAGGCACTACTTGCGTGGGGTGGAACGGGTAGACTCGATCAGCATGAGCCCACACAAATGGCTCTTAGCCTACTTGGACTGTTGCTGTTTGTGGGTCAAAAACCCGAAGCTGTTAGTGAGAGCACTCAGCATCGACCCCGAGTACTTGAAGAACAAACCCAGCGAGTCGAACGCCGTGGTCGACTACAAGGACTGGCAGATCGGGGTGGGTCGGCGGTTCCGTGCGCTCCGACTCTGGCTGATCCTGAAGAGCTATGGTGTAGCAAACCTCCAGGCCCACATCAGGACCGATGTCCAAATGGCTGCAGCCTTCGAAGACCTTGTCGTCGCTGACAAGCGGTTCGAGATCGTCGTTCCAAGGAGGTTTTCACTAGTGTGCTTCCGGTTGAACCCTCCTGGTCGAGTTGAGTCGGTCGACGAGTTGAATAAGAAACTGCTCGAGTCTGTCAACTCCACAGGGCGAGTCTACTTCACACACACCGCATTGGGTGGAATCTATGTGCTGAGATTCGCTGTGGGGTCCACTCTGACAGAAGAGCGCCACGTCAGTGCGGCATGGAAGCTGATAAAACACAAGGCCGATGTCATACTTGGCGAGACTCGAGAGCTGATGTGATATGTTTGTCTTCAACGTTTTCAATTCGAACAATAAACGCTTGCATACATTTATTCATGCATCTTTGAAAGTCTACTCTTATCGTATAGACTTTTGATCTTGTGTGTGCAAGATAAATTAGTTAATGTAAATCACTGTTTTGTACTATGCTATTAATGTTATCACTCTCAAAATAAAAGAATTTCTATCATTATTTTTTTTTTTAAATAATCAAAACACTCTTACACCACAAATTGGCTTTTTTTTTAAAAGAATTTCTATCATTATTTTTTTTTAAAATAATCAAAACACTCTTACACCACAAATTGGCTTTTTTTTTTTTTTAATTTTTTTAATTTTTTTAATTTTTTATAACAAAGGTATCCTTGAGTTATTGACCCAACAAGAATAATCTGTCGATACCTGCACCGTCATTGTCCACACAACTGCTCCAGATAAGTCACGTGGTAGCACAATGATTTGTTCCCGAAACATAAGAGAGCCAACCCTACGCTAAGGACCATTGGACTGCATGCCTATAAATTATCTTGCACTAGATAGTCTACAATTTATCTCCAAAATGCCTGTTTTTAAGTTTTTTTGCCCATTATACGTTAAGATAGAATTCAAACTTTTTTCATAGGATGAACGAATAAATAAAATTAGTGTAGATTATAAATTATTTGAAATAAGATATTTTATATCATTCTAATTTTTGATGATCAGCCTACAAAAGTGTTAGATGACCCTAGCGGTACTTAAATTAAGAGGATTGAAAGTTTAGGAGAGATCTAAATTGATTATGATAATGATTCCTCTGGTAGACCACATTCACAAGTGAACCCCACCCAACAAAAGCATTTTGTGGATTTTTGGTATTTCATATAGATATCAATTATGTAATTTTTTATGGTCAATTTAGATCTTTTATGATTAATCTTTTCTTGTAAGACAAAATTATTTACAATCGATTCTTTTCACTGATTTTTTTTATATCTTTATCCAAAAGATGTTATTATCTCAAATTATAAAATATTCTCTTATAAATTTTAAAATGTCAACTATACATTTATATTTGTTATAACTTCATAACAGTATCAGACTTTAAATTCCCCATCCTATAATCACGATGAATGAAAATGATTCAATTTTTTCTAATCCTTAAAGGGTTCTTTGTGTTGTTCAAATTTTAAATTTATAACTCACAAGCGCACGAACTATTAGATAGTATAGCGATTGAGTGCGAGGTCGAACCCATCGGAACTTAGAAAGATATATCCGTGAAAATATACCATTGAATTATATAAGTTAAGAAATTTACAAACGATGGAAATAAATCTTACACATGGGATTAATTCTCTAATCTAGAAATTTTAGTATTAATTTAGAAACTTTCTAAAAATAGAAATAAAATCTAAAATTAGAAATAACATCTAAAAATAAAAGCTAATCATTTAAGAGATCTAATTTTCATGGAAAACACAAAATTCATCTAATTTCAATTAAGATGGTGGAATTAATCTAAAAATTATAAATAACCTTAATCTAGCTTAGATCATAAAATTAAGATGCAATTAAATTATTTCCAACCTATTTCCACAATTTTTCAAGAATTTGAATTTATAGACAAAACAAAAATAAAAGTTGAAAACAACTAAATTTACCTCTGTACATATTTATAGTAGAACTTGATCAAAGAATTAAGGAGGCATTATTATCCATATCTTAAAATAAAATCAAGGTTTAGAATATAGAGCTCACTTAAATTATCAATCATGCCATTCCAATTTTTCATTTATTAAAATTCTCATTATAATAATTATGAAATTCATTATACTAAAAAAATTCAATTGAAGCCTTAGTCTAGATAAAATTTCTACTTGTAATTCCAAATCCAAATATTTCATCTACTCTTAAAAAGAGCCTTGGATATGAAAAATCAAGTTCTACCTATCCTAAATATTTCATCGACTCTCCTCGAATATCTTAGAATAGCTTCAATTATAAAATCATACAAAGAATCAAAATAAAATCAAATTCTCATCACACATAAACTAAATAATTGGACTGACCATAATTATAAATAAATCCACCCTTCATTTATTTATAAAATATGAAATTAAAAATACAAAATAATAGAAATTTGAAATTAAAGAAATAAGAAAAATACAATGGAAATCAAAATCCACCAACTTTAGAACCCAATGTGAATCAAGAATCTCACAGTCTTTCTGATTCTCTTCTCTCTCCTCTCCTTTGTACCACCTTTTCTTCAATGACCTAAGTTTAATTTTCTCAATGGAAGAGGGATAATATTTATAAATGAAAGGAGGTAGAGTGAATGGCTTGGATTTAAATATTTAAATAAAGCAGTGGACACTTGGAGGGTTGATATGGCTTGTGCTAAAGATGGAATGACTTAAAGGAGGCAAGGAGGTGAAAAAAATAGTAAAATTCATACAAGGAAAGTGGGTGCACAATCTCATTTTTTTACATATGTAGCACCTTTCAGCTCAGTTTTGACTTAGTTAACGTCCGAATCACAAAATTTCGTAAACTATAAAGTTATAGCCATTGAAGTCTTCTTTCCAACGCAATAAGAACTGAAACAATCGGACATCGGAGTAGAACGTTATGGCCAAAATACTAAACCTTTGTTAAACCTTCCTTCTTTTTCTCCACTTCTTATTTTGTTTCTTTTTCCTTAATCCACTTGGCAAATTCGAAAATTTTCATATAATGACTTGTAAATTTTGAACTTCCTCATATGGATTTCTTCATGGGCTTTTTTTAATGGGTTTAATAAATGGGCTTTTCAAAGTATGAAAAATCTAATAAATAATTTTACCACTTACATTCAATTCTAAAAATGACTAAATTAATCTAAACTCTCATAAATGGATTTGAATTAATTAGTTTACAAATAAAACACCTAAAATTGTGGTAAAATAATTATTAAAAATTTCAACTTTCCAAAAATATTAACTTATGCCCATAAATTGCAAAATTCACCATTTGAATTCTCGTATCTTGTATTTCTCTTTAAATCTTGCAAAACTTCCCATTAAACATATCATAAAATACACAAAAAGGGCTAACTAGTCCAAACATAAGGGTAAAATAGTTATTTTCCTATGCTCATCAAATACCCCCACACATAGATTTTGCTAGTCTTCGAGCAAAACAAAAACTAAAAAAAATCTAAAAACAAAAATAAAAACCCTAAACTACACCATGTTCGCTGGCACTTTCGATTGTATTTAGCGTATGTAACAAGCCTTTAAACCCCTTAGCTCACCACTAGTGGATAAGTTATAGTCTCGTGAGGGCTTCTAGTGATGATACCCACAAACATCAAATTTTAGTGTAGTGTGTGATAGCCAAATGTTAACATAACCTTCTTTTCAAAATACACTTCGACTCCAAATCTCACAAACGTATATATCTCAGAAAGATTTTCACTCAGAGATTGGGTTAAATTTCTCTCAAAAGTATATGTGAGCGGATTAATTTATCAAATACAAATATCTCACATATTTATCATCAAATAACAGAGTATGACAAAGAAATATACAGATCTCATGAAAGGATGCCATTTTCCTGAGAACATTTGAAATAATACACCATAATTTTTTCTCATATATTCTGCACTTTAAATACCAGATTAACTGATGATCAATAGATAGGAAGAAACGTGCCTTAGGACCGAGTCATATGAAAGAAGAATAAAAGACTCCAAAATTAAATACTTTGAAAAGAAAAAGGTAGAGGTCTTCAATATTAAAGATGGGATATTGCTTCCTTTATTCTTTTTTCTCAACACTTTCAAAGTATTTTTTTTTATCACTCTTTTTTTTCACATTCTTCTTTTAATGTATGGATGTTCTTCTCTATTTATCTTCTTTTTCTCATTTTTTTTTCTTATGATGTTTTTTTTTTCCTTTTCAACTGCCATAATTTTCTTAGAGTACCATTCCAATAACAATCATCTCTAACCTTTTCTGAGCCTTAGAATATTCACAGATATTTCAATGAATGCTCAAACTTTACAACTGGAGTTGGGTATGGATAACTTGGTTAATAAAAAATAATTTGGCTTACCTTTAATTCAAGGCTCCAAAGTGGGAACTAATAAGATAACATGACCAACATAGGTAGGCTTCAAAGGCTCAAACAATCCAAAATAATGGCCTTATATCACTTCCTAAGCTTCATATGAATATTTATATCATTTCAAATAAATTCAGAAAAAAAGCTCAGATGTAATAATCTAATTTTGATTTCATTCCCAGTATATGAACAAAAACAAAGGAATAATGAGATCTCTCAACAAAAACAATGCGCACATCAAAGAAAATAAGAATTTACTTATAACTCTCAGAAAAATCGAATGGCTCAAAAGCTCACTGGCTAACAAGTCTCCACTAATATTCATCCGGTGATCACTCTACTCATGAATATATTTATTTTTCAAGCTAACATTAACATGGTTGTGTAAAAATTAGTTCAAAGTATAAATTTCACAAAATTAAAATGAGAAAGATTGATATAAAAATTTTCATCCACATATTAATGCTCAAATCATTTTTTTTTTCAATTTTTCAATTTTTTTTTGGACTCAAAATAGCCCCTTAATACCCCCAAACTTAAATCGAATATTGTCCGTAATATTCCCTAATCTACAGTGATTAGTGATCAGGTGCAAATTAGAAGAAAATATCAGAAAAGAACAACTTGAGTTTAGAAATACCTGAGATGGCTTTATTATTTCAAATCTGCAAAAAAAATAAACACAAAAACACAAATACAAAAATAATGACTCTAAATTGACTCTCACGCAAGACTTGTACAGACTCAAATGAATTCAAAAAAAAAAAAAATTCTAGATTAGACGGATTCAACAAAATCAAAATCTACAGATACATTGACACATCGACAAACTGACATTTTGACTTGGACTAGCACAAAATTTAAAAACCTAATCTACACTGATTGATAAACAAACTCTACAAGCACGAACAATCAAATCCTAATCTATTTATCAAATACTTACAAATTTTTTTTATACAACCCAATCTAACAATACAATACTTGAAGCAACTATGTAAACAATGATCAAACAACTAGACTAATGCATGTGACTAACACGCTAGTATGCATGAGCAAATTAAATATGCAATTTGTATTCCTTTTTTTTTATTCGAATTAACTGTAAATACGCTAAGAAAATCTATATGAATGCATGAAAAATTAAAATTCAAAGAAAATGAGTTTAGACACCTATCCTTGGCATGTAGTGCTTTCTGCAAGAAATTCTTAGAGCGCTTTTCAAAATCCCTGCTAAAATTAAACACATCAAACCTAGGTGAAGATTTTAAATCTCATAAAAAATGCATGAAACCTAATCTAAATGAAGTTTCCTAATGCTATAACTAGTGAAGGAAATTAAATAATTGGAACGTAATTAAGATCTCTAAATTTTATTAAGACCGTAAAAAATTTTAAATTAATATCCAGCTAATTAATCCAAATTAGATTTTCACTGTAAGTCCAAAGTTATTCCATAATTTTGTTTAGACACTATAACTGGAACCTTCAAATTTAGATCTATTTTCTAAGAATAGAATATGACTAAATTAGATTAAAATTCTAAGATCAGAAAATGCTAAAAAGAGAAAATAGCTATTTTTGGAAGTCTCTAAAAATAGAAGTCTCCATAAATAATTATTTTCTAAATTTAGGCAGTGATTACAAATTTAGATAATCTCCTAATTCTTATTATTTTTAGAAACTTCTAAATAAGGTAACTTTCTAAAATTAGAGTTTCTAAGAAAAATAGAAACTTCTAATTTGAAAAAGTTGTCTAAAAAATATATTTCTAAAATTAACATTATTTCCAAAAATAACTAATTCAATGTCGATTTTTTTAAGTTCCCCGGCAATGGCGCCAAAAATTTGTTGTGCAAAATTTGAATTTATAACTCGAAAGCTCACGAACTATTAGGTACTCTAACGATTGAGTGCGAGGTCGAACCCATCGGAACTTAGAAATATATATCCGTGAAAAATATACCATTGATTTATGTAATTTTAAAAATTTAGAAAACATGGTATTAAATCATAAATATGGAGTTATTTCTATAATATATGAATTTTAATTTTAATTTAGAATATTCTAAGAGTAGAAAACATGGTCTAAAATTAGAACCACATCTAGAAATTGGATTTAAAAATTAAAGAGATCTAATTTTAATGAAAAATCAAATTTATCTAAATTCAATTAAGATGGTGGATTTAATTTAAAAAATTTAAATATTCTCAATCTAACTTAGAACACAAAATTAAGATGTAATTAATTAACTTACCAACCTAGTTCTACAATTTTCAAGAATTTGAATTTATGAACAAAAGAAAAAAAAATAACCTTTAAATTACCTATATGCGTATTTACAATGGAACTCGATCAAAGAATCAATGAGGTATTATCATCTAAATTTTAATAATAAAATAACGGCCTAAAACATTGAGCTCACGTAAAATTTTAATCTTATTCAAGTGTTTCATTAAATTATTTCCCTAATTAATCTGAACCTTAGATCTAGATTAATCATGTAATTCTCCGATCTAACTATTTCATTTGTTCCAAAGGACCTTAGACCTAAAATATTAATGTTCATAAAAGATATAACTATTTCATAAGTCCAAATTAATTACTAAGGGAGGAGTCTGTCGTGCAAATTTTAAATTTATAACTCGTAAAGCGTACGAACCATTAGACTAGTATAGCGATTGAGTGCGAGTTCGAACCCATCGGAACTTAGGAAAATATATCCGTGAAAAACATACTACTGAATTATATAATTTTAGAGATTTAGAAACCATGGAGATAAATCATAAATATAGAGTTATTTCTCTAATCTATGAATTTTAGTTTTAATTTAAAGACATTATAGATTTAAACTATAGAATCTAATAATTTAACTAATTTTAATTAAGATGGTGGATTTAATCTAAAAATATAAACAATCTTAACTAAACTTAAAATACAAAATTAAGATGCAATTAATTAATTAACCAACATAGTTTCCACAATTTTTAAGAGTTTGAATTTATAAAAAAAGAAAATAAAAATAAGAATTGAAAACAACATATGTACATATTTACAGTGTAATTGGTTCAAGTAAATCAAAGAGGCATTATTTTCCATATTTTTAAAATAAAACAAAGGCCTAGAATATAGAGCTCACGTAAATCACCAATCATGCACTCAAATTTTTCATTTATAATTACTCTAATAATTAAATCTATGGATTTCATTAAATTAAAAATCTCAAATTAAACCTTAGAGTGAATATAATTTAAATTTTTTCTCGAAATCTAAAATATTTCATTGCACTCTTAAAATAAGAGCCTTAGATCGGAGAAGGAAGTCTATTCAATCTAAATTTTCATCACATTTAATTTGAACCACTTAAAATAAATCCACACATAAACATATTAAAGAATAAAAATAAAATCAAATTATCATCATACGTCAATTGAATAATTGGAAAACCATAGACTAAATATTTCATCACACCTTTCTCTTATTATTAAAATATGAAATTAGAATTATAAAACAAAGGATTTTGGAATTAAGAGAACTCAATAATACAATGGAAAACTAAAAACCACCAACCTCAAACCCTTGTGGAAATTAAAATAGCCAAAGTTTGTCTTCTTCTCTTCTTTCCCTTCTCTCCTATGCACAGGCCTTCAATTTCTTTAATCAAGTTCAATTTTCTCAATGGGAGACGACTAGTATTTATAGATGAAAGGAGGTGGAATGAATGGCTTGGATTTAAATATTTAAATAAATTAAGAGACATATAGAGGACTGATATAGTTTGTGCTAAACATAGAATGACTCAAATGAGGCAAGGAGGTAGAAAAAAATAGTAAAATTCGTAGTAAGGAAAGTGGGTACAAAACCCTTTTTTTTACACATGTACCACATTGCAACTCAGTTTTGACCTACTTAAATTTTGAATAAGGAATAGTCATAAATTACAAAGTTGTAGCCCTTAAAGTCTTCTTTCCAACGCAAAAAGAATCAAAGAAATTAAACATCGATGTGGAACTTTATGGCCAAATATTAAATATATATCAAACCTTCCTTATTTTTCTCCCATTCTTATTTTGTTTCTTTTTCCTTAATCTACTTTTCAAATTCGAAAATCTTCTTATTTTAGTCTCTTTTGCAAATTTCTTTTTAAGCATGTAATTCAAAATACTGCAAAAATATACAAACAAAACCTAGGTGAAGACACCAAATCACATAAAAATATGCATGAAACCTTGATCTAGATACAAAATTCCTAAATCTACAACTAGTGGAAAGATTAAACTAATAGAATTTTTAATTTTATTTTTCCGTTTCAATCTCAAGTCCCCGGCCCAAAAACTTGTTGTGTAAATTTTAAATTTATAACTCGCAAACACACGGACCATTAGATAGTATAGCGATTGAGTGCGAGTTCGAACACATCAGAACTTATGAAAATATATCCGTGAAAAACATACCACTGAATTATATAATTTTAGAAATTTAAAAAACATGGAGATAAATCATAAATATGGAGTTATTTCTCTAATCTATGAATTTTAGTTTTAATTTAAAAATATTATAGATTTAAACATAGAATCTAACAATTTAACTAATTTTAATTAATATGGTGGATTTAATCTAAAAATATAAACAATCTTAATCTAACTTAGAACACAAAATTAAGATGCAATTAATTAATTAACCAACCTAGTTCCCACAATTTTTAAGAGTTTGAATTTATAAACAACGAAAACAAAAATAAGAATTGAAAACAACATATGTACATATTTACAGTGGAATTGGTTCAAGTAAATCAAGGAGGCATTATTTTCCATATTTTCAAAATAAAGCGAAGCCTAGAATACGAAGTTCACGTAAATCACCAATCATGCACTCAAAATTTTCATTCATAATTATTCTAATAATTAAATCTATGGATTTTATTAAATTAAAAATCTCAAATTAAACCTTAGAGTGAATAGAGTTTAAATTTTTTCTCCAAATCTAAAATATTTCATCGCACTCTTAAAATAAGAGCCTTAGAGCGGAGAAGGAAGTCTATGCAATCTAAATTTTCATCACATTTAATTTGAAACACTTAAAATAAATCCACACATAAACATAATTGAAGAATAAAAACAAAATCAAATAATCACCATACATTAATTGAATAATTGGAAAGCCATAGACTAAATATTTCGTCGCACCTTTCTCTTATTATTAAATATGAAATTAGAATTATAAAAAAAATGATTTTGGAATTAAGAGAACTCAATAATACAATGGAAAACTAAAAACCACCAACCTCAAACCCTTGTGGAAATCAAAATTGCCAAAGTTTGTCTTCTTCTCTTCTTTCCCTCCTCTCCTATGCACAACCCTTCAATTTCTTTAGCCAAGTTCAATTTTCTCAATGGGAGAGGGCTAGTATTTATAGATGAAAGGAGGTGGAATGAATGACTTGGATTTAAAGATTTAAACAGTTATCTTCCACTGATGGTGATTTGCTTTCTGATCCTACTGAGTATCATCAACTCGTCGGTACTTTGCAATATCTCACACTCACTCAACCCGGCATTGCTTATTTAGTTTATTTAGCATCGCAGTTCATGAGTCAGCCTCGCAAGTTACACCTTGAGGCTGTTAAACGAATCCTGCGATACCTAAAAGGCTCCATTGGTCGTGGTTTGCATCTCACACATGCAGAACATCCCCTACACCTCATTGCCTACTCTGATGCTGACTGGGCTGGTTGTCTTGACAGTCGTCGTTCCACCACGGGTTACTGCATCTTCCTTAGTTCGAATTTAGTTTCTTGGTGTGCTAAGAAACAACTGACTATTTCTCGCTCTAGTGCGGAAGCTGAATATCGAGCACTTGCCTATGTTTGCGTTGTCACCGTCTGGATTCGTCACCTCTTACGAGAGCTTCAATTTCCTTTCTCTTCTCCGACATTGCTTGTTTGTGATAATCTCAGTCCAGTCTTCCATGCACGGACTAAACATATTGAACTGAATTATCATTTTGTTCGTGAATGTGTTGCTACCGGATCTCATCACATCCAATTTGTGCCCTCCAAAGATCAACTTGCTGACATCTTTACTAAGGGCCTTCCCAAGCATCGATTTTCTGTACTTAGTTCCAAACTCGTCCACTTACCACCGTTGAGTTTGCGGGGGAGTATTAGCACACATGCCAACTCAGACGGTTGACCTTCCTCTTTGGAATATTTTCTCTCTCTAATCAAGGGATTGTAATTGATTCATGTAATTGATTCTTGCCTCCATTAGAGAGGTTTGTAACACCATAAATACAGATGTTAATGGAATAGAATGTATGCAGTTATTCTACAAATACCATATGTTTTTAATTTAAAAACTCAGTATTAAAACATGTGACTCAATAAGGTGATATTAAAGTTTTTGAAAATGAATATCTAATAATGAGGAAGAAACAAAATATTCATACTTAAATATGAGACTCAGTGAAAGGTATCTTAATCGGATCAATTAAATCTTATTTTTAGACGCTTCAAAATTTAACCATTCTGAATTACCTTTTTATTCTTAAATTTTTGTAGCATACTTAATTATTCATTCAATAATTCTAATATGAATATAAAGTATAAAGACCTGCCTAAGATGTGGGAGGTCTTAGGTTCAAGTCACTCTCAACACAAGAGAGACACTCCTCATAATGTTACTCGATGTGTGTAGACACCTTCGTCTTCAATATATATATAATTAGACGAATATAGTTATGTATTTTAGAAATTTCAGAATTTGATAATTTTTAATTCTTTTTGGAGTATTTTCTTTAAAGGCCTTAATCTTTTGGATTTATTTGAAAAGTCTCTTTGGTTTTTGTAATTCTTTTTGAGCCCTTAAATTTTGATAACGTTATAAAAATGCCTCTTGACAATTTTAACTAAAGATCAAGTTTTGTATGAAAGCTATTTATGCATCTAAGCAACCATTCACACCATTTAATTTATTTATATAGCATATTTCCAATTTAATCACGATTAAACTAAATTTCACTATTAAACCCAAACTACATTTTCATGTTGATGTTGACTTTTTAGCCTTAAAAATCTAAGTTTATTGTTATTTAATTGTATACTTTAACTCTGTAACAATCATTTTTAGAATTATTTTAATCGGATCAATTAAAACTTACTTTTTAGACACTTCAAAATATGATATTTTAATTTTTTTAATTTAACTATTCATTCAGTAATCCTAATATGAACATAAGGTTTAAGAAAATCACATTGATTAGAACAATATAATTATATATTTTAGACATTATAGAATTTTAGACATCACATTGATAGTACACCTCTAAACAACATCATATTATTAAAAATAATGTTCAAGATATGAGTAGATCTAATAGCTAAACCATGCAATCGTCATACAAATCTCATAATTTGGTAATAGATGCTGTACAAAAGATAAATGTAACCTGTTACAAAATCACAAATTTTGAGGTATTTATGTATAAAAATCCTTTAAAAAATGCTGAAATAATGATTTAATATTTAAAAATAATTTATATTTGTGAAAGGGATTTGAGGTTTAATTATAATAATAGTTTTAACCAATGGTTTTAATTATGAATGAGTTTTAAGGTAATTCAACTCATTAAAGTTTTAAATGCCTGTTTGATTAATCGCAGATGAACTGGATTTTTAAATATTGTCGACACTTAATAAATTAATCAAAGGAAAATTTACTATAATATTGGTGTATCTTAGGGATAGAGGTCCACCCATGGAGATTTGACATTGATATTCTGCAATTTTTGACAATTAAATTCAAAAAAAAATTCCTTTAAAAAATGCTGACATAATTATTTAATATTTAAAACTCAACTCCGCGTACAAACTCGTTGGGACGTTGAGATGTTGACGTTCGACAACTCTGCTGCACCGATCAACAGAACAATGGACCGAGTGAAAAAGCCTAACCGCACATTCATAATCTCACCACACAGTCGTATCCAAAGTGCAATCCAAATCAAACCAGAAAGTTATTTTAATTGACAGGTGGTGCAATTGTCAGAGTCCTCAAACTTTCCTTATCTAGAATATGCTCTTTAATATTCTATTTCTCAGGGCAAAGACAAGAACCAAAAAGTCATGAGATCGAGGAGCCAGATGCCCTACCTCACGTGTCCAGCTTTTATTTCTTATTTAAGAATAATTTATATTTGTGAAAGGGATGTGAGGTTTAATTATAATAATATTTTCAAGCCACTTGGGTAACACTCGGATTTTCTTTACCTACATACCTGCATAAGTTGATATTTTGGAAAGTTAGAATTTTTAATAATTATTTTACCATAATTTTAGAAGTTTTATTTATAAATTAATTAATTCAAATTCATTTATGAGAGTTTGAATTAATTTAGTACATTTTTAGAATTGAATATAAGTGGTCAAATTATTTATTAGATTTTACATATTTTTAAAAGCCCAATTATTAAGCCCATTAAGAAAAGTCGATGAAGAAATCAACATGTATGAAGTCTATTTTCATCATCTCAAGATACATATGAGGAAATTCAAAATTTATAAGTCAATATAAGAGAATTTTCGAATTTGACAAGTTGATTAAGGAAAAGAAAACAAAATAAGAAGGAGAGAAAAAAAAGAAATGTTTGACATATTTTCAGTATTTTGGCCATAAAGTTTCACTCAAATGTCCGATTGGTTTGATTCTTTATGGGTTGGAAAGAAGACTTCAAGGGCTACAACTTTTTAGTTACGACTTGTCGTGATTCGGAGTTAACTAGGTCAAAACTGAGGTAAAATGTGGTTCATGTGTGAAAAATGGGATTTTGCACCTACTTTCCTTATGCGAGTTTTTATATTTTTCCACCCCTTTGTATCATTTAAGCTATTCCAAGTTTAGCACAAACCATATCAGCTCTCCAAGTGTCGCTTGATTTATTTAAATCTTTAAATCCAAACTATTCATTCCACATCCTTTCATCTATAAATACTCTATTTCCCATTGAGAAAATTGAACTTAGGCAATGAAGAAAAGATTGTGCAAAGGAGATGAGAGGAAGAAGAGAAGGAGAAAGACTGTGTGATTCTGTATCCACATTGGGTTCTAAGGTTGGTGGATTTTAATTTCCATTGTACTTTTCTTAATTCTTTAATTCCAAAATTTCATTATATTATATTTTTAATTTCATATTTTATAAATAAATGAATGGTGGATTTATTTAGACAAAAACTTGTTCTTACAAATTTTAAATTTATAACACTCAAGTGCACGAATTATTAGATAGTATCACGATTAAGTGCGAGGATCGAACCCTGTCGGAACTTAGGAAAATATATCCATGAAAAACATACCATTGAATTATATATTTATAAAAATTTAGAAAACATGGAAATAAATCTTAAATATTAAATTATTTATCTAATTTAATAAATTTAATTTAATTTAGAAATATTCTAGACTTAAACATATAATCTAACAATTTAACTAATTTTAATTAAAATGGTGGATTTAATCTAAAAATATAAATAATCTTAATCTAACTTAGAAAATAAAATTAAGATGTAATTAATTAATTTACCAACCTAGTTCTCCAATTTTTCAAGATTTTGAATTTTAAAAATAAACATTAAATTAAAGACACCTAAATTACCTCTGTAAATATTTACAGTGGAACTGGCTCAAAGAATTATAGAGGCTTTATTTTTCATATTTTAAAAATAAAATCAAGGCCTAGAATGTGGAGCTTACGTAAATCACCAATCTTCCATTCAAAATTTTCATTTATAATTATTCTAAGAATTAAATCTATGGATTTCATTAAATTAAAAATCTCAAATTTAACCGTATAATGAATAGAATTTAAACTTTATCTCCAAATCTAAAATATTTCATTGTACTCTTAAAATAAGAGCCTTAAGTCGAAGAATGAAGTCTATTCAATCTAAATTTTCATCATATTTAATTTGAAATAGTGAAAATAAATCCATCCATAGATTTAATTAAAGAATAAAATCAAATCAAATAATCATCATACATAAATTGAATAATTGAAAAACCATAGACTAAATATTTCATCACACCTCAATTTTACTTATGAAACATGAAATTAAATTAAAAACCAATGGAATTTTGGAATAATAGAAAAAATACAAGAATACAATGCAAGAAATATAAAAATAAAAATAAAAATTAAAATAAAACCAAACTAAATTTGCACTAGTCTTCTTTTCCTCTTCTATCCCTTAACTCCTTCTGCTCTCCAAAAATCCCAGCCAAGGTTCGAATTTTCCTTAGCCTCAGCCATGAATTTATAATGTTTGGAGGGGATTAATTTGGCATGGCATGGGTCCCACTACCTTCCTGCCGATTCTAACTCTGGCTGACTATCTACTATTTTTCAATCTCTTCCTGTTTCCTCTCTGTTCAAGCGGTTTCTTTCCTAGTTTTTCTATTTTCAGTTCAGCCACCGTCCTTCGTATTTTTATGTTTATTTTTCTTTTTTTTACTATGCCAAATCAGCCACCGAATTCTTTTACTTTCTTTTCTCTTCTTTGTACAGTCGGTCAGCAGCTCCTCTTTCTTTTAATTTTCCTTCTTTAAATCTATTATATTTCCAGCAATTACTGCTGCACCGTCCTTTCTGCTAGCTGTCCTCATCTTTGGTTTCTTCTTTCTCAGCTGCAGCCATCGATTTAGCCAGCAGCAGCTTGGATTGTTACCTACTTTAAATCAGGATTTTCTTTGGTTGGGACAACGTGCACATGGAGCAGCCAACCGATCCTCTCTCTGCTTGCACCAGAAATCTTCTTTCTTCTGTGTATCTTATGTCCTATCTGGCTGATTTCTCTGCTTACACGCTGCTACACAATTTTATTTCAGTTCAACACTTCCTTTGTTTCATCCCCTTGCTGCTCTGTTTCAATTTGTATCTTGCTAGTTTGCTGCTCGGCTCCTTTCCTCTCCTGGCTCTCAGTGGTTGCAGCTTGGCTTCATGCGAATGGAATTGGACTCTATTGTACTTTACTATTTCTTCAAGCCTTCTTTCTGTTAGTAGCAATGGCCGACAAGATCTGCAATATCTTCGTTTGCAAGCTGTTGCTTGGACAATGTTGCCGCTCTGTTTCAAGGTGGGTTCAGAGATAGCAACGTCTCTTTCTGTATCCTGCTCGAAATTTTCTCTACTGTGCACAAGACAATTGGGTTTTCTTCTTTGCTTTCACAAGACCTCAAAACCCTAATGATTCCTGTAATCTTTCTCCTACTGTTGTACCATCCTTTCTAATTCCAGCACTTTCCTTCCACTTTCATCTTCAATGAGTTGCATATGTTAAATTTTGCACTTTAGCATATTTTTATCATTTTATGGTTAAACTTGTAAAACACAAAATTACACTAATTAGATAAAATTAAATAATAAAATATACTAACAAATATAATTTAGGAGTAAAATATGTAATAATTATGAACTTATCACTTCTCTTCTTCCTCTCCTTTCCTTTACACAGCCTTTTCTTAATTGCCCAAGTCACATTTAGATTTTGCTAGTCCTCGAGCAAAACAAAAACTGAAAACTCTAAAAACAAAAATAAAAATCCTAAACTACACCACTTTCACTGGCACTTTCGATTGCATTTAGCGTATCTAACAAGCCTTTAAACCCCTAGCTCACCACTAGTAGACGAGTTATAGTCTCGTGATGGCTTCGAGTGAAGATACCCACAAACATCAGATTTCAGCAAAAATATATAAATAAAAATTTAAACATCATACAACTCCAAATTTATTTTACAAAACTTATACTCAAAGTTTAGTGTGTGATAACCAAATATTAACATAGCCTTCTTTTTCAATATACGCACAAGTTTAGCAACCACCAGTTGAAAATGCGCTTCGACTCTAAATCTCACTAGATATATCTCTCAGAAAGACTTTCGCTCAGAGATTGGGCTAATTTTCTCTCAAAAGTATATGTGAGTGGAATAATTTTTCAAATACAAATATCTCACATATTTTTTATCAAAGAACGGATAATATCAAAGAAAAATATAAATCTTATGAATGGAAGCCATTTTCCTAAGAACGTTGAAATAATACACCATCATTTTTCTTCATCTATTCTCCACTTAAATACCATATAAACTGAGGAATAATATGACTTTCTAATAGGACAAAACGTGGCTTAGGACCGAGTCATATCAAAGAAGGACAAAAAGATTCTAAAATAAATAGTTTGAACAGAAAAGTTAGAGGTCTTCAAAATGCAGAACGGGATGTTTCTTCCTCTATTTTTTTCTCTCAACACATAGAATTTTCAAAGCATTTTTTTTTATCTCTTTTATGAAATTTTTTTAACATCATTCATTTCATGTACAGATGTTCCCCTTCTTTTCTTTTTTCTTTTTCTTTCTCTTTTTTTTTAAAATAGGTCAAAGATTTTTCAATATAGGCTCAAACTCCACAACCGGATTTGGGTATGGATACATGGTTAATCAATAAAAAATAAGCTAAATTTACATTGAAGGCTCAAAAGTGGGAACTAACATGATAAAACGACCAAAATAGGTAGGCTTCAAAGGCTCAAACGATCCAAAATAATGGCATATATCACTTCCTAAGCTTCATATGAATATTTAATTGTTTCAAATAAATTCAGAGAAAATAATCCAATTTTGATGTCGTTCTCAGTATTTTGACCAAAACAAAGAATAATGAGATCTAATAACAAATAGCATTGCGCACATCAAAGAAAATAAGAATTTACTTATAACCCTCAGAAAAATTGAATGGCTCAAAAACTAATTGGATATAAATCTCCACTGGTATTCCTCGAGTGATCACTTAACTCATAAATACTCTTCTTTTTCAAATAAATTAATATGGCTGTGTAAAATTTTTCCAAGCATAAATTTCATAAAATTTTATTGAAAAAGTCTGATATAAATTTTTTTATCCACATGTTATTGCTGAAATCATAAAAAATTTTGATTTTTTTTTTTTTAAACACAAACACATGACTGATTTTTTTTTTTTTTTTTCAAAATGACTCTAAAATGAAAAACACACAAAAGCCCCAATACCCCAAACTTAAATTGAACATTGTCTTCAATGTTCTCTAATCTACTTGCGCATCAGCAAATTAGAAGAAAATATCAGAATATAGCAACTTGAGTTGAAAAATACCTGAGGTGACTTTATTATTTCAAACCCGCAAAAACAAATAAACACAAAAAACACAAACACACAACAAATACACTAGATTGACACAAAAACACAAAAATTGACTCAACAAAAATAAAAAACCTAACTAGACACTGACAAACATTGACACACAGACAGACTCAGACATAGAATGACGGGTCGACATGGATGGAGATGGATGGACAAATAACAGCAAATCAAAACAAAACGAAGACCACACAATATATGACATAAAATCTAAAAAATTTGAACATCACATCCCAAAAGACAATGGTTTTCAATTGATTTTAACTTACAATGCATGAACCACTTTCACTCATATTTTTGGATTTTCAAGTTTTTGTTAATGTAAACCTAATCTAACAATGCATTACTCAAATCAAATATGCAAACAATAATCAAACAATTAGACTAATGCATGAAATTAATACCCTAATATACATGATCAAAATAAATATGCAATTTTTTTGTTATTTTTAATATGCAAAATAAATGCAAGATAACCTAAGAAAATCTATGTGAATGCATGAAATATTGAAAATTTAAAGAAAAGAGATTTATGCACTTACGTTGGCTTGTAGTGCATACTTCTTTTTTTTGTTTTTTGAAACAGTTGAGAGTAGATTATCATTAAGTAGAAGGAACAGTACAAAGGAGAACACAAGAGGTGAAGGTCTAAGAGAGTTAGGCCCCCCACCCCAAGAATAAAACAGAAAAAGAGAAAAATACAAGTAAGCCTACACCCGGCTGCAACTCAACAATTGTAGTGCATACTTCTGGAAATTTTAGAGCGTACAATTAAAATTCCTTCAAAATAAAACACCACAAACTTTGGTGAAGATTCTGAATCTCATAAAGAAATGCATGGAACCTAATCTAAATGCAATTTCCTAATGTTATAACTAGTGGAGAAAATTAACTAATTAGAACCTAATTAAGAATTCTAAATTATATTAAGACTTAAAAATTTCTAAATTAACATTCATCAAATTAAACAAAATTAGAATCTTAAGTCTAAGAATAATTCATTAAAATCCAAAATTTTCCATAAACATCAATTTATTTATTTTTAAAATTAGACACCGTAATTTGAAACCTTCCAAATTTAGATAAGAGTCTTAAATTAGAAATTTTCTAATTTAGAAACTGTAAAAAATTAGACACCTTCTAAAAATAGCATTTCTAAAATTAGAAAATTTTGAAACTTTCCATAGGCAGAAGTTCCAAAATTAAAACTTCCCAAATTTAATTTATTTTCTAAGTATATAATGTGACTAAATTAGATTAAAATTCTAAGATTAGAAAATGCTAAAAACAGAAACTAGCTATTTTTGGAAGTTTCTAAAAATAGAAGTCTCCAAAAATAAAATGTTTCTAAATTAGCAGTGATTCAAAATTTAGATAATCTTTGATTTTATTTTTTTAGAAACTTCTAAATAAGATAACCTTCTAAAATTAGAATTTCTAAAAAAAACAGAAACTTTCAATTTTAAAAAGTTGCCAAAAATAGAATTTTTCTAAAAATAGCATTATTTCTTAAAATACATAATTCAAATGGCAATTTTCCAAGTTCCCCGGCAACAACTGCCAAAAATAGGACATTTTTCTCCCCTTTTGTGGAATTCATTTCTTTTAGAAGTATAGTAAAATTTATTGATGAAAAAAAAGGAGGCTTCTTTTGCTTACCAAAAAATAATTCGTTCATTTTCAATGAAAATAAAGATTTTGATGCTAAGAATGAGAGTTGGGTTTCCATTTGCAGATTTGAGACTGATTTCAAAAGACTTATTATGGAGTTGACCAATCGGCCAAGAGCTCCACATCTAAAGGTACGTGACAAGTCATTGATGAATCTCAACATTTTCTACTTTCATCTTTTCAATTTTCTCACTAGCACTTTCGAACATGCTCTAGCCACCTTGAACAACTTTCTATCATTTCTCATCAACTATGGCCACTCTAAACGTTTCTCTGATACATGTTTCTATATTTTTTTATTTGAAGTCCAAGGTATCAATGTCTATATTGAGATCTATTCTTCCATTTGGTTCAATATTCAACCTAAATATCTAAATTTATTATAATGTGATACAAAGACATTACTACTCTTAATTTTTTTTTACTCGGAATTCTCAGAACCATTAAATATACATTCATATTTCTGTCTTAGCTCTTCAAATTTTCAACCCATTCATCTCCAATGCTTTCCTCCATGCTTACAATTTATCATTCAATTGATTTTTTTACCAATTTAAATTATATCAATTCCAAATAGTACACCCGATGGTACTTGATCTTGTAATGATTTTTGATCCTTGATGCGATCAAATTCCAACTTGGAACTTCTCTCTCTTTCCACATAGCATTCTCATGCCAGTTGTTACAAAATGCATTGCTTCTTTAAAGCTTGCCAAATTAATTTCCCTCGACCCTATCAAAAACCTTTTCCAAGTCTACAAAGGCCATATGTAGATTCTTCATTTTCTCTCTAGGCTTCTATTTGAGTTGTCTAAACACATAAATTACTTCTGTTGTTGACCAAGTTGGCATAAATTGAAGAGGTTGATTTTATGAGACATTTGATTATTTTCTTAGTGGTTATTCTATTGTTGTCCTCCAAAGTTTCCTATTACGACTGGTAAATGTAATGGTTCGACAATTGGCTCAACTTTGAATATCTATTTAATTTTTATAAAATGGAACTACAATACTCTTATGCCATTATTCATCCTTCTTAATTGGATCTAAAGATTTTATCAAACAAACTATTAACTATTTAATATCTATTTTTGTCACACCCTGCCCCGCTAGAAAAAGGGACTCAATTTTGTTCTTCTAATCTCATTCATGATTCATCTAACTTCTAACCATTCCCACGTAGTCACCTAGCTTTACACGTAGAGATCCATTACACATTCTAGCACAACGGAAACATAGAGGTTTCATAATACAGGTTTACAACCGGGAGTGCAAAAACTTATTATAATTCTCCATGGAGGTTCTCTACTAAATATTAAAAGTTTTTGTCGAACGGGAAACAAAGGGGTCCCGTGACCTGAAGTTAAGAACATGGTGTCATCCACTACGTCCTAGATAGAATTCCTGAAATCGTAAGGGAATAAGCTCACCAACCTAGTGAAGAAAAACAACAATATACATATAATATGTTATCAATCAAGAATGCTTAATAATCAAGCCACAGTAGTTAAGGACATGCATTTAATGTTATTACAAAGTATATTTCATGGGTTTAAAAAATAACACATGAATCACCCATTAGTAGGTATCATGCAACTCAATGCACACAAACCAAGATGCTAGGCAACCCATGTTCCCTCACGGGATCTTATTCCACCTCGATTTCTCCGTAGGTCATCAGGTGTTTAATATATGGGGCGGAACATATTGCGATGAGCAATGCATGTCATCCCATAATTACAACACGAGGCCCAATGCCCAGTGCTGTTACTCTACATTACGAGCATTTACTGATAATCATGGTGAGATTTCGACCTAGTGCTTCACTCAGACATAATTTACACTGCGAAGCATTCGCAGAATAATCATCACAAGCCTTCAGCCCAGTGATTCACATATCCCATAACTCACTCACATAGCATGCATCTTCACTTATTCAACCTCATTAAGGCATAATTATAACTTAAAAGTACATTCACATGGTTACTCTCATTAACACATGCTCAAGTAGTTAATATCACATTTGCATGGTAATGTCATCAATGCATACCCACATAATCTAACAACATGTTCACCTAGTCAATCATTGTTACATAGTTATCTCATATTCTCAAGCATATCAATTCACTAATAATATCATATTCCCAAGTAAATTTCATCGTTATTAGGCTTACCCATTCGCCTAACTTATCATAATCCCATATTCACGAAATTTGACGCAATATAACCCAAATCATCAAGCTTAGCATAATCACAGGTTCACAAGATTCCATACAATATCACAATAACGTTATATACAACATCATACATTAACATATATTGCACATTAATCACATCATGCCTATGACTGATTTCTATAAACGGTTAGACGGCTAGGCCTCAACTTCCGGGAACATTCCATACTTACGATCGGTATTCAAAACTGATTTATAGAATCCTTTATGAGTAAGTGGTACCCGGTATCACATTTTGGTCCTATCCATGTCTTTTCCATATAGTCAAAATACACATCGATAGCCATTATTGCATATGGATTAATGAGCACAGGAAATTGACTATTTTACTCTTGCATTTAGATTAGTTAGCCATTGTTTTGTGTGTTTTAGGATATGTTTAATGGGATTTTGGAAGTTTTTTAGGATTTTGCAGGGAAATACAAGATATGAGAATTCAAATCGTGAATTTTGCAATTTATGGGCACAAGTTGGTATTTTTGGAAAGTTAAAATTTTTAATAATTATTTTACCACAATTTAAGGTTTATTGTAAACTAATTATTTCAAATCCATTTATAATTTGAATTAATTTAGTACATTTTTAGAATTGAGTGTACGTGGTAAAATTATTTATTAGATTTTCCATACTTTGAAAAGCCCAAATTATTAAGCTCATTAAGAAAAGCCCATGAAGAAATCCACATGTATGAAGTCTATTTTCATCAGACATATGAGGAAATTTTAATTTACAAGTCATTATGAGAGGATTTTCGAATTTCGCAAGTGGATTAAGGAAAAAAAAACAAAATAAGAAGTGGAGAAAAACAAGGAAGGTTTGACATAGTTTCAGTATTTTGGTCATAACGTTCCACTCCAATGTTCGATTGTGTCGATTCTTATTGCGTTAGAAAGAATACTTCAAGGCTAGAACTTTATAGTTTACGACATTTTGTGATTCGGACTTTAATTAGGTCAAAACTGAGCTTCAAAGGTGATGCATATGTAAAAAATGGAATTTTACACCCACTTTCCTGTCACGAATTTTACTATTTTTTCCATCTCCTTGCCTTCTTTAAGCCATACCATGTTTAGCACAAACCATATCAGCCCTCCAAATATCCCTTGACTTATTTAAATTTTAAAATCTAAGCCATTCACTCCACCTCCTTTCATCTATAAATATTATCTCTCTCCGATCGAGAAAATTGAACCCGAGCATTGAAAAAAAGGATTGTGCATTGGAGAGGAAGGGGAGTATAAAAATTCAAGAAGATAGTAGTGAATTTTAGGTTCGGCAAGGATTTCTCAGGTTGGTGGAGTTTGATTTTGCCATTGCTCTACTTGTATTTTTTTTATTCCAAAATTCCATTGAGTTGTAATTCCAATTTCAGATTTTAATAATAAAGTAAAGGTGTGCTGAAATATTAGTCAATGATTTTCCAATTATTTAATTCATGTATTATGATGATTTTATTTTATTTTAATTCTTTTTATAAAATATATGTTGGATTTAGTTCTAGATTTTTCAAATTAGATGCACTGAAATATTTAGACTAATTAGACTTCCTTCCTTCTTCGATCTAAGGCTCTTGTTTTCAGGAGTGCACTGAAATATTTAGGTGTAGAGAAAAAAATTTAAATTCTAATTAGTCTAAGGTTTAATTAGAGAAATTCTTGATTATTGAATTCATGGCTTTTATATTTGGAATTTTAATTGATGAAAAATTGGAATGCATGGTTAGTAATTTATGTGAGCTCTTTAGTCTAGGCCTTTATTTTGTTTTCAAAATATGGAAAATAATGCCTCCTTGATTATTTGAACCAGTTCCACTGTAAATATGTAAAGAGGTAATTTAGGTGTTTTTAAATTTAATTTTTGTTTATAAAATTCAAAAATTCTTGAAATTGGTGAAATAGCTTTGTAAATTAAGTAATTGCATCTTAATTTTGTATTCTAAGTTTGATTAAGATTATTTATAATTTTTAGATTAATTCCACCATCTTAATTAAATTTAGATTAATTTTGATAATTCCATGGTTTTAATGCGAATTAGATCTCTTTAATGGTCAACTTCTATTTTTAGATGTGATTCCTATTTTTGGACTTAGTTTCTATTTATAAAATATTTCTAAATTAAAATTAAATTTCCTAGATTAGATAATAATTCCATATTTAAGATTTGTTTTCATAATTTTCTAAATTTCTGAACTTACATAATTCAATGGTATATGTTCACGGATATATTTTTCTATGTTCCAATGGATTTGACCTCGCACTCAATCACTATACTATCTAATGGTTCGTGCGCTTGCGAGTTTTAAATTTAAAATTTGCACAACATGGATTAATGGCATTTATTTTTCAAGTTAATATGCAATTATGCAATGCAAAGTAAAACAACAAAATTTAAAATAATATTTAAAAAGTGCGGGTTGAATCTCCTCACCTAGTTTGGCAATGTGATGCCGACCCCTTGGTTCGAATGTATCGAGAAAAGATAGTTCAATTGGTCCAATTAAATAAATGTCAGAGTGAGAATGCTTGTGGTTCGATCAATGATTGGCCCAACTCACAAATCGATGAGTTTGACTGACAGAACTCTTGTTCTGTATGGAAAGGTTCTTAAAATGGAGAGGAAGGAAAGAGGTTAAAACTCTTGTTTTTAAAACAAGAACCTTGTTTAAAATTTAATTTCATTTTAAAAAATGGGTAGCGATCCTCCCACGGGCATTTTGTGTAACCCGACACGGGAATTAGTAGATTTCCCATTTTGCCCTTCACCTTGTGTACCGGAAAACAAAAAAGAATGGAATGTCAGAAACCGGCTTGCGAAAATGGGAAATCGGCTCGTCAAAGTGAGAAGCCAATTTGCCAAAAAAACTTGCCGGCGAGCCGATCACTCCAAGACGATGAGCCGAGTTCATTTATCACGTGTGGATTTTTCGCTTAGGTTTTCAAACGAGGTCGTTCATCGACCGATTTCTACAAACAAGGTATAAAAATTCTTTTACTCTGAATTTTATGAACTCTGTGACTGATTTTAAGTGAAAAGGGTATAGTTTTAGGCTTAAAAAATATACCCAAAGAATTAAGAAAAATGGTCTTCCCTCTTAATTCTTTGAGTACGATTTTTGAAACCCAAAACTATACCATTTTCACTTAAAATCAGTCCCGAGTTCATAAAATTAAGAGTAGATGAATTTTGATACCTTGTTTGTAGAAATCGGTCGATGAATGACCTCGTTTGAAAACCCGAGCGAAAAGCCAACAGTTGATGAAGGAACCCGTCATCACTCCAAGACGGCAAGCTGGGTTCCTTCATCACCAGTCGGTTTTTTGCTTGGGTTTTCAAAAGAGCCCAGTTTTTCGACTGATTTTTACAAACAATGTATCAAAATTCATTTACTCTGAATTTTATGAGCTTTGATACTGATTTTAAGTGAAAAAAGGTATAGTTTTGGGCTTAAGAATAGTACCCAAAGAATTTAAGTAAAATGACCTTCTCTATTAATTCTTTGGGTACAATTTTTGAAACCCAAAACTATACCCCTTTCACTTAAAATCAGTCACGGAGTTCATAAAATTCAAAGTAGATGAATTTTGGTACCTTATTTGTAAAAATCGATCGAGAAACAACCTCTTTTGAAAATCCGAGCCAAATGTAGAAAAAACCCACAGCTCTCCATTTTTGAGTGATCAGCTCGCCGGAGCAGATTTTTTACCTTTTTAAATTATCGGTACGGAAGGGGTGAAGGGTAAAGTGGGATATCCATTTGTTCCCTTGTCTGATTACACAAAAATTCATTGCGAGAATCGCTACCCTAAAAAATAATCTTATTTTGAGAATAACCTTTGGGTCAGAGCTCCGATGTCTAATCGGTCTTCGAGTCAAAGACAAAAAATACCTTGGGACGGAAAGGTGAAAATTTAATTCTAATTCACAAAACCAAAATTTTGATCTTTGGATCAAAATTGAATTAAGACAGAGCGTCTATAAATCTCACTTAAGAAATAACATCTCTTTTTGAAATTTATAAAAATAGATTAAAATGATCATAATAATAATTATGATACTACTGCCTCCTGGATTTTAAAACAAAACCTTCCCTAAAACACAAGCCTTCAAAAACACTATGGTTTAATAAAATAAATAAACATCTAAAGATATGAGAACATTATAACTAAAATAGAAATAAGATGAAATCAATTTGAAATGAAATTAAACCCATAATTTTATTAATAAGATGGAATAATTAAAAAATAACAACTTAATGAATCAAAAAGAGATGCCGACGGTGCGCATCCTGGACTGTAGAGGGAGGCACGGCAGCAGGGACAATGAGTCACGGTGCTGGGGCAGTATATGGACAGAAGAGAGACGGTTTCGAATTTCACCATATTCTATTATTCTGTCAGAGTGTAAACAAATTTCTCGATTTAGAGCTTAAATCGATTATTTAATTGAAATTCAAAGTTTTGAACAGTATTCATCAAAACAATAATAAATAAATCTAAAACTGCATCAACTATATTTTTGCCCTTGACTTTAAAAAGACTGTATCTTGAGTTTCTGAACTCGAATTTGGTTAAACTTGAGATCGTTGGAATGGTTACAAGTAGATCTACGCATCTAACTGGTATTTATATAAAAAAAAATGGTCCACAAAACTTGTTGAAATGTGTGATCAAGGATCAGATCATTACAATTTCATCCACTAAGATCCAAACTTGTATAGGAATATCATCAGGTCCTAAAGCCCTTCCTCATTTCATCTTACTTAAGGCCGGATTTACTTCAATTTAAGAGATTTTTTAAATAAATCTTCTTTAGCTTTTGTTTCCATGAGATATTTTAACACACCCTACTCATTGTTTTATTTTATTTTATGTTGAGCTTGAAGCATTTTATAAGGTTAAGCCCAATTGAGTTGAATGGTGGGTTAATTGGGTTTCAAACTCATTCAATTGAGTTAAAATTAAGTAGTTGGACTTCAAGCCTTTGAGACAAATCAAGGCTCATGCAACACACCACTCCATCTCTTGTATGAAAGACACCTCATGACACACTTGGCAATCTCACCCATTCAAATCTCTTGTATGAAAAAGACCTCATGAGACACTTGCCAATCTCTTATATAAATGACACATCATGAGACATTGGGCAAATCCCACCCATGCAAACCACCACTTGTTCTCTTGCATGCCTACTTTGTCTTAAGAAAAAAAAAAAATGTAATTACAACAAATTCAGCTGGAGGGAACCAAGTTTATGGGAGCTTGGAGAGGGAGTTTGGCTTGGTTGATTTGGGCTCTTGGTTGAAACCAAAAGAGAGATGGGAATTTTCATCTGTCTTAACCTAAAAAAAATAGAAACCAAGGACCAAAAACTAAGGATGAGAAGCTAAAAAAAAGCGCAAAAACTAAGGATGAGAAGGTAAAAAAAAGAAAGCAAAAACTAAGGCTGAGAAGCTAAAAAAAAACCCAAAAACTAAAGATGAGATGCTAAAAAAACCGGGGCCTTTTAAAAAAATAAAAAGCGGGGCCTTTTATGAGAGCTTAGATGTCAATGGCAATGCCACACGGACCATTTTTTCGACCTTCATCACCATCTATTTAAACCGGTAATTTCAGGACGCATAACGAAGCACTTATCTCGTTTGCTTTTCTAACTTGTTTTTCTTCATCCAAACATTAGATTAGAAACTTAGAAATGGGTAGTCTCCAAACTGATTTCCCCGAACCATTACAAGGCAATTTTCAGCCATTGGATCCAGAAGAGTTCCGGAAACAAGCCCACATGACCGTCGATTTCATAGCCGATTACTATAAAAACATAGAGAGTTACCCGGTTCTGAGCCAAGTCGAACCGGGTTTTCTCCGAAAACAGCTCCCATCAACTGCACCGAACGAGCCCCAGTCGTTGGAAGAAATACTGAAAGATGTCCAAAAGAGTATAATGCTTGGCATGACGCATTGGCTGAGCCCAAACTTCTTCGCCTACTTCCCGGCAACCGTCAGCACAGCCGCATTCATTGGAGAAATGCTGTGTACTTCATTCGACTCGGTTGGGTTCAACTGGCTGGCATCGCCGTCCGCAACTGAGCTTGAAAGCATTGTCATAGACTGGCTCGCAACGCTTCTAAAGTTACCCAAGTCGTTAATGTTCTCCGGCACAGGTGGCGGTGTCATTCAGGGGACGACGAGCGAGGCAGTTCTCTGCACGCTCGTTGCTGCCCGTGACCGAGCACTCGAAAGGATCGGAAAGGAGAACATCAGCAAGCTCGTCGTCTATGGCTCCGACCAGACTCACTCTACTTACACTAAGGTGTGCAAGATCGCGGGCATTCTTCCTTCCAACATCCGGTCTATAGTTACGTGCATGGAAACCTGTTTCTCACTTGATCCTCTCCTCGTCATGAAGGCAATGGAAGCTGACAAAGCTGCCGGTTTGGTCCCACTCTATTTATGTGCCACTGTGGGGACTACTTCATCCACAGCTGTTGATCCAGTCAACGCTCTAGCTGACGTGGCAGAGAAGTATGGTGCATGGCTCCACGTGGATGCCGCATATGCGGGCAGTGCATGTATCTGCCCGGAATTCAGGCACTACTTGCGTGGGGTGGAACGGGTAGACTCGATCAGCATGAGCCCACACAAATGGCTCTTAGCCTACTTGGACTGTTGCTGCTTGTGGGTCAAGACCCCGACGCTGTTAGTGAGAGCACTCAGCATAGACCCCGAGTACTTGAAGAACAAACCCAGCGAGTCGAAGTCAGTGGTCGACTACAAGGACTGGCAGATCGGGGTGGGTCGGCGGTTCCGTTCGCTTCGACTCTGGCTGATCCTGAAGAGCTATGGTGTGGCAAACCTCCAGGCCCACATCAGGACCGATGTCCAAATGGCTGCAGCCTTCGAAGACCTTGTCGTCGCCGACAAGCGGTTCGAGATAGTCGTTCCAAGGCGGTTTTCACTGGTGTGCTTCCGGTTGAACCCTCCTGGTCGAGTCGAGTCGATGGATGAGTTGAATAAGAAACTGCTTGAGTCATGTGAACTCGACCGGGCGAGTGTACTTCACACACACACTGCTGGGTGGTATCTATGTAATGAGATTCGCTGTGGGGTCCACTCTGACAGAAGAGCGCCACGTCAGTGCAGCGTGGAAGCTGATAAAACACAAGGCCGATGTTGTACTTGGCGAGACTCGAGAGCCGATGTAATATGTTTGTCTCTTACGTTTTCAATTCGAAGAATAAACGCATGCATACATTATTCATGCATCTTAGAAGGTAGTCTACTCTTATGATTTAGACTTTTAATGTAAATCACTGTTTTGTTCTATGCTATTAGTGTTATACTATAATATGTTATCAATCTAGCAGGCTTAATAATCAAGCCACAGTAATAGTTAAAACATACAACATACATTTCATGTTATTACAGAGTATATGTCATGGGTTCATCAAATAGCACCCGAATCACCTATTAGTACACACAAACCGAGATGTTAGTCAACCCATGTTTCAGCACGGGTCTTATGCCACCTGCAGGTCATCACGTGTTTAATATATGGGGCCAGAGCATATTGTGACGAGCAATGCAAGTCATTAGTCATCCCATAATTACCACATTTGCGGATAATCGTGGGCTAGCTTTGGCCCAGTACTTCACTCAGACACAATTTACATTGTGATTATTCTGGCATGACTTGGTTACTCTCATTAACACATTCTCACGTAGTTAATATCTCATTAACACATTCTCACGTAGTTAATATCACATTTTCATGGTAATGTCATCAATGCATACCCATATAATCATACAACATGTTCACCTAGTCAGTCGTTGTTACACAGTCATCTCATATTCTTAAGCATATCAATTCACTAATAATATCATATTCACACGTAAATTTCATCTTTATTAGGCTTTATCATTCACCTAATTGATGCAGATTGGATAGGATTTATTCTTAAGCAGAAGCACTGACAGCTCAATACAACCGATACAATCACTGAACCGATACAACCGATGGAGCTTAAATAGTAAAACACAATTCATTTAAGTGATGTAATTAATTGGAGCTTAAATAGTAAAACACAATTCATTTAAGTGATGTAATTAATTGAATCAAGCTGACTCGAACATAGCACAAGCAAATTTTCAAAAACAACCAATTAATTTAATAATAAAAAAAACCTTCATAGATTTCAGCCTAATTTGGACCTTCAAATTTCTGGGCTAGATGAATTAGATTTTGAAAGCAGTTGTATTTTTTTTTTTTCTCTGTTAAAACAAAGTCACAGCACCCAAGGATCTTAACATTTAATTAAGGTTGCACATCAAATGGGTTAAACCACAGGTGTTGCTGTAGCAACAGTCTGGGTATTCAGGAACGTGTTGCTGTAGCAATTTACTCTACTACACAGTTTAGAAAAAACCTTCAAACAGTTTTTTAAATCTGTGTCTAACCCTTTCAATTGAAATAATTGAAAACGCAAAATTACCAAAATGTTTTCACCTCAAACAGTTCCAAATTAGGTTGAAGACTGGGTTTAAATTCTCAAATAAAACCAAGTAAAAAAAACAGATTTTATCAAACCAATTTTAGTCCTTAAAACAATTTCAGAAAACGTTATTTCTAAGCAACATCACACACGAGTCAAAAGGATTTGAGTAATTAAACCATCAGCTATCACGCTGAGTCACGGATTTTTTTGAACAAAGGGTAAAATATCATTCAAAGAAGGGAAAAAATATTTCCAAATATACAGAGGGCACCAAACATAGAGGTGCAAAGAAAAACAAAAAACACCCACAGCCCGGGCTAAGTCACCCAAAAAATAAAAACCGATTCAATTAATTCCAAATTACTTAAGCAAGTTTAGGAATTATCTGGTTCTTAGAGGATGGATTTTAAAATCAACACAACCTTCCTGACGTGAATTTGATCAAGCCTTCATTGATTCACAATGGATAATAAAATTTTATTCATTCATCTAATTCATGGCTGTCGAAATTTACCGACTACATGGTTTTATATAATAAAATATTACCGACTTCTAGTCCTAACTAATTGGAGCCGACCCTCCAGGAATTTCGAAAACTTCAAATAAACTAAAGTTTTAAATTAACCTATAGTTTGAAATAAAATAGAATTGATTAAGTTCGGCTAATACCTAGTTCTAAAGAAATTAGAACTGCTTGCATGCTCCACTCGTGTTGCACTCCAACAATTTCCTGAATTAGGCTGGGAAATAAATCATTTTGCAATTGGATCAGTAGCTTTCCAATTGCACGCTTGTAGCATGTACGGAGTTATTGAATTTTATTGGAGCAGGTCGTTGCCGATATCTTGGTCCAATTAACTCAATTGGGCCTATTGAATTGGGTCTGGATAAAAAAAAAAAATTTCATATGTCAATTCGGAGCCCAAACTTGTTAATTTGCTAATGAGTCCGTCTAAATCAAAATTAAAATTTTGATCACGTCCACATACACCCGCATCACTAATTTAGCATAATCCCATGTTCACGAAGTATGACACTATATAACTCAAATCATCAAGCTTAGCATAATCACATGTTCACAAGATTCCATACAATATCACTATAACATTTGTTCAGAGAGTTCTACACCATTTCACATATTCAGGAACTTCTATATACCATCATAGTAACACATGTTCACATAGTTATATACAACATCATACGTTCATGAGGGCTATCAAATGGTTGGAGATAGATATCTAATACCTTCTACCAACATATATTGCACATTAATCACATCATGTCTATGATTGAGTTCGATAAATGGTTAGACGGCTAGGCCTCAACTCTTAAGAACATTCTACACTTAGGATCGGTAATCAAACCGATTTATAGAATCCTTTACGAGTAAGTGGTACCCGGTAACGCATTTTGGTCCTACCCATGTCTTTTCCTTATAGTCAAAATACACGTCGGGACCCATCATTGCATATGGATTAATGACATTTATTTCAAGTTAATATGCAATGCATAAAAAACAATATGATTTAAAATAATATTTAAAAAGTGTGGTTGAAACTTGAATCTCCTCACCTAGTTTGGCGATGCAAGTGTATGGAGGAAAGATAACACAACTAGTCCAATTAAATAAATGATAGAGATAGAATGTTGGTGGTTCAATCGATGATTGGCGCAACCGACAAATAGGTGAGCCTGACCGACAAAGCTGTTGTTTTGTCTCGAAAGGTTCTCAAAACGGAGAGGAAGAAAGGAGGTTAAAACTCTTGTTTTTAAAACAAGAACCTTGTTTAAAAGGGCAAACATTCTCACATAGGAGAATCCTTTTATTTCACATGGGAATTCATTTTTTTTTTTTGAATTTTTTTTTAATCATAATAAGCTTCGGTTTGGACATCAATATCTTATCCGTGGAAATTTAATTCTTATTTGAAAACCAAAATTTTGATCTTTAAATAAAAAATTGAATTAAGACAGAGCGTCTATAAATCCCACTTAAGAAATAACACCTCTTTTCGAAATTTTTAAAAAAATAAATTAAAATGATCATAATAATAATAATAATCATACTACTACCTCAAGGATTTTAAAACAAAACCTTCCCTAAAACACAAGCCTTCAAAAACACTATGGTCTAATAAAATTGATAAATATCTAAAGCTATGAGAACATTATAAATAAAATAGAAAAAAGAAGAAATCAATTTGAAATGAAATGATATCTTAATCCCATAACTTTATTAATAAGATGGAATAACAACTTAATAATTTTTTTACTTTATCAAGTAAGTTCTCCATTAGAAGCTATGTTTCGATTGTTGTTTTTTATTAAGTTATTTGATTGCATTTCCACTTACTTCAGCACTTTGGTTTTAATTTTTGAATTTGAAAAGTGCATATTCTTTTAATTTAATTCAATCTACTAAAAATTAGTGTTCCTTAGAAACTAGTTCACCAAAGACAGCTATTAGTGATATGTTTGGTAAGGAACTATATTGAGGAGCTCAATTTGGTTTTGCAACTCCATCAAACTCAAGTTCATTGGGTCTGAATTTCCTGGTTTTCGACACCTCATCTGCTAAGTATCTAAACTTATCGTAATATACAACTAAATCATTTCTAATTTGTACCCGGTCGAATCTCACTATCGTCTAGGCCACTAAAGTTACATTTTTTTTTAGTTCTATTAATTTTCAAACCATTTGATTTTTTTGATAATTTCTGATAAGCACAGAAAAATGACTATTTTACCCTTCTATTTGGACTAGTTAGCCTCTTGTTTTGTGTTTTAAAATATGTTTAATGAGATTTTGGAAGTTTTGCAGGATTTATAGAGAAATGCAAGATATGAGAATTCAAAAGGGGAATTTTACAATTTATGGGCATAAGTTTATATTTTGGAAAGTTGGAATTTTTAATAATTATTTTACCACAATTTTAGGAGTTTTATTTGTAAATTAATTAATTCAAATCCATTTATGAGAATTTGGATTAATTTAGTTAATTTTAGAATTGATTGTAAGTGGTAAAATTAATTATTAGATTTTGCATACTTTGAAAAAGCCCAATTATTGAGCCCATTAAGAAAAGCCCATGAAGAAATCCACAGTGTGAATACTATATTCATTATCTCAAGAGAAAATTCGAAATTTATAAGCTAATATAAGAGGATTTTCAAATTTGGCAAGTGGATTAAGGAAAAAGAAACAAAATAAGAATGGGAGAAAAATAAGGAAGGTTTGATGTATGTTCAGTATTTTGATCATAAAGTTCTACTCCGATATCTGATTTTTTTGATTCTTTTTGTGTTGGAAAGAATACTTCAAGGGATATAACTTTGTATTTTACGACCTTTCCTGATTCGGATGTTAACAAGGTCAAAACTGAGCTTCAAGATGGTACATGTGTAAAGAACGGGATTTTACACCCACTTTCCTTATACGAATTTTATCTCCTTGCCTACTTTAAATCATTCCATATTTAGCACACATCATATCAGCCTTCCATGTGTCCCTTGCTTTAATTAAATCTTTAAATCAAATCCATTCATTTTACCTCCTTTCATCTATAAATACTAGCCCTCTCCCATTGAGAAAACTGAACTTGGGCATTGAGGAAAAGGAGAGGAGAGGAAGAAGAGAAGGAGAAAGACTGGGATTTTCAATCCACATTGGATTCTAAGGTTGGTGGATTTTGATTTTCATTGTATTTTTCTTATGTCTTTATTCCAAAATTTCATTAATTTGTAATTTTTAATTCCATGTTTTAATTAATAAAAGAATGTGAGATTATTAGAATTATTGTTTTCCAAATTTTGATTTTTATTATGATGGTTTGAATCATTTTAGTTCTTGACTCCTCCCTTAGTAATTAATTTGGACGTATGAAATAGTTAGATCTTTGATTAATATTACTATTCTAGGTCTGAGGTTCTTTGGAACGAATGAAATATTTAGATCGGAGAATTGCATGATTACTCTAGATATAAGGTTCAGATTAATTAGGGAACTAATTTGATGAAAGACTTGAATAAAACTGAAATTTTAAGTGAGCACCATGTTCTAGGCCGTTATTTTATCATTAAAATTTGGATGATAATACCTCCTTGATTCTTTGATCCAGTTCCATTGTAAATATGTATATAGGTAATTTAGATGTTATTTATGTTTTCTTTTGTTTATAAATCCAAAAAATCTTGAAATTGATGAAGTAGGTTAGAGATAATTTAATTGCATCTTAATTTATGTTTTCTAATTTAAATTGAGACTGTTTATAATTTTTATATTAATGCCACCATCTTAATTAAAATTAGTTAAATTGTTAGATTCTATGTTTAAATCTAAAATGTTTCTAAATTAAGATTAAAACTCATAGATTAGATAAATTATTTCATATTTATGATTTATCTCCATATTTCCTAAAATTCTTAAGATACGTAATTCAATGGTGTATTTTCATGGATATATTTTCCTAAGTTCCGATGGGTTCGACCTCGCACTTAATCGCTATACTATATAAATGGTTCGTGTGCTTACGAGTTATAAATTTAAAATTTGCACAACAATTTCTTTTTCATAAAATTCATAGATTTTGTTTTCTACAGATATTAATTACTTTAGTTTGATGAGATAAAAGGTTTGCAGAATGACTTATAAATGGATTCTTACTATTGTTAGGTGCAGAATTGCGGGTTATAACACGATTATACCTAATTCTAGATGATAATGAAAATGATCATAATAATCAAAATAATAACAACATAAAAATTATATATATATTATAGTTGATTCAATCTATATTTAAGTATGATGAATTATATTAGGAGTATAATTGATTTCAATGTTAGCTTTACCTACCTTTGCAAACAAATCTAGTTTATTTTTCATTGATTTTTGCATGTTAGTTACATGGGCCAACAAATAAGTGAGTGGTGATACTTTTTTTAGAAGTAATACCTTGCCTCAATACTTTTCTTTAATTCCTAAAATGCCCTTCAGGAGCTCAGCTAATTCTTAACTTTTTTTATTTCTGGCGACGAACGGGTTGGAGGTTAAGTGGAATATATTTTAGCAATGACACTTGAGATGACATTGGCTCACTTGTTTCAAGAGTTTTGGAAATGAAAATTAAATTTTGTGTAATTAAGATTTTTATTATTTAATTTTAAATTAAATGAAGAAAGTTCATGACAAATATTAAATAATTAAAATAATTTATATCTACCATGATTGGTAAGATATAGAGTTAATTAAAAAACTATTAAATAATCGGTCGAGAAACGGCCACATTGCCAATTGTAATATTTGCGTGTTTGACTTGAGTTTTCAAACGAGGCGGTTTCTCAACCTATTTCTACAATCAATGTATCAAAATTCATGTACTCTAAATTTTATAAAATCCGGGATTGATTTTAAGTGAAAAGGGTAACATTTGAGTTTCGAAAATTGTACCCAAAGAATTAAGAGGGAAGACAATTTTTCTTTAATGCTTTGGATATGATTTTTGAAATTCAAAATTATACCATTTTCACTTAAAATCAGTTTCGGAGTTCATAAAATTAAAAGTAGATAAATTTTGATACCTTTTTTATAAAAATCGGTAGAGAAATAACCTCTTTTGAAAATTCTTCTTTACCGGACGTTCTGTTGTCCGAACAACCGCAAAATGGATGGTTGGTTTATTCGGAGGGAAAAAATGGAAGGACAAAATGGTAATTTACCACCAAGAAATGAAATTGGCTGTTTAGAGAAAAAAAAGTCTAATGTCTTTGTGACCGGCCTTGTATAATTAATTATTTAATTACGAACTCCAACTCTGTCTTTAATTATAAATTATAGACGAAATAAAAGTTTCGATCAATAAAACTTAAAATATCAGCAATATTTTGAAAATATCAATAAATATTTTAAAAATATATTCGATTATAGTTTTAAATTAAATATTTGATGAACAATTTTAAATTGCAGCCATGGCCTCTATGTCTCTAGAGTCGTGCCGATGCTAAAGACGTTTGTTTGTCTTTTATCTGACCAATGTCACAATCACACCAGCCTTCTAATTTCTCCTCACATCACATGCATCATTAATAAATGCTACGTGCATAGTCGGAGAAATTGTCCAATTTCAACTTTTAAGGATAAACTAAATAGAAATTGTAATTTTTAAGATATTTTCTGAAAAAAATCTCTTTCTAAAATTATACTTAAAATTTCAGCTAAAATTTCAAAAATAAATAGCCAAAATTTCAACTGAATTTCAGCCGACAATTTCTCTAAATTTTGGCTGAATTTATAAAAAAAAATTGCTAAAATCTTGAACTGAAACTTCTTCTAAATATTTGGAAAATAATTTTGAATTAAAATTTTAGAAATTTTGGCTGACCATTTTTAAATTTCAGCCCATGTGGGTAACGTGTGTCTTTACTGCTAGATCCTCAAGGTAAGTGGAAAGGATTATACCATAATTTCCTTTTTAATTTAAACACTTTTTATTTTTAACAAATCGATAAATCACTCCAAGAAATCGAGTGAAGGATTCTCACAAAATATTACGATGCAAGCATCCGTTTTACCGAACAAGAAGTTATTAGAATTCATGTTGATCTCTTAGCCATGAGGTATTATGATTCATATTATATTGAGAAGAAGAGTATTTCACGGTCTAATAAAGTAAATGAAGGAAATAATTCTAAAATGGTTCTTATAAAGTTAAAGTATAAAATGAAATAACTATAAATAGATTTTAAAACTAAAAATTTGATGTCGACCTATAAATATAATTTTAATTTAATAGTAAAATTTACTTTGATTAATTTAATAATGTCGACAATATTTTAAAACCCAGTTCATATGCGGTTAACCCTAAAGTTTCTCTTCCACTTTTGTTCTTCTTCCTTTCTTGAGAATTTGCGGCAGCAAGAGAGAGGAAAAAAACCTTACTTTAGGCCATTTCAACCTTGATTTGAAGTGATTTTCTGCCCATTTGTGATATTTACAACGCGTAAGTTCAAGTTCTTAGTTAGATTCACTATTATCAGAATCGGACCGTCTATCAAATTGTCTTTGAAGAAGGTTGGGTTAAATAAAGTTCAATCGGATTCAACTGCGGTTAAATTCGGTCAACTCCATAACATTAATATAAATATTATAAATAATATTGAATTATTAATTAATAATTTGAATAAAATTTTAAGCAAAAATATATTTATTTATATGAAATTATAAAATATCAACATATAATAATCTTTAATTAATTCTAAGATGCATATATGTATCAGTTATGGATTGATCTTAATTATAAATATTATTAAAAGGATAATATTTACATTCAAAATTTGTAAATATTCACATTATTAATAACATAAGAATGAACATAAATAATCTTAGTATTAACACATTCATTTTAATAATATTATATATCCTTTAATATAATTGTCATAAATGACCAACATCATTATTTATATCTTATTAGTTAATTAATATTTACTAGATTGGTAATATATTTAATAATTAATATCATAATTTGATAACACATTGCTACAAGTCCCAAATGACCAAATCTTGTAAATATCACCAGCTAATATAGTGAAAAAATTAAAAAAAAAAAGTTGAATTTTTTTTTTAATATAGTGAACTTCAGTTCACCGTTCAATTAGAAAAAACTTTGTGAACCGCAATTCACCACGATTTTTTGCGGTTTAACTACTCAGAAGATTTTTTAAGCAGATTGAACCGTGAAGAAGACGGTTAGAGGTCGAACCGCAGTACGGTCCGGTTGTGATAACATTGGTTAGATCTTCTATTTGTACAAAAGAAAATTTCTCGAATATTTGAAGAAACCTTTTATTTATGAAGGTATTAGTCTTTAAAGACCTCATTTTTTTTTCTCATTTGTATTGTAGGAGATAAATATGAAGTAAGATTGTGGTTCTCCATATACAGGACCGGCCTTGAGATTTCAGGAGCCTTAGGCGAAGTTTTGGGAGGAGGCCTTTTGTCCTTTTATATATACACTTAAAAAAAAATCATATATTTAAAAAAAAATTGAAATATCTAAATAATATATTATAATCAAATTTATAATAAAATATTATTTAAAATTTATTCTTCTTATATTTTGAGATATAAAATTATTAATTAATTACTGTATTTAATTTTTTTACATATCTTTTTCTATAGATAATATATCTAATAAATGTAGATAGAAAATAAGATTTTATACGTTTTAACTCTGGGCACGAGACTTTTTTGAGCGTCTGTACATGAAAGATTGATAAAATCTTATTAACTTGAGTCAAATGGTCAAATGACAATGGGATAAAAAAGATAGAAAATAGAATTGAGTAAGGGGTAAATAGGTAGAAGAGAAAGGATAATTTGGAAATGAAGAAAGAAATATTTAATGTACTAAAAGACATTGAGTGAAAAAGGTGATGGTCAGTTTATTTTTCAGAAAAAAATTAAAAAAGGACAAGGCAGATGGGGGACAATACAGTGTTTCCGAAACGGACGCGTGTTCCGTGTTTCACATTCCGCGTCCACTTTAGTTGAACGCTACGTAAAGCGAACGCGTCAGTTCGCACACGCTTGAGGAATTCGGTTTGGACCTTTTCGAAACAGGACTTATGAGATATGTTTATGGACCTCGGGCCCTCCCTATCTGGGGACTCTAGGCGACCCCTAGTTCCTCTATAGGCAGAGCCAGACCTGTCCATATACTAGTCGACGGAAGAAACACCAAGACTCAAGACAATGTTAGAATGTGGTTCTCAATTATTCATTCATTTGGCATCCCTATAGTTTTGCGGTAAAAAAAATCAGTGCACCAATACGGTGTTTTGTCACGTCCATATCGGTATACCAATATGTATTGGTGATTATCGTTGATACATTTATCTCTCCTCTAAATTTTTTTAATCTTTTTCCAAAATATTACAATAATTTACAATAAAAATCTAAAATATAAAGGCATGATTACTATGTAATTTTATCATTTTTGACGGACATTTATATATTCAAATGTGATTTTGATGTTACTAAATTAGGAATTTCAAATCTAAAAAGCAGAGGTGGAAAATCCCAAAATGTTCTAGTTATTTAATGAAAATTGCTTCACACTTTTGTAGTGATTAAAAAAATGAACCTTTGTAGGGAACATTAAAAAAGTGAATGTTTTGTAGCCAATAATTTCTAAAATTTAATCTCTTTATGGAAACTAAATCTTATTTCAGCCAAAATTTATTCAATAATGAAGTAGAAGTTTTTGGTGGATAAACCGAAATTTCTGCCAAAAATTATGCAATAATGAAGCAGAAGTTTTCGGAGGATAGTTTCTTGAATTTCATCCGAAATTTTAGTTCAAAATTGCAACAATTTTTTTTTAAATTGTAGCCAAACTTTTAGCTCAAAATTTCAGCAAAAAGTTTTAAAATTTTCAAGAGAAATCTTTTAGATTCAATCAAAATTTCAGCTCAGACTTGATTGATTGAACTTGACAGAGAAAATAATTATGAACACCCTATATAGACTCCATTTAATTAGCCCATCTGTTAAAATTTTAAAAAGGCCTCAACTTGTTTGTCTTCTCTCTATCATTGTCCCTGACACCATTCTCGTGAGTGCGTGTATCTTATCTTCACACCCACCAACCACCCAACAAACAAACGCAAAATTCTGAAAAGTTGTGGCATCTCCCTCCGACCCTACTAATAATTTTATATTTTGTACGTACATCTACATGATTTCCTTTTGTGCAAAAAGACATTTTATCACGGCATCAAACACTAATCTAATCGAGAGACTCTCTACATTTTACCCCTTATCCAGCAGAAAAAGAGGACGCTATTTTTTGTGACTCTACTTTTTACCCCTTATCCAGCAGAAAAAGAGGACGCTATTCTTTTTTCCTCCGCCCCTGGGAGACAGAAAGAAAGATCCTTCGGCTGCGTTTGGATGGGGGTAAGGGGGTAACCCCCACTTATCCCTATTTATCTCCGTTTGATAACAAAGGAGGAAAGATAAAAATTTAAATTTTTACCTCTCTTATCTCCTTTTTCAATACCTCTATGGGGCAAGGGGTATTAAAGAATAAATACCCCTCTTTATCCCCTGTTTTGCTTATAATTTTTTTTTTTTTTACATTTCATTTATTTATTTATTTTGGTGAGTACTTGGATTTTATTTTTTTTAAAAGCACTTCATTATTTCCATTTGATAAATTTCATATCACCAAATAATAAATTATATTTTTTTATGAAGAGATATGAAGAATTTTTTTATTCATTTATTGAAATTTAAAATAATAATAGTGGTTTTTTATTTATTTTTTATTTTTTAAGGAAACCATTCTCCTATTTATCCCGTGCCTTCATCTATTTTCAATTATATATTATATAATTTTCTGAAACGTATTTGTCAAAATGTTCTATTTTTAAGGGGTGATTCTGTCGAAATTTCGATAGGGTCTCAAAACTCTGAAAATTTTGACATTTATGATAATATCTTTCAGGGTAATTAACAATTTATTCTATTAGAACATTATTTTAAAAATGTGTCAGCATTTTCAAAGTGATGCATTTAGGTGAATGGTAAATTTTTACAGGGGTTACTCTTGAATAAGGGTAAACTGACATATTAACAATTTTATGAGAATTAATAATTTCATTAAATCTATATAATATAAAAATAAAATTTCTACAACATTTTCAACGTGATGCATTTGGGTAAGCGGTAAATTTTTACAAGGGTTACCCTTGAGCAAGGGTAATTGTACGTAGGGGTAAACTGACATATTAACAATTTTATGAGAATTAATAATCTTATTAAATATATATAATATAAAAATAAAATTTCTGTAACATTTTCAATGTGATGCATTTAGGTGAGGGGTAAATTTTTACAGGGGTTACCATTGAGCAGAGATAATAGTAAGTAGGGGTAAACTGACATATTAACAATTCTATGAGAATTAATAATTTTATTAAATCTATATAATACAAAAATAAAATTTATGTAACATTTTCAATGTCATGCATTTGGGTGAGGGGTAAATTTTTACAGGGGTTACCCTTGAGCAGGGGTAATTGTACGTAGGGGTAAACTGACATATTAACAATTTTATGAGAATTAATAATTTTATTAAATCTATATAATACAAAAATAAAATTTCTTTAACATTTTCAACTTAATGCATTTGGGTGAGGGGTAAATTTTTAGATAGGTTACCCTTGAGCATGGGTAATTGTACGTAGCAGTAAACTGACATATTAACAATTTTAAGAAAATTTATATAATATAAAAATAAAATTTCTTTAACATTTTCAATGTGATGCATTTGGGTGAGGGGTAAATTTTTACAGAAGTTACCCTTCAGCAGAGGTAATTGTAAGTAGGGGTAAACCGACATATTAACAATTTTATGAGAATTAATAATTTTATTAAATTTATATAATATAAAAATAAAATTTCTTTAACATTTTCAATGTGATGCATTTGGGTGAGGGGTAAATTTTTACAGGGGTTACCCTTGAGCAAAGGTAATTGTAAGTATGGGTAAACTGATATATTAACAATTTTATGAGAATTAATAATTTTATTAAATATATATAATATAATAATAAAATTTCTGCAACATTTTCAATATGATGCATTTTAGTGAGGGATAAATTTTTACAAGGGTTACTATTAAGTAGGAGTAATTGTACGTAGGGGTAAACTGACATATTAACAATTTTATGAGAATTAATAATTTTATTAAATTTATATAATATAAAAATAAAATTTCTTTAACATTTTCAATGTGATGCATTTGGGTGAGGGGTAAATTTTTACAGGGGTTACTATTGAGTAGGGGTAATTGTACGTAGGGGTAAACTGACATATTAACAATTTTATGAGAATTAATAATTTCATTAAATATATATAATATAAAAATAAAATTTCTGCAACATTTTCAACATGATGCATTTTAGTGAGGGGTAAATTTTTACAGGAGTTACTATTGAATAGGGGTAATTGTACGTAGGGGTGAACTGACATATTAACAATTTTATGAGAATTATTAATTTTATTAAATCTATATAATATAAAAATAAAATTTCTCTAATATTTTCAAAGTGATGCATTTGGGTGAGGGGTAAATTTTTATAGGGATTACCCTTGAGCAGGGGTAATGTAAGTAGGGGTAAACTGACATATTAACAATTTTATGAGAATTAATAATTTTATTAAATTTATATAATATAAAAATAAAATTTTTACAACATTTTCAACGTGATGCATTTGGGTGAGGAGTAAATTTTTACAAGGGTTACCCTTGAGCAGGGGTAATTGTACGTAGGGGTAAACTGACATATTAACAATTTTATGAGAATTAATAATTTTATTAAATCTATATAATATAAAAATAAAATTTCTATAACATTTTCAATGTGATGCATTTGGGTGAGGGGTAAATTTTTACAGGGGTTACCCTTGAGCAGGGGTAATTGTACGTAGGGGTAAATTGATATATTAACAATTTTATGAGAATTAATAATTTTATTAAATCTATATAATATAAAAATAAAATTTCTGTAACATTTTCAACGTGATGCATTTGCGTGAGGGGTAAATTTTTTACAGGGTTACCCTTGAGCAAGGGTAGTTGTACGTAGGGGTAAACTGACATATTATCAATTTTATGAGAATTAATAATTTTATTAAATTTACATAATATAAAAATAAAATTTCTGTAACATTTTCAATGTGATGCATTTGGGTGAGGGATAATTTTTTACAGGGGTTATCCCTTGAGCAGAGGTAATTGTAAGTAGGGGTAAACTGACATATTAACAATTTTATGAGAATTAATAATTTTATTAAATGTATATAATATAAAAATAAAATTTATACAACATTTTTAACATGATGCATTTGGGTGAGGGATAAATTTCTACAGGGGTACCATTGAGTAAGGGTAATTGTACGTAGGGGTAAACTGACATATTAACAATTTTATGAGAATTAATAATTTTATTAATTCTATATAATATAAAGATAAAATTTCTGCAACATTTTCAACATGATGCATTTTAGTGAGGGGTAAATTTTTAAAGGGGTTACCATTGAGTAAGGGTAATTGTACGTAGGGGTAAACTGACATATTAACAATTTTATGAGAATTATTAATTTTATTAAATTTATATAATATAAAAATAAAAAAATTTTGCAACATTTTCAAAGTGATGCATTTGGGTGAGGGGTAAATTTTTATAGGGGTTACCCTTGAATAGGGATAAACTAACATATTAATAATTTATGAGAATTAATATTTTTATTAAATTCATATAATATAAAAAATAATAATTATAATTTTTATGAAGAGATATGTTGATATTTTTATTTATTTATTGAGATTTAAAATAGTAATTTAAAAAAATCTTTATTTATATTTTTAATATTAGAATGCAAGTGTTCATTTTAAATTATAATTATGAAGTAGAAATTAGATAATATTATTATAACTTATATTATTAGAATTTACTTCATAAATATTATTTATAATTATATTTTATAAAAAAAAATTATATTAATATATTAGGTTACCCTTGCTTGTAGTTACCAAATAAGATTTTTTACCCTTAGGGTTAGGTTTACTTTACCACAATAATTACCAAACAAGATAAGGGTAATCCCAATTCAAGGGTCACCCCTACTCAATGGTGACCCCCTACTTAGGGGTAACCCCTATAAAATTACCCCCCATCCAAACGCAGCCTTCGTTTCTTGCATTCGTTTTCCGTTGCATTGTCAGAACCATGGGACCAATATGATTCTCTTTTTTTTTTTAATAAATATTGATATTATTTTATTATTTTATTTTTTCTAAACTAAAAATATAAAAAAAGAAAAAAAATTATTTTTTTCAAAAAATTGAAACCATAAATATTGGCTGATATCGGCCGGTATTTTGAAAAATAGACTTCCCTCTTAATTCTTTGAGTACAATTTTTGAAGTCTAAAACTATACCATTTTCAATTAAAATAAGTCCCGGAGTTCATAAAATTAAGAGTAGATGAATTTTGATATCTTATTTGTAAAAATCAATTGAGAAACGATTTCATTTGAAAACCAGAACGAAAAACTCACAGTTGATGTAAGAACCCGACTCGTTGTTTTGGAGTGTTACCGACGAGCCAATCACTCCAAGACGGTGAGCTGGGTTCGTTCATCACCTGTGGATTTTTGCTTGAATTTTCAAACGAGACCGTTTCTGGATCGATTTCTACAAATGAGGTATCAAAATTGATCTATTCTGAATTTTATGAGCTACGAGACTGATTTTAAGTGAAAAATGGTATAATTTTGGGCTTAAAAATCGTACCCAAAGAATTTAAGTAAAATAATATTTCCTCTTAATTCTTTGGATATGATTTTTTAAGCCCAAAACTATATTATTTTCACTTAAAATCAGTCTCGAAGTTTATAAAATTCTGAGTACATGAGTTTTGATATATTGTTTCTAGAAATCGATCAACAAACGACCTTATTTGAAAACCAGAGCCAAACGCAGGAAAAACCAACCGCTCGCCGTTTTGGAGTGATCGGCTCATCAGTGCAGATTTTTTACTTTTTTAAGTTATCGGTACGGCAGGGGTGAAGGGTAAAGTGGGAAATCCACTCATTTCCGTGTCTAATTATACAAAAATCCCATGTGAGGATCCCTACCCATGTTATAATTTTATAATGTGAATGAGTAAAATCTCTATTTTTTTTTTTTTTTGAATTTACATGTGTAAAACCACGGGATACCCAGCGAAAAACTATTACGGGTGAGCTAACTATCCTTAGGGCACACCAACATTGTGGGTATAGACTCAATTAGTTACGGGTTTAAGTCCCTATAATCTAACTTTGGTATATGTCAGGAGTGACGGTCGATATCCCACCATTTCTATATATAAATTATAAAAAGCTCAGTTTTACCTTTAGTTACCTCTCCTTTCTCACTTTTACAAAGTATTATTGACTTTTACACTCTATTATTGCAGCTTAACTTCCACGTGAAAACTTTCCAACTAGCTTGTGTGTGTCTCGTTTCTATGAATGTCAGCTTTCTCCCGAGAGGGTAAACGTGGAAGTCAGAAATGTGGAAAGTTGCGTCTCTATTTCCCGCCCATCATCTCTATTTCCCACCCATCATCTCCACTAATTTCTCATTATAGGGATGACTGCTCAGAGTTTTACCGCTAGATCTACGGTCTAATAAAATGAACGGTGGAGATAATTCTAAAAATGATAATTACAAGATTAAAGTAATAAACTTTTTATAATGTAGTACCCATGTGCTTTGGAAGAAGCTTGTACAATTTGGAAAGACTCGATAAAGTTATAATATATATAAAATAATATTGACAAATGGTCCTGACTTCGGATTCATACAAAATATAATAAATCTCACTAATTCAGTACTCAATACATTCAAAATAAAAAATGTACTGCCTCAACTATTTTATAAATTAATATTTCATACAAATTTATAATACAAAATTACCGTAAAAGTGACTAAAGTCTTCACATACTAAATCATCTAAACCCCACAAAAATAATCTGAGAGAGACTTCTAGATAAACTTCCTCATTCTTTGGGATTGTAGATACACTCTTTTCTCAATGAACGAGAATTGTATAGGAATGAATGAAGTGATTTATTTGTATGAAGAGAAGCTGAAATGACATTTTAATGATAGGTGAGAGTTTTAAATAAATTTTTAGAAATGAATACTACTAGATTCTCTAATTTAATAACCTCTATAATGTAATATATGTACTGTGGTCCCAACCATATTACATTATAGAGGTTTTATTGTAATGGGTGTGAAAGCACAAGACAGACTACGTAAATAAATTACATAGTGTGAATAGATCTCTCATAGAATTATAAAAATCAATTCAATCAAAGAACTTTTTTTAAGTTTATGTTCGTATTAGGATTACTTAATGAATAGTTAAATATGCTACAAAAATTTAGGAATTAAAAAATCTTAATCTGATTAAGTTACTTTCCAATGAGTCTCATATTTAAGTATGAATATTTTTTTCTTCCTCATTATTACATATTCATTTTCAAAAACTTTAATATGACCTGATTGAATCACAAGTTTTCATGACTCAATTTTGAATTTAATAACTTATGGTATTATTTGGAGTTTACTAACTTTATCAGATTAAAGTTGAGATTATCAATATACCCATAGTAATAAGCAAATCTCACTTGGCATCTTTATCCATCTAAGTTAAGCAATAAATGGATTGTTGAAATAGAGTTTCAATTTATTCATATACTTAATTTATTTGAATCAAATGGGTCTATATGTCTAATAAAAGAAAATTTAGAATTATGTATTAATAGGTTTTTTTTATTGAATTTACGTGTAGGAAACCGCGGGATAACCCAGCTTAAAACCTTCACGGGTGAACCCCTACTCCTAAGGCACTAAAGTGGGGCTATGGGGACTTGAACCCGTGACCTCCTACTTCCTGAGGCGGGAGGTAAACAGCTGAGCTATTAATAATCTTTTTATAACTCTTAAATCTTATCAAAATTTAAAATTCTATAAAAAAATTGTAATATGCTAAAAAAAAAGAAGCAAAAACTAAGGATGAGAAGCTAAAAAAAAAAAAGAGCAAAAACTAAGGCTGAGAAGCTGAAAAAAAAAAAGGCAAAAACTAAAGATGAGAAGCTAAAAAAACCGGGGCCTTTTATGAGAGCTTAGATGTCAATGGCAATGCCACACGGACCATTTTTTCGACCTTCATCACCATCTATTTAAACCGGTAATTTCAGAACGCATAACGAAGCACTTATCTCGTTTGCTTTTCTAACTTGCTTTTCTTCATCCAAACATTAGATTAGAAACTTAGAAATGGGTAGTCTCCAAACTGATTTCCCCGAACCATTAGAAAGCAATTTTCAGCCATTGGATCCAGAAGAGTTCCGGAAACAAGCCCACATGACCGTCGATTTCATAGCCGATTACTACAAAAACATAGAGAGTTACCCGGTTCTGAGCCAAGTCGAACCGGGTTTTCTCCGAAAACAGCTCCCATCAACTGCACCGAACGATCCCCAGTCGTTGGAAGAAATACTGAAAGATGTCCAAAAGAGTATAATGCCTGGCATGATGCATTGGCTGAGTCCAAACTTCTTTGCCTACTTACCGGCAACCGTCAGCACAACGGCTTTCATTGGAGAAATGCTGTGTAATTCATTCAACTCGGTTGGGTTCAACTGGCTGGCATCGCCGGCCGCAACTGAGTTTGAAAGTATTGTCATGGAGTGGCTTGCAACGCTTCTAAATGTTGGAGATTAGAGATTAATCAAATGCAAATACACAATCACACAAATGACACGACATAAGATTTACGTGGTTCGGCTAGAATGCCTACGTCTACGGAGCGAGATCAAATCTACTATGTAGAAAAACAAGTACAGGGGATTATAAGGTCTCCCCTTCTCAGATCTCCCTGTCTCTCACTCTCTCTCTAATCTCTCTGTGTGTTTTACACAGGAATACAATAATACAAAAGAAGAGACAAATAAGAGAGGGCTTAAGTCACCCTATTGGGCCTAAGCCCAGTAGGCCCATAAGTGGGGCTGGCCCACAACAATCTCCCCCTCCAGCTCCAGGAGGAGGAGAACACTCTGACATGGATGTCATCTTCTGTAGAGGCCAGATGCCCCTACGCAGATCTCAAACTTGTTCTTCGGAAGAACTTTGGTGAATGCGTCTGCTGGATTGTGATCTGTATGGATCTTTTTTACATTGATCTGTTTCTCTTCAATAGTTGCTCTCAACCAGTGATATCTCAAATCAATATGCTTGGTTCTTGAGTGATACATGGCATTTTTACTCAAGTCGATGGCGCTCTAACTATCACAATATACTGTGTAGTCCTCCTGTTTGATGCCTATTTCCCGAAGAAATCCCTTTTGCCAAACCATCTCTTTCCCAGCTTCTGTAGCAGCAATGTACTTTGCCTCTGCCGTAGAAAGTGCTATACACTTCTTTAACTTGGATTGCCAACTGACGGCTCCTCTAGCAAATATGAAAATATAACCTGAAGTGGACTTGAGACCATCAAGGTCACCAGCTATATCTGCATTTGTGTAGCCGATAATCAAAGGGTCTCCACCAAACATGATGCCCATACTCGATGTACCTCGCAAGTATCTGAAGATCCATCTCACTGCCTCCCAATGATCATGTCCTGGGTCAGACATAAATCTGCTCATCAATCCAACTGCATGTGCTATATCAGGTCTCGTGCAAACCATCGCGTACATGAGACTACCAACTGCTGACTGATATGGAATCTGACTCATCTTGTCTTTCTCTGTCTCTGATGAAGGACAATATTCCTTACTTAGCTTGAAGTGAGCGGCGAGAGGAGTGCTAACAGAGTTGCAATCCCTCATGCCGAATCGCTCCAAGACCTTCTCAATGTATTTCTCTTGAGACAGGATAATCTTCTTTTTCTTTCTATCTCTGTCAATCTCCATACCTAAAATCTGTCTAACAGGGCCAAGATCTTTCATGTCAAACGCCTTTGACAGGTCTGCCTTCAACAACTTGATCAATTCGAACTCTTTCCAAATATCAACATGTCGTCCTACATATAATAACAGGATGATGAACTGATCACCCTTGAACTCCTGATAATACACACATGAGTCACCTGAACTATGTTTGTATCCATTTCCTGTCATGAAAGAATGAAACTTCTTATACCATTGCCGCGGTGCCTGTTTCAATCCGTACAAGCTCTTCTTGAGTCGGCATAAAAGGTTCTCCTTGCCCTTCAACTCAAACCCCTCGGGTTGTTTCATGTAGATCTCTTCGTCTAGGTCACCGTGAAGAAATGCAGTCTTCACGTCCATCTGTTCAATCTCAAGATCTAGACTCGCGGCTAAGCCCAATATAACTCATATGGAGCTCATCTTCACCACTGGTGAGAATATCTCGTCAAAGTCCACTCCCTTCTTCTGTGCAAAGCCCTTCACCACTAAGCGGACTTTATACTTCAGGACTTTGTCTCGATCCTTTTTCACCCGAAAGACCCATTTGTTCTGTAGGGCCTTCCTGCCAACTGGTAGATCAACCAACTCATATGTGTTGTTCTTCTTAAGAGACATCATTTCTTCTACCATAGCTTTCCCCCAGTGAATTCTGTTTTTGTCACCTATAGCCTCTGAATAACTCTCAGGCTCCCCCTCACTGGTCATAAACACATAATCGGAACTCGGGCATCTCCTGGATGGATTGTGCTCTCTAACAGATCTCCACGGAGGAATAACATCCTCCGATGTAGAAGTACTGGGGGGGTGCTCCCCCTCGCTCGACTGTCTATCTCTGTCTTGATCATCCTGCACTGTGTCCTCAACTGTGTTATGTACCGGTTCATCAACTGTCTCATCTGCAGATGTATCTGCTGGCCCACTAACACTGTCACTGTGACTGCTAGAAGGAACATCTGACCCACTGTCGTCTGACTGACTGGCGGTGCAGGTGAAGGAGAAGGTGTTGCTGTTAACTGAGGTGTGTCCGGAGTGGAGATGGGACCTTGATCTAGGTCACTGGAGTATGTGGGATTATTGTTCTCATTGAAGAACTCATCTTCACGGAATACCACTTATCGACTCCTGAACATTTTCTGCTGAGCTGGATCCCACAGTCTGTATCCGAACTCTGGATCACCGTAACCAATAAATGCACACAATGTTGACTTCACATCCAATTTCTTCCTCGACATATCAGGGATGTGTGCATAGTAAACGCAGCCAAAAAATCTGAGATGCTTATAGATAACTTTTCTGCCTGTCCACAAGCACTCAACCACTTCACCATTTAGGGGAGCTGATGGTGAGCGGTTGATGAGGTATACTATTGTCCTTGCTGCTTCGCTCCAAAATCTTTTGGGTAGGTTTGCATTGTGAACTATGCAACGCATTCGCTTAACAATGGTGCTGTTATACTGTTATGCTGGGGAGTCCCTGGCACTGTCAACTCATGTCGAATGTCATTCTTCTTATAGAATTTTTTAAACTCTCCCGATGTGTACTCTCCACCATTATCGGTCCTCAGATATTTCAGTTTTCTACCCGTCTCTCTGTCCACAAAGGCAACAAACTCACAGAAAAATGAGAAAGTCTGATCTTTGAATCTCATGAAGTAAATCCAGCACTTTCTTGTAGAATTATCGATGAAGGTAACGAAGTACTTGTTCTTGCCCAATGACTCCACCTCTATCGGTCCACAAACGTCTGAGTATACTAGGTCTAGCTTCCTGGCCTTTATGTGGCCCTTTAGATTGAAGGAAGCTCTTGTTTGATTGCCCATGATGCAATGCTCACAACTGTCTAACCGGGTGCACTCAGTCCGTAGTATAAGGGCTTTCCTCCGAAGAATCTGCAGCCCTCTCTCCCTCAGATGTGCAAGTCTCAGGTGCCATAGAGAGAAAGCAGTCTCTCTCTGCACTGCGTGGATCTGGCTGATGTAAACCGTACCGGTCAAAACATACAGGTGGTCTCTGATCACCCCTCGTGCCATGGTAAGCGACCCCTTGCTGATCTTACATCGGTCTCTGCCTAATGTACTGATGTATCCCTCTGTGCCGAGTACCCTCGCAGAAATGAGGTTCAGTATGATGTCTGGCACATGTCTCACATCCTTCAAACTAATCTCACAGCCATGACTAGTCTACATAGTAATGTTCCCAACTCCAGTGATAAGGGAACATACAGAGTTTCCCATCCGAACTGTTCCAAAATCGCCGGATGTATATGTGGACAAGAAGCTCCTGTGAGGCGTATAATGATAAGTGGCACCAGTGTTAATGACCCACTCAGATGAGGAAGGGGTAATGGACAGACTCTCCCCCTCACTGGTGGTCACTATGACAAGAGTACGCTGCTCCTGAGATGTTGCAGCTGTGGTGTCTGAAGATGCTGGCTTTTGTTCCTGATATTGCATAGGCTGATTATTTTCTCTCTTCCACACCCTACACTGATTCTTAAAGTGCCCTGCTCTGCCACAATGAAAACACTTTCTGTTGTCTCTGACTCTGCTCTGAGATTTGTTATCTCCACCGAGTCTGCTCTTGCTTCTTTGGTCCTGGCGACCATAAGTTTTATGTCTTCTGCCCCTATCCTGTGACACATATGCTCCGAAAGAAGAAGATGCGATGCCCTTTTCTTTCCATCTCATCTCTTCATTCATCAATGATTCCTTAATTGTCTCTAAGGATAGATCGCCACCGGGTGCAGAGTTACTCAAAGAAATCACCAGAGTCTCAAAAGAATCTGGTAGTATCGCCATGAGAAGAAGAGCCAAAATCTCATCTGCAAAGATGATCTTCGCACTAGCAAGCTGGTTCACCATACCCTGAAAGTTGCTAAGGTGTTCTGACATTGATATGTGCTCATTGTATATCAGTCTCACCAGTCTCTTGATAACAGAGGCTTTGTTCATTGGCACCTTGCTCTAATACATTGTAGACAATTTGGTCCACAGTTCATCTGCCTTTTTTTCTTCTGCGATATGGTGAAGAATGGTATCATCGACATACTCCTTGATCAGGCTCACAGCCTTCAAATGCTTGTACTCCCATTCTTTCGGCTTTTCCTTCATATCATCAGGCATAGATACATCTCCTAAAATAGGATAATATAAGTCATGCTTAATCAGAAGATCTTGCATCCGGGTCTTCCATAGGAGATAATTTCCCGGTACCAATTTCATGACTGTAGAACTGGAACTGGATGCCATTCTGTCACTGTCCTTTGTTTAATTTGGTGCGCAAATACGGAAGTAAATAACCAACAATGTAAATTTGTAGCCCCGCACAAACCTAGGGATGTACTACTGGCATCAACCGATTACCCCCGAACTCCTCACCACTTGGTTGGTTCAATCATACACATAGCAGAATAATGTGTAAAAATTAAATGACAGTGATGAAAAATAAGAGAAAAGAGAACTCAGCTGATCTCCTTCCTACAAATGCCACTGCTTGGCGCTCACTACCAACTCCTTCATAAACCAAATCTAAACCAGTCACTGAGTAGATCTCAATTCCGAGTCCCGGTGACTCCGGAAACTGCAAAACAATTCTGGACCGTTGATTTCCCCGCTACAGGAGTACCTGAATCTGTAGGCCCTCGGGTGCACTGAAAATGGTGGTCATGCTGCAGTGAAATGGTGCTTTTGCGGACCACTGAAATGAGAATTTTTTTTGTTTCTTCCTTCGGCTGCCCACGTTAGTGCGATCTGCACACGACTTCCTCCTCTGTTGCTGCTGCTTACAGTGCTGCCGCTGTGCTCGTCCGTCTGCTGCGGAGATTTCCGCCGCTGCTGCCTTCTCTGATCAGATCTCCCGAGCCTCTTTTCCTCCGGCCGAGATCTGCAAATCTGCTGCCGATGTTGCCTTAGATCTGGGCTGGACAAGACAGTGCCTTCCTATCGGATCTGGCTGTTGCCGATTGCTCCTGCGTTTGCTCTATTTTGCCGTTCTGCAAAACCCAGATTTGATCTGTGGTTGCGACTGTTTTACAGCCTACCGCCGACGCTCGCTCGCTTTTCTTCTCCTTCGAAACCGAGAAACCCCCCCCTTTTTTTTTTGCTTTCTTTTCTAACTCAAATCTGGTCTTCCGCCCGATATGGTATTCTGTCTGCAGATCTGAACCCTTAGATCTCAGATCTGGCTGCCTCTGTTCAGATCTGGGTTTGTGTTCGGCGATTCCTCTTCCGCCTCTTGCCTTCGGTTCTCTGCGTTTCGCCAGCTGCTCAATCTGTGTGATTTCTGCCGAATTCAGAAAATCCTTCTTCTTCCTGCGGCAATAAACTTTTCTGCTGCACTTCAGATCTAATTTCCGATCTGGATTTTGCCACTGTTCACCAGAAAAATCTTTACTCGCTGAACAGTGTTGTGTGTGATTTCACCGACTCCGATCCGATGGAACCTTGTCTGAATCCGATAACCTTCGACTCTGATACCACTTGTTGGAGATTAGAGATTAATCAAATGCAAATAACACAATCACAAGATTTACGTGGTTCGGCTAGAATGCCTACGTACACGGAGCGAGATCAAATCTACTATGTAGAAAAATAAGTACACGGGATTACAATGTCTCTCCTTCTCAGATCTCCCTGTCACTCACTCTCTCTCTAATCTCTCTCTCTGTGTTTTACACATGAATACAATAATACAAAAGAAGAGACAAATAAGATAGGGCTTAAGTCACCCTATTGGGCCTAAGCCCAGTAGGCACATAAGTGGGGCTGGCCCACAACAATCAATTCTAAAGTTACCCAAGTCCTTAATGTTCTCCGATACAAGTGGCGGTGTCATTCAGGGGACGACGAGCGAGGCAGTTCTCTGCACGCTTGTTGCTGCCCGTGACCAAGCCCTCGAAAGGATCGGAAAGGGGAACATCAGCAAGCTCGTCGTCTATGGCTCCGACCAAACCCACTCTACTTACACTAAGGCGTGCAAGATTGCAGGCATTCTTCCTTCCAACATCCGGTCTATAGTTACGTGCATGGAAACCTGTGTCTCTCTCGATCCATTCCTCGTCATGAAGGCAATGGAAGCTGACAAGGAAGCCGGTTTGGTCCCACTCTATTTATGTGCCACTGTGGGGACTACTTCATCCACAGCTATTGATCCAGTCAACGCCCTAGCTGACGTGGCAGAGAAGTATGGTGCATGGCTCCACGTGGATGCCGCATATGCGGGTAGTGCATGTATATGCCCGGAATTAAGGCACTACTTGTTTGGGGTGGAACGGGTAGACTCCATTAGCATGAGCCCACACAAATGGCTCTTAGCCAACTTGGATTGTTGCTGCTTATGGGTCAAGAACCCGACACTGTTAGTGAGAGCACTCAGCATCGACCCCGAGTACTTGAAGAACAAACCCAGCAAGTCGAAGTCAGTAGTCGACTACAAGGACTGGCAGATCGGGGTGGGTCGGCGGTTCTGTTCGCTTCGACTCTGGCTGATCCTGAAGAGCTATGGTGTGGCAAACCTCCAGGCCCACATCAGGACCGATGTCCAAATGGCTGTAGCCTTCGAAGACCTTGTCGTCGCCGACAAGCGGTTCGAGATAGTCGTTCCAAGGCGGTTTTCACTGGTGTGCTTCCGGTTGAACCCTCCTAGTCGAGTCAAGTTGATGGATGAGTGTTAGCGCTTACAGCGGAATAAACAAGAATAATCGAACGGAATAAAATTAGCACAATCCAACACAAGCAAATTTACATGGTTCGGCCCCACCCGGCCTACGTCCACGGAGCGTGAAAGAGATATTATTAAGAGAGAAATAGAGAGAGTATTACAATTGTTCAAGATACAATTAGAAGATAATACCCAAAACTCGACTGATGCAAACCCTTCCTTCTCTTTGCAGCTAGCACACACACTTCAATGTTGACTGCACCACGCAGCAATACTGCTGCCTCACGATCAGCAGTTGAAGAGAATTCAAGCCAATTCTCTTCAAGAGAATCCCTCCCTGTTGTGTGCCGAGCCCTCTCTGTATTGCAATATTCACTTGCATAATCAATATCCCCATCAATTACTGCCTCTAATTTATAGATTAGAGCCTTGTCTCTCTATGGTAGTTGCCTTTCCTATCTGTCCTATACATAGCAGTTGTTAGGACTTCTTATCTCCACTGTATCTCTATTTCCTTTGGTGAATAGGAGACCTCATGGTAGTTACTATTCCTGCACTTCTCTAAAAACCAGCCAAGCAGAGAACCCTTTTCATTCTGCCATGTACACTTCACACAACAACTTCCATTTAGAAACTGTCGTGTATACCATCTCTGACATGGCAGTTTCCTTTGCCTTGTTCCAGCTGACCCGACCTTCTACAATTGCAAAATAGCAATTGTCGAGTTCACTGCTCACTAGGATTCTCTGTTTAGTAATTGCCAATTTGGAATTCTTGCCCAAATCAAATTCGAGCCACACCACGTCAACAATCTCCACCTTGGCAAGAATTCATCAACCCTTCCATGAGATAACTGTGACATTGACCTCCTCTGCATCTGCAACTGCAGCCCATCTGCATCTCTGTGTGAGATGCGCGCACCCCACGATCTGGGGTGCTCCACCTATCTTCTTTAATTAGAAGAATTGCCTAAGCCAAGCCTCGCTTGAACCTGGCGCCCATCACCGGTTTTGTTGGACCCGCCATTGACTGTGTCGGTCTTGCCGCCTCTATATGATTTTTCGTCCCCTTCGCTTTTCCATCTCCGCTAGCACCATGGAATTCAGACGGACCATCACAACCTGCAAAAGAAACTTTATTTTTAAAGTCATACCTGTCACCTGACTTTTTGTTTCTTCTCCTCCTTCATGCGGCCCGACTAGTAGGATCCCTCTGCCGGTCGATTACTTGTACTTCCCTCCAGTGTGTACAGATTATTTTCCATCTTCCCTTTCATGACGATCATGGCTCCTTTAGTAACTCTTAGAGCCCCATCCTTTGCCTTGAAGGTAAACCCATCAGTGTCCAGTGTCCCCAAAGAAATCAAAATTTTCTTTAACTCAGGAACGTGTCGTACATTCTCCAACTTTCTTACCATGCCATCAAACATCCTGATTTTGAGTGTCCCAATGCCAATGGTTTTGCAACTAGCACCATTGCCCACATAAACAGGTCCCTCATCACAGGATTTGTATGCGTCAAACGACTCTCTGCGTGGACATATGTGGTAAGAACACCCAGAATCTAAAATCCACTGATCAGTTGGATTATTCATACCTGTGGTGACTGTGCACACGACAACACCTACAGCATCGTCTGTGTCACTTTGTACAACATTTGATTGATCTGAACTTTGCGGTCTGTTTTCCAGATCACGCTTCTTTTTGTTGCAGTCCATCATCTTATGCCCCTCTTTCTCACAGTAGAAACATATAAGCTTTCCTCCACCTCTCTCTCTGGATTTTGACCTTGACCCTCTGAACTTGTTATGGTCTTGAGGTTTTTTGCTGTTGTTTCTCCCTCTATTCTCTGTACAGAGAGCCTGTGTCTGAGACTGTGTCTGAGAAGAACCCACCGAAGACTTTCGTCTTGTCTCTTCGTTCAGCAAACTGCTTGTCACGGACGTCATAGTGACAATACCCTCTGGCGCTGAATTGCTGAGTGACGCCACCAAGGTCTTCCAACTCTCAGGTAGAGAACTGAGAAGTAGTATGGCATGCAACTCACCATCAAGAACCATCCTCATGGATAAGAGTTGATTGATTATACTCTGCATCTCATTCAGATGCTCCGCAATCGAAGTACTTTCATTGTACTTCAGATTCACCAACTTTCTGATTAGGAACGTCTTGTTGCCCGCAGTCTTTCTCAGCATATAATCCCTCCTAATTTATTCCAGAGAGATTGCGCCGTCGTTTCAGTGGACACCAGATGAAACACACTGTCATCCAGCTACTGTCGAATAAAATCGAGGCACCTCCGATCAAGATCGTTCCATTCATCATCAGACATTTCGACTTTCAGTTATGCTTTCCCCTTGTCATCGGAAGACTCCTTCGCTTGCACCTTCGGTCTGCCTGCGATCGGTTTGTAGAGATCTCTACAATAAAGAAGGTCTTCCATCCTTGCCTTCCACAATAAGTAATTTGCTCCATTGAGAGTAATCATTCGGGAGATGTTGATTTCCATCACCTCCGACAACCCAAAGCCTCCTTGTGTGCTGTGATCCGTTCACCCACGAGTCCCTGGTCTCCAACCAAAGCTAGTGATACCACTTGTTAGCGCTTACAGCAGAATAAACAAGAATAATCGAACGGAATAAAATTAGCACAATCCAACACAAGCAAATTTACATGGTTCAGGCCCACTCGGCCTACGTCCACGGAGAGTGAAAGAGATATTATTAAGAGGGAAATAGAGAGAGTATTACAATTGTTCAAGCTACAATTGGAAGATAATACCCAAAACCCGACTGATCCAAACCCTTCCTTCTCTTTGCAGCTAGCACACACACTTCAATGTTGACTGCACCACGCAGCAATACTGCTGCCTCACGATCAGCAGTTGAAGAGAATTCAAGCCAATTCTCTTCAAGAGTATCCCTCCCTGTTGTGTGCCGAGCCCTCTCTGTATTGCAATATTCACTTAAACGATCAATATCCCCATCAATTGCTGCCTCTAATTTATAGACTAGAGCCTTGTCTCTCTATGGTAGTTGCCTTTCCTATCTGTCCTATACATAGCAGTTGTTAGGACTTCTTATCTCCACCGTATCTCTATTTCCTTTGGTGAATAGGAGACCTCATGGCAGTTACTATTCCTGCACTTCTCTAAAAACCAGCCAAGCAGAGAACCCTTGTCATTCTGTCGTGTACACTTCACACAACAACTTCCATTTAGAAACTGGCGTGTATACCATCTCTGACATGGCAGTTTCCTTTGCCTTGTTCCAGCTGACCCGACCTTCTACAATTGCAAAATAGCAATTGTCGAGTTCACTGCTCACTAGGATTCTCTTTTTAGTAATTGTCAATTTGGAATTCTTGCCCAAATCAAATTCGAGCCACACCACGTCAACAATGAGTTGAATAAGAAACTGCTTGAGTCTGTCAACTCGACAGGTACTTTACACACACTGTGCTGGGTGGTATCTATGTAATGAGATTCGCTATGGGGTCTACTCTCACAGAAGAGCGCCACATCAGTGCAGCGTGGAAGCTGATAAAACACAAGGCCGACGTTGTACTTGGCGAGACTCGAGAGCTGATGTAATATGTTTGTCCCTTATGTTTACAATTCGAAGAATAAACGCATGCATACACATTTATTCATGCATCTTAGAAAGTCTACTCTTATGATTTTGAATTTTAATGTAAATCACTATTTTGTTCTGTGCTATTAGTGTTATACTATAACATGTTATCAATGAAGCAGGCTTAATAATCAAGCCACAGTAATAGTTAAAACATACCACAGTAATAGTTAGAACATGCAACGTACATTTCATGTTATTACAAAGTATATGTCAAAACATACAACATACATGGTTGTTGGTTCAGTACGTATCATGCATCTCAACTCATTTTATTACAAAAGTATATGTCATGGGTGTTGGTTCAGTACGTATCATGCAACTCAACTCACACAAACCGAGATCCTAGTCAACCCGTGTTCCAGCACGGGTCTTATGCTGACTCGAACATAACACAATCAAATTTTCAAAAACATCCAATTAATTTAATAGAAAAAAAAACCTTCATAAATTTCAGCCTAATTTGGACCTCCAAATTTCTGGGCTAGATGAATTAGATTTTGAAAGCAGTTAGTATTTTTTTTTTTTTTTCTGTTAAAACAAAGTCACAGCACCCAAGAATACCCAACTTAACATTTAATTATGGTTGCACATCAAATGGGTTAAAGTCAGGGGTTTAAAAATCGGTATCGGCCGAGATATCGGCCGATATTTTTCTCTTTCCACCCGATATCGGCCGATATTTCAGCCGATATTGTGAATATCGGCCGATAACGATATATATCGGCCGATATTCACTCCTTGAAAACTGGTACATATCGGCCGATACGATATGTATCGGCCTGAAATTTGTACCCCTGGGTTAAACCACAGGTGTTGCTGTAGCAACAGTCTGGGTATTCAGGAACGTGTTGCTGTAGCAATTTACTCCAATACACAGTTTAGAAAAAACCCACAAACAGTTTTTAAAATCTGTGTCTAACCCTTTCAATTGAAATATTTGAAAACGCAAAATTTACCTAAATGTTTTCACCTCAAACAGTTTAAAATTAGGTTGAAGACTGGGTTTAAATTCTCAAATAAAACCAAGTCAAATAGATTTTATCAAACCCATTTTAGTCCTTGAATCAATTTCAGAAAACGTTATTTGTAAGCAACATTACACACGTTAGAATCAACATCGAATTGGGTTTCCAACACCCGTGAGTCGATTTCCAACACCCGTGAGTCGAAAGGATTTGAGTAATTAAACTATCAACGATCACACTGTCATGGATTTTTTTTTAACGAAGGGTAAAATATCATTCAAAGAAGGGAAAAAACATTCCCAAATATACAGAGGGCACCAAACGTAGAGGTGCAAAGAACACAAAAAAAGACCCACAGCCCGAGCTAGGTCACCCGAAAAAATAAAAACCGATTCAATTAATTCCAAATTACTTAAGCAATTTTAGGAATTATCTGGTCCTTAGAGGATGGATTTGAAAATCAACACAACCGTGAATTTGATCCAGCCTTCATTGATTCACAATGGATAATAAAAATTTATTCATTCATCTAATTCATTTATCTGATAAGTGCAAAATTGTTACATATTTTACTCTTAAATTTATTATTGTTAGTATCTCATTTTATTTAAATTTATCTAATTAGTGTAATTTTGTGCTTTATAGGTTTAACAGTGAAAATGATAGAAAATGTGTCTAAATGCAAGCCTAGAGCTAGATGAAGTGCAAGGCTTGAGGAAAGTTGGAGCTAAGGTTCATTCTCATTTTAATAATCACTGGCATGGAAATAGAATTTGGGCTGGTGTTGTCTTTGGCATTGGGGTGACATTTGAAAATAGAGAAAAGCAAGAGAACCCATTGAAGATAGAAGCAACCAGCCCATCTGTCTCTTGTCACAGAAAAAAATATGTTGCAATTTCAGGCAGTCAGTGCTATACAGCAGTCACCGTCCCATGCTAACTACAAAGTGAGAAGGTAAAATATTTTGCAATAGAAAAAGAGAACAAAAGAATAGAGAAGAGCCCACACGAATTGGCTGGTTATCCAGCAATCAACATGACAACAAATTAATATAGGAAGCTACAGAGAGAAGATAGGAGAGGTAAGCAGCTGAGAAAAGAAACATGAAGAAAAGGATAGAAGGAGCTGCTGTCCATTCACATAAACCGTAACATGCAGGGGAAAGGAAAGCGGATAAAAATAGAGATGGCCATGTAGTCTTTCTTTTATTAAACCAGCAACTCATCTATAAACTTGAGGCCATCGAGTGATAGTACAGGGTAGACAGAATCTCCGACCATGGTTCGAGTTTTCTTCTTGTATCTCTTTTGTTTTAATTTTATGATAATGTCTGACTAATTTTCTGTACTAAGATTGAGGATAAAACTCTATTAATGAAATAATTTTCTTTTATTTATTTATTTAACAAATTATCTGTATTTGATTATTTATGATTTTACCTTCATCAAATTATTAGATGTTAATTATTTTCCCCATCAATGCCATGTATTTTTTGTTTTTAATATTAATATCAAAATAATTAATGCCTAGTTTTTAATTTAATAAAAGTAAAACCCTTTGATTCATTCTTTTTATTTATTTTAATTTAAATACACTGGATGCTTAGATTACTCCCTTTGATCCATTGTCTTTGGAATTAAGATAGGATACATTGAATACCAAGGATTTACACTTTTAAGCGAAGGAAAATCAATTTTTGAACACCATATTAATGAACTTAAATGTTTAAATCTCTTAAAATTGAGAATTAATAAATAAATAATTAGAAGATTATGGATTTAATGGTGATAGAATCCGACTGCCTTAGTAATTTCTCTCACTTTATTCAATCCCTATTTTTAGTTGTTTTAATTAATTTTTACATGTTTAATTCAACCATCCTTCAAAGAAAGTGTTAACTAGGTTAAGATTAAATTGTTAGGCTTTTTAATTTATTTTCCCGTTCATTCTAAATCAAGTTCCTGTGGGTTCGACCTCACACTTGCATATCTCTAATACTCCAATTCGATTCGTGCGCTTGCGAGTAATTATAAATTTAACATTTACACAACAATAATTTCCTGAATTAGGCTGGGAAATAAATCATTTTGATTGGATCACTCAAGTAGCTTTCCAATTGCACACTTGTAGCATGTACCGAGTTATTGGATTTTATTGGAGCATGTCGTTGCCCTTATCTTGGTCCAATTGACTCAATTGGGCCTATTGTATTGGGTCTGGATAAAAAATAAAATTTTCATCTGTCAATTCGGAGCCCGAACTTGTTAATTTGCTAATGAGTCCGCCTAAATCAAATTTAAAGTTTTGATCACGTCCACATATACCTGCATCACTAATTTAACATAATCCCATGTTCACGAAGTTTGACACAATATAACTCAAATCATCAACCTTAGCATAATCACATGTTCACAAGATTCCATACAATATCACAATAGCATATGTTCATAGAGTTCTACACCATTTCACATTTCAAGAAGTTCCATACACCATCATAACAACACATGTTCACATAGTTATATACATCATAAGTTCACAAGGGTTATCAAATGGTTGGAGATAGATATCTTGTGATACCCCTCCCCTCCCTTAGAGTCCCACATCAGGTGGCAAACAAAAGGGGGGTGGTTATATATTAAGTCCCTCTGTGTGTAACTCAAGTAAGAGGCCTTTTGGGCAGGGGCACGTGGGTCCAGGCCCAAATGCAAAATCGTGCGGGTTTGAGCTGTGTACGAGGCTCAAAGCGGACAATATCTTACTGGGTCAAGCCCTAAGCCCTGTATTCGGGTCGGGTCAGAGCCGAGTTCAACACTCGGACTGTGTGGGCCTATCATCCTTCCCTGGAGTTGTTGAGGTAGACCGGAGTCAAGTCGGGGACGGCTCGAGACTTTAGGGGGGGTGATTGTGATACCCCTCCCCTCCCTTAGAGTCCCACATCGGTGGGAAACAAAAGGGGTGGTGGGTTTATATTAAGCCCCTATGTGTGTAACTCAAGTAAGAGGCCTTTTGGGCCGGGCCACATCGGTCCGGGCCCAAGTGCAAAACCGTGCGGGTTTGAGCCGTGTGCGAGGCCCAAAGCAGACAATATCTTACTGGGTCAAGCCCTAAGCCCTGTATTCGGGTCAGGTCGTTACATATCTAATACCATCTACCAACATATATTGCACATTAATCACGTCATGTCTATGACTGAGTTCGATATGTGATACCCTGCCCAGATGGGTTGTGAGCACCAGTTAACCAATGTGGGAGTCCCACATCGGTAGTGAAGGAAAATGAAGGAGGGTTATTTGAGGCCAGCCCTTCCTTAACTTGTAAGACGCGTTTTGGGCCTATCCTTGGTGAGCCAGGTCCAATTCAAATCTGTACGGCCTCGCATGTGTGTACGAGGCCCAAAGTGGATAATTTCTTACTGAGTTGAGCCCTAAGCCATGTGTTCTTGTCGGGTCGTTACAAATTTGGTATCAGAGCCGAATTCAACACTCGGACTGTGTGGGCCTTCCTCCTTCCCTACTGTTGTTGTGCTGGACCGGGTCGAGCCGAGGGTGGCTCGAGGCTTTATGTGGGTGATTGTAATACCCTGCCCAGATACGTTGTGAGTGTTGTGCAAATTTTAAATTTATAATTACTCGCAAGCGCACGAATCGAATTGGGGTATAGAGATATATAAGTGCAAGGTAGAACCCACAGGGACTTGATTTAGAATGAACGGGAAAACAAATTAAAAAGCCTAATATTTTAACCTTAACCTAGTTAACACTTTTTATGGACGATGATTGAATTAAACATGCAAAATTAAAATAAAACAACTAAAATAGAGATTGAATAAAGTGAGAAAAATTACTAAGGTATCGGATTCCACCACCATTAAATCCATAATATTCCAATTGTTTATTTATTAATTCCCAATTTTAAGAGATTTAAACATTTAAGTTTATAAATATGGTGTTCAAAATTCAGATTATCCTTCACTTTTAAAGATGTAATTTCTAAGCATTCAATGTATCCTATTTTAAATTTAAAAGACAATGGATCAAAGTAAATAATCTAAGCATCCAATGTATCTAATTAAATCGAAAAACATTAAATCAAAGAAATCTTTCTTTTAAATTAAAATGCCAAGCCCTTGATGAATCAAATATTAATATTAACTACCACAAATACATGATATTAGTGGTGAAAATAATTAACATCTAATTAATCTGATGAAGCACAAATCATAAATAATTGAATACACATAATTGGAATTAAATAAATAAATAAAAGAACATTATTTCATTAATGGGGTTTCATCCTCAACCTCAGTACAGAAATTTAGTCAAACATTATAAGAGAATTAAAACAAAAGAGATAGAAAAATAAAACCCGAACCATGTCGGAGATCCCAAGCCTTAGCCGTAATTTCCTTCTCTGCCTCGACTTTCTTCCACTGTCTAGTTCCAGTTTTCTTTTCACTCGAGAGGATACTTCAATTTATAGATGACTGGTGAAGATAAAATAAGCAAGCAGTGGGACCCACTCAATTTAGCCGATACTATGCTTGGCCGACTGTATCAATTCACGGCAGTATTCTAATTATGTATTTTCTAATTTTTCACTCTGCCGCATCCCTTCCTTCCCTGGTTTCTCTCCTTATTTTAATCCATCTTTACGTTGGCTTCTTGGCTCCTATTTTCATTTATCCAGTTCACACGTTAGATGCCGAGGAATCCTCCTAATTCAATACATCATCACTTGAGTGTTTTCTAAATCCATCACTTGTGTACCAATGGACCAGATGCGGACCCCGAAACTCTAAGCCTTTGACTTCATGTTGCTGCACCAATGTGCCCTGCCAGTGGACTTACAAATGGGCTCTTCAATGGACTTTGAACATAGGCCCCACTTTCTTCATTTTTCTTCAATTTTTACGTTTAAATCTACAAAACACAAAATTATACTAATTAGATAAAATTAAATCAAATGACATGCTAACAGTTATAAATTTAGGAATAAAATATGTAATAATCTTGCACTTATCAGTGAGCACCAGTTAACCGATGTGGGAGTCCCACATCGGTAGTGAAGGAAAATGAAAGAGGGTTTATTTGAGGCCAGCCCTTCCTTAACTTGTAGGACGCGTTTTGGGCCTATCTTTGGTGAGCCAGGCCCAATCCAAATCCGTCCGAGCTCGCATGTGTGTGCGAGGCCCAAAGCAGACAATTTTTTACTCAGTTGAGCCCTAAGCCCTGTGTTCGGGTCAGGGTCGTTACACTATAAACGGTTAGACGGCTAGGCCTCAACTACTAGGAACATTCCACATTTACAATCGGTATTCAAACTGATTTATAAATCCCTTACCAGTAAGTGGTAACCGGTAACGCATTTTGGTTCTACCCACGTCTTTTCCACATGGATTAATGTACATTTATTTTTGAAGTTAATATGCAATGCATAAAAAACAACATGAGTTAAAATAATATTTAAAAAATGTGGTTGAATCTCCTCACCTAGTTTGGCGATGCGATGCGGACCCCTAAGTTCGAGTGTATGGAGGAAAGATAACACAACTAGTCCAATTAAATAAATGACAGAGATAGAATGTTGGTGGTTCAATCGATGATTGGCGCAACCGACAAATCAGTGAGTCTGACCGACAAAACTATTGTTCTATCTCGAAAGGTTCTTAAAACGGAGAGGAAATTTAATTCTTATTTGAAAATCCAAAATTTTGATCTTTGAATCAAAAATTGAATTAGGAGAGAGCGTCTATAAATCCCACGTAAGAAATAACACCTCTTTTCGAAATTTTTATAAAAATAAATTAAAATGATCATAATATTAATAATAATCATACTACTACCTCCAGGATTTTAAAACAAAACATTTCCTAAAACACAAGCCTCCAAAAACACTATGGTTTAGTAAAATTGATTAATATGTAAAGCTATGAGAACATTATAAATAAAATAGAAAAAAAGATGAAATCAATTTGAAATGAAATCATATCTTAAACCCTGATGAGCACAGGAAAATGACTATTTTACCCTTATATTTGGACTAGTTAGCCATTGTTTTTTGTGTTTTAGAATATATTTAACGGGATTTTGGATGTTTTGCAGGATTTACAGGGAAATACAAGATATGAAAATTCAAATAGTGAATTTTGCAATTTATGAGCATGAGTTGATATTTTTGGAAAGTTAGAATTTTTAATAATTATTTTACCACAATTTTAGGATTTTATTGTAAACTAATTAATTCAAATCCATTTATGAGAGTTTGGATTAATTTAGTTATTTTTAGAATTGAATGTAAGTGGTAAAGTTATTTATTAGATTTTCTATACTTTAAAAAGCCTATTTATTAAGAAAAGCCCATGAAGAAATCCACATGTGTGAAGTCTATTTTCATCATCTCAATATACATACGAGGAAATTCGAAATTTACAAGTCATTATAAGAGGGTTTTCGAATTTGCTAAGGGGATTAAGGAAAAAGAAACAAGATAGAAGTGGAGAAAAAGAAGGAAGGTTTGATACAACTTCATTATTTTGGTCATAACGTTTAACCCGATGTCCGATTGCGTGGATTCTTATTGTGTTGGAAAACAGACTTCAAGGGCTAAATCTTTGTAGTTTTTGACTTTTCGTAATTCGGACGTTAACTAGGTCAAAAATGAGTTCCAAGGTGGTACATGTGTAAAAAATGAGAATTTACACCCACGTTCCTTACACTAATTTTACTAGTTTTTCCACCTCCTTGCCTCTTTTAAGCCATTCCATGTTTAGCATAAACCATATCAGCCCTCCAAGTGTCCCTTGCTTTATTTAAATCTTTAAATCCAAGCCATTTATTCCACCTCCTTTCATTTATAAATACTCTCTCCTATTGAGAAAATTGAACTTGGTCAGCGCATTTCAAGGTTGGCTAGGTTTTAGAGAGGGATTGAATAGGAAAAGAGAAGACTTCGAAAATTTTGAGTTTCATGTTGGGTTCTTGAGGTTGGTGATTTTAATTTTTGTATTTTCTTGACTTTTTAAGTCCCAAAATTCCAATTATATTGTAACTCTTAATTCTAATTTTTATTAATAATTGAAAGGCAGAAAAACCTTTAGAATTATGGTTTTCCAATTTTTGATTTTATTATAATGGTTTGAATCATTTTAGTTCTTGACTCCTCCCTTGGTAATTAATTTTGACATATGAAATAGTTAGATCTTTGATTAACATTACTATTTTAGGTCTAAAGTTCTTTGGAACGAATGAAATATTTAGATCGGAAAATTGTATGATTAAACTAGATCTAAGGTTCAGATTAATTAGGGAACTAATTTGATGAAAGACTTGAATAAGATTGAAGTTTTATGTGAGCTCCGTATTCTAGGCCTTGATTTTTTTTTTTTAAATATGGAAAATAAAGCCTCCTTAATTCTTTGATCGAGGTCCATTGTAAATATGTAAATATGTTGTTTTTATTTTTATTTTCGCTTTCTTTGTTTATAAGTTCAAAATCTAAAAAAAAATTGTGAACTACGTTGGTAATTAATTAATTGAATCTTAATTTTGTGCTCTAAGTTAGATTGAGATTATTTAAATTTTTTAGATTAAATCCACCATCTTAATTGAATTTAGGTAAATTTTGATCTTTCATTAAAATTAGGTCTCTTTAATTTTTAAATTCTATTTTTAGATGTGGTTTCTAATTTTAGAATGTTTCTAAATTAAAACTAAAATTCATAGATGAGAGAAAAAATTACATATTTACGATTGATCTCCATGTTTTCTAAATTTCTTAATTTACATAATTCAATGATAAATTTTTCACGGATATATCTTCCTAAGTTCCGATGGATTCGACCTCGTACTCAATCGTTATACTATTTAATGGTTTGTATGCTTGTGAGTTATAAATTTAAAATTTGCACAACAAATCCATAACTTTATTAATTAGTTGGAATAACAACTTAATAATTTTTTTTCTTTATCAAGTAAGTTCTCCATTATAACCTATGTTTCAATTGTTGTTTTTTATTAAGTTATTGATTGCATTTCCATTTATTTCAGCAATTTGGTTTTACTTTTTTAATTTGAAAATTGCATATTCTTTTAATTTATTCAATCTACTAAAAATTAGTGTTCCTTAGAACTAGTTCACCAAACACGGCTATTAGCGATATATTTGGTAAGGAACTATTTTGAGGAGCTCAATTTGGTTTGGCAACTCCATCAAACGCAATAAGGATGGTTTTTGACACCGTCTCGGCTAAGTATTTAAAATTATCGCAATATGCAATTAAGTCATTTCTAATTTGTACCAGGTCAAATCTCATTATCGTCTAGGCCACTAAAGTTACATTTTATTTTAGTTCTATTAATTTTTAAACCATTTGATTTCTTTGATGATTTCTTTTTCATAAAATTCATAGATTTGTTTTCTACTGATATTAATTCATTTCTTTAATTTAATGAGATAAAAGGTTTTAACAATGATTTATAAATGGATTCTTACTATTGTTAGGTGCAGAAATGCAGGTTATAACACGATTATACCTAATTCTAGATGATGAAGATAATGATCATAATAATCAAAATACTAACAACAATAAAAATTATATATATTATTGTTTATTCAATCTAAAATGATGAATTATATAAGGAGTATAATTGATTTCAATCTTAGCTTGACCTACCTTTGCAAACAAATCTAGTTTGTTTTTCATTATTTTTTGCATGTTGGTTCCACGGGCCAACAAATAAGTGAGTGGTGATACATTTTTTAAGTAGTACCTTGCCTCAATACTTTTCTTTAATTCCTAAATGCCCTTTTCTTATTTTTTTTTTACATTCCAGTCCATTTCTGGCGACGAACGGGTTGGAGGTTAAGTGGAATATATTTTAGCAATGACACTTGAGATGACATTGGCTCACTTGTTTCAACGGTTTTGGAAATGAAAATTAAATTTTGTGTAATTAAGTTTTTTATTATTTAATTTTAAATTAAATGAAGAAAGTTCATGACAAATATTAAATAATTAAAATAGTTTATGTCTACCCGGTAAGATATAGAGTTAATTAAAAAACTATTAAATAATTGGTGGAGAAACAGTCTCCTTGTTTACCGTAACCTTTAAGCGTTTGACTCGTATTTTCAAACAAGGCGGTTTCTCAACTTATTTCTACAAACAATGTATCAAAATTCATCTACTTTAAATTTTATGAAATTCGAGACTAATTTTAAGTGAAAAGAGTATAGTTTTGAGCTTCAAAAATCATACGCAAAGAATTAAGAGGGAAGACCATTTGTCCTTAATTCTTTAGGTATAATTTATGAAGTTCAAAACTATATTATTTTCACATAAAATCAATCTCGGAGATCATAAAATTCAAAGTAGTTGAATTTTGATACCTTATTTGTAGAAATCGGTCGAGAAACAACTCCTTTTGGAAATCTCTCTCCATCGGACATTCTGATCGTCCGAACGAATGCAAAATGGATAGTTGGTTCATTCGGAAAAAAAAATAGAAGGGCAAAATAGTAATTTGCTAACAAAAAATGATATCTATATGACCGGCCTTATATAATTAATTATTTAATTACAAATTCCAACTCCACATGAATACTCTGTCTTCAATTATAAATTATAGACGAAATAAAAGTTTCGATCAATAAAACTAAAAATATCAGCAATATTTTGAAAATATCAATAAATATTTTAAAAATATATTCGATTATAGTTTTAAATTAAATATTTGATGAACAATTTTAATTTCAGCCAAGGCCTCTATGTCTCTAGAGTCCTGCCTATGATAAAGACGTTTGTATGTCTTTTATCTCACCGATGTCACAATCACACCAGACTTCTAATTTCTCCTCACATGCATCACTAATAAACGCTACGTGCATAGTCGGAAAACCTGACATCCTCACATGCATCACTAATAAACGCTTCGTGCATAGTCGGAAAACCTGACATGTCCTTTCTCATTAAATACTTGTGATCGTGAAAGGACGGTAAGTATTCAGTATACTTATAAATGTCGTTTTCAGAGTGATTGATAAAAATCGGAATATTTTCAAATTTTTAGAAATTTTTTTATTAAAAAAGTAATAAAAAATTCTGGCAGAAATTATAGTAAATAAAAGTATTAATGAAATAAAATATAAATATTGAATTTATCGGATACTTTACTATGAATTGATCATAAATTTATTGAGAGATTATCACGATATTACTATTTATCATGAATTTACTGTAGTGCCGATAGATATCAAGATATTTACAGTAATTGGTATTTTTTAATAAAAATCTGATAAATTTAAAAATATTGAATATATTTGTGACATTGGTACTAAATACTCTCTCTTGCATTTGAGTAATTTGAACTATAGATGGTCAACTGGGCGTACAAGATACACTTGTCCAATTTCAACTTTTAAAGATAAACTAAATTGAAATTGTAATTTTTAAGATATTTTCTGAAAAAATCCTCTTTCTAAAATTATACTTAAAATTTCAGCTAAATTTTCAAAAATAAATAGCCAAAATTTCAACTGAAATAAATTTTGGCTGAATTTATAAAAAAATTGCTAAAATTTTAAACTGAAACTTCTTCTAAATATTTGGAAAAAATAATTGAATTAAAATTTTAGAAATTTTGGCTGAACATTTTTAAATTTCAGCCCATGTGGGTAATGAGTGTCTTACCTCCAATAATGTCACCACACCCTAAAAACCAACCACAGAAGATAGAAATGTGAAAAGTTGTGTCTTTTATCTCCTACACAGCGTCTACTAATTTTTGGTCACATGCTTGACTAGTCACAATTTTCATGCTAGATCCTCAAGGCATGTGGAAAGGATTATACCATAATTTCCTTTTTAATTTAAACTCTTTTTATTTTTAACAAATCAATAAATCACTACAAGAAATCGAGTGAAGGATTCTCACAAAAGTATCATGATGCAAGCAGGGCCGGCCCTGAGATTTCAGGGGCCCTAGGCGAACTTTTAAGATGGACCTTTTATATACTTATCAAAAATAAAATCAATTTTTTTTATAAAGTGTGAAATATTTAAATAAAATATCATAATCAAATTTATAACAAATTATTATTTAAAATTTATTCTTATTTTGAGATGCAAAATTACTAATTAAATTATAATATTCAAATTTTTTAACATTTTTCAATAAATAAGATAGTTAATTCATTCAATCTTTCTTCTCACATCGTAGACTGAAGATAAGATTTTATCAATTTTAATTTTGAAAAACTTATTTCTGCAAAGGTAACTATAACTGGTATAATCAAAATCATTCTATAAGCAATTCAAGTATTTGGAAAACAACAATTCATTCTTTTTATATAATTTAGTAATTCATTCTTTTGGTACTACATCTTTTATCATATTCGATTGGACACTAATGCAAATTCTCATTTGAAACGAATATATTATTATTATTCAATTTTTCTGGATTTTTAAAAATTAAAAATTAAAAAATATCTTAATTATAATGATTTATACTTATATATTACATCTAATAAAATTTACATTGATAAAATGAATAAAGCTATATTTTTTTATCTCTTCAAATTTTAAAAGCTTTAAATTATTTTTAATTCAAAATTATCAACTCTCTCTTTCTCTCTATTTAGATGATAGATATATTTTAAAAGATTCTTTATTAATTAAAATTATTTTTTATTTTTATTATTATTATTAGACTCAATAAAATGAGGATTATAATAATTATTATGATTATTACAATCATTATTTTAATTTTTTTAAAAAATTCACGCTTTAAATTGAGTAAAAAATAAAAAATTCACGCTTTAAATTGAGTAAAAAATCAAAGCCAGGATTTGAACCCAGGCCTGTATTTTATAAGAAGCGCATTCTAGCCGACCTGGACCACAATAGATTTGTATTTGAATTATGCATTATTAACTATTTAACCTATAATAAAGGAGCTTATAGACGTGGGGACCCTATTTATTTGGAGCCTTAGGCGACTGCCTACTTTGTTTTACCGAACAAGAAGTTATTAGAATTCATGTTGATCTGTTAGCCATGATGTATTATTATCCATATCATGTTATATTGAGAAGAAGACTATTTCACGGTCTAATAAAGTAAATGAAGGAAATAATTCTAAAAATGGTTATTATAAAGTTAAAGTATAAAATGAAATAACTATAAATAGATCTTAAAACTAAAAAATTGACGTCGACATGTAAATATAATTTTGATTTAATAGTTAAATTTACTTTGCTTAATTTAATAGTGTCAGACAATATTTTAAAACCTAGTTCATCTGCGGTTAACCCTAAAGTTTCTCTTCCACTTTCATTCTTCTTCTTCCTTTCTTGAGAATTTGCGGCAGCAAGATAGAGGAAAAAAACCTTATTTTAGGCCATTTCAACCTTGATTTGAAGTGATTTTCTACCCATTTGTGATATTTACATCCCCCAAGTTTGAGTTCTCCGTTAGATTCACTGCTATCAGAATCGGACCGTTTATTGAATCGTCTTTGAGGAAGGTTGAATCAAATAAGGTTCAATCGGGTTCAACTGCGGTCAAATCTAGTCAACCCCATAACATTAATATAAATATTATAAATAATATTGAATTATTAATTAATAATTTGAATAAAATTTTAAGCAAAAAATTATTTATTTATATGAAACTATAAAATATCAACATATAATAATATTCAATTAATTATAAGATGTATATATATGTATCAGTTACGGATTGATCTTAATTCTAAATATTACTAGAAAGATAATATTTGAATTAAAAATATGTAAATATTCACATTATTAATAACATAAGAATGAATATAAATAATCTTAGTATTAACACATTCATTTTAATAATATTATATATCCATTAAAATAATTGTCATAAATGACCAACATCATTATTTATATCTTATTAGATAATTAATATTTACTAGGTTGGTAATATTTTTAATAATTAACATCATAATTTGATAACACATTGCTAAAGTCCCAAATGGCCAAATCTTGTAAATATCACCAACTAATGTAGTGAAAAATTAGTTTAAAAAAAAGTTTAATTTTTTTTTTTAAACATAATGAACTTCGATTCACAGTTCAATTAGAAAAACCTCTGTGAACCATGGTTTACCACGGTTTTTTGCTGTTTAACTACTCAGAAGATTTTTTAAGCAGACTTAACCGCGAATAAGATGGTTCGAGGTCGAACCGCAGTACGGTCCGATTGTGATAACATTGGTTAGATCTTTTATTTGTACAATCTATTTTCTGGAATTTTTTAAGAAACCCGTTATTTATCAAGGTATTAGCCTCTAAAGACCTCAATTTTTCTTTATCACTTTTATTTTAGAAGATAAATATGCAGTAAAATTGTGGTTCTCCATATACTACTGCACAGAAGAAACGTCACGACAATGTTAGATTGTAGTTCTCAACTATTCATTCATTAGGAATCCCTGCAGTTTTGCGGTAAAAAAAACCGGTGCATCAATACGGTGCTCCGTCTCGTCCTTATCGGTGTACCAATATGTATAGTTGAGTATCGTTGATACATTTCTCTCTCCTCCAATTTTTTTTAAATTTTTTCATAATATTACAAAAAGTTTACAATAAAAATCTAAAATATTATAGACTTGATTACGATGTGATTTTATCATTATTTAATGGAATTTAGATATTCAAATGTGATTTTGATGTTACTAAATTAGGAATTTCAAATATTAAAAACAGATGTGGAAAACCCCAAAAAATTCTAGTTATTTAATGAAAATTGCTTCACACTTTTGTATTAATTGAAAAAATGAACCTTTTGTAGTGAACATTAAAAAAATGAATGTTTTGTGGCCAATAATTTCTAAAATTTAATCTCTTTATGTAAACTAAATCTTATTTCAGCCAAAATTTATTCAATAATGAAGTAGAAGTTTTTGGTGGATAAACCGAAATTTCTGCCAAAAATTGTGCAATAATGAAGCAGAAGTTTTCGGAGGATAATTTCTTGAATTTCATCCGAAATTTTAGTTCGAAATTGCAAACAATTTTTTTGAAATTGTGGCCAAACTTTTAGCTCAAAATTTCAGCAAAAAGTTTTAAAAATTTCAAGATAAAATTTTTAGATTCAATCAAAATTTCAGCTCAGACTCGATTGATTGAACTTGATAGACAAAATTAATTATGGACACCCTATATTGACTCCATTTAATTAGCCCATCTGTTAAAATTTTAAAAAGGCCTCATCTTGTGAGCCTTCTCTCTATCATTGTCCCTAAATTTTAAAAAGGCCTCAACTTGTTTGTCTTCTCTCTATCAATGTCCCTGGCACCATTCTCGTGAGTGGCTGTATCTTATCTGAACCCACCAACCACCCAACAAAGAAGTCAAAAATCTGAACAGTTGTGACATCTCCCAAATCTGAACAGTTGTGACATATCCCTCCTAGCCTGCTAATAATTTTATATTTTGTACGTAGATGAGTCATGCTTTAAAGTAGAGAATTGAATTATTGTTTTTAAGTCTAATCTTGGGTAGAGTCCAAAGGAGGGAAAGGAATTATTGTTTTTTAGTCTAATTAGGGTTGCGTTTGGATGAGCTCTAAATTTTATATGAGTTATTTCGAGTAGGGGTTATTCTTGAGTAGATGTGATCATTGAATGAGAATTACTCTTATCTTTTTTGGTAATTAAAGTGGTAAAATAAAAGTTTATTTTAAAGATAAAAAATCTTATTTGATAACTAAAAGCAATGATAATATGATATATTGATATTTTTTGAAACTTTTTATAAAATATAATTTTTAAATAATATTCATGAAGTAAATTCTAATAATATAATTTATAATAATATTATCTATTTTTCATAATTATAATTTAAAATGAACACTTGCATTCTAACATTAAAAAAATAAATAAAGATTTTTTTTATATTATTATTTTAAATCCAATGAATGAATAGAAAATATCAATATATCTCTTCATAAAAAATTATAATTATAATTTTTTATATTATATAAATTTAGTAAAAATATTAATTCTCATAAAATTGTTATGTCATATTACCTCTGCTTACAGTTATCCCTACTCAAGGGTAGCCCCTGCAAAATTTATCCCTCATCCAAATGCATCACGTTGAAAATATTGACAAATTTTTAAAATAAACATTCAACAAAATAAATTGCTAATACCCCAAAAGAGATTACCATGAACCTCTCTTCTGGAGTTTCGAGACCCTTTCGAAATTTGGACAGAATCACTCCTTAAAAATAGGGCATTTTGACAATTATGTTTCATAAAATTTTATTTTTATTTTTTATATTATATGAATTTAATAAAAATTATTAATTTTTATAAAATTGTTATGTCAGATTACCCCTGCTTACAGTTACCCCTACTCAAGGGTAACTCCAGGTAACTCCCGTAAAATTTACCCCTCATCCAAATGTATCATGTTGAAAATGTTGATACATTTTTAAAATAAAATTCCAAGAGAATAAATTGTTAATTACTCCGAAAGAGATTATGATGAACCTCAAACTCTTTCTGAGTCTCGAGACCTTATCGAAATTTCAACAGAATAACCCCTTAAAAATAGGATATCTTGACACTTATGTTTCATAAAATTTTAATTTTATTATTTATATTAGATAGATCTAATAAAAAATATTAATTCTCATAAAATTGTTAATATGTTAATTTACCCTACTCAAGGGTAACCCTCGTAAAATTTACCCCTCATCCAAATGTATTATGTTGAAAATGTTGACACATTTTAAAAATAAATTTCAAACAAAATTAAATTGCTAATTACTTGAAATATATATTTTTTAATTATATAATATATATTTAAAAATAAATAAATTTTATAATATATAATTGATAAAGAGAGAAAGGCAAGGGGTATTGAGGGGTAGGGTATTGTGAATACCCCAACCTCCAAAGGGGTATTCAAAAATAGGATGAGGGGTAAATTTTCAAATTTTTACCCTCACCACTTTGTTACCAAATGAGGGTAACAAAGGGTAATGGGGGGTTACCCCCTCTTACCCCCATCCAAACGTAGCCTAGGAGTGCACTGACTTATACCCAAGAGAAGGAAAAAAGGCCTCACTTTTTTGGGTGGGAAAAAGAAGGCATCTAACACTAACCTAACATTGAGAGACTTATCCTATATTATAATTTATTTATTTTTAATTTTATGTATGGGAAATTAAGAAAAATCAAGCGTAAAACCTCTACAGGTGATATCCACTGTTCCCTAATGCATACCAGATGAAGTCATGGGAGCTCTCGAACCTATCACCTTCTTTTTAATTTAAAATCTTTTTTACAAATTAAGACAGAGGTGTTATGCCAGATAAGAGTATTTCACGGTCTAATCAAATGAACGAGAGAGATAATTCTTATATAATTAAATGTAAATGTAGTTTTGATTTAATAGTGAAATATACTTTGCTTGTGATCAACAAGGGGTGTGAAAGGACAAGACGGGCTACATAAATAAATTACATGGTGTGAATAGATCTACTTGTATGTATGAATAGTTTTCATACAAAACTTGATATTGAGGGACTTTTTTATAATTTTATCCAAAGTTAAGGGCTCTAATAGAATTAATGATAAACTTCAAAGAGACTTTTCAAATAAAGTCAAAAGATAAGGTGCTGTAAAAAAAATTCAAAAAATAATAAAAAATTATAAAATTCTGTAATGTCTAAAATATATAATTATATTGTTCTAATCAATGTGATTTTCTTAAACCATATTCATATTAGGATTATTGAATGAATAGTTAAATGAAAAAAATTCAAAATATCATATCTTGAAGTGTCTAAAAAGTAAGCTTTAATTCTAAAAATGATTATTACAGAGTTAAAGTATACAATTAAACAACCATAAACTTAGATTTTTAAGGCTAAAAAGTCAACATCAACATGAAAAATGTAGTTTGGGTTTAATAGTGAAATTTAGTTTAATCGTGATTAAATTGGAAATATGCTATATCAATAAATTAAATGGTGTGAATGGTTACTTAGGAGCATAAATAGCTTTCATACAAAACTTGATCTTTAGTTAACATTGTCAAGAGGCATTTTATAACTTTATCAAAAGTTAAGGGCTCAAAAAGAATTATAAAAAACACAGAGACTTTTCAAATAAATCCAAAAGATAAAGGCCTTTACAGAAAATACTCTAAAAAGAATTAAAAATTATCAAATTCTGAAATTCTGAAATTTCTAAAATACATAACTATATATATATATATATATATATATATATATTTTGAAGATGAAGGTGCCTACACACATCAAGTAACATTATGAGGAGTGTCCCCTTTGTGTTGAGAGTGACTTGAACCCAAGACCTCCCACATCTCAAGCATGTCTTTAAACTTTATATTCATATTAGAATCATTGAATGAATAACTAAGTATGCTACAAAAATTTAAGAATAAAAAGGTAATTCAGAATGGTTAAATTTTGAAGCGTCTAAAAAGTAAGATTTAATTGATCCGATTAAGATTCCTTTAAATGAGTCTCATATTTAAGTATGAATATTTTGTTTCTTCCTCATTATTAGATATTCATTTTCAAAAACTTTAATATGACCTTATTGAGTCACATGTTTTAATACTCAGTTTTTGAATTAAAAACATATGGTATTGTTTGTGTTGGGACGGCTGCAAATGAATCCCATATTGAAAGTGTAGAGGGAGATGTAGGGGTTTATAAAAGACTTGGGTCACTCCACCTAACAGGGTAGTCTTTTGAGCTAGATACCCATGGTCTAAGAAGCGGAATCAAAGCCAGGTCTCAGGCTACCTCATGTGGACTCAGAAGACCCCCCAAGCGAAGGGCCTCGTTCCAGAGCGAGTTGTTGAGACTGCTGCGAACGAGTCACACATTCGAAGTGTAGAGAGAGATCAAGGGGTTTATAAAAGGATTTGATTCACTTCACCTAACATGCTAGTCTATTGGGTTGGAAGCCCAAGTACTAACAGTTTGGACTTTACTAACTCTATCTTATTAAATGATACTCCCTCCGTCTCAGTTTAGTTGTCTCATTTGAAATATTTGTATTTTTTAAGGAACTCTTTATATAAGACTAGTACTCTATGTGATCTCATCCATTTTCAACACACTTTATACTACTCCAATACAAATAAGACAACTATTTTGGGACAATTTTAAAGTTCATATAAGACAACTAATTTGGGAAAGAGGGAGTATTATCAATATACCAGTAGTAATAAGCAAATCTCAATTTGACATCTTTATCCCTCTAAATTAAAGAGTAAATGGATTGTTAAAATAGATTAAAAAATCTCAATTTTACCTTTCTTTACCTCTTCACTTTCACTTTTACATACCATTATTGCAACCATTATATGACATCCCGCTTTTGTATATCTTGTCTCTATGAACGTCACCTTTCTCGTGAGAGACAAAATACAAAACATAAATAAGAAAGTACAAAACATAAATAAGCTCTATGATTTAATATATATACTATGGTCCCAACCATATTACATTATAGAGGTTTTACTGTGATGTGTGTGAAAGTACAAGACAGACTACGAAAATAAATCACATTGTGTGAATAGATATTTATAAACATAAATAGATTTCATACAAAATTTGAAAAGAGACTTTTCAGTGAAAGGGATTTATAAAACCTATATTCGTATTAGGTTTATTTAATGAATAGTTAAATATGCTACAAAAGTTTAAGAACTAAAAAATAATTAATCTGATTAAGTCACTTTCCAATGAGTCTCATATTTAAGTATGAATATTTTGTTTCTTCCTCATTATTAGATATTCATTTTCAAAAAAAATTAATATGACCTAATTGAATCACAAGTTTTCATGACTCAATTTTAAAATTAATAACTTATGGTATTATTTGGAATTTACTAACTCTATCAGATTAAAGTTGACATTATCAATATACCCATAGTAATAAGCAAATCTCACTTGTCATCTTTATCCATCTAAGTTGAGCAATGAATGGATTGTTGAAATAGAGTTTCAATTTATTCATATACTTAATTTATTTGAATCGAATGGCACTATACGTCTAATAAAAGAAAATTTAAAATTATGTATTAATAAATATTTTTATAACTTTATAATGTTAATGAGTCTTAAGTCCTATCGAAACATAAAATTAAATAAAAAATTCGTGACAAAAAATTTCTGAACACACGATGTTTCTTTTGAGAAATTGATAGGAAAATCGATATTTTTTATAACAAGAAATATTGGTGCTCATGTAATTTTTATAAGTACATTGGACTCTTAGATATATTTAATTATATATTCATTTTTAAAAGTATACTTTCTTTATCTAATATATTAAAGAAAATGGATAGTTAAATCTAATTTCAAAGTATTCGAGATATTAAAACTTATGCTTTCGAATTTAATTATCTATTTTAATTTCTTATCAAATAAAAAAAATATTTTAAATGTAAGTTTTTATAATTAAATATAATTTAAATTATAAAATTTACTAGTGTCACGTGATCTAAGAAGAATACTTAAAACACATCAAATTCTTCTATTATTACATGAATTCTTCTATCATTACAAGTTTACAACAATTGTCGACAATGTTTTAAAACTCAGTTCAACCCATGGTTTATAAAATGGTTAAACTTTAATATGTTATATTTACAAGTTGAGTTACCTTAAAACTCGTCTATAATTAAAACTGTAGGTTAAAACTATTATTATAATTGAATCTCAAATTCTTTCACAAATAAAAATTATTTTTAAATAAAAAATAAAAGTGGGACACGTGTATATGGTCAGCTGGCTCTTCAATTCTTTTGTCTCTTTGTTCTAGTCTTTATCATTAAAAACAGAAGGACAGCGATTCTCACACGGGCATTTTGTGTATAAAGATACAGATTTTATCGTGATGACCAATTTGCCCTCCACCTGCCGTACCGAAGAAAAAAGAATGTCAACATTCATAAACAGTGCAATGGCCTCGTCGAAATTGCAAATCGGCTTGCCAAAATTCATGAACATGCCGAAATTGCAAGTCGGCTCACCAAAATTCACAAGCAAGTGCAAATTGGCTCGCCGAAATTGTAAGTCGGCTAGACAAAATTCATAAACAGTGCAAATTGGCTCACCGAAATTGCAAGTCGGCTCGTCAAAATTCATGAACTGTGCAACTCGACTCGCTAAAAATCATGATCAGTGCAATTCGACTCTCCGAAATTTCAAATCGGCTCTGCAAAATTCATAAACAGTGCAATTCGACTCTCTGAAATTTCAAATCGGCTCGCCGAAATTCATATGAACAGTAAAATCATCCCATTGAAATTTTACTATTCATATGAAGGATAAAATAAAAAATACGTTAAAACCCATGTCGCTAAATTGTGGGTAGCCAAAACAGAAACAAACATATTCCAAGCAGCTGATGAGGAAGTTCGAGGACTCTTGCAATTGGATCACATGTCAATAAAATCTTTCTTTCTCAGACTGGATTACACTTTTGGATAGGATTATCTGATTAGATCATGAATTTGCGGTTAAGGTTTTTTACTCGATCCACTGTTCTGATTATTGTTGCAGCAGTTTTCAACGTCCCAACGAGCTTGGACGCGAAGACGAGTTTTAAATATTAAATAATTATTTCAGCATGTGATTTTTTAATGGTAATCAAATTAAATTATTAAAAAAAATAAAATATATAATATGGAAGTCCAAAAGTCTTAGACCCAAATCAGCCATAATATGCGAAGACACAATTCTTCATTTGTTAGACTGTTAATTATATTGAAGTATAAATTGGTTAACTTCATTTTTTTTTTCATTTATGATAGGGTAACGATCTTTACATGACAGTTTTGAGTAACCACATATAGAAATTATTGAATTTTCCACTTTACCCTTCACATGTGTCATTCAGATAACTTAAAAGTTGAATTACTCCAAAACGGCGAGCCATTCTGGTTCGTTCATCAAATGTAGGTTTTTACAGTGTTTGGCTCGGATTTTCAAACGAGGTCGTTTCTCGAACGATTTCCACAAACAAGGTATCAAAATTCATCTACTTTGAATTTTATGAAATTCGACATTGATTTTAAGTGAAAAGGTTATAGTTTTGGACTTAAAAAATTATACCCAAAGAATTTATGAAAAATGGCCTTCCCTCTTAATTCTTCAGGTATGATTTTTGAAGCCCAAAATTATACCATTTTCACTTAAAATCAGTCCTGGAGTTTATAAAATTCAGAGTAGAAGAATTTTGATACCTTATTTGTAGAAATCGGTCGAGAAACGACTTCTTTTGAAAACCTGAATCAAACGCGGGAAAATTCCACAGTTGATGAACGAACCAGAGCGGCTCAGCGGTTAGTGCGCCTATTTTTTTTTTAAGTTATCCATACACAGGGTTAAGGGTAAAGTGGGAAATCCACTCATTCCCGTATGAGGATGGCTACCCTTTTAATTTTATACTAACTGAAAATTTACTAATTATGCTATATATATTTTAATTTATTTTACAAAAGATGTCTTAGTGGTTCTACTGACATATTTTAAGGAAACAACTTATCCATAGAATAAGTATTCACCACTTAAACATAATCATTGTAACGAGTTAAGCATAAAAAATCATCAAGTAGAGATATAAAAAATTAAAAGTTTATGTTTATATTACATAATTGAGGTAATTTTGAGCATATCAAGTTATTTAAAGCATTAATCTATTTCCATCCAAATAAAAATGAGTTACGTTTTTTTTTTTTTCAAAATGAACCAATATTTTAAAAGGGTTTGGGTTACCCTATCTATATTTTATCTATATTTTGAACTAGTTGGTGAACCTGAGTTACACTCATATCCTACACCTACCAATTTTTCCATCATGACCATCATCAACATCTTACTTAAACAGGCGATGCCAGAACTCAGAATGGAGCCCTTGCCCCATTTTCGGCAGCCCATTCGGACACCCCCTTTTTCTGCCAGGGGACACCCCTTTTCAAAATTTAGGTGTAAATTACCGTTTTGCCCTCCCACTCAAAATCCTTCGAACGGTTGTACAGACAAAATTCTGCATCCTTCGAACCATAGTATCATTCAAAGGATCATGCAGATCCTTCGAATGATCCTACAGTAAAAAAAAATCAACAGTAATTTTTTTAAAAAAAAAAATTTTAAGTTATTTTTTAAGCACTGTGTATTTTCAAAATTTCTCAAATTAAATATCCGGACTCAAAATTTCTCAAATTAAATATCCGGACTAATTTCGATAGTCTGATAAAAATACTTTTAGAATTCAAAGTCTTTTGACACTCTTAAATGCTTAAAACACAGTGTTTTACAAATAAGGGTATCCCTAGGGTGTGTCAAAAACATATTTAGGAGTGTCAAAAGACCTTGAAGTCTTAAAGTATTTTTATCAGGTTATCGTAATTAGTCCGGATATTCAATTTGAGAAATTTTGGAAATACACAGTGCATAAAAAATAATTTTAAAGTTTTAAAGGAGATATCGACAATATAGACAGTTATTTTTTAATCACTGTGTATTTCCAAAATTTCTCAAATTGAATATTCGGACTAATTACGATAGCCTGATAAAAATACTTTAAGAATTTAAGGTCTTTTGACAGTCTCAAATGCTTAAAACCCAGTGTTTTACAAATAAGGGTATCCCTTGACTGTGTGGAAAATATATTTGGGAGTGTCAAAAGACCTTGAATTGTTAAAGTATTTTTATCAGACTATCGTAATTAGTCCGGATATTCAATTTGAGAAATTTTGGAAATACACAGTGATTAAAAAATAACTGTCTATATTGTCGATATCTCTTTTAAAACTTTAAAATTATTTTTTAAGCACTGTGTATTTCCAAAATTTCTCAAATTGAATATCCAGACTAATTACGATAACCTGATAAAAATACTTTAAGACTTCAAGGTCTTTTGACACTTCTAAATATGTTTTCGACATACCCTAGGGATACCTTTATTTGTAAAATACTGTGTTTTAAGCATTTGGGAGTGTCAAAAGACTTTGAATTCTTAAAGTATTTTTATCAGGCTATCGAAATTAGTTCGGATATTTAATTTGAGAAATTTTGAAAATACATAGTGCTTAAAAAATAACTTTAAAATTTAAAAAAAAAAAAAAAAATTTACTGTTATGTACATCCTTTCCTTCGAAGGATGTTGATGATCGTAATCATGATCCTTCGAAGGATCTTCAACAAGGATGTTGATGATCCTTCGAAGGATCCTAATCATGATCCTTCGAAGGATCTTCAACATCCTTCGAAGGATCCTACCGTTCGAAGGATGTGGAATTTGACCTGTACAACCGTTCGAAGGATTTTGAGCGGGAGGGTAAAACAGTAATTTGCACCTAAATTTTGAAAAGGGGTGTCCCCTGGCAAAAAAAAAGGGGGTGTCCGAATGGGCTGCCCCATTTTCCTTCCCAAGTTTCTCTTCTTCTTCTGAACATTAGATTAGAAACTTGATATGGGTAGCTTCCAAACTGATTGTCCCGAACCATTGGAGGACATTTTCCAGCCATTGGATCCGGAAGAGTTCCGGAAACAAGCCCACATGACCGTCGATTTCATTGCTGATTACTACAAAAACATAGAGAGGTACCCGGTTCTGAGCCAGGTCGAACCAGGTTTTCTCCGGACCCAGATCCCACCAATAGCACCAAACGGTCCTCAATCGCTGGAAGAAATACTGAACGATGTTCAAAAGAGTATAATTCCAGGCATGACGCATTGGTTGAGTCCAAACTTCTTTGCCTACTTCCCGGCAACCGTCAGTACAGCCGCTTTCGTTGGAGAAATGCTCTGTACTTCATTCAACTCCGTTGGGTTCAACTGGTTGGCATCACCGGCCGCAACTGAGCTTGAAAGCATTGTCATGGACTGGCTTGCAATGCTTCTCAAGTTACCCAAGTCCTTCATGTTCTCTGGCACAGGTGGCGGTGTAATTGAGGGGACGACGAGCGAGGCAATTCTCTGCACGCTCGTTGCTTCCCGTGATCGAGCCCTCGAAAGGATCGGAAAGGACAATGTTGGCAAGCTCGTCGTCTATGGTTCCGACCAGACTCACTCTACTTACACTAAGGCGTGCAAGATCGCGGGTATTCTTCCCTCCAACATCCGATCCATAGCTACGTGCATGGAAACCGGTTTCTCACTCGATCCGCTCCTCCTCCTGAAGGCAATGGAAGCTGACAAAGCAGCCGGTTTGGTCCCACTCTATTTATGTGCCACTGTAGGGACAACATCATCCACAGCTGTTGATCCAGTCAACGCTCTAGCTGACGTGGCAGATAAGTATGGTACGTGGCTCCACGTGGATGCCGCATATGCGGGCAGTGCATGTATCTGCCCAGAATTCAGGCAGTGCTTGGGTGGGGTGGAACGGGCAGACTCGATCAGCATGAGCCCACACAAATGGCTCTTAGCCTACTTAGATTGTTGCTGCTTGTGGATCAAGAAACCAACTCTGTTAGTTAAATCACTCAGCATTGACCCTGAGTACTTGAAGAACAAACCCAGCGAGTCGAACTCAGTGGTGGACTACAAGGACTGGCAGATCGGGGTGGGCCGACGGTTCCGTGCACTCCGACTCTGGCTAGTCCTGAAGAGCTATGGTGTGGCAAACCTCCAGGCCCACATCAGGACCGATGTTCACATGGCTGCAGCCTTCGAAGCCCTTGTCATTGCCGACAGGCGGTTTGAGATCGTCGTTCCGAGGCGATTTGCACTGGTGTGCTTCCGATTGAACCCTCCCGGCCTAGTCGACTCTGCGGATGAGTTGAATAAGAAACTGCTCGAGCATCTTAACTCTACAGGGAGAGTGTACATTACTCACACCGTACTAGGTGACACCTATGTACTGAGATTCGCTGTGGGGTCTACTCTGACGGAAGAGCACCACGTCAGTGCAGCCTGGAAGCTGATAAAACACAAGGCTGACACAGTTCTCGGCGAGACTCGAGATTGATGTGATGGATTGTCTCTCACGTCGTCGATTGAAAGAATGATGGGATGCATGCATGTATTTTTATTACTTATTAATAATTTTCAAACCCATGCATTTTATTTTCGTATTGAATGAGCCGAAGAAAGAAAGTTGATACTTTTGATCTTTACGTGTGTCAGTAAGAAAAAATTAGGCCATCAACACTTGAATCTGCAATCTCGCTTTTTTGAGATGAGAGAAAAATAGTTGAGGTACATCATGTAGATAATATTTTAGTTTTTGAATCTGTTTCCACTGCTCTGCTACAGTAAAAATTGGAGTTATATCGTGAAGATATTTTCTTTATTTCACTTTTGATTTTATCTTAATATATAAAAAATAAAAATAGAAAATAGAAAGTCTCAAATGCTATAAAACAAAATTTTGTATATTTATAATAAAAATATAGACTTTATAGTACATAATTAGTGTTATCATTCTCAAAATAAAAGACATTTTTATCATTCTTCAATAGTTAAAGTTTTTAAACTGGTTAAAACACTCTTACATATCAATAATGCCACTATAAATTATTTATTTCCCAATCTACATTTCATCTCCAATATGATAATATTTCTAAATTTTCTTTTCATAATACATTAAAATAAAAATTGTATGAAGCATATGTATTAGACTAACTCTCCTCCCCTGAATTTAGAGAAGTCAAGAATTTTTTTTATTCTTTTTTTACACAATCTCCTCAAAAGTCAATACAGAAAATTCCCTCCTCTCGTTTCAATCCTTTCTTGTAATACAAAAATATTTACATTCACTTTCCTCCTTTTGAAAATTTTATATCTTTACACAAAAGGCACAATATATAGTTATTAACTTGAATGATTAAATATATAGTTATTTAAAAATTATTCATATTTTATAATAGATTATCGTGAATTTTAATTACAATATTTAGATAGAAAAAAATTACTTTTAAATTTATTAATGATTTCATTCAAAAAGTATAATTGAAAGTTCACACTAAGAATTTACAATAGATCATATTTCTAAAGACATTATTGTATCTTCTCCTCAATTAGATAGCAACAAGTGAAGAAAAAATTAGTTCAGTACAGGAGTTAAAAGAACAGTATCGGCCGATATTTTTCTCTTTCCTCCTCTTTTTTTTTTAAATATCGACCGATACGATATGATATCGGCCGATATGAATACCTTTAAAACAGATATATATCGGCCGATACGATATGTATCGGCCGATATTTCGACCCCTGGACTTCAGTATCTCTTTTTAATGAAACAAAAATATGCCTCATTTAAACATAGTCTAAATTTTTTTAATAAAAATAATAAGTCATATTGTACTTATAGAAGTCTTTTTAAAAAATATCATGTCCAATGCCTTTGTCACGCCCCTACCCGAAGGGTGGGCCCAGAACGCGACTGACTTTTTTTTTTTTCAAAGTTAAACTAACTCAAGCTCAGTAACTGGGCCGGATCAACAGTTAGGCCCAAAGGTCACACATGATCCCAACATATAGACTCAAACATAAACAATAAGTCTACCCTACAAATGGACATAAACAACAACATCAATACACATAATATGATCATATAAATCCAACAATTGATTTATCATTTCAAAACGCATCAAAGTGACGACAGAAACATAGTAGTCTCAATACATAATATTGATACAAACTAAGTACCACACCCGGTACTTTACAAAAATAAGAGGTTCCAAGAACCAGAAAGCAAAGATAGGGATGTTCCCCTCAGTGGGAATCTCAAAACACCGCCGCAGCTTATCCACCCTAAGCTTGAAATAGAGGGTTTTCCTCCTCGGGTTCATCTCCTGAAAGGTGAGTGGGGTGAGCTAACTAGCCCAGTGAAGGAAATATAATAGTGCAGTTTTAAAGTAAACAACAAGTTAACAAAATAATCAACAGTTGCAATAATATCTCATACTTGATAACAAATAAGCATAATATCATCATCATTTTATAATTATCATTTCTTTTCCAATACTGCTATCATCCAACATAACGCCTACCGACTACGCTGAGACCATTGTATTAAGTCCCAACACGGTCAAAATACATCCTTACAAGTACATCTCCGGCTCTCCCATAGCAGATACTGACACCCTCAAGTCAGTAACTGTCGACACCCATGGTCCAGTAGACATAAACCATCTCTCATATGGCCGATATTGGTTCAATAGCCAAGGGCACGTGGAAGTAGTCTTACACATTTCATATGATCAACATCATAGCATTTACTAGTATCATAAGAACTCTTACCATAGTGCGTCAAGTCTAGGCACACAAGTGGGTTCATCAAATCTGAAACCACTCATTGCTTCAAATCCATCTTAATAACAAAACCTGTTTACATTTGAACTGCAAAGTTAAGTCCCTCACCGTATATGTGTGATTTCGCGGTCTCTGTTCAAACAACAAACAAGTGCACAATCAATCCTAAGCCATATACATAGCATCAAACACATACACACAAGTAGTATTTTTTAAATCATCCTTGTTTTTCCAAAAATATCCAAGGTATATGGAATTGAGTCTCCTACTTGGTTTCTATCCTTTTTAAATTACAATAATCCACGATATATAGAAATAAAAGGGTGCTTAATCCAAAACTCATATTGTCTTTTGAGCATTGACTAGATTGACTTATTCAGTTAGGTCTAGATTCTCAGGTCACTTCTCGGTTGTCTTCTGGATAGGACAAGATCTGACATTTTGAGTAAGGCCTCGAGGTCACTCAGTGCCCGATAAATATAGCATCGGCTTGGAAGTGAAATCACTCAGTGCCCGACCAATAGGGTCGGCCTGAAAGTGAAATACAATAATATTTATACTATAGTAATAAGAGAATAGGGTCAGTACATTTTTTTTTTCAATGGGTACTAACATCACAAGCATCAACATAATCCAATAATATATATATATATATATATATATATATATATATATATATATATATCAATGGATACTAACATCATAAGCATCAACATAATCTAACAAAATATATATATATATATATATATATATATATATATATATATATATATATATATATATATATATATATATATATTTCTTCTTCTTCTTACTTCACTATCTGCAACAGATAGTTAATGGGCGACACTGTAGGAAAAACGAATCCGGAAACATTGGGTTTCCTGGATTCGGTTTTCATATTTCGCCGGTCTGATGGATTCCTCTGGGAGTCCTCTTTCTATAGGGAGAGGTTTAAGGTCTTAAAACTCAGTAGGCCATGAGATCTTAATCCCAAAATCCCACTGATACACTAAAAACTCAAGATTTTCTTAAGTCTTTGAAATGGTTTTTCTTGCTCAAATCATAGTCAAATTCGGTTTTTCTTGATTCTAAACCACCTAGAATTTAAAAAGGAATACAGTGATTACCTTTACTAGAGCTCTTGGCCTGAAAATCTGAACTTTGAATTTTTTTCTTCTTAAGCTTACGGTAGAAAAACTGGGAAACAGAGGGGCAAGAATCGGCTGGTTTTTCTCAGGGAGCAGCTGGGACAGAGACTGAGACAGAGAAGAGATGGGTTTGAGGGAGTTCGCTCAGGCTGAAGGAGGACCAATTTATAGAAAAATGGCTCGAAGAAGGGGCCGGTTGGCCACTGCATGCGGCTGCATGCAGCGGCAGCTGACGCTTGCAACACTAGTTGTAGATCAGCCCTTCAAAACTTTCAGATTTTTCAATTTAGTCCCTGGTTTGATGAAAAACCGATGTTTAACTAAAAACATGATTTTAAAAACTCAAAATCTTAATCCAACCTTACAGATAAGTTGGGTTTTAAAAGCTTTAATCGCCATAAAATTATTGGAATTTAACTCTCACTAAAAACCATTGATTTAAATAAAAACCATAATTTAACACTATTTACTTAATTAAACAAATGTTAAATAAAATAATTTAGAAACATCATTTTGGGGTGCAAAGGAATAACTAGACCATACTTAAAATGGTCTAACACAAAATAGTAGTTTCAAAATTTATCTCACTTCGAAAATCATTTAAAATAATTATTACTCCCTTTAGGGGTTTTGATGGGCTATTTTAGATATCATTTTCTAAAAATAAAATTATTTTAAAAATCAGAAATACAAATCCTTACCTAAGGAAAACATTATCAACCAATAATAATCACATAATAACATAATTTATAAAATAATCATAATAATAATAAGCGGTAAATTACCAAAATGCCCCTCCAGCTGGACGAGTTGGATTACTGAGCTTTCGATCGCGGATTGAACCACACTTGGGCTTTCCTCAAAGCCCTAACAGTAATTTTCGAGATTAACCGGTCAAACAAGATTATTAAGCTAAATTACGCCTAATCTGGGTTAGGGTATTACAGCCTTATAATGAAAAAAACCAAAATCTTATAAATTCTTTCCTTTTCCTTCAATTTTCCATCAGATTTTGTAACGTAAGCTTTCCTTTGCTTATAATATAATTATTTTATATTTTTAACCCATAAATGTTGAAATAACTTTAATTTGACATAACTTTTTATGACTGTAATAACCCGACCCTTAAATTAGAAAAATGACATTTTTTTTAGAGTTATTAACTCGGCTTTGTGACCTGCTAATATGATAGGGTACGGAAAGAGCTTCCCGAAAAGGGATTATGTGACCGATCAGAGATCGGTTGCTTAGTGATCCAGCCTGACGAAGTTCGAAGGGCATTTTAGACATTACTTAAATGTCTTTTGTTTTACATATAAAATCATGAACATTGTCTTATAAACCCCTGGAGTGTGAAATACCACTCCTCTGATATATTCAGACCTTGAAATTTACACACATAATAAGCTTTTGAGTACGTTAGTCAGTGGTATTTTCATAATTTCACTAGTATTCCTCGAGACGTATATTTTACATATGTTTTCATCTAAAAGCCCTGATTTTTAAGATACCCCGTATTCCGAAAATTGGCAAACTCATGTCACAGTCAATCTGTATTTTATTAAACGCTTTGACATACTTGGAATGTCGAAATGAGTATTTTAAATACTTGTTTCGAAATCTCAAAATCACGGTGATTATAAGCTTTCTATTTTATTAAAACGTTGACTTTGTGAAAAATATTCTATTTTCGGTGTCAAAACAAAAAGTGAACGTTCCACTGTAGGTAAAGCCCATGTACTCAACACACCTGCGGTGTCTGATTTTCACGAGTTAGGATCTAATATAGACGAACAAAAAAAATGTTAAAGTAACTGTATTTTTCACTGTTACAGAAGATAAATTTTTATCTTCTTATCATTCTGCCAACACTTATAACCGGCTGAGATTCTGCCGACAGATCTGAGGGTCAGGGTTGATCCAACTAAACTCAATAGTATTTTTCAAAACACTATAAAAAGGTACATTCGGTTTCATTTAAAAATCACAAATTTATAAAGCCTTTTTCTCAGTTTTTTCATTTTCTATACTACTTGACGTCTACTGTTACTCTAAAGCAGTTATCTAAAATTTTTAGAAGATTTTTGTAAGTGTTTATTTTGAGTTAATATTTTTAGTTTGTGGACCTCATTAAGAGGAAGATACATATTTAATTTTATCAAAAAATTCATTACAATTTGCTCTATAAAAATAGGAGAAGAAAATAAAATAAAATCAAAAAATTCGCCCAGTGAACAGTGATTTGTGGTGCACTGTGCAGGTCTAAAATTGTCAGAAGGGCATTTTGGTAATCTCGGTGAACAGTGCCCGATGGTATTTTCGTAAATTTTATGAACAGTGCCCAATGACATTTTCGTAATTTTTATAAACAGTGTCGAAGTGGCATTTTTGTAAATTTTATGAACAGTGCCCTAGTGGCATTTTCATAAATTTTATGAACAGTATCGTAGTGGCATTTTCGTAATTTTGGTGAACAGTACTTGGATGGCATTTTTGTAAATTTTATGAATAGTACCCGAGTGGCATTTTCGTAATTTCAATAGTACCGAGATTGCATTTTCGTAAATTTTATAAATAGTGCCCGAATGGCATTTTCGTAATTTCTGTGAATAGTACCTGGATGACATTTTCGTAAATTTTATGAACAGTACTGTGAATAGTATCCAGGGGCATTTTGGTAATTTTGGATATTTTTGGGGGCAAAAACGTAATTTTTTGAAAAGTTTCAAAAAATGAATTTTATGTTGTTTTAGCTTAAAAATATTTATGTTAGACCACTTGGGGGTTTTTTTTATCCCATATTAAGCTCAGGGGGCAAAATCGTAATATTTACAAAATTGAAAGAAATCTCTATAAATGTATTGTCATGATATTCTAAACGCTTAGGAATATATATTATGGCTATATAGTATTATTATATATTGTATTTAAACTGTTTTTCATTTTAAACAGATTACTAAAAAACACTCTCCAACCGAAGGTGATGAGATTCAACCACACTATGTGTTTATTAAAATGCATCTCATTTTGCATTTAATATAATGTTTCTTTCACGATTAGCCCTATTGCAATAAGTGGATATCCGTGGTCATTTTTATTAACGGAAAGGATGTGATAGGATTAGAATGCGATACCGACACTGTTCACACGTAAGGAGGTGATTATGAATTTCTACATATGAAACGTGAACATGAGAGTGTTTCGGGATGTCGAGATCTAGCAATCCTAAAATGGAGTACGGAACTCACTTATTCCTAGAGACTACTTGGTATTGTGATGTTGGTGATCTGAAGATAGATCAGGTATCCAACCGTGATTCCGATACGAATATGCATTTTGTGTATGACTGTGTATATTGTAGGATAATTAATCTATGCATTAAATGATTAGTATAGGGTAGAGTATCCGATTGGAGAGAACGGTAACACTTATTTGTGTTATAATATAACCTGTTGGTGGGCTTTTAATCTCTATTTAGTTTTTCCAGCATAGTGTATACTGATTGCTGATATTTGTATTATGATTCAATGCAGGAGGGCTTAAGAATCTATGTTAGTTGAGTGGGATTATTATGATCATATGTGTGAAAGATATTATGTACGTTGACAATTATTTTTAAATCCATGTGTTGATGTGCATATTGATTGGTGTACTATGCATATCAAATTACCTCACACCAATGTATGAAGTACCTAGGTCGTGGATGACACTGGTACGAGGTGTATTTAAAATAAGGGTTGTGTGAAGCACTCAGCAAGAATTTGCCGGCAGTATAGGAAACGTATTACTCACAGTTAGGGAAGAACCATAGACGTCGTTTGGCGGGGGTATGTTTTTGAGAAATGAAGGACATTTCATGGTAGATAACTGTGTTGACATTATTCTACATGATTTATGAGTGTATAAATTGTTGTTTGATAACATGTTTATTATATTATTAATATGCTTTATTATCCAGAACTTGCTGTTGTCTTCTCTTCACTGAATTTGTAAAGCTCACAACCCTTACGTAATAGAAAACCTGGGGGACGAAGGACATGAGGATCTTCAGCTGTAGTATATGATGGAAACCCTCTAGCTATCTACCCAATGTTGGGATCTTATGTTTAACTTAGTAGACATTGTACATATGAACGTGTAATGTAATAAACTCTTTATAGTGTTCGTTTGAAACACTGTACGATGTAATAAAGTCTACTTCATTTCTAATGTGCAATTTTGATGTTGATGGGATCGATTGATAATAAATGTCAGGTAGATCATGTGTAACATTTTCTATTTGGATTTTCCTAAAAGGTAAAGTTATAAATTACATGTTGGTTAATAGTGTATCCACATACTATGCGCTAAGGTGGAATTTGTCTAGGTTTTGGGTCTTAAGCGGGCCCATAGTGGCTCTACCATCTGCTTGGGATTTTTACCGGCTAGGTATGGTTGGGTCCGAGGCTGCCAAATGTTAGATCCAAACTTTGTCATAAGGGATGTTAAAGTCCATAAGATGATTTTCGCAAAGGCTCAGTACTGTATTAGAAAAAAAAATCTCACGTCAGTGGGAGGGTCGGGGCGTGACAGCTTGGTATCAGAGCCTTAGTTCAAAACTCGGACTATATATTGAATTACATGTCTACAGTTAGATGAGACTGACTTAAGTGTTAGCTTGGTGAGATCTTAATGAGTCGTTGGGACAACTTAGTGAGGTGTCATAATAGCTGAATTTTGATAAATTTCAGACTATAATATTGTTATTCTCTGCTTTGTGCTTGGAATTATCAGTTTTGTGCAATCTGCTAAGCGTTTCTATATGCAAAGGGTATCATTAGTTTCTTTGTGGATTGATATCTATTTTGTTGAAACAGCAATGGCTGATAGATCCAATGCCGAGGGAGTCACGGGAAGATTAGTACGGGATTTTTGTAATCCAACAAAGAGATAGTATCGACTCAGTATTCCACCGAGAGTTCAGGGAAGCACAACTCCCATTGAGATATCATCAGATAGTGATCCAGGTTCTCCACACTATATGCCATCAACACCACCTCCTAATACGGGAATGGACTGTGAGGTGTCATCCTCACAAGAAGTGGGAGAAATCTTTTTCCCTACACACCCTACTGAACTTCCGATGTGGAGACCAGTTCCTCCGAGGACAGATGTTGCCAGTACCTCCAGACCAGCTTTGTGTAACTTCTGTGCACAACGGGGACATACTGAGGATTGTTGCCCTTGCCCAAAGGATCGGGAATGCTACAAGTGCAATACTTTGGGTTATGTAAGGAGTAACTGTCCATTTTTTTTAAGGGGAACGAAATTTATGGATGTCATGTTTGTTGCCAATATGATCATAAGATGAGAGATTGTCCTTATGTCAATAACAAAAACATGTCATCTTCATTAGGGGAGTAGAGGAAGAGGCAGGGGGCAGGAAAATGGATGATGGGTGGTGTATAGGGTTAGGTCTAGATTTTTTTTTTTTTTTTTGTTGTCTTTATAGCTACTTGTGTGTGAGGAGAAGTCATATAATAAAGATTCTCCAACTATGTATAATGTGATGTAAATTATACGGTTATGAAATAAAATCTTAATGTTGTAATAGCACGTGTTTCAATATAAAAAGCTGTGGTTGTCTCATGTGGAATGCTTTGTTATAGAATTCTTTTGATACTTTGTGTATATTAGGAGAAAATGCCACGGAACGAGATAAATCAAGGAGAGGGATCGGCACCACCGCCACCTACTCCAAGTACTCCGGAGCAGGAAGCTATTTATGAAACAGTACGAATTACAACGCAAGTATTCAGGGATACTTCAGGAACCAACCAACTAGAACTAACGGAGGAAGAGCAAATGCTGATTTGAGGGATTTCAGACGACTGAATCCTCTATCTTTTTCGAGAGGAATAGACCTGACTGTATCTAAAAATTGGCTTACTGAAAGAAGCCATATGTTCGTTATGTTAGGGGTAGACGATGATCTACGGGTAACGCTAGCCACCTACCAACTGACGGGAACTGCTTACAAATGGTGGGAAGTCAAAAATCTCACTAGGGAAAGTGCGCCCATGATTTAGGCTGACTTTTCAAAAGCTGTTCTCGCACGCTACTATTCTTTAGTGGTGAAGGAGGCTACACAGCAGCAGTTCATGGAGAAACAACAGGGGAGTGATGCGATCTCCCAATACAACAGTAGGTTTATTAACCTTTAGCCCTATGCACCGAAAATACTGTAAAATGAAGAGGATAAAATCAGACACTATGTGCGTGGGCTTCGTTCGTTTATTCGGCGACAGATGGTTACCCAACTGTCACGCAAATCTAGAAGAGGTAATGGAAAGAGCTTCTTTGGTAGAAGCAGTGGATGAACCTAATCCTGACCAAGGGATATCTCAGCAATTTCAAAATTAAGATATAATTAAATTATTTCCAACATAGTTCACGAATTTCAAGAGTTTTTGAATTTTCTTAAACAAATAAAAATAAAATAACACCTAAAATTACCTCTATACATATTTACAATGGAACTGGATCCAAGAATTATGGAGACTTTATTTTTCATATTTTAAAAATAATATCAAGGCCTAGAATACGGAGCTCACATTTATTATTTATCACACTCAAAATTTTCATCAATTAAAATTCTAAATATAAAATTTATGAGATCCATTAAACTAAGAAAATTCAAATCCAGCCTTAGGCTAAATAGAATTTCCACTTGTAATTCCAAATCTAAAAATTTTTATGCTCTTAAAAAGAGCCTTAGACTGACAAAATCAAGTTCTATTCAGTGTAAAGGTTTTTTCTGCTTTCATTGAATAACTTAGATTAATTTCTCACATAAATTCATAAAAAGAATTAAAATCAAATCAAATTTTCATCATACAAAAATAAATAAGTGGAAAACTATAATTCTAAGTATTTTTCTACCTTTCAATTATTAATAAAAATTAGAATTAAGAATTACACTGCATTGAAACTTTGGTTTTAAGAAAAATAAAAATAAGAAGAATCATAGAATTTTCGAATTTATTCTTGAAATTAATCACACATTATCATTGAATTGAAGAAAATAAAGATAAAACGAACATTAAGACATGGAATTGAACTTGAAAAACTAATTATAAAAGAACAATGGAAAATAAAAGTACTAACCCAAAATTCTAAAACTCCAAAATTCTTCTCCCATTCTCGAAAGTCTCAAACTCTCCAAAATCTCAAGGCTCCAAGTTCAATTTTCTCAATGGGAGAGGGATAATATTTATAGATGAAAGGAGGTAGAGTAAATGGGTTGGATTTAAAGACACTTGGTGGGTTGATATGGTTTGTGCTAAATATGGAATGGCTTAAAAGAGGCAAAGAGGTGGGAAAAATAGTAAAATTCGTGTAAGGAAAGTAGGTGCAAAATCCCATTTTTTTGCACATGTACCACCTTGCAGCTCTGTTTTGACATAGTTAACTTCTGAATCACGAAAAGTCGTAAAATACAAAGTATTAGCACTTGAAGTTTTCTTTCTAACCCAAAAAAAAAAATCAAAACAATCAGATACTAGAGTAAAAATTTATAGTCAAAATACTGAAGTTGTGTCAAGGCTTCCTTCTTTTTCTCCACTTCTTATTTTGTTTATTTTTCCGTAATTCACTTGCCAAATTCGAAAATCTTCTTATAAAGGCTTGTAAATTTCGAAACTTCCTCATATGTACCTTGAGATGATAAAAATAGACTTCACACATGTGGATTTCTACATTGGTTTTTCTTAATGGGCTTAATAATTAGGCTTTTCAAAGTATGGAAAATCTAATAATTAATTTTACCACTTACATTCAATTCTAAAAATAACAAAATTAATCCAAATTCTCATAAATGGATTTGAATTAATTAGTTTACAAATAAAACCCCTAAAATTATTGTAAAATAATTATTAAAAATTTCAACTTTTCAAAAATATCAACTTATGTCAAAAAATTGCAAAATTCACCATTTGAATTCTCATATCTTGTATTTTCCTTTAAATCCTACAAAACATCCAAAATTCTATTAAACATATCCTAAAACACACAAAACAATTTGCCGTAATATGAGGTTGATACAATCCCATCAGACACTGTCAAAAGCTTTCTTAAGATCAAGTTTGATGCACATTCTCAGGAGGACAATTCTCTTGATGGATACCACGAATAATGTCATGAGCGAGCATAATGTTGTTTGAAATTTCCCTTCCTGAAATGAAAGCCGATTGATTTGGGCTAACAAGAGTCGACAAAAAAGGTTTCACCCGATTAACAAGGACACGGGATACCATTTTATATATTTCATTTGATAGAGCAATAGGCCGAAACATGTCGGGATGATTCGTACCATCACTCTTGGGAATCAAAGCAATGAAGGAGGCCTTGACCTGATTTAGGAGGTTCGAAGCGTTAAGGCAGTTTTGGATAGCACAAGTGACATATTCCCCCACAATATCCCAAAATTTCTAAAAGAAGAATCCATTAAAACCGTCAGGTCCAAGGCCATTAAAAGGATTAACGCCAAAAACAACTTTCTTAACTTCCTCCCTGCAGATAAGAACTTTAAGTAAGTCAGAAGAAGAGTCGGATAACTTGCTCTTGGTAATGAAATTCTGATAGTTGCATGTCTGATTAGTAGTATTGATATTGTCTTGCCCACCCCTAAAAGTTCAGTGAAATAATTAACAAAGGTGTTGCTTATAGAATCAGGTTCCCTAGTCAGATTACCATCATTCAGACAAATAGAGGAAATGTTATTTCTGTTCTGCCGAACCTTGACTAAGCAATAGAAAAATTTACACGGAATATCTCTAAGATTAAGGTTCAATATTCTTGACTTTTGATGCAGCAGCTGCCTCTCCCAATTCAAGCAGTCCTCTAGCTTAGATTTAAAGCTCAAGACCATGGCATGATTAGCATTTGAAGGAGAACTGTCATATAGCTGTTGAGCTGCAATCAGAGCCTCTCTACAGTGAAGAATTTGCTTGTTTATTTTTGGCTTGGAATGGTTCCATTTGGATAAGGCATTCTTGACTGTTTTGAGTTTAGTGACCAAGCAATACATTGGAGAACCATAAACACTAGCAGACCATGAGTCAGCAATGATACCATGAGCCTCCAGGTCTTAACTCCAAGCATTGATGAACTTGAAAGGGTAATGCCTTCTGTATCGAAGATTATCAATGAGGAGAAGAATACCTCTGTGATTAGACAAACCTGGCCCGAAGTAGTTGCTGGAAGATTGGTTGAAGCAATTTATAAATTCTTGATTAACCAATATCCGATCAATTTTTGTCTCCCCTCTCTGATCTCCATGAGAAGAATTAGACCAAGAGAAGTCAGCTCTAGATATCTTGAAGTCGATCAGCTTAGAAGCATCAATGCAGCTGTTAAATTGGTCCATAGCATAGAAATTTGGACTTCCCCCACCAAATTTCTCATCAGCCCCACGAATGCAATTAAAATCCCCAATGAAAATGCTTGGTTCTTTTCTCATACGAGAGAAAAATTGGATTGTTTTCCATAAGTTATGTCTGAAAGTTGGGTCATTAAAACCATATACAGTAGCGAGGTACAAGAGAGTTCTCCCAGCTTGCATAATGAGCTCACAAAAGATGATCTGGGCCTGGCTATGGATGATTTTCAGGTCAATCTCATGTCTCCATGCTACCCAAATCCTTACCGAGTTGGTATGAGTAGCATTGAAAAAATTATTCCAATTCCGGGGAAAGATATCATTGCCAATGGCATGAAGATTATTGATCCTAATCCTACTTTCCAAAATGAAAAGGATGTCGGGATTTGAGGTGGAAATTAAATCCTTTATCTCCTTCTGCATATGGGGTAAGACCCCTCACATTCCAAGAGATGATAATCATTGATGGGATGGAGTGCCTTTTGGCACAGTAGTGGCTTCCACAGCAAAGTTCTTTGCTTGAGCATAGGTTTCAACTAAATTGTCAACAATATGAAGACATTCCTCATCAGAGAAATCATCCTGATTAGTAATCGTCTCCACATTGAAATTCAATTGTAGGTCTTGATCATCAATCAGACCAATCAATGGATTATCATCCAGACCATCGAGGATAGAGAATTTATTTGTAGGATTTTTTTGTTGTTGAGCTTTCTTGGTCTCTGATCTTTAAAGCTCCAAGATGCATTTGGGCGCTCCTCCTTGCTACCTTGACTGCTTCAGGGGCTGAACAGACAACTTTGACTTTAACACTAGGAGGTAGGGGCTGAACAGAACAAGAGTTGGGAGAGTTTGTAGGTCCTTCAGAATTTTGTTGCTCATGGGATGGATTTGTAGGGCCACCAGTAGCTGGTTGCTTCTTGGTCCACACTTGCTTACGTTGCTTTACAACCATGGGACAATCAGAGTTGGAGTGACTGAAGACTCGGCAGGTAGAGCAAGGCCTTGGCTTCCAATCGTACTTGATTTGAAACTGCATTGACTCCCCTTCATTCTCAGTTTTAATCAATGGTATGCCTCATGGTTATTTCAAGAGTTGTAAAGGCCTCCGACAAGGTGACCCCATTGCTCCACTTCTCTTTTGCTTAGTTATGGAATCACTGTCGTGCGCTATTGAGAATGTAGTTGCTAATGGCAGTATCTAGTGCCCTTTACTTCGGGAGACTGTACAGTTTCTCATATTCTCTTCACTGATGATCTCTTAATTTTTTGCTCTACTGATACAAAGTCGGCTACTCACCTAAAGCAACTTTTGTTGGATTTAATGTTTTTTCTGGACTGGCTTTTAAACCATCAAAGAGCCATATTATCTTCTCTAGCTCTGTAAATAACCGTCTTGAAATCATGAACACATTGGGAATGGGTGAAGCTAAGCTGCCTATCACCTATCTTGGATTGCCTCTTTTATCTCGAAGAATTGGCAAAGCAGACTGTGATGACCTCATTTCTAAATTTTGGAGGAAAGTTTGTAGCTGGGCCAGTTCATCTCTATCTTTTGTTGGTAGAGCTGAGCTTCTTAGATCCACTATCAATAGCTCTCATATTTATTGGGCGAATGCATTCCTTCTACCCAAATCTTGTATTAATATGATGGAAAAGATAATGAGGAATTTCCTATGGGGCTCAGATAGTTCGAAGAAGCTACACACTATTGCTTGGTCGAAAATATGTCTCCCCAAGACTAAAGGTGGTCTGGATTTACGTAGCATTCTTACTATCAATGAAGCATGTCTGATGAGGCAATTTTGGAACCTTGTGCTTTGCAAAGACAACCTTTGGACTTGCTGGATCAAGCAGAAATATTTGAAGAACTCTAGCATTTGGCATGTTAAACTGCGACATGATCCATCTTGGGCATGGAGGTCTATCTTGTCTATCCATGATCTTGTAAAAAGGCATGCAATTTCAGTGATTGGTAATGGGAAAAGTACTAGTTTTTTGTTCGATCCATGGATTAGGTCTAGTTTCATCTTGTTTGAACATTTTGGGGGAAGACCTATTCACTCGCTTGGGCTTGGAAAAGATGTTTTGGTCAGTGCTTTCATTAACAATGGCCAGTGGGTGTTGCCAGAGGACATGTCTACCCCTTTCATGACCATCTGGAATCTGATCAATGGTATTTCCCTTCCTGCTCTTCCAATTAATGATGAATTCTATTGGACTGCTAGTGATGATGGTCAGTTCACTACGGCCTCTGCTATCCTTTCCACCTGTAGTAGCTTGGAAGAACCTGGTTGGGTTAAGAACATCTGGTTCTCGGGGTGTATCAGTCGACATTCTACCCTTACCTGGTTCTTCCTCAACTCTGCTTTGAATACTAAACTATTGCTGTATAATCTGGGCATTATCCATGACCTGACTTGTATTCTTTGTGGCACTAAGGTGGAATCTCATCAGCACTTAGTGCACTGCAGTTTCTCCACTGATGTTTGGAACAATCTGATGAGGAAGTTTCAACTAAACAACCAATCGGGCAACATCTTGATTGACTCCTCTATGCTGATTCATAACAGCAATGACCTGCCTTGAATCTTTGGCTGCCCACTTTGCTCTACCTGTAATGATCTGGCACATTTGGCATGAGAGAAATGACTAAACAGATTTGATCGCGGACATCCTAATTAGATATTGTGTAATTAGCCCATCATTTCACAAGCTAAAAACGTTTCTAGTGTTGAGAAAATCAATGAAGACTTATCTCAACCAAAGGACAATTTTGGACACTTTGAAGAGTATTTTTAGAATAAACAAGTGGGACCCCATGTGGCATCCCAATGTCATTTCTAATTGAGAATAATTTTTACAAGGTTTTATTTCTAATTTTCATAGGAATTTTTAAAAAAGGGTAGAATAATCTTTTACATCTATTTTCTATAAATTCACTACTAATTTTCTATTTTTATTAATTGAATAAATAATAGATTTTTGGAAGAACTACTCTCTCCAAATTCAAATTTGAATTTTGTGATGAATTTATTCAAACTTTGATTGGGGACTTCAGTCGTTATTTGAATATTCGGATTCACCTTCAATCTTCGGATCAATAGTAGGTTAGTACCATGAATTACTTATTTCATTGTTTTAGACTTGAGTTTTGAATATAAACTTGATTCAAATTGATTTTAATTTCATAAAATCTATGAAAGAGAGACCATTAATTTTAACTTAACTGTAAAACATAGATTTGTGGAAACTTGGCCTCTTAGAATGATTATTAATGGCACTAAGAAAAGAGGCACGATTGCTTAAAACTCAATCGACTTAGACTTTCAAATTTGTAATAAATATACAACTCTTACTTTCTGACAAACGTAAAGAATGACGGATTGTCTTCTCCAACTTGCATCAAATGTATCGATTGGTCCTTTGGCCATCTGTTGAGATAATTTCTTTTGAATGATTGGTTAGTGATTTTATTCAAAGAAGAGGGGAATGTAAAAATAATAATTACAAAGGCAGTGCCGCAAACAGCCAAGATGAAAGAGAAGAAAAGAACAAAAAACAAGGAGAAACCCAAGAAATGCCATATCTCAGGTCAGGAGATATCGGCTGAGGAGCCCAGGGGTATAAATCTCGGCTAATATGCACAATATCAGTTTAGATATCTCGGATTTTTTACGGTCAAGATAACTCAACCGATATGCACAGTATCAATCATACTAGCGAAATATTGGCCGATGTATAGAGCATCAGCTGTACTAATGAGATATCTACCGATACACATTTATATTTATCAAAAAAAAATTGGAGAGATATTTTAACCGAGATTCAAGATACCAAAATATCAGCTGAGATGCTGATATCTCAGTAAAAATAATTTTTTTACCCCCGAAAGAGCCACGAAAGGGGCCCAAAATAAAGTTAAAAATGCCCAAAACCCGGGCCACGTGCAACAAACCCACAAGATTCAAACAGGTGGGCTACCCGACAAATCAAAGAGTGAGAGACCAGATCAAGGACAGCTAGGGAGATTCCACGTAAGCATAGCAGGTGACAAAGCTAAACTGCTGATGTTGGTCTGAGTGTCAAAATGCTGAGTGAGATCTCGACTTCGATTTCACTAAAAATTTATAATAGATTATTTTTCTAAAGGCATTATTGTATCGACAACTAAAGAAAAAATTAGTTCAGTATTGTTATAAAAAAATTAGTATATATTAAAAAACATCATACTAATACATGCTTTGTTTAAAAAATGGTCTGAAATTTTTTAAAATAATAAAAAAAATATAATAAGTCACACTATACTAAAGAAGTCTTTTTAAAAAAAATTATCATGTCCAATGCCTTATTATGAAAAACACTAAAATCCTATAAATTCTTACCTTTGCCTTCTTCACCATTAATTTTTGTAACCACAGCTTTCCTTTACTCCCAATATAATTATTTTAACCCATAAATGTTGAAATAGGCTCTGCAAATCCATGTAAAGCCCACACATGAAACACATACAAATAATTGGTATGGGACAGATGAATTATTAATACAACTGTAGGCTTGAGAAAAGTTATGGTATTCGATAAAATCGCCCGAAAAGTATTTCATCTCCAACCACGTCAAATAATTCATGATACATGAAATTTGTAGGTGATTTTATATATTCATACGATTAGTCATACGTCCAGTGTCGGATGAGGATAGCATAGAGAGCTGCACCGCTGCAGGATCTAAAGGGTAGTATAGTCATTTAAAGATTAAAATTATAAGGCACTCAAAATGATTGGGGGAGAAATGCCTCAATTATCAAGTTTGGTCATGTATCCTTTAAATTCTGCTGAATAAGAGTTGGCATGTCGAGTCTGAACCTAGCAAAGAAGATAGAGTGACACCTGAATTTTTCTTCTCACCATATCTCCCCCTAAAAATGTCTCAATAACTCCACACACCTATCATATGACAAGTTTTATACGAGGAATTATCAGGTGTGAATCAGTGTACAATAAATTGATGGGAAGTTTTAATCTAAGTCTTTAAATTAAATAATAATTGAATTTAAATAATAAAATTTAATAACTATGATTGAGAGTTTGGACCAATTTTTATAATTTAGATACAATGATTTCTCACTACTTTGTATCAGTCAACAGGCGAGTGATGGCCAGAAACTCGCCTCAGGAAGCGGGAATCCTGAGTTACCTGATATGTGTGGGTAGAGAGACTTGCACAAACTCTAAGAATTAGACGGGTGCTCTAAAAGACTTGAACAACTTAGTCATAAAAAAAAATGTCTTTCACCATTTTCCCAAAAAAAACTGTGTGAAGAATGCCCTTGCAATGAAACTCATTCCCAAGAATCCATTGTATATATTAACAAAATTTGCATCTGAAGCCATCCCAAAATCTTGATTATTTAACTCACTTAATATTGTCAAATTGAGTTTTATCAAAGTTTTTGAAAGATTATCTATGCGATGGTAAATTTGATTAAAATAGACGAGATCAAGATATCTATTATATCCTTCAAAAGTATTATTTTCTTAAAAAAAAAAAAGGGAATAGATTTAAAATAGTTAACAAGTTGGGAGCACGATTGGCTAAATGTAAATAAGTCAGTGAAATGCATTATATTAACGAATAACTTATAGATTGCAGGAAATGTTCTATAAAATAACAATTAAGCCAATCATAAAAACTTTTGTATTGTTTTTGCCATTTCTATCAATTAGGCATGTCTTTTGTTTGTATTTTGTGCACGGATAATGATGAAAACCCATCTTTCTTCCATCACAAACTTCCGCATATTAATGCTGCATATGGGCACGTCAAAACTTATAAAAGAAAGTCGTCTTTCCATCACATTAGAAGGTGATTTGGAGCTCATAAAAAAGGTTAAAACTTTAAATTAATGTAAAAATAAAGGAATAGGACAAGTAATTTGGAACAATTTCAAAATACATATCGGACAAATATTTTGAAACGGAGGGAGTGCATACTAAGTTATACGAATAAAACCATAAATATCATTATAGACCTATTCATGTTCCTAAACTCAAGTTATAATAGCATAATTATCAAACTCTAATTCAATTGTCAATTTTTCAAAAATAAATTATCAAATATTAATTCAAGAGGGTTTGAATTTTCACTCATCTTGTTATTTGAATTTTCCTTATCCAGATGTATTAGATTTAATTATATATAAAATAAATCGCCTCTCCTTTGGCGAGAGACCGAGTATTTATCAAATTTCACAGACCTTAGTTACTTGGTGTACTCAAAAAGGTATCCTGAAATTCACATTGGATGGCGCTTCTAGGGGAAAATTGGACCCAACATAGATAGGAGGTGTTCTTAGAGACCACAACAGCCTAACATTTTTAGTATTCACAGAGTCAGTGGGGAATATGGATTCGAATGAGGAGGAATTCCTCAGCATTAAGAGAGCTTTGACCATATGGACAGTTTATGGGCATGGTAAACTAGTGATATAATGGGATTCAACAAATGCAATCAAATAGGCTAAGGGATTGAAGCATCCTCCCTAGAGACTAATAACTACTGTTAGGGAGATTGGGGCTCTCACTTCAGGACTTGATGTTCACTTCGCCCAAGTCAGTCGTACAACCAATGGTGTTCGACTTCCTCCCTGGGAATGGCATTGACAGCCTACTGTTAGGAGTCTTCAATCTTTGAGATAGGAAGAAAACGCAAAACGGTTGCATTTGATTTTTGGTTGCTTTGGTTTTATGCTTTTATCATGTATATTCTTTTTTCGGTCTAGGCCTTCTAGACCCTCTTTTTCTATGATATATTTGATTAAAAATAAAATCACACCTAAAAGATAAAACAATAAAATACCAAATCTGTGCTGATCGGCCCACACCCCTCTCTTATCTCTTCCTTCCATTTTCTCTGCAAGGTGTCGCTGATCTGCTTGGTAACTTCCTGCTTATTTCTTCCTTATCTCTCCTTAGTTCCTTCTAAATCTCTTTCTCTCTTTATCTTCCATCCAAAATCAGGCATTATCTTTCCTAATCTTCCTATCTTCTTCATTCTCCTTATCTCATATGTACAGGGATAAGCAAGGGATAGCCATGTTGCTGCCTTCATCCTTATCTCAGATGCTAAAATCTAAGCAAAGGTCGTCCCTAAATCTCAGCCCTTCATCATGTAAACTTGACTTGCAAACTGGGCCCAAAATCAGTCTTCGGATCGCAACTTCACGTCCCTGCTGATTGTTGCTAGTTCTGTAGTGATTCGAACCCATTTAATTAAAGATTCTTGCATTTTAAAACAGCCTGAGGGACGGTCCAAACCTAGTGGGCAATATTCAAGACTCTCCCACTTTGATTTCAAATGGGCCCACAAGGTCCAAGTGACTAATGTGTGTGGATTCTCTTTCACTGTTGGCGCCCACACAGCATCCACAGGGTGGAGATGTAGATGCTGATGTGTCTTTTGAGGGTCCACTAGGTTAAGAGGATTTGAGTTTAATTTCATGGGCTTTTGAGGCCCAACTCGTCTCCAAATGGGATTATGCTCATAACTGTTCAAATGGGCTTTTATTATGGCACTAGTGGGTCCATTATGTTGTGTCCAAGGTCCCTGCTTTCCTCCATCAATTCGAGAATAAATTTGGAGAGCAAACTTGTCAATTTCATCTAATTGGGCCGGCTCGTCCTCAATCGGTCTCACGTCGGATTTATCTTGTCTGATGCCTGCATCAGAAGTGTTGTTACCAATTACTTCAACCATCTTAAGTTAGCTGAGAAATAGGTTTTAATGTTTTAGATTTTATATGGAAGTGCGGTTTGTGATCATAAAAGTAACATCATTCTTCCTCATTCCAAATCCCTTCAAGCAAGCTAAAAAATGAGAAGCATTCCATGCTTGAAGATCCTTATAAATGATCTGTTGTGGAGGTGGGGTTAAAGCAAAGTAGATGGCCAAAGCGGGTCATTGGCAAATGGTTGTGCATAAGGAAAACAAATCTCCAGTGAATGTTGTCATGATGTTGTTTGTCGAGAATTTGTCGGTAGATGCATCGAGGAGGTGACTCTAGCAAGTTCTTAGTTATCATGGAAAATGCAGCTCCTGCCAAACCCTAAAAGAGAAAGAACCCTTATATATTTGGGCATTACAAGTTACAACTGGGCCTAGTGGGCCTGCCAGTAAACACTGCTCAGGCCCAAAGGACTTTGACCGAAATCCAACAATGTTGTCACCGGGCAACCATTCATTTTGCATCTAATCTTGTCTATCATGAACAAGTGAAACATATGAAAATTAACTGCCATTTCCTTCGCGAGAAGATCACTTCCAATAAGAATATTAAGATCACCTTGCAGAAATGTACAAAAATATATTCCTCAATCTTATCCATGTGTAGCAAGCTGGAAATGATTGACATCTACTAGATTGAGGGAGAGTGTTGACGATACACACATACTCTTGCAGTGAACAATGTGTATAGAAAAGTTGACCTTCCTTTAATTTTCTAATTTTGTTTATCCCTTGATTAAGAGAAAGAATCCTTATACGTTTGGGCATTACAAGTTACAACTGGGCCTGGTGTGCCTGCCAGGAAACACAGCCCAGCCCAAAGGACTTTGAGCCAAATCCAACAATGTTGTCACCAGGCAACCATTCATTTTGCATCTAATCTTGTCTATCATGAACAACTGAAACATATGAAAGTTAACTGCCATTTCATTCGCGAGAATATCACTTCTAATAAGAATATTACTTCTCTTGTTCAGTCCAAAGATCAACTTGTAGAAATGTACAAAAATCCATTCCTCAATCTTAACTATCAAGTATGTGTAACTATCAAGTATGTGTACAAGCTGGAAATGATTGACATCTACTAGATTATATACATGCACAAGCATCTTATACAAAAATAGAATATTGTTGTGCAAATTTTAAATTTATAATTATAAGCGCACGAATCGAATTGGAGTATTGAATTTTGTTGTTCAAATTTATATTCTTGTTCCTCTCTATTGTTGTTGTATGCGAAAGTTTTGTTTTTATTGCTTTCTTTTCTCACTCCTTTCTATTATGCAAGCTTCTATTTTTCATGTTTGCTAAATCTGCCAACACCCCTTCGTTTCCTTAATCTTCTCTTCTATTTTTTATTCTCTTCACAGCTACTGGCATTATAAGATGGTTTTAGTTTCTTATCATATTCTTCATGCTTGCTGGATTTTTCGTTCTTTTTTTTTTTTGACATAGCATCCTTTTCAGCTGCCTTCTTCACATTCAGTTGACACTCACAAACCATCAAATTGGCTTGCAATTTCTTCTGACTAAATTCCAACTCTGGGACATTGTCTGTGCATTTGAACTCGTCACCTTCTACCACTTCATAAAACTGTTTCTCTGCTTGTCTTTCAATGATGGCCCATCAACAGTTATCTCTGTTGTGACGACAGAATGGACAATGGTCATAAGACCCTCAACAATGCCAAATTTATCATTGGTCACCTTGGCTAATGAAGCTAAACAGTTGGTGGTACAGCTAGAATTGGAGACAATGTCAATGTTGGATTTGTACTCATGATAATTCACCCCAACGACAAACATGGGATCATCTTTGCTTTGAGCTGAAATAATTAATTTTCTTAGCATCCACCCTTCAGATGTGCAGCAGCCTTGACCTTGTCAATGATCATACCAAGCCTCTTTTCCTGTTTTCATGTGGACTTCCTCCTTTTATCTTTCTTTTATCACATATATACCAGATGATAATTCAAATATCACATGCATGTTCCTCCACTGTATACCAAACTGGCATGCTTTTTGATCCCTTTCTTCACATATGTATTCTTGAGTCATCATGGGCTTCTAAAAGAACTTGTTTTACAAATTTTAAATTTATAACTCGTAAGCGCACGAACCATTAAATAGTATAGTGATTGAGTGCGAGCTCAAACCCATCAGAACTTAGAAAAATATATCTGTGAAAAACATACCACTGAATTATATATTCTAAGAAATTTAGAAAATCATAGAAATAAATCTTAAACATGGGATTAATTATCTAATTTAAGAAATCTAATTTTAATTTAGAAACATTCTAAAAATAGAAAACAAGTACAAAAATAGGGACAACATCTAAAATTAGAAATTAACCATTCAAGAGATCTAATTTTTATAAAAAACACAAAATTCATTTAGTTTCAATTAAGATGGTGGAATTAATCTAAAAATTATAAATAATCTTAATCTAACTTAGAACACAAAATTAAGATGCAATTAATTAATTTACCAACCTAGTTCCACAATTTTCAAAAATTTGAATTTATAAACAAAAGAAAACAAAAATAACATCTAAATTACCTATACACATATTTACAATGGAACTCGATCAAAGAATCAAAGAGGCATTATCATCCAAATTTTAATAATAAAATAATAGCCTAGAAAATGGAGCTCACGTAAAATTTCAATCTTATTCAAGTCTTTCATCAAATTAGTTCGCTAATTAATCTGAACCTTAGATCTAGATTAATCATGCAATTCTCCGATCTAACTATTTCATTCGTTCTAGAGAACCTTAGACCTAGAATAGTAATGTTAATAAAAGAACTAAAATGGTTCAAACCATAATAATAAAAGTCAAAATTTGGAAAACCATAATTCTAATAATCTCGCCTTCTTTTATTAATTAAAGCATGAAATTAAATTTTACAAATCAATGAAATTTTGGAGTTAAAGACAAAAGAAAAATATAATGGAAATCAAAACCCACCATCCTTAGAACCCAATGTGGATTGAAAATCCCACAGTCTTTCTGTTTCTCTTCTTCCTCTCCTCTCCTTTGCACAACATTTTCTTCAATGCCAAGGTTCAATTTTCTCAATGGGAGGTGGAGTGAATGGCTTGGATTTAAAGATTTAAATAAAGTAAGAGACACTTGGATGGCTGATATAACTTGTGCTAAACATGGACCGGTTTAAAAGAGGTAAGGAGGTGGAAAAAATAGTAAAACTCGTGTAAGCAAAGTGGGTGCAAAATTTCATTTTTTACACATATACCACCTTTCATCTCAGTTTTGCCCTAGTTAATATCTGAATCAGGAAAAGTCGTAAACTATAAATTTGTAGCCCTTGAAATCTTTTTTCCAATCCAAAAAAAATCAAAGCAATCGGACATTAGAGTGAAACTTTATAGCCAAAATACTTAAAACGTGTCAAACCTTCTTTCTTTTTCTCCCATTCTTATTTTGTTTCTATTTCCTTAATCCACTTGTCAAATTCGAAAATCCTCTTATATTTGCTTGTAAATTTCGAATTTCCTCATATGTATCTTGAGATGATGAAAATAGTCTACACACATGTGGATTTCTTCACTGGTTTTCCTTAATGGATTTAATAAATGTGCTTTTCAAAGTATGAAAAATCTAATAAATAATTTTACCACTTACATTCAATTTTAGAAATGACTAAATTAATCAAAAATCTCATAAATGGATTTGAATTAATTAATTTACAAATAAAACCCCTAAAATTGTGGTAAAATAATTATTAAAAAATCCAATTTTCCAAAAATACCAACTAATGCCCATAAATTGCAAACTTCACCATTTAAATTCTTATATCTTGTATTTCCCTGTAAATCCTACAAAACTTCCAAAGCCCATTAAACATATTCTAAAAATACACAAAACAAGTGCTAACTAGTCCAAATGCAAAGGTAAAATTTTCAATTTCCAGTGCTCATCACTTCAAACATGTATTCTTGAGTCATCATGGGCTTCCAATTGGGCTTCAGTCATGGACTTCTAGACTTTGAACATAGGCCCAACTTTCTGCATTTTTCACAATTTTTAATCATCATATCGTATATTCTTCTGAATTCCCTACAAAACTTTAAAATTTCATCAAACATATCAAATTTATACAAATCAAGGACTAACCAGTCCAACATCTAGGAGTAAAATTATCAATTTTCAGTGTTCATCAAATTCTTTAAGTATTATTAACAATTGATTCATCAAAACTATAATCTTCACTAACTATTGAAAAACTTTAAAAAATAGGTTTATTATGGGAAAAAAAAGTTCTGAAAGAACTAGGTAAGTCCAAGGTGAAAAGACCGCTATGCGAGGTGCAAAATAGACCTGAACTTCAGCGGCCCCTTAAGCACAATTAAAGTGTGCTTTTGACTACTATGCTGACAACATTAAAGTCCCCTCATGCAGCAAGGCCCATTCCAACCACCCTACTTAGTACCTACCAATTCTTCTCACAACTCCCCCTTTTCACCATCAACAATGGAGTCATGCACATTTTTATTCACTCTCTACCAATTCTCCTTAATACGCTCATCCTAACACAGGTCAAAATTTGTTAGGAGACACGGGATAGGTGAAATTCTTATTTTACTCCTATTAGTATATTACTCATTAAGTATCGATGTACTGATATGCAGAACATATACATGCAGTGTTGTGTTATCGGTACACCAATATTTAATGAGCGATACACCAGTATGGGATAAGTAAAAATTTTACTCTATCCCGTGTCTTCTAACAGATTTTGTTCATATTAGAATGGCTGACCTTATTCTTCCCTTAATGAATATAGATCAGCTTCCCACCTACCTTTTTGTCGCATTAAGTTGCCATAAAATAATTAAGCCTCCTATAACACCAGCTTACAATTTATGAACCCACTCCACGACTCTATACCCAGCCTCTAATGATCCAAGTGAGAATCTTCATTTCGCTTCAAATTCAAACACTCACCTCTTCCATATTCCCAAGTGCAACTTATGTTATTGATCACACCTGATCACTTCTCTCTTGTTCTTCTTCTTCACCGTTAGAGATTTTATTTTCTCTCTTATTATTATCTTTCCTTTTGCTATGCATAGGAGCGGCGTCTACTCTCTCCTTTTCTTGTGAACATTCAAATGAATTTTATTCTCTACCTTAAATTGATTATGAACTTATTACAAAGTTTAGTCTACATCATATTTGATCTTTAAAAACTGAAAATTTTCAACTAATATTTTGCTCATACCAGTTATACCAATCGAAATTTGTAAATGGACCATACTGATGAGATAGGCTAAAATTTTCTCGGAAGAAACTGTTGAATTTCCACTGTAATCTTCAAAACTTTGGCCAAGACAATTAGAATAATATTTTTTTGTACAAATTTTCCAAAAGTATACTGTTATTGCAAGTATATATGTTTTAGTCTTGACCCAGGCCAGAAAATTGGGTCAAAACCTTACTCTTTTTTTGGCTTTTGGCTTAAATTTGTAAATGAGATCTTGTTAACTATTCATTAGTATTCATATACTATTTTTTTTTTTTGAAAGATTAGTATTCACTAGTACTATTTTTAAAATCAATTTTTTTTCTATTTCTCTTTTTTATTAGATGAGTTTTTTTTAATATCATGTTATATATATTATATCATTTAATTTTTACATTTAATTAACAAATTTTCTATTTTAAGAAATGCATGACCCAAACCTAATTTATTTCACGGTCAAATCAGACTTGTGGGTCAAGGTAAAAAAATGCCACCCCTAACCATGTAGAGCATAACGGTGTCTAGCAACTCTAAGACGATGTCTCATTATTTTTGCCAAACACCATCTTAGAATAAGCAAAAGACTGTCTTAAGAGCAGCCCAACATTGTCTTAGAATTATCAAACTCCACCTTAGTACAAGACTGTGTCTCGCTCCTCTAAGACGGTGTCTAGATGCCCCAACACAGTGACGAGCTGCTCTAAGATAGCTAGCTACTCTAATATTGTTCTGAAAAAACCTTGCAAAGTCATAAGGAAAGTTGATAGATCATACATGAGATGAAATGTGATGAATGAGCTTTTCACTTTCTATCTCTTATCTTTTCAAGTGGGGTAATATAATTCAAATTCACTTTGTTCATGTGGTATGATGGTGATGGTGATGGTGATGGTGATGGTGATGGTGATGGTGAAAACCCGTGACAGATTATAGGGAAAGGTGAAAAAAATACAAAGGGGGCCCTTTGTTTCTTAATTAATGCTCTATTTCCTTCATTAGTTTGAGCTTGTTGGTTCCTCATCTCTTTGTTTCGTGTGCAACTTGGTTATGTTGGATGTTTACACACTTTATAATCTTTGAATTTGCTTGTTATTTAGTTTTTTTAATAAATTTCGATATTTTTAATAATAAAGGATATAAAAATTATTCTATTTTTAACTTGTCATTTTTTAGTGGTGAAAAGGTATATTGTTCTTATTCTTTTTCCTCATGTAGAGCAGTAACTCAAAGGCACGAGGCAAGACCATAGTCATAAAGGGAATTATTATAAACACCAATTTATAGCTTATCTTTTTTATTCATTTGTTATTATCTAATGATAGAAAAAGTATACTGATATTCTATTAATAAGCACAGGAGAATGACTATTTTACCATTATATTTAGACTAGTTAGCCCTTATTTTTTATGTTTTAGGATATGTTTAATAGAATTTTGGAAGTTTTGTAGGATTTGCAGGGAAATACAAGATATTAGAATTCAAATTGTGAATTTTACAATTTATGGGCATATGTTGATATTTTTGGAAAGTTGAAATTTTTAATAATTATTTTACCATAATTTTAGGGGTTTTATTTGTAAAATAATTAATTCAAATTCATTTATGAGAGTTTGAATTAATTTAGTACATTTTTAGAATTGAATGTAAATGGTAAAATTATTTATTAGATTTTTCATACTTTTAAAAGCCCAATTATTAAGCCCATTAAGAAAAGCCGATGAAGAAATCCACATGTATGAAGTCTATTTTCATCATCTCAAGATACATACGAGGAAATTCGAAATTTACAAGTCAATATAAGAGGATTTTCGAATTTGGCAAGTTGATTAAGGAAAAAGAAACAAAATAAAAAGGGGAGAAAAAGAAGGAAGGTTTGACACAGTATTTTAGCTATAAAGTTTCACTCAAATGTCCCATTGCTTTGATTCTTTTTGGGTTGGAAAGAAGACTTTAAGGGCTATATTTTGTAGTTTACACATTTTCGTGATACGGATGTTAACTAAGTCAACACTGAGCTGCAAGGTGATATATATATATATGTAAAAAATGGGATTTTGCACGTACTTTCCTTACACGAATTTTACTATTTTTTTTCTATCTCCTTACCTCTTTTAAGACATTCAATGTTTAGCACAAACCATATCAGCCCTCCAAGTGGCCCATTGCTTTATTTAAATCTTTAAATCTAAGTCATTCACTCCACCTCCTTCATCTATAAATAATATCCATCTCCCATTGAGAAATTGAACCTGGCTTAGAGAATTTGGAGTTATGAGATTTTGGAGACATTGGAGCATTGGTGGATTTAATGAATTTTGGTTAGTGTTTTTTTTTATTATTATTCTTTTGCAATTAGTTATTCAAGATTAATTCATTATTTTGTAGTTTGATTCAATTAATGAGAATAGAATTTCATGATGCCTTTCTTTTTAATTTTTATTTTAAATGTTAGTGTGATTAAATTCAGCAATAAATTCAAAAATTTCATGATCTCCTTGTTTTTATTTAAATCTGCATTATAATTCTTAATTCAAAATTTTTATTAATAATTGAAGGGCAGAAAAACACTTAGAATTATGGTTTTCCACTTATTTATTTTTGTACGATAAAAATTTGATTTTATTTAATTCTTTTTATGGATTTATGTGAGAGATTATTCTAAGTTGTTCAATTAAGGCAGAAAAATATTTTAAACTAAATGGAACTTGATTTTATTAAGAGCAAAAAAAAATTTAAATTTGAAATTGCAAGTTGAAATTTTATTTAGCCTAAAGCCAGATTTGAATTTTCTTAGTTTAATTGATTTCATAAACTTCATAATGACAATTTTAATAGATAAAAAATTTGAGTGCATGATAAATAATAAATGTGAGCTACATATTCTAGGCTTTGATATTATTTTTAAAATATGGAAAATAAAGTCTCCATAATTCTTTGATCATATTCCACTGTAAATATGTACAGAGGTAATTTAGGTGTTCTTTTATTTTATTTTTAAAAATCAAAAACTCATCAAATTGGAGAAGTAGGTTGGTTAATTAATTAATTGTATTTTAATTTTATTTTCTAAGTTAGAATTAGGTTATTTATAATGTTTAGATTAATTCCACCATCTTAATATAAATTAGATGAATTTTGTGTTTTCCATGAAAAGATCTCTTGAATGATTAGGTTTTATTTTTAGATGTTGTTCCTAATTTTAGATTGTATTTCTATTTTTAGAAAGTTTCTAAATTAATATTAAAATTTCTAGATCAGAGAATTAATCCCATGTTTTCTAAATTTCTTAATTTACATAATTCAGTGGTTTATTTTTTACTAATATATCTTCTTAAGCTTCGATGGGTCCGACCTCGCACTCTAACTGCTATATTATAAATGGTTTGTGCACTTACAAGTTATAAATTTAAAATTTGCACAACAAGTACTGTCTCTTGCGTCGGAGTAATTTGAACTATAGAATGGTCAACGGGGCGTACAAGGTACACTTGTCCAATTTCAACATTTAAAGATAAACTAAATTGAAATTGTAATTTTTAAGATATTTTCTGAAAAATTCTCTTTCTAAAATTATACTTAAAATTTCAGCTTAAATTTCAAAAATAAATAGCCAAAATTTCAACTGAATTTCAGCCGATAATTTCTCTAAATTTTGGCTGAATTTATAAAAAAAAAATGCTAAAACTTCTTCTAAATATTTCTAAATATTTGAATTAAAATTTTAGAAATTTTGGCTGAACATTTTTAAATTTCAGCCCATGTGGGTAACGTGTGTCTTATCTCCAAAAATGTCACCGCACCCACCAACCCACCACAGAAGATAGAAATGTGAAAAGTCGTGTGTCTTTTATCTCCTGTCTAGCATCTACTAATTTTTGGTCGCATGCTTGGCTTGTTAGAATTTTACTGCTAGATCCTCAAGGCAAGTGGAAAGGATTATACCATAATTTTCTTTTTAATTTAAACACTTTTTATTTTTAACAAATCCTACAAGAAATCGAGTGAAGGATTCTATTAGGATGGAAGCATGGATCGTTTTACCGAACAAGAAGTTATTAGAATTCATGTTAATCTCTTAGCCATGAGGTATTATGATCCATATCATATTATATCGAGAAGAAGAGTATTTCACGGTCTAATAAAGTAAATGAATGAAATAATTCTAAAAATACTTATTATAAAGTTAAAGTATAAAATGAAATAACTATAAATAGATTTTAAAACTAAAATTTGACGTCGACCTGTAAATATAATTTTGATTTAAAAGTAAAATTTACTTTGATTAATTGAATAAGTGTCAACAATATTTTAAAATCCAGTTCATCTGCTGTTAATCAGATAGACAATTAAAATTTTAATGAGTTGAATTACCTTAAAACTCGTTCATAACTAAAACCGTTGGTTAAAACTAGGCCATCTATATAGACACATGAATTTTCTTTCTCTACATTCGTTTTTCAAAATTCAAATAAAATTACACTTTTGCCCTTCATTTTTTAAGAAAAAATCATTCCTATGTATCATTCGTACCATTTTTTATTCATTCAAATGAATTTTTTGTTCGTTCGAATAATTTTTTTGTTGTGGGCTGTTAAGTGGGATTTTTAAATGAAACTGTTTTTCGATCGATGTCTACAAATAAGGTGTCAAAATTCATCTATTCTGAATTTTATGAACTCCGGGACTGATTTTAAGTAAAAAGAGTATAGTTTTGGGCTTCAAAAATCGTACTCAAAAAATTAAGAAAAAATGGTCTTCCCTTTTAATTCTTTGGGTACGATTTTTTAAGTCCAAAACTATACATTTTTTATTTAAAATCAGTCCCGAAGTTCATAAAATTCAGAATATATAAATTTTGATACATTGTTTGTAGAAATTGATCGAAAAGCGGTCTAGTTTGAAAATTCTACTCCACAGCCTACTTCGTTCAAAAATTCTTTTACAAATTCATTCGAAAAAATTCAAATATTTGTTCTAACAAAGTGGATTGTAGAGTGAAATTTTCAAACGAGGCTATTTCTCGACTGATTTCTATAAATAAGATATCAAAATTTATCTACTCTGAATTTTATGAACTCCGGAACTGATTTTAAATGAAAAGGGTATAGTTTTGAGTTTAAAAAATCTTACTCAAAGAATTAAGAGCGAAGACAATTTTTTCTCAATTCTTCAGGTATGATTTTTTAAATCCAAAATTATACTTTTTTCACTTAAAATCAGTCCCGAAGTTCATAAAATTTATAATAGATAAATTTAGATTCATTATTTGTAAAAATCAATCGAAAAATAATTTCATTTGAAAATCTCACTTCACAACACACAATCAAAAATTGGTTCGAACGAACCAAATTGGTTCATTCGAATAAAAAATGTTACTAATGATACAAAGAAATGTTTTTTTCTTAAAAAATAAAGACAAAAGAGCAATTACGCTTGAAAATAATGTGTAGATAAAGAAAATTCGAGCATTATATTGGTGGTCTGAAAATATTATTATAATTAAGCCTCACATCCCTTTCACAAATATAAATTATTTTTAAATAAAAAATAAAAGCTGGACACGTGAGAACGGACAGCTGGCTCCTCGATTCTCGTGACTTTTTTGTTCTTGTCTTTGCCCTGAGAAATAGAATAGAAAAGAGCATATTCCAGATAAGGAAAGTTTGAGGACTTTGACAATTTCACCACTTGTCAATTAAAATAATTTTTTGGTTTGATTTGGATTGCACTTTTGGATACGATTGTCTGGTGAGATTATGAATGAGCGGTTCGGCTTTTTCACTCGGGTCCATTGTTCTGTTGATCGGTGCAGCAGTTGTCGAACGTCAACATCGCAACGTCCCAACGAGTTTGTACGCGAAGTTGAGTTTTAAACATTAAATAGTTATGTCAGCATTTTTTAAAAGAATTTTTTTTAATTTATGTGGCGAAAACTGTATGATACCATAGTAAAATTTCTATGTGTGCACTTTTATCTTTAAGATATATCAAGATTAAATTTGTAAATTTCTGATTCTTGAAGTAAGAGGCAACCACCTCAACTACACTTATTTATACATAAATATTTCAAAAATTGTAATTTTGCAACAAGTTACATATATCTTTTGTACGTGCATCTATAATGAACATTTTTATGTTTATCATAAACATTATTTTTGGTAATATGATGTTGTTTTGAGGTGTGTTAAGTTTTATAAATTCTGATCGTCAGAGATATACTGTCAATCTTATTATAAAGCATTCGATATGAAAATTTTATTAGATGATAATTCTATAATTTTACACGGCATCTTATATAGATCTTAATTAAGATATTATATAATGTTTTTTTTTGAGTGAGAGAGGTGCGAGCGAAAACTTTAATCGAGTGCCAGAACTGGTTCTCGTTCGATTTTTTGCCTTTGATCATTTTAGATCAATGTTAAACCCGTGGCCATCACAAAAAAGAACCATTTAAATCTCTCCCTTGTGATGTTGACTACTCAATTAAAAATCACCAACCAATCTGGATGCTCAATTTTAGTCTGCGACACTAGGAGGGCATTAGGAGTAAACAGAATAAATTTCTTTTGTGTTGTTTGTATTATGTAGGCAAGCATGGCCTTGTATAACTCTCTTACTGTATTGTACTCTACTTTTATGATTTTGATGATATTAATTACTATCTCTTTTTTTTAAAAAAAAAAAAAGAAGATAAAATAGTTGAATGAAGCTTGTTTTTTATAAGTAGCATATAGACAATCTATAGTTTGGTTAAGCTAGTTTGTCTCATATAATACTATATAAATTATTGTAATTAAAACTTAATCATGACGAAATTGAGGAAAGAGTCATCATTTTAAAGAAGTGAAACATGATAAAAGTATTTTGATACAGAAGCCACATTCTAAAAAAAACAAAAAGATGATGATACTGTCACTAGATATAGGAATTATAATAAGCTCATAGACATGTTTGGATCAGAGTTTAAAATCTTGAAAATTGAACTCGACTTAAATTCTTGTCGAATTAAGTAACTTGAACAAATTTGTTCATTATACTTAGAATTCTTTTTTAGAATTCGTTAGTTCACTTAACCCTAAATTTCATGAGTTATGTCAACATGGAGTAACTCAGCTAAGCCTTTTTTTAGTTCTTTTTATTGTGCACTGCATGATCATGGATTTCATTTAGTTTAAGTAAGGTGACTATGCAAGTCTATCAAGAATAATATTTTTGAACATTTTTTTTATCAATAACCATTTATTTTATTTTATAAGAAGGTAGTTTTGACCATCGGTCAACAAATTGACCGATATGTTGTGGAATTTTACAGGCCGCAATACAACGATCGTTACTTTGCATTGCGTTGCAACCTATAAAATCTCGGGCGTCACGAAGTGGCGATACCGTGGCGACTCGTATAGAGTGCAACAATGTTTGTAACGGGAAAAAAAAAATGCTGTGCAGGTCTTATTGAAAGAGAGAAATCCAAAAGTTTCTCTTCCTCTTCGTTCTGCGTCCTTTCTTGAGAATTTGCAGCTGCAAGAGAGGGAAAAAAACCTTATTTTAGGCCATTTCAATCTTGATTTGAAGCAATTTTCAGCCCATTTGTGATAACTATATCGTACAAGTTCGAGTTCTTATTTAGATTCGATGTCATTAGAACCGAACCGTTTATCGAACCGTCTTTGAGAAAGGTTGGGTTAAATAAACTTCAACCAGATTCAATTGCACTCAAACACAGTCAAACTCGTACCATTAATATAAATATTATAAATAATATTAAATTAATAATTAACTAATAATTTGAATAAAATTTTAAGCAAAAAAATTATTTATTTATATGAAATTATAAAATATCAACACATAATAATATTCAATTAATTATAAGATGTATATATGTATCAGTTACGGATTGATCTTAATTGTAAATATTATTAGAAAGATAATATTTGAATTAAAAATATGTAAATATTCACATTATTAATAACATAAGAATGAATATAAATAATCTTAGTATTAACACATTCATTTTAATAATATCATATATCCATTAAAATAATTGTCATAAATGACAATGATATCTTATTAGATAATTAATATTTACTAGTTTGGTAATATTTTTAATAATTATTATTATAATTTGATAACACATTGCTAAAGTCCCAAATGGCCAAATCTTGTAAATATCACCAACTAATATAGTGAAAAATTAGAAAAAAAAAAAGCTTAATTTTTTTTTTAAACATAGTGAACTTTGGTTCACAGTTCAATTAAAAAAACCTCTGTGAACCACGGTTTTTTACAGTTTAACTACTCAAAAGATTTTTTAAGCAGGCTTAACTGCGAATAAGATGGTTCGAGGTCGAACCGCAGTACGGTCCGATTGTGATACCATTGGTTAGATCTTCAATTTGTGCAAATTTTTTTCTGGAATTTTTGAAAAAACCCATTATTTATCAAGGTATTAACCTCTAAAGACCTCATTTTTCTCATTTGTATTTTAGAAGATAAATATGAAGTAAAATTGTGGTTCTCCATATACTAGTGCACAGAAGAAACGTCAAGACAATGTATAGATTGTGGTTCTCAACAATTCATTCATTTGGCATCCCTACATTTTTGTGGTAAAAAAAATGGGTGCATCAATACGGTGCTCTGTCACGTCCATATCAGTGTACCAATATATATAGGTGAGTATCATTACATTTCTCTCTCCTCCAATTTTTTTTATTACAAGAAATTTACAATAAAAATCTAAAATATTATAGACTTGACTACTATGTAATTTTATCATTATTTAATGAATATTTAGATATTCAAATGTGATTTTGATGTTACTTAATTAGGAATTTCAAATATTAAAAACAGATGTGGAAAACCCCAAAAAGTTCTAGTTATTTAATGAAAATTGCTTCACACTTTGTAGTGATTAAAAAAATGAACCTTTTCTAGTGAACATTAAAAAAATGAATGTTTTGTAAGCCAATAATTTCTAAAATTAATCTCTTTATGTAAACTAAATCTCATTTCAGCCAAAATTTATTCAATAATGAAGTAGAAGTTTTTGGTGGATAAACCGAAATTTCTGCCAAAAATTATGCAATAATGAAGCAGAAGTTTTCGGAGGATAGTTTCTTGAATTTCATCCGAAATTTTAGTTCAAAATTGCAACAATTTTTTTTTAAATTGTAGCCAAACTTTTAGCTCAAAATTTCAGCAAAAAGTTTTAAAATTTTCAAGAGAAATCTTTTAGATTCAATCAAAATTTCAGCTGAGACTTGATTGATTGAACTTGACAGAGAAAATAATTATGAACACCCTATATAGACTCCATTTAATTAGCCCATCTGTTAAAATTTTAAAAAGGCCTCAACTTGTTTGTCTTCTCTCTATCATGGTCCCTAAATTTTAAAAAGTCCTCAACGTGTTTGCCTTCTCTCTATCATTGTCCCTGGCACCATTCTCGTGAGTGGCTGTATCTTATCTTCACACCCCCCAACCACCCAACAAAAAAATAAAATCGTTTTGTAGTCATTCTAATCGAATAGAGTCATGTTTTAAAGGAGAGAAAGGAATTATTGTTTTTTCAGTCTAAACTTGGGGTAGAGTCCAAGGAGGGAAAGGAATTATTGTTTTTTAGTCTAATTAGGAGTGCACTGACTTACACCCAAGAGAAGGTTAAAAAAAGCCGTATCGATTGTTCTACTCACTTTTTTTTGTGGGAAAAGAAGGCATCTAACACTCACTCAACAGAGAGACTTATCCTACATTATAATTTATTTATTTTTAATTTTATGTGTAGAAAATTATTAAATATTTAACATAAAATTTTCACAAATGATATTCACTGTTTTTAAAGTATACTAGATAAAGTCATAGAGACTCTCGAACCTGTCACCTCCTTTTTAATTTAAAATCTTTTTTACAAATCAAGACAAGAGCTGATATGATAGAAAAGATTATTTCCCGATCTAATAAAATGAATGAGAGAGATAATTCTAAACATGATTATTACAATGTTAAAGTATATAAATAAATGATTATAGAATTAAAATTTAAGACTAAAAACTCAACATCGACATGAAAATGTAGTATTCGTTTAATAGTGACATTTACTTTGATTGTTATCAATTCGGAGATATGCCAAAGTAATGAGTGTAAAAGGACAAGATGCGCTACGTAAATAAATTAAACAGTAAATGGATATCCATCGAAATTAAGTAGAAAATGGATTGTTAAAATACAGTTTTAACTTATTCATATACTTTATTTGAATCAAGTGGCTCTATATATCTAATAAAAGAAAATTTAAAATCATGTATTTATAAATATTTTATAATGTTATAATGTGATTGAGTAAAATTTTTAATTTTTTTTTTTGAATTTACGTGTGGTAAGTCACATGATACCCAGCAAAAAACTCTCACAGATGAGTCCACTATCCTTAAGCCACACCAAAATTATAGATATAAGTTCAATTTGTTACCTCATATTTGAGCAAGCAGGAGGCTACGAATTCGAAACTCATATAATCTAATTTTGATATACTTTAAAAATAGTGGGTTTAGAATGAAAATTTTATACTGAGTATTCTAAAAAATTTACGCAAAGAAATCTCTATTTTACCTTTATTTATATCTCCTCCACGTGAAAACTTTCCAACGAGCTTGGGTGTGTCTTGTCTCTATAAATGTAACCTTTCTCGTGAGAGGCTGTATCTTATCTTCGCCTTCTCCCACCCACGACAAAGTACCAAACATAGAAGTCAGAAATGTGAAAACTGCAAGATCTGTCATGCAGAAAATGGAAAGGACGACAGCGTAATTTCCTTTTTTTCAAACTATTGTTACCAAATCAGCGAAAGGCAGATGTTATGTCAGAGAAAAGTATTTCACGGTCTAAAATGAACGGTGGAGATAATTCTCAAAATGATAATTAGAGGGTTAAAGTATATAATTAAATGGAGACGGAAAACTCATTGACATGAAAATGTAGTTTTGGTTTAATAGAGAAGTTTACTTTGATTGTGATCAATTCGAAGATACGTTAAAGTATAGGAAACTCTCTATAATATAGTACTTTATAAAATTATAATCTATCTAAAATAATATCAACAACTGATTCCGACTTCAGACTCATACAAATTGTAATAAATCTCTCTAACTCAATAACCAATATACTTAAAATAAAAGATGTATTTCTCCAATCATTTTGTAAATTAATATTTCATACATTTAGAATACAAAATTACTGTAAAAGTGACTAAGGTCCTCATTTAATATATCATTTAAACTCCAGATAAGTAATCTAAGATGGACTTCTGGATAAACTTCCTCATTCTTTGAAACGGTGGATGCACTCTATTCTCAATTAACGAGAACTGTATAGAAATGAATGGAATGATATGTTTCCAGAAAAAGAAGTCGAAAGAACATTTTAATGATAGTTGAGGTTTTAAAAAGATTTTTAGAAACGAATACTAATAGACTCTCTAATTTAATAATCTTATAATGTAGAATATGTACTATGATCCCAACCATATTACATTATAGAGGTTTTACTGTAATGGGTGTGAAAGCACAAGACAGATTACGTAAATAAATTACATGGCATGAATAGATATTTATAAACATAAATAGTTTTCATACAAAATTTGATCTTTAGTTAATATGGTCAAGAGATCTTTTTATAATTTTATTCAAATTTAAGGGCTCTCATAGGAATTATAAAAATCAATTCAATCAAAGAGATTTTATTAAACTTATGTTCGTATCAGGATTACTTAATGAATAGTTAAATATGCTACAAAAAATTAAGAATTAAAAAATAGGTAATCTGATTAAGTTACTTTCCAATGAGTCTCATATTTAAGTACGAATATTTTGTTTCTTCCTCATTATTAGATATTCATTTTCAAAAACTTTAATATGACCTAATTGAATCACAAGTTTTCAATGACTCAATTTTGAAATTATTAACTTATGTTATTATTTGGAGTTTACTAACGTTATCAGATTAAAGTTGAGATTATCAATATACCCATAGTATAAGCAAATCTCACTTGGCATCTTTATCCATCTAAGTTAAGAAATATATGGATTGTTGAAATAGAGTTTCAATTTATTCATATACTTAATTTATTTGAATCAAATGGGTCTATACGTCTAATAAAAGAAAATTTAGAATTATGTATTAATAGATTTTTTTTTTTTTTTTGAATTTACGTGTGGAAACCACAGGATAACTTAATGTAAAACCTCCACAGATGGATCCCTATCCCTAAGAAACACCAAAGTTAGGTTATGAGGGCTTGAACCCGTGACCTCCTGCTTCTTGAAGTGGGAGGTAACCAGCTAAGCTATTAATAGTTTTTTTTGTAACATCTTAAGTCTTATCAAAATTTAAAATTCTATAAAAAATTGTTACTCAATTTTTTAAACACATGAGGTTTCTTTTGAGAAATTGATTGGAAAATTGATTTTTTTATAACAAGTAACATCCCTGCACATTTTCAATGCTTATATGATGGCAAATTGCAAAAAAAAAAAAAAACACGAATCTAGTATCTACTCTTATGAAAAACGCCAATATCCTCTTAATTCCCTTTGTGCCCTTCTTTTCACCACTTATAAGATTTCCTCCTTACTCTGTGTAAAGAAATTGAAGCTTAACCTCGGTGCATGCAATTGTTTTTTATAATTAGGTGACGTGTGATTTTATAAGTTCATTGGACTCTTAGATATATTTAATTATATTCATTTTTTTAAATATACTTTCTTAATCTAATATATTAAAGAAAATGGATAGTTAAATCTAATTTCAAAGTATTCCTATAAATTAAAAATTATGCTTTCAAATTTAATTATCTATTTTTATTTCTTATCAAATAAATAAAATATATTTTAAACATAAGTTTTATAATTAAATATATTGATAAATATAATTTAAATGATAAAATTTAGTGGTGTCACATGATCTAGGAAGAATACTTAAAGCACACGAATTCTTCTATCATTACAAGTTTACAACAATTGTGGACAATGTTTTAATACTCAGTTCAATCCACGATTTATGAGACGGTTAAACTTTAATATGATATATTCATGACTTTAGTTACCTTAAAACTCGAATGATAACTTACAACTGTAGGTTAAAACTATTATTATAATTAAATCTCAAATTCTTCACAAACATAAATTATTTTTAAATAAAAAATACAAGCTAGATACGTGTATACGATCAGCTAGCTCTCAATTCTTGTGAGTAGGGGTCTATACATCGGCTGATAAGATTCGTATCAATTAATATGATACAGTTTTGAAATCGTATCAAATCGGCTGATATACTGATATCAATTATTTTTGTAAAAAAAAAAAGAGAAAAATATTTACCCATATATTTGCAATAACGAGATATATATGCGCTTGGGACTCTTTGTTCCAGTCTTTACCATTAAAAACAGACATATCCCAAGCAGCTGATAAGGAAAGTTCGAGGACTCTTGCAATTGGGCCACGTGTCAACTGGATTGCACTTTAGGATAGGATTATCTGATTGGATCATCAATTTGCGGTTACGGTTTTTTACTCGGTCCACTGTTCTGTTTATCGTTGCAGGAGTTGTCAACGTCAACTTCGCAACGTCCCAACGAGCTCCTAGAAGACGCGAAGTGGAGTTTTAAATATTAAATAATTGTTTCAGCATGTGATTTTTTAATGGTAATCAAATTAAATATATTAAAAAATAATAAAATATATAATATGAAAGTCCAAAAGTCTTAGACCCAAATAAACCATAATATGCAAAGACACAATTCTTCATTTGTTATAGACTATGTTAACTATAATGTAGAATAAATTGGTTAACTTCATTTTCTTTTAATTTTTATAGGCTAATGATTTTCACACGATATTTTGTGTAACCAGACACAGAAATTAGTAGATTTTTCACTTTATCCATTCACACATTTTATATGGATAATTTAAAAAATGAATTACCGACAAACCGATACTCTAAAACGGCGAGCTGTTTTGGTTCGTTTATCAAACTGTGGGTTTTTCCCTGTATTGGCTCGGGTTTTAAATGAGGTTTTTTCTTGACCGACTTTTAGAAATAATGTATCAAAATTCATCTACTTTGAATTTTATGAAATTCGGGACTGATTTTAAATGAAAATTGTATAGTTCTGGGCTTAAAAAATCGTACACAAAGAATTTACGAAAAATAGGTCTTTCCTCTTAATTCTTCGGGTACGATTTTTGAAGCCCAAAATTATATCATTTTCACTTAAAATCAGTCTCGGAGTATATAAATTTAGAAGAGAAGAATTTTGATAACTTATTTGTACAAATCGATTGAGAAACGACCTCTTTTAAAACCCGAGTCAAATGCAGAAAAATCCATAGTTGATGAACGAACCAGAACGACTCGGCAGTAAGTATGCCGATTTTCAATTTTTTTTTTAAGTTATTCATACGGAAGGATGAAGGGTAAAGTAGGAAATCCACTCATTCCCATGTGAAGATGGCTACCCTTTTAATATTATACTAACCGAAAATTTACTAATTATGCTATATATATTTTAATTTATTTTACAAAAGATGTCTTTGTGGTTCTACTGACATGTTTTAACGAAAAGAACTTATCCATAGAATATGTATTCACTATTTAAACATAATCATTGTAACGAGTTAAGCATAAAAAATCATCAAGTAGAGAGATAAAAAAATAAAAGTTTATGTTTATATTACATAATTGAGGTAATTTTGAGCATATCAAGTTATTTAAAGCATTAATCTATTTCCCTCCAAACAAAAATGAGTTAAGTTTTTTTTTTTCAAAATATACCAATATTAGGTTAGGGTTACCCTATCTATATTTTACTACATTTTGAACCAGTTGGTGAACTTGAGTTACACTCATATCCTACACCTACCAATTTTTCTATCATGACTATCAGCAACATCTATTTAAACAGGCAATGCCAGAACTCAGAATCAAGTCCTTGTCCCATTTTCCTTCCCAAGTTTCTCTTCTTCCTCTGAACATTAGATTAGAAACTTGATATGGGTAGCCTCCAAACTGATTGTCCCGAACCATTGGAGGACATTTTCCAGCCATTGGATCCGGAAGAGTTCCGGAAACAAGCCCACATGACCGTCGATTTCATTGCTGATTACTACAAAAACATAGAGAGTTACCCGGTTCTGAGCCAGGTCGAACCAGGTTTTCTCCGGACCCAGATCCCACCAACAGCACCAAACGGTCCTCAATCGCTGGAAGAAATACTGAAAGATGTTCAAAAGAATATAATTCCAGGCATGACGCATTGGTTGAGTCCAAACTTCTTTGCCTACTTCCCGGCAACCGTCAGTACAGCGGCTTTCGTTGGAGAAATGCTCTGTACTTCATTCAACTCGGTTGGCTTCAACTGGCTGGCATCACCAGCGGCAACTGAGCTTGAAAGCATTGTCATGGACTGGCTTGCAATGCTTCTCAAGTTACCAAAGTCATTCATGTTCTCTGGCACAGGTGGCGGTGTAATTGAGGGGACGACGAGCGAGGCAATTCTCTGCACGCTCGTTGCTTCCCGTGATCGAGCCCTCGAAAGGATCGGAAAGGACAATGTTGGCAAGCTCGTCGTCTACGGTTCCGACCAGACTCACTCTACTTACACTAAGGCGTGCAAGATCGCCGGTATTCTTCCCTCGAACATCCGATCCATAGCTACGTGCATGGAAACCGGTTTTTCACTCGATCCTCTCCTCGTCATGAAGGCAATGGAAGCTGACAAAGCAGCCGGTTTGGTCCCACTCTATTTATGTGCCACTGTGGGGACTACATCATCCACAGCTGTTGATCCAGTCAACTCTCTAGCTGACGTGGCAGAGAAGTATGGTACGTGGCTCCACGTGGATGCCGCATATGCGGGCAGTGCATGTATCTGCCCAGAATTCAGGCAGTACTTGTGTGGGGTGGAACGGGCAGACTCGATCAGCATGAGCCCACACAAATGGCTCTTAGCCTACTTGGATTGTTGTTGCTTGTGGATCAAGAAACCAACTCTGTTAGTTAAAGCACTCAGCATTGACCCCGAGTACTTGAAGAACAAACCCAGCGAGTCGAACTCAGTGGTGGACTACAAGGACTGGCAGATCGGGGTGGGCCGAAGGTTCCGTGCACTCCGACTCTGGCTAGTCCTGAAGAGCTACGGTGTGGCAAACCTCCAGGCCCACATCAGGACCGATGTCCAAATGGCTGCAGCCTTCGAAGCCCTTGTCATTGCCGACAGGCGGTTTGAGATCGTCGTTCCGAGACGATTTGCACTGGTGTGCTTCCGATTGAACCCTCCAGGCCGAGTCGACTCTGTGGATGAGTTGAATAAGAAACTGCTCGAGCATCTTAACTCGACAGGGAGAGTGTACATTACTCACACCGTACTTGGTGACATCTATGTACTGAGATTCGCTGTGGGGTCCACTCTCACGGAAGAGCGCCACGTCAGTGCAGCCTGGAAGCTGATAAAACACAACGCTGATATAGTTCTCGGCGAGACTCGACAGTTGATGTGATGGATTGTCTCTCACGTCGTCGATTGGAAGAATGATTGATTGCATGCATGTATTTTTATTACCTTATTAATAATTTTCAAACCCATGCATTTTATTTCGTATTGAGTGGAGCCGAAGAAAGAAAGTTGATACTTTCGATGTTTATGTGTGCAAGAAAAAAATAGTTCATTGTTGTTCAAAGGGTCGAGATAATGTCTCAAATTTTTTTTTAGATTAATATGTAGAAAACTCAGATACAGTACTATTAAAACCTCTATGGATGAGCCTACTACCCTTAAGACACATTAAAATTAGGTCATAAGGGCTCGAACCCACAATTTTCCACTTCCTGAAACAGGAGGAACCCAGTTGAGCTACACTCATATAGGGTAATGTCTCAATCTTTGAATTTCTTTCCACTGCTCTGCTACAGTAGAAATTGGAGTTATATTGTGAAGATATTTTCTTTATTTCACTTTTTATTTTATCATAATATATAAAAAATAAAAATATAAAATAGAAAGTCTCAATGCGATAAAACAAAGTTTTGTATATTTATAATAAAAATACAGACTTTGTAGTACATATTTAGTGTTATAATTCTCAAAATAAAAGACATTTTTATCATTTATCAATAGTTAAAATTTTTAACCTTGTTAAAACACTCTTACATATCAATAATGCCACTATAAATTATTTATTGCTCTAGACAATCTACATTTAATCATTAAAATGATAATATTTCAAAATTTTCTTTTCATAATACATTAAGATAAAAATTGTATGAAGCATATGCATTAGACTAACTCTCCTCCCCTGAATTTAGAGAAGTCGAGAAATTTTTATAAAGGGCAGTATAGTCATTTACAAGATTAAAATTATTAGGCACTCAAAATGATTGGGGGAGAAATGCCTCAATTATCAAGTATGGTCATGTCTCCTTTAAATTCTGCTGAATAAGAGTTGGCATGTCGAGTCTGAACCTAGCAAAGAAGATAAGAGTGACACCTGAATGTCTCCCACTAAAAATGTCTCAATAACTCCACACACCTATCATATGACAAGTTTTATAAGACGAATTATCAGGTGTGAATCACTGTACAATAAATTGATGGGAGGTTTTAATCTAAGTCTTTAAATTAAATAATAATTGAATTTAAATTATAAAATTTAATAACTGAGAGTTCGGACCAATTTTTATAATTTAGATACAATGATTTCTCTCTACTCTGTATTAGTCAACAAGCAAGTGATGGCCAGAAACTCACCTCAGAAAGTGGGAATCTTGAGTTCGATTTATATTCCACCTAAAAGGTCATTTTCCGTAAAGTTACTTTGTATGTGTAGGTAAAGAGACTTATACAAGCTCTAAGAATTTGTCATAAAAAAATTGGTCTTTCATTATTTGCCAAAAAAAAAAAAAAAAATGTGTGAAGAATGCCTTTGCAATGAAACTCATTCCCAAGAATCCATTGTATATATTAACAAAAATTGCATCTGAAGCCAGCCCAAAATCTTGATTATTTAACTCACTTAATATGGTCAAATTGAGTTTTATCAAAGCTTTTGAAAGATTATCAATGCGATGGCAAATTTGATTATAATAGACGAGATCAAGATATCTATTATATCCTTCAAAAGTATTATTTTCTTAAAAAAAAAAAAAGGGAATAGATTTAAATATAGTAAATAAATTGGGAGCACGATTGTCTAAATGTAAATAAGTTAGTGAAATGCATTATATTAACGAATAACTTTTAGATTGAAGGAAATGTTCTATAAAATAACAATAAACCCAATCATACTTTACTTCGCCTAAATTTTATTCACTTAAAAAAACAAGAGTTTCCCATCAGTGTCAGGGCCGAGGCTTATACTCGGCCCATTAAATGGTAAGCATTATTGTGGAAAGGAAGAAGATAAGGACAAGGCCCACACATTTTTTGCATGTCACTTAGAAATGGCAAAAACAATGCAAAATGCCTGTGATAATGATTAAGAGACGGTTTTTTTTTTTTTTGCACCCATCCTTCTTCCGTCACAAACTTCCGCATACTAAACACTAACGAATCTGGGAATGTAGTGAAGGTAGTGGCTCTACAAAATGTTCAAACCATAGTTGTTAGGTCCGATTTGGAACCCGTTTCGGTTTTGTCTCCACAGCGCATTCTAATTGTTTTGGTATTCCGTGTCACAAAAGGATGCATAAAAAATTAAAAAATGAAGAAAAATACTATTTACTAAGTTATACGAATAAAAACATAAATATCATTATAGGCCTATTCATGTTCCTAAACTCAAGTTATAATAGCATAATTATCAAACACTAATTCATTTGTGAAATTTTCATTTTTTTTTATCAAATACTAATTCAAAAGAGTTGAATTTCACCCAAGTCAGTCATACAGCCAATGGTGTGGCCGACTTCATCGCTAAGAATAGTGTTGACAACCAATGTAAACTGATGGTAACCACAAATAAACCAAATTTCAGCCCAAATATCAATTTTTAACCACTCAATCTTACTGGTCAAAGTTTCCAAGCATCCATGAATTAAGGACACTTGGTAACTTTGACCACTAAGATTATTGAAAACAATTTTGTTCACTTGTACGCTATGAAGTCTATTATCAATCTATATGGATGGATTTTATGTATATATGCATATTTTTTTTTAAAAAAAAAAGAGATATCACTAACGTGGAAAGGGTAAGGTCCAAACAGGCCATTCCAGCCTCTTTCGTCTGGATCAAGCCTGCTCTGGCCAAAACATACTAGAATGGGCCATAATGGAACTCGGTATGAAAGTGTAAGCCGGTTCATTTCCATTTTTTTGTTAGAAGTTACAACTACAATGTGCTAGTTATACTGGCTGGAATGGAACGTAATTGACTCTAAGGTACAACTCAAGCCTTCACTGACGATTACAATTGTGGGAAGTTGATGCAGTTAAATATGTGATTATAGGTTTAGATTCAGGGTTTTAGGCCGAATCCGGGATTTCAGTGAAGAAACCTAGTGTTCTTGGCATCGCAGAGTACACTTTAATTAGAATAAGTGGAGAAGAATGCAATTGAAATGACCAATTAATCTAATTAAAATAACTAAATACAAAAAGAACAAATTAATCCAAAGGCATCAACTTGCCGACAGGGGTAGAAAATTCAGCCGAACTGAGATTTCAGCCGAATTTTCATATCGGCCTAGATCTCGAGTGAGATCTCTCTCGTTTCAATTTTTTTTTTTTTGAAATCTCGGTGCCCTTTTTTCTTAAAAAAATCATTTAAAAAAATTAAAAAAAGTTGTTTTTAAAAATAAAAAATATAAATATAAATATTGGGCAAGATATCGGCTCGGGCCCACAACCGATATTCTATCGAATTTTTTTTTTCTCTGGCCGGGCAAGATGAGGAGAAAGAAAGCTCCTGCTTTACTTTTAAATTTCAATAATCAAAGTTTGTACAATCTATTGGCCAAACAGTGTATTCATAAGGCCTTATTTGATTAAAAATAAAATCACATATAAAAGATAATAAAATAAAGTACCAAATCTGTGTTGATCGGCCAACACCCCTATCTTATCCTTCCCTTCCATTTTCTCTGCAAGGTGTCGCTGATCTGCTTGGTAACTTCCTACTTATTTCTTCCGTTATCTCTCCTTAGTTCCTTCTTAATCTCTTTCTATCTTTATCTTCCATCCAAAATCAGGCCTTATATTTCCTAATCTTCTTCATTCTCCTTATCTCATATGTACAGGGTTAAGCAAGGGAAAGCCATGTTGCTACCTTCATCCTTATCTCAGATGCTAAAATCTAAGCAAAGATGGTCCCGAAATCTCAGCCCGTCATCATGTAAACTTGTCTTGCCAACTGGGCCCAAAATCAGCCTTCAGATCGCAACTTCACGTCCCTGCTGATTGTTGCTAGTTCTGTAGTGATTCCAACCCATTTAATTAAAGATTCTTGCAGTTTAAAACAGCCTGAGGATCGGTCCAAATCTAGTGGGCAATATTCAAGACTTTCCCACTTTGATTTCAAATGGGCCCACAAGGTCCAAGTGACTAATGTGTGGATTCTCCTTCACTGTTGGCACCCACGGCCACATGGCATCCACATGGTGGAGATGTAGATGCTGATGTATCTTTTGTGGGTCCACTAGGTTAAGAGGATTTGAGTTTAATTTCATGGGCTTTTTAGGCCCAACTCGTCTCCAAATGGGCCTAGGCTCATGACTGTTCAAATGGGCTTTAATTATGGCAGAAGTGGGTCCATTATGTTGTGTCCAAGGTCCCCGTTTTCCTCCATCAATTCGAGAATAAATTAGGAGAGCAAACTTGTCAATTTCATCTAATTGGGCCGGCTCATCCTCAATCGGTCTCACGTCAGATTTATCTTGTCTGATGCCTGCATCTGAAGTGTTGTTACCAATTACTTCAACCATCTTAAGTTAGCTGAGAAATAGGTTTTAATGTTTTAGATTTTATATGGAAGTGCGGTTTGTGATCATAAAAGTAACATCATTCTTCCTCATTCCAAATCTCTTCAAGCAAGCTAAAAAATGAGAAGCATTCCATGCTTGAAGATCCTTATAAATGAGATCTGTTGTGGAGGTGGGGTTAAAGCAAAGTAGATGGCCAAAGCGGGTCATTGGCAAATGGTTGTGCATAAGAAAAACAAATCTCCAGTGCATGTTGTCATGTTGTATGTCGAGAATTTGTCGGTAGATGCATCAAGGAGGTGACTCTAAGCAAGTTCTTAGTTATCATGGAAAATGCAGCTCCTGCCAAACCCTAAAAGAGAAAGAACCCTTATATATTTGGGCATTACAAGTTACAACTGGGCCTAGTGGGCCTGCCAGTAAACACTGCTCAGGCCCAAAGGACTTTGAGCGAAATCCAACAATGTTGTCACCGGGCAACCATTCATTTTGCATCTAATCTTGTCTATCATGAACAAGTGAAACATATGAAAATTAACTGCCATTTCCTTCGCGAGAAGATCACTTCTAATAAGAATAATAAGATCACCTTGCAGAAATGTACAAAAATATATTCCTCAATCTTATCTATGTGTAGCAAGCTGGAAATGATTGACATCTACTAGATTGAGGGAGAGTGTTGACGACACACACATACTCTTGCAGTGAACAATGTGTATAGAAAAGTTGACCTTCCTTTAATTTTCTAATTTTGTTTATCCTTTGATTAAGAAAACTTTATTGAGATTAATTGTAACCCATACTGATTTTTATGTACACAGTTGTTGGCCTATGATCTGTACAGCAAAGTCATGTGAAAATGTTCTTTCCCTCAAAAATCTTTCTTCTCTTCAATTCATCAAGGCTGCTCAATTAACATCTAGTACCCTTTTAACCTCATCTTCCTCAAATTGTTGCTCTATCCACCTCATTTTAACAATTAAAATTCAACCAAGAACTCCCCCATCCATAGAAGTCTCCTACCTACACTAAAACATGTTAGCGTTACGCGCGAAAAGAAGAAAAATCGAACGGAAATAAACACACAGCACAACACAATATTTTAACGTGGTTCGGCCCACCCGGCCTACGTCCACAGAGTGACAGAATATTCACTATATGAAAGAGAAAGAAATACATGTACAATAATATGACTCCCTTGAGTCATGAGCCCAAACTCGAAGTCCCGACCCCCTTGTACACCCAACTATAAGACACATCGACGTCACCTCTCAGTTGATGTGAATCTCTCTCATACCCAAAATAGTGAACCCAACTTCTGTGTTCCTCCCTCTATGCTTCCTGCGTCCTACGAGCAATCCCGACATGCTTCTCAAACGCGAGCGTCTTCGATGATGGTGTGTCTTCGATGATGGTGTGTCCCACACACACACAGATCTCCACCTCTGCTCTGGCGAAGGGGCTTCGTTTCTCCAGCCGCACTCCTGCTGGTTGCCACTCACAGATCTAAAAACCCAGATCTGCAATGGTATTGCACTGTTGCTTCCTGCCCTTTTCCGGCCATTGAGCTGTCCTCCAGACATCGTCAGATCTGCGTACCATTGAAATTCCACGCCGTCTTGCATGTGGCCACATAAGGCCCTCGTCACATGCGGCTTAGAGGCCCACAGCCAAAAGGCCTTCCTCAAAGATGTCCCTCTCTCAATGCCTTCTTGGGATCCCACACCCATACACACATTGAGGAGTCTTTTATTTATATAAAACTCCACCTTCATTACAACCGTGTGCATAATCTTGGATTAGGAAACCACCCGACTCAATCGGTGCTTGTTTCCTTTTCTTCCACTGACGTGTCCTCCATGGAAAGCAATTTCCAAATCCTACATAGAAGTTGCTATTCCTTAGCATACATACCACGTTGGACATTCTAGCCATTAGAAGTCTCCACTGCCGTGACTTCCTATGAATCAGGCGATCTTGTCGATTGGGTAAGATGGATTTGAGCCACACGTCAACAATCTCCACCTTGGCGAGAAATCCACCAACCTCCTAGAGACGATTGACTGACCTCCACTGTACACACTCGGCCTTGCTCCACCTGCATCGTAGCTCCACCTGCACCATCTCAGCACAGGTTGCTGCCTCTGCTCACATGATCGGATGTGCACCTCTCTAACTGATTGTATACGATTCAGCAGTGCCTTCTCTGATTGTGCTGAATGTATCACAGTTGTGAACACCACATACACCCAATCGTGTATTGCTCCTTTGTCGCAGATCTCTGTATCAAAACGACGTCTCTTCTCTAGGCGCTGCTCCCACTAGTACCGAGTTATCCACGACGCTGTATGCTTATCTGGCAGCCGATCAGAGAAAGGTTGGATTGTTTCCTTAAACATCCACGGTCCTATATTTGCATTTAGTGAAAAAAATAAATAAATAATTAATTTTTAATTAATTATTTAATTAAAAAAATTCATCATGGCATATAGAGTTTAGGACACAGAATTTAGAATCATCTAGACATGTCAGGAGAACAACCGCCAGCTTGGTTCGATAAGTTCCTCACTCAGTTGACTGCCTAGACGAATAAATTTCTGAAACGAGAGGACGACATATTTAAATTTATAACTCGCAAGCGCACGAACCATTTACATAGTATAGCGATTAAGTGCGAGGTCGAACCCATCGGAACTTAGGAAAATATATCCATGAAAATACACCATTGAATTACGTATTTTAAGAACTTTGAAAAATATGGAGAAAAATCATTAATATGGAATAATTTATCTAATCTATGAGTTTTAATCTTAATTTAAAAACATTCTAGATTTAAACAAAGAATCTAACAATTTAACTAATTTTAATTAAGATGGTGGCATTAATATAAAAATATAAACAATCTCAATCTAATTTAAAATACAAAATTAAGATGCAATTAAATTATTTCCAACCTAGTTCATTAATTTCAAGAGTTTTTGGATTTATAAACAAAAATAAAATTAAAGACACCTAAATTACATCTGTACATATTTACAGTGGAACTGGCTCAAAGAATCAAGGAGGCATTATTTTCCATATTTTAAAATAAAACAAAGGCCTAGCCTACCGAGCTCACGTAAATTACTAACCTTGCATTCAAATTTTTCATTGATTAAAATTCCAAATATAAAAGCCATGAATTCAATAATCATCAACTTCTCAAATTAAACCTTAGATTAGATAGAATTTAAACTTTCTCTCCAAATCTAAATATTTCAGTGCACTCTTGAAAACAAGAGCCTTAGATCGGAGAATGAAGTCTATTTAATCTAAATATTTCAGTGCATCTAATTTGAAAAATCAAAAATTAAATCCAACATGTATTTTATAAAAAAGAATTAAAATAAAATCAAACCATCATAATACATGAATTAAATAATTGGAAAACCATAGACTAATATTTCAGCACACCCTTATTTTATTCAAAACAAGAAATTGAAATTACAATACAATGGAATTGAAATTAAAGGATAAGAAAATACAATGAGAAATTCAAAAATCAGCAACCTTAAAGAACCCTTGTGATGTTTGAAAATCACATTATCTCCTTCTCTTCTTCCTCTCCTCTCCTTTTCCTCAATGCCCAAGTTCAGTTTTCTCAATGGGAGAGGACTTGTATTTATATTTGAAAGGAGGTGGAATGAATGGATTGGATTTAAATATTTAAATAAAGCAAGGGACACATGGAGGGCGGATATGATTTGTGCTAAATATGGAATGACTTAAAGGAGTCAATGAGCTAAATTCGTACAAGGAAAGTGGGTGCAGAATCCCGTTCTTTACACATACACCATTTTACCGCTCAGTTTTAACCTTATTAACTTCTGAATCAGAAAAAGTTGTAAACTACAAAGTTGTAGCCCTTGAAGTCTTCTTTCCAACGCAAAAAGAATCAAAGCAATCCCACATCGGAGTGGAAATTTATGACCAAAGTACCGAACATATGTCAAACCTTCCTTATTTTTCTCCCTTTCTTATTTTCTTTCTCTTTCCTTAATATACTTGCCAAATTCGAAAATCCTCTTATATTGACTTCTAAATTTCGAATTTCCTCTTGAGATAATAAAAATAGTCTTCACACATGTGGATTTTTTCATGGGCTTTTCTTAATGGGCTTAATAATTGGGCTTTGCAAATATGGAAAATCTAATAATTAATTTTACCACTTACAATCAATTCTAAAAATGTACTAAATTAATCCAAACTCTCATAAATGGATTTGAATTAATTAGTTTACAAATAAAACCCCTAAAATTGTGGTAAAATAATTATTAAAAATTTCAATTTTCCAAAATAAAAACTTATGCCCATAAATTGCAAAATTCTCCTTTTTAATTCTCATATCTTGCATTTCCCTATAAATCCTGCAAAACATCCAAAATCTCATTAAATATATTCTAAAACACACAAAATAAGAGGCTAACTAGTCCAAATACAAGGGTAAAATAGTCATTTTCCTGTGCTAATCTCATTGCCTCGTTCTTGAGTGAGGTGAGATAGTCAACCTCTCCCATCTCAATAAAAAGGGGAGATTCTAATACAGCTAATACCTTAGGCTCTTGAGTAGAGTTGATCTTTTAGCTCAGCTACGGGAATTCAACATCTAACGGAAAAAATCAGTATTTTTATCCAAAGCATTCAAGATTTCTATCACCATTTAATTTCCTCACTTCGCATTCACTCCCATAGACATGCCTTACACTCTCTTTACCAAAAGTTTTTAACATATGTGAGATCCCTCTCCTCCTCAAACTCCTTCCAACCCGTCAAGTCCAATAAATGAATTCTCTATCTCCTCCATCAAAACACTCAAACTCCTTCCAACCCGTCAAGTCCAACAAATGAATTCTCTATCTCCTCCATCAAAACAACCACCCCCCCCCACCTTAACTGTGCTGAGAAGGACTAGCGAATGATTTGAAACTGGTTTCTTCAATTTCACGTAAGAATCATCCTTGAACAACTCATCCCACTCCACTACCTATAAAAACCTAGCCAATCTACTCATAGCAGGCCTTTCTTGCACATTAGACTGATTGTACCCACCCCCTCAGGAAAAAAAATAATCAACGAGTTGGCAACTATTACTAAATACTGAAAAGTCTTACATAGGATGTGTCAATCTACCCCCGCCTCATCTTTCTGATGGAAATCTGACAACAATACTAGTCAAAGTACAAAGCACAATCAAACGCAAAGCGCATAATTAAGCATAAGTCTAATTTTGCCTAATACACTCATTTGGATACTTCAAAATATGTGTAGATCATGGATTTATACTTTTAATACATTAATTTCAACAAAATACTACAATAATCATTTAGAAAATCAAAATATATTGGTAACTAAGCTTCCAAGCACATATTATATACATGCACACGTATCTTATAAAAAAATAGAATTCTTCAAGTATTATTAACAATTGATTCATCTTAACTATATTCTTTAAGTATTATTCACTCTCCTTAATTACTCTACCCTTAATGAAGATAGATCAGTTTCCCACCAACCTTTTTGTCACATCAGTAACCTCAGGTTGCCATAAAATAATTAAGATCCTGTATAGACAAACAAGCTCAGAAAAATTTATCTTGTCTGATGCTTGCATCAGAAGTGTTGTTACCAATTACTTCAACCATCTTAAGTTAGCTGAGAAATAGGTTTTAATGTTTTAGATTTTATATGGAAGTGCGGTTTGTGATCATAAAAGTAACATCATTCTTCCTCATTCCAAATCTCTTCAAGCAAGCTAAAAAATGAGAAGCATTCCATGCTTGAAGATCCTTATAAATGATCTGTTGTGGAGGTGGGGTTAAAGCAAAGTAGATGGCCAAAGCGGGTCATTGGCAAATAGTTGTGCATAAGAAAAACAAATCTCCAGTGAATGTTGTCATGTTGTTTGTCAAGAATTTGTCGGTAGATGCATCGAGGAGGTGACTCTAGCAAGTTCTTAGTTATCATGGAAAATGCAGCTCCTGCCAAACCCTAAAAGAGAAAGAACCCTTATATATTTGGGCATTACAAGTTACAACTGGGCCTGCCAGTAAACACTGCTCAGGACCAAAGGACTTTGACCGAAATCCAACAATGTTGTCACCGGGCAACCATTCATTTTGCATCTAATCTTGTGTAGCAGGCTGGAAATGATTAACATCTACTAGATTGAGGGAGAGTGTTGAGGATACACACATACTCTTGCAGTGTACAATGTGTATAGAAAAGTTGACGTTCCTTTAATTTTCTAATTTTGTTTATCCTTTGATTAAGAAAACTTTATTGAGATTAATTGTAACCGATACTGATTTTTATGTATACAGTTGTTGGCCTATGATCTGTACAGCAAAGTTATATGAAAATGTTCTTCTTTCCCTCAAAAATCTTTCTTCTCTTCAATTCATCAAGGCTACTCAATTAACATCTAGTACCCTTTTAACCTCATCTTCCTCAAATTGTTGCTCTATCCACCTCATTTTAACAATTAAAATTCAACCAAGAACTCCCCCATCCATAGAAGTCTCCTACCTACACTAAAACAAAATCTCATTGCCTCGTTCTTGAGTGAGGTGAGATAGTCAACCTCTCCCGTCTCAATAAAAAGGGGAGATTCTAATACAGCTAATACCTTAGGCTCTTGAGTAGAGTTGATCTTTTAGCTCAGCTACAGGAATTCACCATCTAACGGAAAAAATCAGTATTTTTATCCAAAGCATTCGAGATTTCTATCACCATTTAATTTCCTCACTTCGCATTCACTCCCACAGACATGCCTTACACTCTCTTTACCAAAAGTTTAACATATGTGAGATCCCTCTCCTCCTCAAACTCCTTCCAACCCGCCAAGTCCAATAAATGAATTCTCTATCTCCTCTATCTCCTCCATCAAACCCCCCTCCCATTCTCCGGTACACCATTCCCAAATTTTAAGTTCAAAGAGTTTCAATTTTGTATGGAGGGTAAAACCTTCAACTTCAAAACTATCGCACCCATTCTCAATTTTTCTTTAAAGTCATTTTTGAAGCAAAAAGGCCTCAAACCCTAGTTCACCTTAACTGTGCTGAGAAAGACTAGAGAATGATTTGAAACTGGTTTCTTCAATTTCACGTAAGAATCATCCTTGAACAACTCATCCCACTCCACTACCTGTAAAAACCTAGCCAATCTACTCATAGCAGGCCTTTCTTGCACATTAGACTGATTGTACCCACCCCCTCAGAAAAAAAAAGTAATCAACGAGTTGGCAACTATTACTAAATATTGAAAAGTCTTCCCTAGCATGTGTCAATCTCCCCCCGCCTCATCTTTCTGATAGAAATCTGACAACAATACTAGTCAAAGTACAAAGCACAATCAAACGCAAAGCGCATAATTAAGCATAAGCCTAATTTTGCTTAATACACTCATTTGGATACTTCAAAATATGTGTAGATCATGGATTTATACTTTTAATACATTAATTTTAACAAAATACTACAATAATCATTTAGAAAATCAAAATATATTGGTAACTAAGCTTCCAAGCACATTATCTAACCACATATTATATACATGCACACGTATCTTATAAAAAAATAGAATTCTTCAAGTATTATTAACAATTGATTCATCTTAACTATATTCTTTAAGTATTATTCACTCTCCTTAATTACTCTGCCCTTAATGAAGATAAATCAGTTTCCCACCTACCTTTTTGTCACATCAATAACCTCAGGTTGCCATAAAATAATTAAGGCTCGTATAACACCAGCTTACAATTTATGCACCCACTCCACGACTCTAATACCCAGCCTCTAACGTTCCAACTGAGAATCTTCATTTGGCTTCAAATTCAAACACTCACCTCTTCCATATTCCCAAGTGCAACTTATATTATTGATCACACCTCATCATTTCTCTCTGCTTCTTCTTCTTCACCGTTAGAGATTTTATTTTCTCTCTCAATATTATCTTTTCTTTTGCTATGCATAAGATGTTGGCGCAGCGGAATGTAAAGAGCACACTTTAATCTCAATGAAAAACAATTCTTGTAAATTGATAAGATAGAAGAGAGATGCTCAAGAATGGGTAAACATTTCATTATAAATTTCTGAATAAAAACTTGATTACAAACATCTCTTTATATAGGCTTGTAGCCATTAACTCATCTCTAGAAATGAACCAACACAACTCTTCCATTACTCTAGGTTCATGTTCTAGGAAATTTTCTAATATAGGAGCAGCGTCTACTCTCTCCTTTTCTTGTGAACATTCAAATGAATTTTATTCTCTACCTTAAATTGATTATGAATTTATTACAAAGTTTAGTCTAAATCAATTTTGATCTTTAAAAACTGAAAATTTTCAACTAATATCTTGCTCATACCAGTTATACCAATCGAAACTTGTAAATGAACCATATTGATGAGATAGGCTAAAATTTTCTAGTAAAAAACTGTTGAATTTCCACTGTAATCTTCAAAACTTTGGCCAAGAAAATTAGAATAATATTTTTTTGTACAAATTTTCCAAAAGTATACTGTTATTGCAAGTATATATGTTTTAGTCTTGACCCAGGCAAGAAAATTGGGTCAAAATCTTGGCTTTTTTTTTTTTTTGGCTTTCGGCTTAAATTTGTAAATGACATCATGTTAACTATTCATTAGTATTCATTATACTATTTTTTTTTTTTTGAAAGATTAGTATTCACTAGTACTATTTTTAAAATCAATTTTTTTTCTATTTCTTTTTTTTATTAGATGAGTTTTTTTAATATCATGTTATATATATTATATCATTTAATTTTTACTTTTCAATTAACAAATTTTATATTTTAAGAAATGCATGACCCAAACCTAATTTATTTCAGGTCAAATCGGATTTGTGGGTCAAGTAAAAAAATGCCACCCCTAACCATGTAGAGCATAACGGTGTCTAACTACTCTAAGACGATGTCTTAGAATAAGAAAAGACCGTCTTAGAGAAGCCCAATATTGTCTTAGAATTATCAAACACCTCACAATCTGTCATAGACCATATGCCTAGTCACCTCACAATCTGTCTCGTCTTTTTTATCCCTTCCCTCCTTTTCAATGTCTACCTCTCCTCCTCATGCCTGCAACTTATATAATACTCTTGACTTTATACTGAAGCAAACTCTAGTCATTTAATAATATGCCCAAACCACCACAAATGGATTTCTCTCAATTTTTCTTGTATCGAGGCTATTTTGAGATTATCCCTAACACAATCATTTCTAAGTCTATCCCTTACAATTAATCCACTCATCCAATGTGGTATACAGGCATCTCCGTCGCCTTTCATCCATTTTTTTTTTCATTGCTCAAAACTTTGCCCTATATAGCATTGCGGGTCTAATAACCATTTTATAAAATTGTTCCTTTAAACAAAGCGGGACTTTTCTATCACATAAGACTCTACTAGTTTGTCAACGTTTTGCCCACCTATTAGTTATATCTAGGTTCAATCCTCCAAGAGATTCCATCATAGATCCCAAGTACCTAAACTTATCATAGTGTACTATTAGATCGTTTCCAATTAAAATCAAACCTCCCTCTCTATCTCTTGTTCCACTAAAGTTAAACTCCATATATTTTGTTTTAAGTCTTCTAATTTTTAGACTATTTTTTCCAAGGTTCGCCTGTAAGATTCTTAATATTGAATTATTATTTCATCTCATTAATTCATACCATCTTCAACAAAAAACATACACCATAGCATTTTGTCTTGAATTTTAGAGGTTAAGTTATCTTTGATTAACACAAAAGGTTATGGGCTTAAGGTAGATCCTTGGTGGAGTCCAACTCCCGTGGGGAATTCTATTTTTTTTTCACAAATGGTTCTCACATTGGTGGTTGCACACTCATAGATACTATTAGACATAGGAACATGAAGGTATCAACGTTGAAGGTAATTGCTTAGACAGAGAATCGTTTTTAAGAAAGAGACATAAAATCTTAGACAAATAGTGTCACCATTTCCTACGTGTTTCAAGAAGTTCATTCTGAAAAGAAAAGTAAGAGGGACCTTTCAAAAAAGAAAAAGAAAAGAGTGTTGGCGGTGGCTCAATTTCACTGTGACTGAGTCACACGGCTATAAGATAGGAAGTTTTTTATTTACAGCAATTGCTGATTTGGAGCAGTTGCTATTGGTGGACTCTCCAAAAAGTACTATATGAGACACAGCAATAATACTCTATATTATGGACGTGGGTTTCATGGAAACCCAGCTTTTTGGCCGAGTGCCTTTCTAGGCCTCAAGAGATGGTCTCTTGAGGCAGAGGTGTAGAGAAGGAGATAGAGAGAGAGAGGGTATATTGTATCTATGTATTTTTCTCTATAATAAAATCTACACTCTCCCGTGGACGTAGGCCTAAGGTTGGCCGAACCACGTATATCCTGTGTTCTTTGCGATTGTGTGTGATTGATCTGTGATTTCTGTATGTGGGTGTTGGGTTTAATCCCTAACAAAGAGAAGTAAGAGGGGGTGGGGTGATGTTTTACAGTGCAAATGAGTCAAAGCTTGCATCCCTTTCAGGGCTCTATGTGATACTAACAATACAAATGTAGCAGAGATTTGGACAATGCATGAACTTCAAGGATGTTTAAGGATTCTTTTTTATACCTCCAATGGTTGAAGAGGATTCTTCACATGTGATCAGATGGGCTGAAAATCCAGATAGAGGTCCATGCAAGTTGGCTTTCATTTTTTAGGAAATTTGTCATTCTTTGGAGTTTGGAGGTTGATAACTTGTGACAGGTGATAGATACAGTGAGGAAATCAATGCTTTTGGTATCATGAATTGTTTAACCTTATTTAGTTTGGTAAAGTGGTTCTTATGTCTTAGGGAAGGTATGCTTGTACTAGAGTTGCTTCTATTATACTCAACAGCATCACCATCGTTGAAGCATTATCCTGTCAAAATAATTCCCAGAGGTATTTCAGAATACCACCCACCAGGCTCAGGCCTCTGACTGAAGGAAACCTCCAAAGGCGACAACAATGAACACCAAATAAGAGACCTTTTTTCAAGATCACCGGTGATATGACTCCAGCCCACAACTTTAGGTTGAAAGAATGAGAGCCCAACAGTTCTGCTATAAGATCTTGTCCAAATAATACATAAGGATTTTTCTTGTTTTGGAGGATTATTATGGGGTATCTTCAACTTGTATTGGAGGTGAGACTAGTCATTTTTCAATCGAAGCCTTTCTTAACAAATCACAAGGAAAAATTTGTCTGATTGATCATTTTCCACTTGCCATCCATTCGAACTGTGCTGCCAAACAGAGCCAACTTTACCTTTATTTTATTTTTACCTTCCTATTTACCACTTTCTTCAGTTCAAAGATTTAACTTAACTCTCATATTTCATTTTCAGATAAAGCAGTTCGATACACAACAATTAATTCATTTGTATTGGATTAATAGATTATGAACATCTTAAACCAGAATGATAGAGACTCATAAAACCCAACAGATAAATGGAAAAACAAAGAGAAAGATACCAATGGCAAGAAGGGTGGGTTTCTTGAGCGGGCGGTCTTCAGGAACCGATTTCCTTTTCTGCTTTATATGTACATAGACCGGATATCCAGTTTTCTCGTAGTTCCAGCCGACATACTCCTTTCCCAAAAGCGAGAAACGAGATCATGTCAACGAACAATCCCACCTTCACATCTCTGAAAATTACAAGACAACAAACACCGAAACTTAAAATAATTAAAGAAAATCAAGAACAAAGAAGCAGTAAAGATGAACGAACATAGAAGAAAGTGAGCAGAGTACCGAAACAAACTTCGAAAATCAGAAGAATGAGATTTGTGACCATGGTGACAAACAAGAAGCCCTACTTAATTAAAAGGACAAAGCTTATAAAGTAGAAATTAATAATTTAACCTAGATTTGTCTCTCTAAATTAAAGAGGAGGTTGATAAGTAAGTTTTTAGAAGCCAAATTTATTAACGTTTTATGCCAAAATACAATTATTACCTTAATAATGCTTCTAATCACCCTTAATTAACTTATAAGTAAAAGGGGTTGCATAAATTTTGATAGAAAGCTACTTTTTATCACCAATCGGTGATATAGTTTGATGGCCCTTTAATTGGCTCCAAAAGCGCGATTATGAGTTCAATTGCTTAATTAAATCATGAAGGGATTATTTTTTTCTCCATTTAAACTAAAATAAACTTATATACATTGTATAACTGAAATGACATCAAAACCCTAAAATCAAATAAAAAACACTACGTAAGAAAGAGACTCTCAAAATAATCCTAGATGCTAAGGATGTTATGTGTAGGATTTTCGAAGATCAAGATCCAAGCTTTGCCAATAAGAGATATATTATAACCTTGGGCACATGGATGTGACTCCAAGCCATTTCCAATCCATCGAGAACCTAATTGGTTTGGAGTGTCAAGCCCTAAGATCAGCTTATAGGCTCAAAAAATCAGCCCACAGACTTGCTCGGTCTGGTACTTGGACTTTACCATTGGATCTAAAGGGATAGGGTGAAACTTGTCCAAGCCCAACCAATTTATCTTCCTAGTGTTAGGCTCTACGAGCATTGCGCTCATGGTGGGTCAAAGGGGACAGAGCCCTATAGCCGAATTTTGTATTAGAGGGTAATTTTATAATTTTATGTTGCACATTTGTAAAGTCTAATTGGGACATTATATAATGTTCTTTTGCGTGAGAGAGAAAGATCTAAGTGAAAATTATAATTGAGAGCCAGAGTCGATTCTTCTTCGATTTCTTGCCTTTAAACATAGTAGATTAGTGTTGAATCTGTGAATGTATCGTAAGATAACTACGTAAATATCTTTGTTGTAGTGTTGATTTTCTTTTCTTTATTTTCTTCTTTTTTCGATATTACTATTTCTGTCAATACTTAGGCCAAAATTCAATCAAAGGGACTAAAATTTAGATGGGCCAGTCCATCTAATTGTGACTATAGGTAGAGATGAGTAAAGATCCTGTATAGACAAACAAGCTCAGAAAAATTCTTTTTTCAAACTGGGACTTAACGTACTCCAGATTTAGCCATCTTGTTTGCAGTGAACGAATGTCACCTGCAACTCCTAAGCTAGTCTTGCCAGTATCATAAGATTTAAATACAACGGTTGCATAGGTGTTGACGATTGATTGTCTTAGTTATTTGACTTTCATCAATTCAAATATAAAATGTCAACTTCTTTTGCTCTTTCTTTCACGCAAGGGCAGCTATTAATCATTTGAGTTGTTAAAAAAAAAAAAAATCTTTAGAAGACCCACCAAAAATTAATTTAATGAAATTAAATGACGTATTTGTAAGCTTATATTTCATCTTTTATATTTCTTTTAGGAAGCAGGATGTCTAGCATTGGCAAATGAATTCTTCTGCATCAGTAAGAATAATATTGGTTTTGGGTTCATTTAAAAAAAAATGATATTTTACAATATTTTTATATCAACACTTTTATTTTATTTTTAAATTTCAGCCAATATTTAAAATTTGTACTAAACTCACATTCGAATCTAAATTTAAAATCTACTAGGTTTCGTGTGCGCACTTGGATGAGGAAACATGGGAACTATAATGAATAGTTAATCAACATGAAATAGATGTAATGACATGAAACAAGAGAAAACTCTAAGCCGTATATATTATTATCATCATCGGTGGTAACAATTGAAGAGAAAATTAATTCGTGAGATTGGCTTGACAGCCAATAACCCATTTGATATGTGGGAGGTGTTAAGTCTAAATTACTCTCAACACAAAAGAGTCATTTCTCAGTGTTACACACTGTGTGTAGATATAGAGGTTTACACGTATCTTAAGAATTAATCGACTGCTCTAAAAGGCCTGGACACCTTTGTTAAAAAAAAAACAATGGAAGAGAAACTTTGTATTAGATATGACTTTGAATTGTGAGTTGAATGCATATATGCAAATCGGGATGAAAGTTTCAAAATGGAGATGAAGATTTACATCTTATATCTAATATTTGAATCAGATTTAAATTTTGATACAACAGAAATACAAGATAAAAGTTAAATGAGAAAAAGATAAAAGAAATATATGATACATAATGGAAAAATAACAGAGACATTAGTGTTTTTGATAATAATGAATAATGGTGTATCTTTTTAACACTTAGATGAAGATAAATAAATATAAAAGACAATATTGATGTTCATTGTTATAAAAACACCGATGCCTCTGTTACTTTATGGTTTTTGAAACAAATCAAATAGAAGAATAAAACTCAAAAATTATAATTCAAATAGATGTAATTTTAAGGATGAGAACCTAAAAAATATATATACATTTTTCATATATCTGACTGGAATGAGATCCATAATTCCATATACATTCCTAAGAAATTAAGTAATTCATCTAAATCTCCGGTGACATCTCATCTTCCAAACAATATGGATTTTATCAAATTCCTGCCTATTGGATTGTCTTAAACATTTAAATATTTGCAATGGGTCTGATTGACTAAAATAATTTTATAGTCAACCGAGTTTATTTATTGCCATTAAAAATCCACTAGAAGTTCGGACTGTGATTGAATTTGTTTCAAAATTTCCTTTTTTATTCTTCATTTTCATTGTTGTTATCGTCCTCTTTCTCATTCTTAGTGTACTCATTATTTATTTAATTTTATTATTAATTTTTGAAGGACATTGACCTACTTATTTTTGTTTTTAATTGTTGAACTCATCTTCAATCCTTCTCTTTGTCTTAACAATTAACATTAATAATAATAATAGTAAGCCCAAATATCTCATTGTCTCTTTGACTTTTATCTTCTTTTTTGTTAACATTGCAACATCATTTCCCGGATTTTCATTTTCCATACCAAATTACTAATTTTAATTGATGGAGGAGGAAAAAAATACAAAATTTGCAGAAAGACTAGACCAAGCTTGCAAAACCATAAAAAATCTGGACTATAACCAAATATTTTTTTTTACAATAAAATATAAAGGCTAAATTCAAATATGAAAAACTTTGAAATGCAATTACTTAATTTTGGATTTTTATCAATTGCCAATATGTAGCTTATTAAATTCCATTAAGACGCCCAAAGTGAACAAAAAGCTTTTTTTCTTGATTATTGAATCTAATAAAGCAAAAAACTCTAAAGTCATGTGCTCTTATTGTTCAGTTTAATTTTAATAACCATTTTTTAGTGGTAACAAGAGAATATATAAGAGTACAAGAAAAATAGGAATAGGAAAAGATAAATTGAGGCAAGTTGGGTTCCTCTAGATTATGGATTTCAGAAGTTTAATGTGGATGGTGCAAAAAAGGTGAAACCTAAACTGGCAAGACTAGGATGAGTTTTGACGAATTATGAGGGCCGAGCATCTATTATGTTCAATGAGTTGGTTGGTATTAGAAATTTAAATGAGGTGGAAATTCTTAGCATTAAAAGAACTTTAGCAATTTAGAAAATCTATGCACAAATTTCATTTTTAACCTAAAAATATATAGAATAAGTTTTTTATTTTTATTTATTATTTTTATAATTTCAAAAGGAGAAAAAATCATTCATTGATTCCATACGTATTGCAATTTGCAACACGGCCACATGCAATCGTATCGAGTTTGGAAGTTTTTCACACCATGCAATATTTGATTGTTTGAAATGAGGGGTTTTTTGCGGTTTTTTACACGTAAATTCAAAAAAAAAAAAAAAGAGATATATTCACTAGCTTGGATCGCAATACAGTACTTTGTGGAGGTAATGGATTTTTTAGAATCAGTTTTTCATTTAATATATTATCTATAAAAATTATTATAATCTAATTAATCGAAATATTTTTTTAACGTTCACAAAATTTTATTATTTTAGATTATTTTTAATTTCTAAATTTATAACTTTTAAAATACAATTTTATAAATTTTACGACCATGATTTTGATAAACAGCATATTAAAATAAAAACTATTATAATAGATCCATGTCAAATTAAATTCTTGTCACATTTCTTGGGAGAATTTGAAACGTACTATCTAAAAAACCCCGTGGATCGCAATTTTTTTTTTTTTAGCGGTAGGATCGCAATTAAATTAAAACATCATCTATAACGTCCACTTACTTCATTTCATGTAGTAAACATGATTTGTAGCAGTTGAAAACTTCATGCGGCATTAAAAAGTATTATTATATTTATGGGCATGTTAATTTGTTGAATAAAAAGTAATATAGTAAAATTTAATTTATTTTGAATTTTTAGTTATTTGAAATAGGACTGTATAGCAGGGATAATAAATTTGATTGATACATATCGTATAGTACACATTTGTGCAGATCGTTTTCGATTTTTAATAAAATTATCATCTCATCCATTTTTAAGTTAAATTTTGCATTGGGTATGACTTTAAAAATGTTCAGAAACAAGTTATTCAAGTGCGACTTTAAAATTTATCCATTTTGAGTTATTTTTTATCTTTTTTTCTGAATTTTTTATTTAAAATAATTCTGATTGGGGATTTTTTGTAAAGAAAATTTAATGAAATGATGAAATTCAACGGAGATATCTTAATGTAATTGATATAGTTTATAAGGTATTTGTATGCTTTTTCAAGTTTTTTTTTTTTTGAAAAATTCATGAAATTCGGATTTTCTAAAATAATTCTTATTTTGACATTTCTTCATAATTTTAAAAAAAAATGTTATACAAGTTCTTATGGAATTAACTGAAGAGCCCTTAATATAATTAATATACTTTTTTTCGGTGTTTGTATGATTTTTTTAATGTTCCAACATTTTCATGAAATTCAAATATTTTTTTTACCAAAAATATTAATGGGTCATAATAGAAGTTACATATCATTATAGATATTATAGAAAATGAATTCCATATAAGGTGTTCTTTATGTTGTTTTTCTATTTTTTAATTTTTTGGATATTTTTAAAATTTTAAAATATAATTTATCTGCATCGAAATTTAAGCTCTCAAGAGTCTTAACACTTCATAAAAAGGACATGTTTTGAACAAAAATATACCCATATTTAGATTTCTCATATTTTCTTATTTTCTATAATCTTTAAGAAATATGTCTACAAAAAACTATAAAAAAAATAGGAGAGAGAGATCATTTAGATAATAATTCAATGAACCGATGGCCACCAAATTTTTCACCCTCGTGTAAAGTCAAAAAAGAATTTACAATTAATATTGATTGCCAGATATTATAGAGATAACTAAAATCTTAATATACAGTAGAGAAATATTTTCTTATTTATTTTCATAATCTATTAGCAATTTAGCATAGATCAATCAACTTTTATTTTTATTTTTCGAAAGAAAGATCAACTTTTAAACGCTCTTCCCTCTATTTTATTAGTTAAAACGAAACGGGTCAATAATTCGAACCCGTCAACCCCGTCATTACTTATGACAGGCGGGTAGGCCACTGACTGGAAAACTATTTCAGGAAAAGAGAGAAAAACCAGCTTTGCTACAGAAAAAGGAATCACTGCCGGCCTCCTTTTCTTCGTTTTCTCCGATCATTCTCTCTCCCGATCTCTATCTATATATAAAAGTCAATGCAACCAACCTTTCTTCTTATTCTCCTCCAGTAAAACCAAAGAATTGAAGACATGAAAACCAGAGGCAGGAAGAACCGTTTCTTCGTTTGCTTCTGCCCCGCCATCGTCGACCACGACGGTGACATGCCCAAACCCGCCAGAAAATCTAAACCTGCTTCCGGAGAACGCGTTCTCACCTACATCTCAGTCGCCGGCGGCGACTTGATCCCAGCCATCCTCTCCACTGAGAAACAGGACGCTTCGGACACCGTCGATCCGCACCGGCGGAAACGGACCCTCCCTCGGATCATCAGATCATCCGCCTCCAGAACCCTATCCGTAAGCCCTCTTATTTTCGCTTCAAATTCTTAGACGGATCAGATTCGGGTCGGATTGGTAGATCTAAATCCCCACGCGATGGACGTAATCTACACGCACACTCAAATGTGTAATTCGTATTCACAATTTGATCAGGTTAAATGATTTGATGGTAATAGATTAAGAGAAGCACCAAAAATTTAATAGAATTTCAATTTTATCTTTATTTTTTTCATTCACTCTGTTTTTTCTTTTCTGAAAGTAAACACAAAATTAAAATTTCTTTAAATTTTGATGTAGCACAGTAAAAAATCAATTCCCAAAATTAAAGGTCAAAATTTATAATGATTACCATTTTAAATCACTCGAAGTATGTAATCTGAGTTTTTTATCCCATTATTATTATTATTAATTTTTGTTGAAGGATGGCAAGCTTCGCAACGGAAATGCCAAACCAGATTTGGTTTGCTACTCGATTCCACCGGAAACAGGAGTTTCGGACGATAAAAAGTTGCCGGAAATTCCCCGGAAACAGTCGGAGAAAAGAGGACGACGAAATGACGGTTGTAGCAGAGTGGTGTACGTGTATCTGATGGTAATGAGCATGTTCTTGTTGGTGATGTGGGGAAGGATCTGGGCAATCTTCTTCACGTCCACGTGGCTATGTTATTTGCTTGTTCCGGATGACGCCTACCAGCCGGAAAATAGCAAACTGTCGGAGAATCTGACGAACGTGCCGGAGGGAGGAAGGAAGATGGTTTAAATTTTTGAGGACTTCCAATAAATACTGGAGTGAAAATTCTCCTTTTCACCTCTCGGGTTCGTAGGTAATTTTTTTTTTCTTTTTTTTTTTTTTTTTTCAATTTTGGAAGAGAGGTAATGCGTCTGTCAACTTTTATTTCGATGATTTTTTTTTTCTTAAAAAAAGAATTGACAGTCATGTACATTGTGTAAACAAAGCAAAAAGTTATTTAAATTTTGTGTTCTTTTTTTAAATGGTATATTGACAAATTATGTTAACACATTGAATTAATTTGTGCATGAATTGTTATAAAATATGTCATTTTATCTTTTATTTTATTACAATAAATTAAAAAGTAAACAAAATTTCAATTTATTATGATAAAATGAAGAGCAAAATTAAAACTTTGCCTTACACGAATAAAAGTACTGATAATTAAATCAATTTGATTACTAGACTTTTTAATATTTTTAAATTATTGATACAGTCATTTAGAAAAATTTCGGCTAATACAATGTTTATTGTGTATCATATGAAGCATCTTATGGAGATACATTTGAGAATATAAGGATAAGTTAATTGAAAAATATAGTTACGCCATGAAGCATGACTTTGTGAATCACCTTTGTTTTTTTAACTAACAAATTTCTGATCACTTTAAAAATCATTTAGTTTATTTAATTAAAAAAAAAATTAACCAATTTTTAATTAATCTAACCACTCAACAATTTATATGAACTTTTCCAACTAATTCTTGTACTCTTCATCAAGATTCATAGAAAGAATATTCATCGTTACAAATAGGGCTTGGTTCAGGCCGAATCACCCTTAGATATGGTCGTGATATAATCTAATCCAAAGAATTTCAAAGAGATTTTCCCTTCTTCCTATTAAAAAAGAGAATTATGGTGATGATCCATTAAATAAACACATTGGGCCGAGTTGACTCTATAATAAAGCAGACTTCAAAGAAGATGATCTTGTCCATCAAAAAAATAGAAATGGACTAGGTTAGGCTAACCTGTTGGTGTTCCAATATTATAATTGGGTGGATTAGAGTTATCACTTGAATTAGGGTTCGAAATCTCGGTATTGGTTGATATCTCGAGTAATAAATTTCTCTCTCGTTATTATTATTATTTTTTTAACAAAAATCACCGATATTGTGATATCGGCCGATATGATGCGGTTATAATATTAGCATATCGGCCGATATGATAAGATTTTAAAACTGTATCATATCGGACTATACGATTCATATCGACTGATATTCAGACCCCTAACTTGAATGAATTACAGAACTTTTTCTAATAAAATATGGTGTAAGATGTCTCTAGACATGTACCAATACAAGACATCCAATTGACGGGGAAATTTTAGGATAGATACTAATGATATCATTGACATCTAGTTATCATTTTTCTTATTTAATTTTTTAGAAGTTTTCAAACTAATAAGTAAGTGTCATACGAAATTAATACTAGAAACAAATAAGGAGAATACGTCCTTTAAGGAAGTCATTAAGTAAATAAAAAATACATATTAAAAAAGCCTCACGTTTTGACCTTAAAATGTGACCTAGTTTCAATTATAGGAACCATTTAACCTGCCCATTTACTAAAAATATAAAATCATGCAGTGATCAAAGTCGAGTTGAAATCTACAACTCTATCATGTTTTGAAGAACAAAAGGATTTTCATATAATAATTATATATCGCTTTGACTAAAATTTATAATTAATGTATTACTTAAATTATAATAAAATAGTAAAGGGCCTTTCCTTAGATGAATATGCTCAATGAAAATCATCAACTAATTCTGAGTAAAAGGGTCATTTTCAATAAATTTATATGTAAAAAATTTAATATAAATTTAATATAAATGATATTCATTATCTTTAGTACACACCAGATGTATTAGAGTACTCGAATCAACTTATAAAGGTCAACTTTTAACACCACTTTGAACACGATTGGAGGCACCCATTGGATGTCAGATGTGAAGAAAAGCAATTGGCCTCTAATCATAATGACAAGTGCTCCATAGCAGAAAGGTCGTGCACCCGTCAGGATATTTCCTACCACCAGATTGGATTCCATGTAAAAAAGGGGCCCACATTTCATTAATGTGAAGTGGCTAACCACTTTCAATATTTATTTAATGGGAGCAGGTGATTAAACTGACAGTCTTCATCAAAATCACTTCATACCTACTTTGAGCAAACATAGCTATTTGGTGGGGCCATGCATAGAAGATATGCCACGTATCAATTGTACATATAACATACATTTTGTGTAGAGACTTCTAGATCTCTGCTCATCATAAAATCTTGATCTTGAAATTCAAAATCTTAATTTTAATAATAAATATGTAAATTCTAATAGTAAATATCATTTAAAAAAATATTTTAAAGATTCTTTTAAATAATTCAATGCTAGACAAGACATAATAAGAGAAAGAATGACCTTCTCAAATTTAAGAATATATATATGATCACCTGCATAAAAAACAACTCGTATTTAAAATTATTGTCCATATATCTGATTATTTTAAATATTTGTTGAAATTTTAATCTAAGTTAGTTTTTGGATAAATTCATATTATAGGACTTAAACATCGGATGCCTTTTGCCTTTATACTGATACATTGTCATTTTTTTTTAAAATATGAGTAGTCTCATTTTACATTGGAGGTGAGACTAATCTAAACTATCTAATCCAAATACAAGTAATCCCATAGAGCGTGGCTCAGGGAGATTAAGTGTAAATCAAATTCAAGACTTCTAAATCAGGGGTTTAAAAAGCGTTTTCGGCCGATATATCGGCCGATATTTTTCTCTCTCCAGTCGATATCGGCTGATATAATACGGCCGATATTTCAGCCGATATTGTGAATATCAGCCGATAACGATATATATCGGCTGATATTCATTAGCTCAAAACCGATACATATCGGCCGATACGATATGTATCGCCGATATTTGAACCCTTGTTCCAAATATAAGGCGGGTATCTTGACCGTCTGTCATATTGCTTTAGTGCCTATTCGCCGTTCGCCAATAGTGCTGGCACATGTGTAAATTCACAGTAACAGTTAAATTTAATAGGAAAAGTGTTTCTCTGTAAAGGATTTGGGCAAGTCCTCTGTTGAAAATGTATCAAAATATTTATGATAGTTTTCTGTTGTTGTTATGTTAGTGGTTTACCTAATAACCTTTAAAAAATAAAAGTTAATAAAAAGTAAAGAAAATTAGATTGGTTAAGAAGTGAATCTATCTATTAATCTATGATAAACTGGAACTTTAAATAATACAATTCATGCAGGAAAAGTGTTTCAGATGAGCATTATCTATCCCATCTTATTAAACTTTTATTATGTTCCAAAAGAACAACAAATGTTCCCAATCTCCTAAGTAAGACTTTCTTTTTTTTTTTGAAACGTTAACGGCAACTTCTTATTAAAAAGAAATTAGAAGGAGAGGGATACAAGTATAGGAGGAGTATACTTAAAGCCCAAAAAGAAGAACAATAAAGAGGAGGCAAAAACAACAAGAAGGCCACCCAAAAACCATAAATCATAAAGTCCCAGGCTCCTAAGAACCAAGGCTATAATGAAGAGAAAAAAACCAAAGATGGAGATAGTAAAAGCACCCCGGCTTTTGCCAAAAAATCTGCCACACAGTTCGCTAATCGAGGAGAGTGAGTGAAAGAGACGCCACCACGCTTGCACAAACGCCAAATGTCCCTAGCAATACTGATCAACCTCCACGGGGGAAATTTCTTATTACTAGCCCAGGAGATGGCATTGGTTGAGTCACTTTCGATAATGAGGTTACCACTCCTAAACCTAGACCAAATCTGAATAGCTCTCCTAATAGCTCTTAATTCAGCCTCATTCGATTCCATCTGCCCCACTGACTCGGAAAAAGTAACCAACATACGCCCACTGTCATCATGAAGCACACCTCCTATACCTGCCGGCCCCGGTTTACCCCTTGCCGCCCTATCCACATTGAATTTACAAAACCCAAGTGGTGGCGCGATCCACTTAACCGGTCTTTTTCTCACTTTACCAACATCTTTCATACACCCGTCCCAAGACAGATAAAAATCCTCCGGAGTAAGGCCATGAAAATCCTTACAAACAGACAACCAACCAACAAGGTGCCATTTAGCCCGCTCAAACACATCATTACTGCTACCCCTCTTATCCTCAAATATCCTCCCATTACGCTCTTTCCAAACAGTCCAAGATATTGCGAACGGAACCATTTTCCAAGCTACTCTACGTCTCCCTCTAAAAGGACCCCCAATCCATGATGCGAAAGCCTCCTCCACACCTCTACTTAACACCCAATCACACCTAAATAACCTCAAAAACGAACACCAAACCTCCCTAGTGAAAGGGCAATTGCAAAGCAAGTGGTCTACAGATTCCTCCTCGACCTCACATAAAGGACACACTGGGGAAGCCTCGGCAGGAATAAGGCATCTTCTTCTAAGATTGAGTCTGACTAGGATTCTCTCTTTTAAAGCCGTCCATATAAAGAATTGAATTCTAGGGGGAACCAAATTATTCCACGCCAAACAACAAGTTGGAAAAGAGTGCAAATTTGTTGTGTAAGTAGTTCAAAGATTCACTTTGAACACCATAACGAAAAAGAGACCCAGATTATTTTCAAGTATGAAAGGATATCATTGTTTATTTTAATATGGAAAAAACTCAATTATGTGTAAGATAAAATCAAATTGTTTGTGTTGACTAAAATATATATGTTTATCGAAGGTATTCAGATGACTTATCCAGCTAATCTTTTGAAACATATAAAAATCTCTCAATCTTCATACATTGAGTAAAGGTACGTAGAATAGTCTATTAAAATTGAATGTGAATCCATTTAGAAAAATTCTTTTTTCCTAAAAAAAATCATTTATCAAAGATGTCATTGGATGCTCACCATGCTCACCAATAGACAATTCCCACCTCATAGAACCATTACATTATAGAACAAAGACAAAGAGTGTGCTTCTTTGATTGTTATAAATTTTCATGTTGTAAAAGGCCAAGACACGGGTAAGGAAAGGAAAGATGCTTTGCCAAGTTTTCAAAAAATATCATTTTTGGGTCTATGTCCATGCTTTGCTAAAACATCTTCCAATGTAGAGACTCTTTTGAGTTCTTGTTCAAATTATTATTATTATTATTTTTGTTTATTTTGATAACAATTGTACAAAAGATATATAAAATCACATGAATATTCTAGCTGTTTTGTTTGATACCGATTTTATTGTGATCTTAGAGTCTATTTTCAAAATTAAAATTGGATGATAATGATTATTCAGTGATTCAAAGGGAAAAAATATCGACTTATATATAAATTGTCAATAAAATGATTAAACATTTTTAGGACGAAATTTTCAAAATTGATTGAAATTTCAACTGAAATAGACTAAGATTTCTGTCGAAATTTCGATACGCTAAATATCAATTTTCACGGGCCTAAAACTAGAATTTTTTTTGTCGAGTTTTCTTATTTATTGTGAAGGTAATCTTGATGGGGCATTTTGAAAGATCTTATTAAGAATTCAAAGAGATGATAAAATTTCCAGAGATTGAAATTTGTAAAAAAACACTATTAATTAAAAACAATGAGGAAGTAGATAATTAATAAGAGTACTTGAGAAAGATAAAATTCTTGTATTGATGTACTAAGAGTAGAAATTTAAAACTCCACCATTTCTTGTGGTTCAACCCGATCCAACCCTAACCTCTATCAAATGCACTTTAGTTATTCTTAAAACATTTTTGAAGTTAAAATCTTAAGTCTTAAGGAATCACACTTAAAAGAGTTGAGGGGGTTAATCCTTTATGACTTATAAAAGGTTTAGAACTTATTTTATTAGATTTTTGGACTACTTTACTATTTATAATTATAAAAGTGGAAAGAATGACAATTTTATGAAAATATTGTTATTAAATTTTAAATTTTTCGTGTCCTATATTTGATATTTGACATTGGACATTTTTATAATTGATTAATTAATTAATATTATTTATAAAATTATGGTGATGTAACAAATTTAATTAAAACTTCAATGAATTTTATTTGATTCAACTTTCTCTCGTAATGATTTGATTTACTTTTAGATTTTTAAAATATTGCTTTGAGAGTTGGGATGAATTATTAGCTTGTCCATGTGGAAACTAGAGCGTGTCATGTGATACTGCCTTTAGAGTCCAACGGTAATCTTGTGAGCCTCACCCTAACTTTTTCAAATTTAAATTAGGTCGTGTGAATTGTGAAATGATATGATGTGTGCCATGTGAATTGCTTTTGGTGGGTGGAGAAAGGAAGTAAATTGGTTTTTTTTTTTTTTAAATATATATATATATATATATATATATATATATTGAAAGTATTCTGATTTTTTAAAGTATTATTAATCTTCGGGATATATAAAAATCTCCGTATTCACAAATATAAGATAACTCAATGAAAAATGATTTTTTGAAGTAAAGTGAAAATTAAATTCAATACTTCCATTTTCTTAAGAGGTTTGATAATCATCACTCCAACCTTTTTAGGTTGCAAAGTGAGATTTTTAGGTTGACCGCAAGGGACTCAATTTAAGTGGAGATTGTGTTCATTGACAATTGATATATATATATATATATATATATATATATATATATATATATATATATATATATATATATATATAATTCATCCCAACTCTCAAACAATATTGCATTTAATATTAAAGCTTTTTAAAAATAAAAAATTTAGAGTTAGGGCATTCCATCAATTAGGATCAAATATATCAAAATTATTGGTTAGATGAGATAGAAATTTCAGTGTTTAGATTGAATAGCTACAAATAAATTTTAGTTTTATTTTTTTACTCTAAATCTTTAGTAATTTTATGTTAACATGAAATCACCCATTGATCCATTGATATGTTATATATTGCTGTAAAATGTGAAATGCTAAATAATATTAAAAATTTAAGCATTAAAAATGGAAGGTCTTGGTGGGCTATTATGTTGAAATATAATCTATCACACTCTTAAAATCTTCTGTATAATTTTTTTTTAAAATTTAAAAATAGAAAAATGTAATAAATATAGAATGAACATTATTTTTTTGTAAAGTTTTTTATTTTATAATTTCTTGAATTTATGATCTATAAAATGGAAATTTACTTTTAAATTTTATAGATGCAAATTGTGGTATAACGTATAGAAAACCATTTGGTGATTTTGACATATTATATCTCATTCTTATTCATATCATTAGTCTTCTTTAAATAGTTAAGTTAACGTTCAAATAATTAATATGTAGTAATTTGAGATGAATTTTGATTTAGATGAGAATATTGCTTTAATGACTACCAAACAAGTTTGGATTCAAGTCATTCAACGTTGCACATGCAACATTTATTTCACATGAAACGTTTGCATGGAATAGGTTCATTTAGTTGAATTAATTAAATTGTATTTTTTAAGATTTTTTTTAAATAAATTATTTTTGCAAATATACTCAACAAAAGTTTGATTGAGTCAACGAAGTTATATTTTTCATTTTGTAGGTTGTTTACTTATTTTATAAAATAAACCTTGGGTGGATATGTTATTTGTTTCCATTGAACTTGAACTCATTGTCATTCGACTAAAATTTATTTAATAATATAATTAAAAAGGTTGAAAAATTAAAAATTAAATAATATCTAATATAATTAAATTTGAGGAGCTTAAAAAAACATAATTTGATTCTTCAAATTATGATAATTTTTGTTATGCTTTATATTCAAACATGTACCTTTACAAGAAATATCTAATAAGCTACAAAATTTAGAAATAAAAGAAAATTTCTATGTGATCAAATTACTAAAACACATAATTTGATTTATCCAGGTTTATATTAAAAAGTGGACATATCAATAGAGTATTCAAAATTAGCTACATACAGTGAAGAATAAAAAAATATTTTAAAGAGAGAGCATTAGAAATGGATCGATTGACTTAATCAAATTGAATATTAAAAAATGATCTATCCTTTGAATAGCAATAGATCATGAATTTAAATATAAAAAGATAAAAACATTATTTCTAAAAGGTCTTAAAATATGACTTTATGATGATTCCATCACTTTTTTCTATTGTTAGGCCCCACTTCCATCCAAAGTATGACATTCCGTAGAGGAATGATCCCATGTTTTCCACTTCCATTTTGATGGTAAGGATCATATATAAAAGTTTGGAATACAAGGATATATACATATTTTCTTTTAGATTTTATAATTTTTCTGGGTCCATGGTTGGATAAATCAAGTGAGAAGGATGTAACAAATTTTATAGTTTTTTGTATTTTTTTCAAATGATTTATATTTTTAAGAGATAGGCGCTATATGTTTCAGACAGTATCATTTAAACGGTTTATATTTTTAAAGAGGGTTAAAATCTTAGTGAGTAGCCAAGTGGTTCTTAGCATGGAGTTTGCTCTCTCATGTCTCGAGATCAAATCTTGGTGCTACAATGTGACTTATCTGGGCACACTGTGTGAGCAATGATGGTCTCGGGGGATTACTTTGTTGGGTCAATACTTCAAGATTAAGAGATTTACACGTACTCCGATGATTTTCCATCAAATTTCAGATATACGATGCAATAGAGAACATGCATATATTTAATATTTTAAATATATTCATTTTCAACAAAATATTTTTAAATGCCCATATTGAGAACTCAAGATTATAATTTTTTTCTCAAAAATATTATTAGTTATGACGTTTTAAAGAATAATGTTATAATAAACTTAACAATTAAAACATCTTTATCACAAATATTATTTAGTTCAAAATATCTTTATTATTAATTTTTTATTTTATCAATGTCGGACTAATGTTCATAATCATACTGAACTCAATTCAAAATTAATTTAATAAAAAAGAGTTAAAAATGAAAAAAAAAACCAAAATTTTAAATTTTCCAATCTGTAGAATGAAGAGATCAGGGTGGCAATATAGACACCGCGGAAATCTGCCAGGAGACACCGATTTCCGAAATTTAAGTGGAAATTACCATTCTGCCCTTTCCGCGCGAAATCGTGCGATCGGTTCTGCAACGCCATTTCACGTCGATCGATTGATCTGAGGCGTATACGCTCGATCTGAGGCGTATACGATCGATCGATCGATCCGACAGTTCATTTTCGAATCGATCGATCGATCATAACACGGGTTTCAGTCGATCGCACGGTTCCATGGGATCGTGCGATCGATTTTAACTGAGAAGTCGACGGTTTGACAGTCGACCGCTCCCACCAAGATCGATCGCACGATTGTATGTGATCGTGCGATCGACTGTGACCCATTCAAAGATCAATCGCACGATTGTATGTGATCATGCGATCGATCTTAACTGAGAGGTCGACTGTCAAACCGTCGGCCTCTCATCTCAAGATCGATCTCACGATCACATCTGATCGATCGATCGATTGTCTGTTTAGGCCAAGATCGATCGATCGATCACTGTGATCGTGCGATCGGTCTTAACTGAGAGCTCGACTGTCAGACAGTCGACCTCTCATCTCAAGATCGATCGCACGATCACATATGATCGATCGATCGATTTTCTGTTTAGGGCAAGATCGATCGATCGATCACTGTGATCGTGCGATCAATCTTAACTGAGAGCTCGACTGTCAGACAGTCGACCTCTCATCTCAAGATCGATCGCACGATCACATATGATCGATCGATCGATTTTCTGTTTAGGGCAAGATCGATCGATCGATCACTGTGATCGATCGATCGATCGATCGCTGTGATCGATCGATCGATCGATCAGCTATATATATAACCGATCGATCCTTTCGCCATTTCCTGCGATTCAACCCTCGAAACTGAAGACCCTTTCTCTTCTTCTTCTCGAACGATCGATGAACCCTTTCCTCTTCATCAAATCGAGCGCACGATTCTCCAAATCGAGCGCACGATTCACCAAATTGTGCGATTTGCCCTCTCCCGAAACCCTTTCTTTCTCCGATTTGCCCTCTCCGGAAACCCTCTTAATTCGTCTTCCTCGCCAGATTTCCAGAAACCTTTTCTTTCCTTTCTCGGATTTTGTCTTCCTCGCCGGATTTCCTTCACAGCAGTCCTTCACATGGCATCCAAAGCGTCTACATCGAGAGGGAGAAAGATAAAGGTACCGGCTTCATCTAGAAGGAAGAGAGCGAGATTGACGGAGACACCACCTAGGGAGACAGAGTCCTTCGACCCGAACCACTTCAAGTCTTTGGAAGCTGCCACACTATACCGAGAGGATTTGTACTCTCGGCCGATGATTTATGGTAAAATCATGGACCTAAGCTTTTTTCCTGCATTTGAATTAAGAATCGATGAGTATATTTACAGACTTGGATGGGGAGGTTTTTTGGGAATAAAAGAAGATTTTTACCCAAAATTGGTGAAGAAATTTTATGCAAATATGTCGATGGACCGGGCGAGACACTCAATAAAATCCAAAGTTAGGGGGACAGAAATTTATATTTCAACTGAGGCACTGGACAAAATGTTTGGGTTTCCTAGTGCCACTATTTCGAAATATGAACCAAATTCATGGCCCACCGATGTTGACGGATTCGTTCCCTCGGAGGCCATGACCGAATTGTGTGGGCGAAGTGATGGTGCCAGAGGAGATAAGATCGGACTTATGGAGCTAACTCTAGAGGCCTGAATTGTATATTACATTATTAGGAAGAATATTTTACCTAAAAAAGGGCTTAGTAATCAAGTGCCGTATTTGGATAGTTTCTTGATATGGTGCATCTTGAATGGGAAGCAAATTGATATATCATTCATCATAATAAAACACATGGTTGCATCTCGCAAGATTAGAAAATGTAGCCTTCCATATGGTTTATTTCTGTTTTACTTGTTTCGATTTTGCGGAGTCACCCTCCCCCCTTGATGAGAAAATAGAAATGAAGAAAACCGATATATTCGATGCGTCTACTTTGGGCAAGATGGGATACAAACTTGACAATGCACGTTGGGTTCTCAAAGTAGAACATCGTTCTATTGAGGTTGAGGCACCTGAGGAGGGTGACATACCTGAAGTTGGGGGGACTGAGGCGCCTGAAGTTCAGGGAGCAGAGGCACCTGAAGTTGGGAGTGGTGAGGCACATGATACAGGAGTCAGTACTATGCTGATTCTTGACAGTATAGAAAAATTGAATGAAAAAATTAATGTAAAATTTGCCGAGATTGAAGAAAGGCTTATGGGCAGGCTTGAAGGGATGGTTGATGAAAAATTAGGTGAGATGGAAGGAAAACTGATTGGAAGGCTTGAGGGATTGGTTGACGATAAATTGGCTTAGACGGAAGGGAGGATGAATGCCACAATTGATAAGAAAAATAGTGAGTTGGTCGGAATGACGATGAGAAGGCTGAATAATTTGGAAACTCATACGGTAGACTTAATGAGAAACTCTGTTCTTTTATTGCAAAAAGGAGGAGTAAATTCACAACTTGGACGCGATTCGGGAACTGGGATCATCAGATGTATGCTAACTGAGAAGAATATAAAGAAATCATGGGGGATAGCCTCTTCGTCCACTGACACGACGAGTCAGGCTCTCTCGACTGACATCCCACAGTCTCGTCCGACTGGCGCCACTCAGCCTCTTCCGTCTGGCCCCATTCATCCTTGTCCGACAGGCCCCACTCGTCAGGTGCGTTCGACTGTCCCCAAGCATAGTGCGACTGGACGTCGTCCATTGGCACCAACACCTCCTGATCCTGCACAAGTACCTTCTTCATCGGCACCAGCACCTCCTGATCCTGCACCAGTACCTTCTTCATCGGCACCAGCACCTCCTGATACTGCATCTACCCCAGCTTCTACATCTGTACCTACTTCTACATCTGCTCCAGCTCCTGCTCATACACTCTTTTGATATTCATATGTAACATCGTTTGTCAATATAGTGAATATTTTCTTTTTATTACATCGTTTGTGAATCTCGAATGAACATAGTGAATGATTTCTTTTTATGAACTATTTCATCTATTTGAATGAACATGGTGAATAGAATGGTTTGTTTGTAAACAACTGAATGAACATGAGACCCTTTGAATGTCAGTAAATATGGGAGCAGTGAATGGTCTATCACTAAATATGGGACCCTTGAGTGGTCTGACACTAAATATGAGTTTTATGGTTTGTCGCTAAACATCGGACCTTTGAGCGGTATGTCTTTAAATATGGGACCTTAGAGTGAATTGTCGCTAAACATGGCACCTTTAAGTGGTCAGTCAACAAGTATGAGACCTTAAAAATCAGATTGCCTGATTAAATAAGAGTTTTAACCATTAGTGAGAAAATTTGTCAAGGAATGCTGGAGTAAACGACCAATGCTTGTTTAATCCAGTATTCCTTGACAAAATTCCTCACTAATGGTTAAAACTCTTCTTTAACCAGGCCATCTGATTTCTAAGGTCCCATACTTGTTGACTGACCACTCAAAGGTGTCATGTTTAGCAACAATTCACTCTAAGGTTCCATATTTAAAGACATACCGCTCAAAGGTCCCATGTTTAGCGACAAACCATAAAACCCATATTTAGTGAAAGGCCCACGCAAGGGTCCTGTATTTCGTAACAAACCACTCAATGCTGGATTTATTTAAAATAACAATTGTTGCTTGAATACATACTTCAGTACATCAGAATTAAAATTAATACAATTTTTTTGAAATGAAATACATTGTTGCAACTGAATACATGAAAAAATGATAGACATCCATCACTGATTCCACCAATGCTGTAATTCGTCAGGATCTCTAACATCACCAGAGGTATATGTCGAATCGTCATAGAAGCCATAAGAACCAGTCGGCTGTGGAAAAAGGAGTACGTGTTAGTATTGTTCACCTTATTCTATATGAATGAAAATGTAAATATATATCTTATGTAAACGAAACTTACTTCGGAAAATTGAGATAAACTCGTTGCTTGCGATTCAGGGTAATAATCATTAAATGGCTGAGGCAAAGCATTTAAATCTACACTGCAGGATGACTGTGCAACACTTCTATTCGGACATGTTCTATTCGTATGACCAATATTTTTGCATAACCTACATCTTCTTCTAGTCAATTGATTCTCTACAATCTTAAACGCAGAAGGATCTCGTCTTGTAGATGTTTGACCCTTTGAGGTGTTTGAACCTGGATGACGTCCTCTGCTGTACTGCATAATAGGTTGGCTGATATGCATCTCATCACTGGCAAGATCTTGGATATGATCTCGGAGCTCCTCTTGATCAAATGTAGACAAGTTTCCATATTTTTTCTTAATGCTTTCCCAGTGTACATCTAATTTATCTCCGGGTCGATTCATTTCAATGTTCAAGTCGTCAAATGAAATTAAATCGATTCTCCATTGTGGATGGATCTGATCTAAATGTAACTTGTTCATAAATTGCATTCTATGAGCACAAGGTAAACCCATGGAAGCTGTAAACTCATGTGTACAATTGGGTAAAAATGACATATTTATGAGCATAACATATTGCTTGTAAACCTCAGATAATGCAAATTGTGATACTCTGCCGTTCACTTCATCAAAGAAAGGAATCGAAACAGTAAGAGCAAACCGGATTTTCTCATCCTCCGTTTGAATCTTGAACTCTTGAAACTGATTTTCAATTGCATGGGATATCTTCCTTCGGACAACATATAGATCGCTAGTGGAGTTAGCTATATATCGTTTTAACACTAAATGTGTACTTTCAACCCTTGAAGTTGCTGCATTTTGAAAATGTAAACTCCAACCGATCCATGCCTTGACGAATTGCTTCTTATGTGGGATCCATGTGCGTCTTATATAATTCACTGCATCCGAATAATGTCGAAAATCTTGTTTGAATGCCTCAAACGCTTCATTAAATGCAACTTCGGATGGAGACTCGACGCATTCATTCCATTGAGTCAAAAATGCATTCCATTCTTCCACTTTATTAAAAAGAGGCTTACAATGAGTAAGAATATTCTTGTTGATGTGCCAAATACAAAAGATATGTACAGCATTAGGGAACTCTGAATCAATGGCATTCTTCAACGCCAAATCTCTATCTGTCAAAAAAACTTGTCGATCATGATTTACTCCTAATACCTTCTTGAACATCTGTAACGCCCATACGTAATCTTCAAATTTTTCATTGCTCATAAATGCAAAGCATGAGTAGAAAGTCTTGTTGAAACTTGTGATACCAACGATATTAAGCAATGGCATATGATATCTGTTGGTTTTGTAAGTGCAATCCATGAGAAATACATTATTATAGGTCTTCATAAGTACAACTGACAGTGGATGTGCAAAGAGAAGATGAGATAAATGATCTTGACTGTCATAGTTGAGAAAATATTGGTAACCACCTACTTGAAGATCTTCTAATAAGGCTTCAATTGAAGTACGACCTCTAAGTTGCTCTTTTCGAACTGATGATAAAAAATTGTACAAATCAGTAGATGATACTCCAATCTCTGGATTCTCGTTTCGAAGGGTCGTCATAATTTGCCGGGGTGGTACATTGCTGTTATGCATTTCAATGATCATTCTCTTCTCCTCATCTGAAAAACACCTTATAGTAGGATGACCTACTAATACGCTCGTCAGATCATGATTGTGCTCTACATTTTTTGTAGTCAACTTCCATGACCCATCAACAATTTGTTTCCCTCTCACTTCAAATGGACAATTAACAAGGCGAGAATATACTTTCTTCTTCCTCTCATCATCTTTCAAATTAACTGTGCTACGATATGTACCCCCTCTATCGCAACAAAAAATAACTACATTGCTTCTATTGTATGACCTCTTAATGGTAGCTATAAATCCTTGCGCAATGGAAACCTCCTTAACATGCTTCACTAAATCGTCACGACTTGAAAAACACCTCTCAACAAACTCATTGTCAACAATATCATTCTCAACAATCTCATCATTTTCACAATCTATAGTACTAATTTCAAAGAAATTTTGAGAGTCTTGGGTTTGAGAAAGTGTTACCTTTGATTCCGGTTTGGAGATTGAGAGAGTAACTTCTGAGAGATACTTTCGAATCAATATAGGCGATTTGAGAGAGTATCTTCAAATAGTAGAGTGGTTCGTTTTTTAAAGCGGGTTTGGAGTTTCAGGGAAAATAGTTTGGAAAGGAGTTTGAGAGAGAGGGGTTTGAGTGAGAGGGGTGCAGAAAAGGCTTTGAGGAAGAAGATTTCGAAATCGGGGAGGTTTTGAAGGAGAAGATTTCGAAATCGGGGTTCTGAGGGACTAGGGTTTCGAAAGGGGCGAGATGAAAACGAAAAATGAGAGTGAAGAGGGGAGCGATTGAACTTATACTTAGTTTCGCGTGATCGATTGATCGCACGATCACAGTGATCGATCGATCGATCTTGCCCTAAACAGAAAATCGATCGATCGATCATATGTGATCGTGCGATCGATCTTGGCCTAAATAGACAATCGATCGATCGATCAGATGTGATCGTGCGATCGATCTTGAGATGAGAGGCCGACGGTTTGACAGTCGACCTCTCAGCTAAGATCGATCGCACGATCACATACAATCGTGCGATCGATCTTTGAATGGGTCACAGTCGATCGCACGATCACATACAATCGTGCGATCGATCTTGGTGGGAGCGGTCGACTGTAAAACCGTCGACCTCTCAGTTAAAATCGATCGCACGATCCCATGGAACCGTGCGATCGACTGAAACCCGTGTTATGATCGATCGATCGATTCGAAAATGAACTGTCGGATCGATCGATCGATCGTATACGCCTCAGATCGAGCGTATACGCCTCAGATCGATCGATCGACGCGAAATGGCGTTGCAGAACCGATCGCACGATTTCGCTCGGAAAGGGCAGAATGGTAATTTTCACTCAAATTTCGAAAATCGGTGTCTCCTGGCAGATTTCCGCGGTGTCTATATTGCCACCCAGAGATCACTGTAATTTAGTTCAAAGAGAAGGCTATTTCTGGCACATTGTCAACATTCATTTCGTATTTTACAACGTTAAAAAGAGTACCAAGTGCAAAGAAAGAATGTCATGGCGAAAAGCCAATGCATTCGCAACACGTGGCATTTGTTCAACTTAGATTCTCCCACTTGTCTAAGATGCTTCTTGCCCAAGAAAAGAATGAGGTGATTTCTCAGAAAAGTTTCCAGCACTTTCCTCTCCATCCTCTCCTCACAATCTTCTCCTCTTAGCATGCATACATCTCTCCTTTCTGCAATTCATCTAAGTTGTAGTATTTGAATCAACTTGAGGCTGAATGCTGTTAAGGATCATTTTCATGTTCGTGTCCACCACTTATTAACTCAAATCAACTACGTCCGTGTTCGAGTCTTCCCAGTTCTTCTTTATACCACTTTCTACTCTCGGCAATTGGCCAATTTAATCTCCTCTTTTGGGCACACATCACATCTCCAGAGGTAATTTCCCCTCATTTTAGTTGTTTTAATTTATTATTCATATTTTACATTACTTCAGGCATTAAATATATTTTTAGTAAAAACACTGAAGAATCTTACAATTCTACAATTTTTAACACTGTTAGATTTAAAAATAAGCTCCTACAAAAATTATCATAAAACCTACAATATCAAATCGTTTAACAAAAACATCTTAATATTATGAATCACACTTAGTTGTGTATCCTAGTATAACAAGGAAAGAAAAACCAAACATCTTATTTATTTCTCAGCTAGTCACATCAAATCAATCATATCTTTCAGCGATCTCAAGAAGAAATTGACATAGTTCATGCAGCTTTGACATCACAGGCATATGATCGCATCTTTAATCGCTCTCACCTCCCTTGGATGACTGCCGTATGAAAATCCACCAGTTTCAGCCTATCTTGCTTGCACTTGATGTAGAATCGATCAATCGATCCATAATTTTCATTTGAAAAGTTCTCTTTATTCGATCTATATTCAAGGTACAACCAAGAAGGTCTTACCAACAAGGTGGCTAATGTCAAATCCTAGAGAAACACATCAATATAAAGGAATAAAATAGCCAGTGATTTATGCACTCGCCTAATTAAACTTACTTCAAGAGGAGAGTTTTGATATATGAGTAATGACATGTACTCATGGACCATGATGATTGAGATCAGAGGAGGGTTCTGCCCACGATCGAATAGAAAGTGGTCCACTGGTAAAATCTGTATTACATGAATAAATATTGTTACACAAAATAAAAATTTAAAAGAAATAAAGAAAGAAAGAAAATAAAATAACCAAAGCGTCTAGCTTAATATGTTTTTTTTTTAAGATCAAAGTATTCAAATCTTTTACAGTAAAATGCAATGTTATCAAAATCAAACCGAACCATAGTCAAACCGCTGTTCGGCTTGGTTAAAAAACCTTCAGAAAATCCACCAGTTTCAGCCTATCTAGCTTGTACTTGATGTAGAATCGATCAATTGATCCATAATTTTCATATGAAAAGTCCTCTTTATTCGATCTATATTCAAGGTACAACCAAGAAGGTCTTACCAGCCAGATGGCTAATGTCAAACCCTAGAGAAACACATCAATATAAATGAATGAAACCCTCATCAGAATCAATGGCATTGAGATAGTTAGTTATTTTTGCAATCGCCTAATTAAACTTACCTCAGGAGGAGAGTTTTGATACATGAGTAATGACATGTACTCATGGACCATGATGATTAAGATCAGAGGAGGGTTCTGCCCACGATCGAATTGAAAGTGGTCCATTGGTAAAATTTGTATTAAATGAATAAATATCGTTACACAAAATAAAAATTTAAAATAAATAAAGAAAGAAAGAAAATAAAAGAACCAGTAAAGCGTCTAGCTTAATACACTTTTTTTAAGACCAAAGTATTCAAATCTTTTATAATAAAATGCAATGTTATCAAAACCGGACCGAACCACGGACAAACAGCGGTTCAATTTGGTTAAAAAACCTTCTGAAAATCCACCAATTTCAGCCTATCTTGATTGCACTTGATGTAGAATCGAACAATCGATCCATAATTTTCATCTTAAAAGTCCTCTTTATTCGATTTATATTCAAGGTACAACCAAGAAGGTCTTACCAGCAAGGTGGCTACTGTTAAATCCTAGAGAAACACATCAATATAAAAGAATGAAACCCTTATCAGAATCAATGACATTGGGATAGTCAGTGATTTATGCAATCGCCTAATTAAACTTACCTCAAGAGGAGAATTTTGATACATGAGTAATGATATGCACTTATGGACCTTGGTGATTGAGATCAGAGGAGGGTTCTGCCCATGATCGAATTGAAAGTGGTCCGCTGGTAAAATCTGTATTTTACAAATAAATATCGTTACACAAAATAAAATTTTAAAAAAATAAAGAGAGAAAGAAAATAAAAGAACGAGTATAGCGTCTGGCTTAATACGCTTTTTTTTTTTAATATCAAAGTATTCAAATCTTTTATATTAAAATGCAATGTTATCAAAACCGGACTGAACCACAGTCAAACTGCCGTTTGACCCAAACCTCCACAGTTCGGTCTGGTTAAAAAACCTTCTCAAAATCCAACAGTTTCAGCCTATCTTGTTTGCACTTGATGTAGAATTGATCAATCGATCCATAATTTTCATCTGAAAAATCCTCTTTATTCGATATATATTAAAGGTACAACCAAGAAGGTCTTACCAGCATGGTGGTTAATGTCAAATCCTAGAGAAACATATCAATATAAAAGAATGAAACCCTCATCACACTCAATGGCATTGGGATAGTCAGTGATTTATAAAATCGCCTAATTAAACTTACCTCAGGAGGAGAGTTTTGATACATGAGTAATGACATGCACTCTTGGACAATGGTGATTGAGATCAGAGGAGCGTTCTGCACACGATCGAGTTGAAAGTGGTCAACTGATAAAATCTGTATTTCACGAATAAATATCATTACACAAAATAAAAATTTTAAAAATAAAGAGAGAAAGAAAATAAAAGAACGAGAAAAGCGTCTGGCTTAATGCGTTTTTTTTAATATCAAAGTATTCAAATCTTTTATAGTAAAATGCAATGTTATCAAAACCAGACTGAACCGCAGACCAACCGCAGTTTGACCTAAACCTCTGCAGTTCGGTCTGGTTAAAAAACCTTTTGAAAATTCACTAGTTTCAGCCTATCTTGCTTGCACGCTATGTATAATCGATAAATCGATCCATAATTTTCATCTGAAAAGTCCTCTTTATTCGATCTATATTCAATTAAAACCAAGAAGGTTTTACCAGCAAGGTGGATAATGTCAAATCCTAGAGAAATACATCAATATAAAGGAATAAAACCCTCATTAGAATCAATGGCAATGGGATAGTAAGTGACTCATGCAATCTCCTAATTAAACTTACTTACCTCAGGAGGAGAGTTTTGATACATGAATGATGACATGTACTCATTGACCATGGTGATTGAGATCAGAGAAGGGTTCTGCCCACGATGGAATTGAAAGTGGTCCACTGGTAAAATCTGTATTACATGAATAAATATTGTTACACAAAATAAAAATTTAAAAGAAATAAAGAGAGAAAGAAAATAAAAGAACGAGTAAAGCGTCTGGTTTAATACCTTTTTTTTAAGATCAAAGTATTCAAATCTTTTATAGGAAAATGCAATGTTATCAAAACCGGACTGAACCATAGTCAAACCGTGGTTCAACCTAAACCTCAGCGGTTCGGTTTGGTTAAAAAACTTCTGAAAATCCACCAATTTCAATCTATTTTGCTTGCACTTGATGTAGAATTGATCAATTGATTTATAATTTTTATCTGAAAAGTCCTTTTTACTCGATCTATATTCAAATTACAACAAAGAAGGTCTTACCAGCAAGGTGGCTAATGTCAAATCCTAGAGAAACAAGTCAATATAAAAGAATGAAACCCTCATCAGAATTACTGGTATTGGGATAGTCAGTGACTTATGCAATCGCCTAATTAAACTTACCTCAAGAGGAGAGTTTTGATACATGAGTAATCACATGTACTCGTGGACCATGGTGATTGGGATCAGAAGAAGATTCTGCGCACGATCGAATTGAAAGTGGTCTACTGATAAAATCTGTATTGCATGAATAAATATCGTTATAGAAAATAAAAATTTAAAATAAAGAAAGAAAGAAAGAAAATAAAAGAACCAATAAAGCGTCTAGCTTAGCACGTTTTTTTTAAGATGAAAGTATTCAAATCTTTTATCTTAAAATTCAATGTTATCAAATTTGGACACGAACTGTGGTCAAACCGCGGTTCGACCTAAACCTTCGTGGTTCGGTTTAGTTAAAAAACTTTCTGAAAATCCAACCGTTTCAACCAATCTTGCTTCCACTTGAAGTAGAATCGATCAATCGATCCATAATTTTCATTTGAAAAGTCTTCTTTATTCAATCTATATTCAAGGTACAACCAAGAAGGTCTTACCAACAAGGTGACTAATGTCAAATCCTAGAGAAACACGTCAATATAAAGGAATGAAACCCTCATCAGAATCAATGGCATTGGGATAGTCAGTGATTTATGCAATCGCCTAATTAAACTTACCTCAAGAGTTTTGATACATGAGTAATGACATGTACTAATGGACCATGGTGATCGAGATCAGAGGAGGGTTCTGCCCACGATCGAATTGAATGTGGTCCATTGGTAAAATCTGTATTACACGAATAAATATCGTTACACAAAATAAAAAATTAAAAGAAATAAAGAAAGAAAAAATAAAAGAACCAATAAAACGTCTGGCTTAATACCTTTTTTTTAAGACCAAAGTATTCAAATCTTTTATAGTTAAATGCAATGTTAACAGGACCGAACTGTGGTTAGACCTAAACCTCCACATTTCGGTTTGGTTAAAAGACCTTTCTGAAAATCCACCAGTTTCAGCCTATCTTGCTTGCACTTGATGTAGAATCGATCAATCGATTTATAATTTTCATCTGAAAATCCTCTTTATTCGATCTATCTTTAAGGTACAACCAAGAAGGTCTTACCAAAATGGTGGCTAATGTCAAATCTTAGAGAAACACATCAATATAAAAGAATGAAACCCTCATCAGAATCAATGGTATTGGGATAGTCAGTGATTTATGCAATTGCCTAATTAAACTTAACTTGAGAGGAGAGTTTTGATACATGAGTAATGACATGTACTCATGGACCATAGTGATTGAGATCAGAGGAGGGTTCTACCCATAATCGAATTGAAAGTGGTCCACTGGTAAAATCTGTATTGCACGAATAAATATCATTAAACAAAATAAAAATTAAAAAAAAAGAAATAAAGAAAGAAATTAAAAGAAACATTAAAGTGTCTAGCTTAATACACTTTTTTAAAGATCAAAGTATTCAAATCTTTTATAGTAAAATTCAATGTTATCAAAACCAAATCGGACCGAACCGCGATCAAACCGTGGTTCGACCTAAAGCTCCGCAGTTCGGTCTGATTAAAAAACCTTTTGCGAAGTCAAACTGCAAAAAACCGTGGTGAGTAGTGTTAAAGCTCCGATTTTCTAATTGAGCCATGAACTGTAAACCGATGTTTACTATGATTAAATTTTTTTTTAAATTTTTTTTTTTTCAAAATTTTCATTATATTAGTTAGTGATGTTTACAAGATATGGTCATTTGAGACTTGTAGCAATGTGTTATCAAATTATGATTTTAATTATTATGATACCAATGTTACCAACCTAATAAATATAAATTATTTAATAATATATAAATAATGATATTGGTCATTTATGGCAATTATCTTAAAGGATATATAACACTATAATATTATTTAATTAAATGATTTACTACTAAGATTATTTATATTCATTCTTATGTTTTTAATAATGTGAATATTTACATATTTTTATGTAAATATTATCTTTCTAATAACATTTACAATTAAGATAAATTCGTAACTGATGCATATATGTATTTTAGAATTAATTAACGATTATTATATGTTGAAATTTTATAAGTTCATAAAAATAAAAAATTTTTTTGTTTAAAATTTCATTAAACTTATTAATTAAATATTAATTCATAAGTCAATATTATTTATAATATTTATATTAATGGTACGGTTTTGACCGAGTTTGACCGTGGTTGAACCTTATTTAACCCAATCTTCCTCAAAGACGGTTCAATAGACGATCCGGTTCTGATAACATTGGAAAATGTAATATTTATCAAATTAAAAACATATTAATTAGAATTGTTGGTGGTCAAAATATGGAAACTATTTTGAAATTATTTATAATACTTAAAAAATGAAAATATAATAATTTTTATATAATTTAATGACCCGACCCTTATTTTCTTGTCATCATGAGAAATTAAATAGGATTAATTGTAATAGCCCCAACCCAGAGGTCCAAAGGCAGAGAAATTGAGCTGTATGGGGCACTATCGGTCCAACCGACGGCGAACTGCTGCATGGGTGTGTGAAGAGTGGGAAAGAGTCTCACATAGAAAATGAGCTAGATTTGGAAGGGGTTTATATGTAGCCACACCCTCCTACTCTCCAAGACGCTTTTTGGGTCTGTATGTTAGATCTGGCCCAGTGCCAAAGTCATGCAGGCCCCGTGTGGGTGGGCCCAAAGTCGACAGTAACTTGCTGAGCTGAGCCTTAAGCCCAGATTTTTGGGTTGAGTCGTGACAAATGGTATCAGAGCAAAGGTTCAACCCTTTGAGGACTTTATGGGTCCCATGCCCCTTCCCTGTGTTGAGTCAAGCTGGGCAAAGAATGTGGCTTTCCCCTAAGCTGCCGACATTGAGTTATCGAGCCGAGTCAAGGACGGGGCTTTCCCCTAGGCGGCTGAGTCGAGTCGAGGGAGGCTCTAGGCTTAAGAGGGGTGGATTGTAATAGCCCCAACATGGAGGCCCAAAGGCAGAGAAATTGAGTTGTATGGGTCACTGTCAGTTGGACCGACAGCAAACAGCTGCATGGGTGTGTGAAGAGTGTGAAAGAGTCCCACATCGGAAATGAGCTAGATTTGGAGGGGCTTTATTTGTAGCCACGCCCTCCTACTCAGCAAGATACGTTTTGGGCCTGTATGTTGGATCAGGCCCAGTGCCAAAACCGTGCGGCCCCATGTGGGTGGGCCAAAAGCGGACAGTATCTTGCTGAGCTGAGCCTTAAGCCTGGATTTTTGGGCCGGGCCATGACATTACACATGTAAGAAATTTAGTATTATTTATATTAGTTTCACGGGTTTGACCGTGGTTGAATCCCGTTGAACCTTATTTAACCCAACTTTCTATTTAGATGAGTCGACACACGAGTCGGTTTTTAAAACATTGATCTAGACTTATAATTTTTAAGATTAAAATATAATTATTAAGATAAGTATTTTTATTTGTGATCTTCAATTTATCATTTGAACAATTTTTTTTTTTGAATGAAGAGTAAGTTTTATTAAGACATTCAAAAGAAAAAAAATAAAACAAAGAAAACTTCAGAAACCAGGGCAAAAACCCTAGCAGACAGGGGAACCCAAACGTTTCTAGCAAAGAAGATGAAAAACTCAGAGGAACTTAGGGAAAGTGAGATTGACACTCAATGCGGTGGTAGAAAGAAAATCGAGGCACTAGGATAAAAATGATTTTTTTTTAAGAGGGTGTATATAGAGAAAGAATGGGGGTGTATATAAAATTACCCATTTATACTTTACACTTCACTTTTATTTTAATTTTTTTTTGATCCATTGGATAGATCAAGTAAGAGGGGATGTCACAAAATTTATAGGTTTTTGTGAAATTTCTTTAAACGATTTAAATTTTTAAAAGATAGACCTCATATGTTTGAGTACCATTAATCCAAAGGAGCAAGAAATCCGTCTCAAGAAGTGACAGTTCCGAGTTCGATTCCACTCTACCCCATTGGATCCCTCCCCTTAGAGCTACCTGGTGTGCATGGATAGGGAGGTTTGCACGTGCCCAAAGATATTAGTTGGTTGTTTAAGAGGCTTAGACATCTTGGTTATAAAAAAATTGTTTGAACACCGTTTAAACAATTTATATTTTTATAAATGACTTAAAATCTTTAAGATCAATTTCAGAATGATTTGTCTGCATTTAAATTCAAAAGATGACGGGTACTGATGCATACTGGATAAGATAAAAAACCCTATTCAATCGCTTGGCAGAAGCCTTGACACAACTGAATAACCAGGTTGTGTAAGTTAAGAACCAACACGAGTTCAATGCAACCCACGAGTCTCAAATAGTTAAACCCAACTCAAATAATCATAGAATTAATTGAATCAAATGGATTTTATTAATATCAACTGAGTGGATTTTCAAAATAGGCCCAATTAGTTTTGACAAAACTCATAAAATGTCAACCTACTCGGATACCTAATTTCTTGGACACAAATCAATGAGATTTTCGAGAAAATCAGATGGATTTTATTCAAACAAGGTTTAAAAACACTCCTGGATAATGAGTCTCGAAGGTTCAGGTTCAAGGCTGTACCCAAGCAATGGATTTGTTGGAATGCACGCTGGCCAATTCGGCCCAATTACCAGAACTGGGCTGAATACAAGCAGGAATCGGGTCCTAACAATGACCCAACCTAGTCTCAGCCAAAATGTTGAATCTGCACGGTCCAACCACTTGGACGGGTCTGCTATGCAGCCACCAAGCCATGTGTATTTCAAGGTCCAAACCAGGCCCAGAACAGATTTTTTAAAGAACTGATTTTTAAACTCTTAAAGATCAGTCACAAGCACCGCCCATTGCTCACCAAACTGGGTTTGGTTTAAGGTTCAAAGCAGTCACATTTCAGGTTTTAAAACTGGTTTTACTTCTTGAAATTCAGTCCCTGATTATGCATATGGTTAAAAAAGAAACTAAACTAATTAAGTAATGCACCACCCAATAAAGAGCCCATTCCTAATTTAATTAGGATTTGTTGAATTAGTTGGGCAATACTGGATGCTTCCACAGTCGGTCAAAACCATTCCATACAGCTGGCCATGTGCTCCACACGTATGGGCTTTTATTGGGCCTGACTAGCGAAGCCTGGCTTGCTGAACTTGGACTTGGCTTGCATTCTGGAGTTGATTAAGCCAGTTCGACCATGATGGACTTGTCAGTTGGGCTTCGGCCCTGGGCCTGGATCAAGGATGCGATTTTCTCTACATCCACAAATGCCCTGCATCAGGTACCAAGCACACAGTATTCATTGGGCTTTCTGCATAGGGAATTGATTAATGCACCGACACTTTTAACTTTCGTGTACCAAAAATGAATGAAATACTCATTTTAAATGGGAAGAGAGAAAAAAAATGATTGAAACAAATTTGGGCAAAAATGGATATTTCACTCATTATTGGTGTACTAAGGATAAAGAACTTGATGCACCAAAAATGAATGAAATACTCATTTTGCCCAAACAAATGGGAAGAGGGAAAAAAGAATTATTGAAACAAATTTGGACAAAATAGATATTTCACTCATTATTGTTGCATCAAGGATAAAGAACGCGGTGCACCAATCACTTCCCTTCCGCATATCATCCTAATTGATCTTGTCAATGAACACATGAAACAATGCTTCTCCATCAAATTTCAAATATACATGAGGATGCAATTGAGCCAAAGAAATGGAGACATTTTTTTTAACGGTGCAATGAACAAGTTTTGCATGCATATATTTAATATATTTATTTTCAACAAAATATTTTTAGAAGCATATATTGAGAACTCAAATTAATTTTTTTTTCAAAAATATTATTAATTATGGCATTTTAAAGAATAATGTTATAATAAACTTAACAATTAAAACATCTTTACCACAATTTTTTAATAAACACATCTAGATTGTCAGTTTTATAAAAATATTATTCAGTTCAAAATATCATTATTATTAATTTTTATTTTATCTACCTCTGATTGATGTTCAGAATCGTACTGAAACTGAATTCAAAATTAATTTTTAAAGTGGAGTTAAAAATGATAAAAAAAAAATTCAAAATTTTAAAGGGGTGCCCATATAGACACCGCGGAAATCTGTCAGCAGACACCGATTTCCGAAAATTGAGTGGAAATTACCATTCTGCCCTATTTGGGCGAAATCGTGCGATCGGTTCTGCAACACCATTTCGCGTCGATCGATCGATCTGAGGCGTATACGATCGATCGATCGATCCGACAGTTCATTTTCGAATCAATCGATTGATCATAACACGGGATTTAGTCGATCACACGGTTCCATGGGATCGTGCGATCGATTTTAACTGAGAGGTCGACTGTTTGACAATCGACCTCTCATCTCAAGATCGATCGCACGATTGTATGTGATCTTGCGATCGATTGTGACCCATTCAAAGATCGATCGCACGATCACATACAATCGTACAATTGATTTTCACTGAGAGGTCGACAGTTTGACAGTCGACCTCTCATCTCAAGATCGATTGCACGATCACATCTGATCGATCGATCGATTGTCTGTTTAGGCCAAGATCGATCGATCGATCACTGTGATCGTGCGATTGATTTTCTGCTTAGGGCAAGATCGATCGCACAATCACAGAGATCATGCGATCGATCGCAAAGCTATATATAAAACTGATCGATCCTTTCGCCCTTTCCTGCGATTCAAACCCTTGAAACCGAAGACCATTTCTCTTCTTCTTCTCGAACGATCGATCGACCCTTTCCTCTTCATCAAATCAAGCGCACGATTCTCCAAATCAAGCGATTTGCCCTCTCCGGAAACCCTTTCTTTCTCCGATTTCATCTTCCTCTTCGGAAACCCTTTCTTGCCTTTCTCCGATTTCGTCTTCCTCGCCGGATACCGGAAACCCTTTCTCGGATTTCGTCTTCTCCGATTTCCTTCACATGGCATCCAAAGGGTCTACATCGAGAGGGAGAAAGATAAAGGTACCGGCTTCATCTATAAGGAAGAGAGTGAGATTGACGGAGACACCACCTAGGGAGACGGAGACCTTCGACCCGAACCACCTCAAGGCTTTGGAAGCTGCCACATTATACCGAGAGGATTTGTACTCTCGACCGATGATTTATGGTAAAATCATTGACCTAAGCTTTTTTTTTTCTGCATTTGAATTGAGAATCCATGATTATATTCAACGACTTGGATGGAGAGAGTTTTTGAGAATAAGAGAAGATTTTTATCCAAAATTGGTTAAGGAATTTTATGCAAATATGTCGGAGGACCGGGTGAGACACTCCATAAAATCTAAAGTTAGGGGGACAGAAATTGAAATTTCAACTGAGGCACTGGACAGAATGTTTGAGTTTCCCAGTGCCACAATTTCGAAATATGAACCAAATTCATGGCCCACCGATGTTGACGGATTCGTTCCCTCGGAGGCCATGACCCAATTGTGTGGGCGAAGTGATGGTGCTAGAGGAGATAAGATCGGGCTTATGGAGCTAACCCTAGAGGCCCGAATTGTATATTACATTATTAGGAAGAATATTTTACCTAGAAAATGGCTCAATAATCAAGTGCCGTATTTTGATAGTTTCCTGATATGGTGCATCTTGAATGGGAAGAAAATTGATATATCCTTCATCATAATAAAATACATGGTTGCGTCTCGTAAGATTAGAAAATGTAGCCTTCCATATAGTTTATTTCTGTCTTACTTGTTTCGATTTTGCGGAGTCACCCTCCCCCTTGAAGAGAAATAGAAATGAAGAAAACCGATATATTCGATGCCTCTACTTTGGGCAAGATGGGATTCAAACTCGACAATGCACGTTGGGTTCCCAAAGTAGAAAATCGTCCTATTGAGGTTGAGGCACCTGAGGCTGACATACCTGAAGTTGGGGGAACTGAGGCACCTGGAGTTCAGGGGGCAAAGGCACATGGAGTTGGGAGTAGTGAGGCACATGATACAGGAGTCAGTACTATGCTGATTCTTGATAGTATAGAAAAATTGAATGAAAAAATTGATGTAAAATTTACAGAGATTGAAGAAAGGCTTATGGGCATGCTTGAAGGGATGGTTGATGAAAAATTAGGTGAGATGGAAGGAAGACTGATTGGAAGGCTTAAGGGGAATGGTTGACGATAAATTGGAAGGGAGGATGAATACCACAATTGATAAGAAAAATGGTGAGTTGGTCGGAATGACGATGAGAATGATGAATAATTTGGAGAATCAAGTGGTAAATGTATTGAGAAACTCTGTTCTTTTATTGCAAAAAGAAGGAGTAAATGTTCAGCTTGGACGCTATTCGTCATTCGGGATCGTCAGATGTATGACACCTGAGAAGATGGTAAATCAATCATGGGGGAGAGCCTCTTCGTCCACTGACACGAGTCATCCTCGTCTGACAGGCCCCACTCAGCCTCATCCTACAGGCTCCACTCGTCAGGTGCGTTCGACTGGCCCCACTCAGCCTCATCCTACAGGTCCCACTAGTCAGGTGCGTTCAACTTGCCCCAAGCAGAGTGCGAATGGGCATCGTCCATTGGCACCAGCACCTTGTCTATTAGCACCAGCACGTCCTTCATCTGCACCAGCACCTCCTGATACTGCATCTGCCCCAGCTTCTACATCTGCACCTGCTCCTACATCTGTCCCAGCTCCTGCCTCCGAATATCCATTGTATTTGAAATTTTTGTAATTTTGAAATTTTGATATTCATATATAACATCGTTTGTCAATATAGTGAATGTTTTCTTTTTATGACATCGTTTGTCCATCTCGAATTAACATAGTGAATGGTTTCTTTTTATAAACTCTTTCGTCTATTTGAATGAACATTGTGAATAGAATGGTTTGTTTGTAAACAACTGAATGAATATGAGACCCTTTTAATGACAGTAAATATGGGAGCATTGAATGGTCTGTCACTAAATATGGGACCCTTGAGTGGTCTGACACTAAATATGGGTTTCATGGTTTGTCGCTAAACATGGGACCTTTGAGTTGTTTGTCCCTAAATTTGGGACCTTAGAGTAGATTGTCGCTAAACATGTCACCTTTGAGTGGTCAGTTAATAAGTATGGGACCTTAGAAATCAGATGGCCTGATTAAAAAAGAGTTTTAACCATTAGTGAGAAAGTTTGTCAAGGAATGCTGGAGTAAACGATTAATGCTTGTTTAATCCAGCATTCCTTGATAAACTTCCTCACTAATTTTTAAAACTCTTTTTTAATGAGGTCATCTGATTTTTAAGGTCCCATACTTGTTGAGTGACCACTCAAAGGTAACATGTTTAGCGACAAACCACTCAAAGGTCCCATATTTAGGGACAAACCACTCAAAGGTCACATGTTTAGCGATAAACCATGAAACTCATATTTAGTGAAAGGTCCACGCAAGGGTCCCGTATTTCATAACAAACCACTTAATGCTGGATTTATTTAAAATAACAATTGCTGCTTGAATACATACTTCAGTACATCGAAATTAAAATTAATACAACTTTTTGGAAATGAAATACATTCTTACAACTGAATACATGAAAAAATGATAGACATCCATCACAGATTCCACCAATGTTATAATTCGTCAGGATCTCTAAGATCACCAGAGGTATATGTCGAATCGTCATAAAAGTCATAAGAACCAATCGAATGTGGAAGAAGGAGTATGTATCAGTATTTTTGACCTTATTTTATATGAATGAAAATGTAATTATGTATCTTATGTAAAAGAAACTTACTTCAGATAATTGAGACAAACTCGTTGCTTGCGATTCAGGGTAATAATCATGAGGTTGAGGCGAAGCATTTAAATCTACACTGCAGGATGCCTGTACAGCACTTCTATTCGGACATGTTCTCTTCGTATGACCAATATTTTTGTATAACCCACATCTTCTTCCAGTCAATTGATTCTCTACAATCTCAAATGCAGAAGGATCTCGTCTTGTAAATGTTTGACCCTTTGAGGCATTTAAACCTGGATGACGTCCTCTGCTGTACTGCATAATAGGTTGGCTGATATGCATCTCATCACTGGCAAGATCTTGGATATGATCTCAGAGCTCCTCTTGATCAAATGTAGAAAAGTTTCCATATTTTTTCTTAATGCCTTCCCAGTATACATCTAATTCATCCCCGGGTCGATTAATTTCAATGTTCAAGTCGTCAAATGAAATCAAATCGATTCTCCATTATGGATAGATCTGATCCAAATGTAACTTGTTCATAAATTGCATTCTGTGAGCATAAGGTAAGCCCATGGAAGCTGTAAACTCATGTGTACAATTGGGTAAAAATGACATGTTTATGAGCATAACATATTGCTTATAAACCTCAGATAATGCAATTGTGATATTCTGCCGTTCACTTCATCAAAGAAAGGAATCGAAACAGTAAGAGCAAACCGGATTTTTTCATCCTCCGTTTGAATCTTGAACTCTTAAAACTGATTTTCAATTGCATGGGATATCTTCATTCGGACAACATATAGATCGCTAGTGGAGTTAGCTATATATCGTTTTAACACTGAATGTGTACTTTCAACCCTTGAAGTTACTGCATTTTGAAAATGTAAACTCCAACCGATCCATGCCTTGACGAATTGCTTCTTATGTGGGATCCATATCCGTCTTATATAATTCACTGCATCCGAATAATCTCGAAAATCTTGTTTAAATGCCTCAAACGCTTCATTAAATGCAACTTCGGATGGAGACTCGATGCATTCATTCCATTGAGTCAAAAATGCATTCCATTCTTCCAGTTTATTGAAAAGAGGCTTACAATGAGTAAGAATATTCTTATTGATGTGCCAAATACAAAAGATATGTACAGTATTAGGGAACTCTGAATCAATGGCATTCTTCAACGCCAAATCTATATCGGTCAAAAAAACTTGTCGATCATGATCGACTCCTAATACCTTCTTGAACATCTGTAACGTCCATACGTAATCTTCAAATTTTTCATTCCGCATAAATGCAAAGCATGAGTAGAAAGTCTTGTTAAAACTTGTGATACCAACGATATTAAGCAATGACATATGATATCTGTTGGTTTTGTAAGTGCAATCCATGAGAAATACATTATTATAGGTTTTCATAAGTACAACTGACAGTGGATGTGCAAAGAATAGATGAGATAAATGATCTTCACTGTCATAGTTGAGAAAATATTGGTAACCACTTTCTTGAAGATCTTCTAATAAGGCTTCAATTGAAGTACGACCTCTAAGTTGCTCTTTTTGAACCGATGACAAAAAGTTGTACAAATCAGTAGATGATACTCCAATCTCTAGATTCTCGTTTCGAAGAGTCGTCATAATTTGCCAGGGTGGTACATTGTTGTTATGCATTTCAATGATCATTCTCTTCTCTTCATCTGAAAAACACCTTGTACTAGGATGACCTACTAATACGCTTGTGAGATCATGATTGTGCTCCACATATTTTAGAGTCAACTTCCATGACCCATCAACAATTTGTTTCCCTCTCACTTCAAATGGACAATTAACAAGGCGAGAATATGCTTTCTTCTTCCTCTCATCATCTTTCAAATTAACTGTGCTACGATATGTACCCCATCTATCGCAACCAAGAATAACTACATTGCTTCTATTGCATGACCTCTTAATAGTAGCTACAAATCCTTACGCAATGGAAACCTCCTTAACATAGTTCACTAAATCGTCACGACTTAAAAAACACCTCTCAACAAACTCATTGTCAATGATATCATTCTCAACATTCTCATCATTTTCACAATCCATAGTACTAATTTCAAAGAAATTTTGAGAGTCTTGGGTTTGAGAAAGAGTTACCTTTGATTCCGGTTCAGAGATTGAGAGAGTGACTTCTGAGAGATACCTTCGAATCAATATAGGAGATTTGAGAGAGTATCTTCAAATAGTGGAGTGGTTCGTTTTCGAAAGCGGGTTTGGGGTTTGAGGGAAAATAGTTTTGATCAGATGTTTGAGAGGGAGGGGTTTGAGTGAGAGGGGTGTGGAAAGGACTTTGAGGGAGAAGATTTCGAAATCGGAGAGGTTTTGAAGGAGAAGATTTCGAAATCGGGGTTCTAAGGAAGTAGGGTTTCGAAAGGGGTGAGATGGAAACGAAAAATGAGAGGGAAGAGGGGAGCGATTGAACTTATACTTAGTTTCGCGTGATCGATCGATCGCACGATCACAGTGATCGATCGATCGATCTTGGCCTAAACAGACAATCGATCGATCGATCAGATGTGATCGTGCGATCGATCTTGAGATGAGAGGTCGACTGTCAAACTGTCGATCTCTCAGTTAAAATCGATCGCACGATCACAGTGATCGATCGATCGATCTTGGCCTAAACAGACAATCGATCGATCGATCAGATGTGATCGTGCGATCGATCTTGAGATGAGAGGTCGACTGTCAAACTATCGACCTCTTAGTTAAAATCGATCGCACGATCCCATGGAACCGTGCGATCGACTGAATCCCGTGTTATGATCAATCGATCGATTCAAAAATGAACTGTCGGATCGATCGATCGATCGAATACGCCTCAGATTGATCGATCGACCCGAAATGGCGTTGCAGAACCAATCGCACGATTTCGAGTGGAGAGGGCAGAATGGTAATTTCCACTCAATTTTCGAAAATCGATGTCTGCTGGCAAATTTCCGCGGTGTCTATATGGGCACCCATTTTAAAGTTTCCAATTTCTAGTATGAGGAGACCACCGTAATTTAGTTCAAAGAGAAGGCTATTTCTGGCATATTGTTCACATTCATTTCGTATTTTACTGCGTTAAAAAGAGTAGGGAGTACAAAGAAAGAATGTCATAGCGAAGAGCCAATGCATTAGCAACATGTGGCATTTGTTCAACATAGATTATGGGAGAAAACATGATTTGGAGTGTATTTTATAATTTATATTTTATGCTCATTTTTATTTTTATTTATTTTTTATCCACTGTCGGATAGACGAAGTAGGAGGGATGTCACAAATTTTAGAGCTTTTTGTGAAATTTCCTTAAACGGTTTAAATTTTTGAAAGCCAAGAACCACTTTAGGAATTATTTAGGGCTGAAATAGAGTCAGGTCGGATTTTACCTAAATTTCTCGACCTGGACCGACTCAATTCTAACCCAACTGAATTTGACCTGCATTCTGAACCCATTTTAGCTTAATTTTAACCGGATCGGATTAACTTGTAAATTTTCCAACCCGACTCGAACCGAATTTAATGTGAATTTTTGTCTTCTGAACTTGACCCGACCCACTGACCCGACTCATATGACCCGACCCGGATGATTTCTCAAGTCGGGTCATGCAGGTCGAGTCAAAACCCAACCCAAGTTTCACCCCTAGGAAAAAAGAATTATGAGTTTAATTCCCACTCTATCCCATTGGGCTCCTCTCCAAATAGCTACTAGATGTGTAGATAGGGAAGCTTCCACATCCTCCAAAAATTAGTTGCGTGCTCAACTGACCTGCACATTTTGGCCAATAAAAAAATTGTTCGACTACCATTTAAATGGTTTATATTTTAAAAAATGACTTAAAATCTTTAAGATCAGCTTTTAGGATAATTTGTCTGTATTTACATTCAAAAGATGACAGGTACTGAGCACTTCTATCACACCTCTACAGTATTCGTTGGGCTTTCTGCATGTCATCCTCATTGCTCTTCTCAATGAACATAGGTACCAGTGCTTCTCCATCGAATTTCAGATATACATGAGGGTGCATTGAGCCAAAGCAATGGAGAGTTGGAGACCTTGTAAGCCAGGGTTCGAATATCTCGTATGACTGATATCTCGGCTGATAACGTTTTGTGGACCTCTACTTGTAAATGTCTTCTGAATAGTGAAGTACTAAATGGTCCAATTAGCAATGAAGCAGAGTACTCGTTGGAGTTGCTACAAGATTGTTGCAATCTCTCTTCTCATTTGTGTCTGATCGAACACTATCAACCAGCTGAAGAGTGTCGCCCTCAAAGATGACTACTTGGAATTCATAAAGTAGTAAGGTGTGAAGTTTAGTGAGCATTCCCTTCAGTGAAATAGACCAAATGTTGTTTCGAATGGTCTCAAATTACGCCTCCCATCTTATAAACATAGTTTTTTTTTTTTAATGATCAAAGTAATTCTTAAACCACTTGATTAATCTTTAGTGCACGTGAAAGTTTTTCTATCCACATTTTATGTAAGAATTGAACTCAACGCTTCCAATTTCTGAAACAGCTTCTTTCCTTTCATTCCAATTCAATTATGAAAGTGGGTTTTTGGATCAACATACTCCTACAAATTAGCTTTTACAAGACTTAGACGTTGATATTGGATTCAAAGTTTGGGTTGCTGGCACTCCCTCTGGTGAATAAAATAGTCATAGGAATAGTATTAGTTGGTGAAATAGGAATAGAATTTTAAAACGAAATTATATTTTATTTTCCATATATACAGCGCACTCATTAGCCTCAAGACTTTCTTCTTCTTTTTTTCTTAAATTTGTTAATACATATTATTAATTAATTTAACTACGTTTTGACTATTTTTATTTTCTAAATTATGCTCAAATTCAGGTATTTCGTCAAAGTTTGGGTTTTCACTGCACAAGGCCCAATCCAACCTGATTTAAAATTTGGGCCCATTATTTTGAGTTAGAAAATAAGCCCAGCCCTAACCTAGGTCAACTAAAATCCAAGTTTTTTCATTTTTCTCATGCAGCTCGAGTTGGGCTTGGCCCAAGGTTGCACCTCTATTTGTACTAAAGTACTTATGTGCATAACCCAAATTATGGTATAAACTAGTGTGAATCCCAAATGAGGTAATGGATGTCACTTCTATAAAATAATGAAAACCTTTCACTGGTTATTAGAGTTGAAATTCAGGCAAAACAAATTGAATTTTAATAAACTCAATTCAACTCAATAAAAAAATGTTGAATCTAACATGACTCGAACCAAATTGTTAAACCCAACCCGATCCAAATTTCTAACTCAACTCAACCTGAGTTTTGATTCGAATTGTTGGTCTGACTCAAATCTAATGTTATATTAATTTTTTTGAGTGGGTCAAATCAGATTAATTTAGATTTTCTTTCCTTCAAATCAATCCAACCCTAATTTTAAAAATGTAAACCTCAATCCACTTGATTTATTGGGTCGAGTCAATTTCATATATTATTGAATTGATATTTTTTATGATCAAACGTTTGTAGGGCCTCGGGAGATTTGAAGGACTAATTTTTTAAACACATGCATACCTCTCTAGAAAAGACTGTACATTTATCATAATGGAGTCCATATAATTGGATCATATAGCTAGAGAACTTCATAGATAATATAACTCATGAAAGATTTTCAATCCAATCATTACAACTTTTTAAAATAAACCCTAAAGATTAATAATTTTATAACATTCAAATTTTCCAAACTTTTTAATTTATAAAAAACCTTTCATTATCGTACAAATGTGCCACCTCTTAACATCTACATTTGAGCATTTAATTTTGGAGGTGGACAAAGTCAAAAGTGTCGGTGATGTTGGGGGAAATTATTTGTTGCTTACCAAAACAATTAGGCCTACATCTCTATTCATGGAAAATAAGGGGGTCCACACGTTTATGAGAGAACAATGGGGCCCATCAATTGATAGAAACAGCAAAACAAACTTTGATGAAAATCACAGCTGGCCTGATTGTCGCCGTCCGGTGGAGACAGAAACCGGCTCAGTGATATGACCGGCAATCTGAACTCTGTAAAGCATTTTATATGGAAAAAGGTTTGTACATTGTAGTTTGGACTTTGGAAAGGTACTCGTCTTTATAACGGGCCGGCATTGTAGCCGCTTTACATTAAATGATGGATTTTTATTTTATATTTTTAAAATTTAACTCCCATGAGTAAAAGCAACGGTGTACCTATTAGTCGTTGCACCGGTGTAAATATCATTACCCATAATTTATCTTTGTTATTAAAATTTATTATTCTTAATTTTATTTATTTTTGGGGGGTTTGTTGATCACTTGATCCAGAGGGGGGTTGGGGTGGGAGGGTAGTTGGCAGTCTAAAAATGTTTGAATCTCCTTAATGTTATACTGATATGACGCCACACCGACATCCACATCTATCTATCTGGGCGTGTGCGAAAGAGTCCCACACCGCTTAAGATGGGGGAGAGGAGATTTAAGAGGTGAGCCTCTCTCTCATAGTAAGAAGCCTTTTGGACTTGGAAGGTGAGCCGATCTCAAATGCAAAATCGTGTAAGTCAAGTAGGTCCAAAGCAAACAATATCTTGTTCGGGGAGTCGAGTCGTTACAAATGGTATCAGAGCTAGGTTCATTCATCTGCCTGTATTGAATCCTAATGTATAGCCGAGTTGAGGACGGCTCTAGAGCCAAAGGTAAAAATATTGGCCGATACGATATATATATATATATATATATATCGATTTTATATCAGCCCTACAGATATTATATCGCAGATATATCGAAAGATGTATCGGTTGAGATATCGGCCGATATTTCATTTTTTAATTTGAAAAAAAATGAAAATAACAAAATTGATCGATATTCCAAAAAAATCACCTAATTTAAATAATAATAATAATATCATCCTTCCAATATCGGCCAATATTTCGATTTAAAAAAATGACCAGTAAGTTATATATAAAAAATATCCCAATGTTTCTGCAGAATTTTCCTTTGTAGCTGGCTTAGATTTGCATCAAATTTTCTTGAGTTTGGAAACCTTATTTTTTGTTGAAATTTTACATCGCTGGCAGCTAACTTGGGTTCAAAACCGACCAATTATTGGTGATTGAGTATGATTACCAGCTAATGTGTTAAATATGATTAGGAGCAAAAATGGATATGCTTCTCTGTCATTCACGTGGTAATTAATTGATGATTTACGGTAATGACCAGCTAATATGTTAAATATGATTAGAAGCAAAAATGGAAATGCTTCTCTGCCATACACATGGTAATTAATTGGTGATTGATGGTGAATACCTGCTAATATATTAAGTATTATTAGAACCAAACATGGAAATGCTTCTCTGCCATACACATGATAATTAATTGGTGATTTGATGATGATTGCCAGCTAACATGTTAAGTGTGGTTAGCAGCAAAAAAAAATTCTAGGAGACAGTATAAGTTCGCGGATATATCGGCCCAACCAAATTTTGAACTCCTGCCCACACGGCCACACCCACCTACGCATGAAGGAAAGAGTCCAACATCGCCCAGGATGGGGATGTGGAGCCCCTCCTTCTCCCATAGCAAGAGGTCTTTTGGTCTCAGGAAGGTGAGCGGAACTCAAATGTAAAATTGTGCGAGTCAATTAGGCCTAAAGTGGAAAATATCTTGCTAGAGGTACAGGTCGTCACAGTTGATGAATAAATATAAAAAAATGAAGAGAGATTTTGAAAATGATCATATATCAGTCATTCTTAGACTTTTATCTTCAATTGCTAGTTTTAAATAGTTAAAAAGGCAACATCTTTTATAGATTTTTTATACAATGGTCTACCATTTGAATGAAGTTAGATATGATCTTTAAAAATAATTTCGATAGATGGTAAAATAAGGAAAACTCATGTAAGGTGGTTTGCTTATACTAGTGGAAGACTAGAGATCGTCTTAATAAATAAAGTTGCAAAGTTTTGAATTTAAAGTACAAGAAGAAGAGGTTGTTAGATTTTGTAAAGCCTGATGATCAGAGATGTATTGTTGATCTGAACTGCACTATTGCAGGTCGGGTATATAATGGAGGGAAATTTTGTAATTTTCATTTTACGCCTTTGTAAACCCTAATTGGGATAGTATATGATGTCGTTTATGTGAAAAAGAGTGTAGTGAAAACTGTGGCGATAGTAAGAGTCGTCTCTCCTTCAATTTCTTGACTTTGAGTATAGTGGATCAATGTTGAACTCTTGGATATGCTGAAATGGAACCATGTAAATATCTGTGTTGTAGTTTGATTTTCTGTATTGATTTTCTCTCTTCCGTTTTCTTTTCAATATTATTGTTTCTGTGTGATAGAAATGTGTTTCCTCTCAATAAATGTTGAGCAGTAGACCATTGAAAATATAGAGAGAAGGGATAATAGCAAAAACAACCTAAGCTGTGGAGTGGCAAACATTTTGAATTACAACATAGGCAAATGGAAAAGTAGAAATAAAAGTTAATCCTAAATAGATTTGAGAATGATTATTGATGATGATGACGACTCAAGTGAGCATTAAATTGAGATGGATCACAATTCTTGAAATATATTTTATGCAAAATAGTACTTCCTCCGTCTCAAAATAGTTGTCTTATACGCATTTTGAATTGTCTCAAATTACTTGTTCAATTTGTTTATTTTCAGCTCCAAATCGCATTCTCAAGTGATGGAAATATGACATTCTTTTATAAGCTTTGACTTGCTCAAAATAATAAATTATCTAATATCTGAAAAATAATATTTTATAAAACAATCCTTAAGAAATAAAAAATTCTGAAATGAAACAAGTATTTTGAGACGGAGGGAGTAAGATTAATTAGAAGAGAGATATTAAGACCTTGGTGGGAAAATCTACTCCACTTGGCGATTAAACATTAGCTTAATTTTTAGTATCTTTTATTCTTACAACTTAGAGTTCATATAGAAACATAGGCTAAGATATGAAAGAGCTAATACTGTAATTCTTATTGCTTCTGTCAATATGTTTAGAAGAGAAGATTTTCACAAACTTGCGATTCAAATTCTAAACTATTTCTGAATCCATCTTGTTTCTTACTTTTTTTTTATTTATTTTTTATAACCAAAGCTTTTGAAACACTCGACTAATCATAAACTTACATATATTGAGTAAGAGTGGCCCTTTAGAATAGTGTTAGAATCGAAATCAAGACTTCAACTTTCGTAAATGGGTTTGAGATGATCACTCTTACTATTAATCTAACATGATATATAATTTAACAAAACTTCTAATCTATCTTAAAACTTTCAGAGTCAAAGTGTAATCAAATCAAGATATCATTTTTTAAATTAACACTTTGAGAGTGTCGGATCACATATGACTTTTAATGCTGTATGTCTACCTTGCTGCTATTCTTTATAAATTGTGTTGCACGAGGAGATTTTTTTAAAATTTTATTGGTAACTAGTGTGTTTAGGTGAGGAAAAATAATTCTGATAATAGTCAATTCTTTACTTTTTCTCATTAAAAAAAAGGCACTTACTCTTTTCTTTTTGACATGAAGATAGTGTTAACACCTAACACCTTTAAGAACAGAGAAAAAGACTCTAGTGTCGCATCAAAGAAGAAAAATGGCAGAAAAAACAGAACCTGCGTTGAAATCTGGAACCCTCCTCTTTCTCCACTCACTCAAGTCTTCACTTGTTTATTCCAATTTGTTTGGCAGAAAAAAACAGAACCTGCGTTGAAATCTCGAACCCTCCTCTTTCTCCACTTACTCAAGTCTTCACTTGTTTATTCCAATTTGTTTGGCTTTCAGAATCAGATTTCAGATGTTCCTCACCTTCTGAGTTAGTCGTGCAAGATAAGAACTTTCCCATGATCTGCCGTACCTTGAAAAAGTATGTACATTTGTCCAAAGCGAGAAGACTCATCTGTGTTTCCAAAGAACAGTAAATATTACTAGTAGAGATTTTATATGAGTTTTCTACAGTTTTATACACATAAATTAAAAAAAATCTATTGAGAGTTGATTTTTATATAAAAAAAATTAATACAAACTTCTATTTTGGAAGTGTTAACTTAAAATAAATAGAATAAGGATTAAGTCATCAAATTGGACATGTAACACAATAAAAAAAAGTATGTGAAATCATAGGATTCTCCGTAATAAAAAAAATAACCTATTTATTTTTATATCAATAAAATAATGTGTTGGCCAATGTACTTGCAGAACTTAAATATCGTTATGACAATTGAATAGGGATGTAGCTGCACCTAATTCTCACTTACTGTTGTCAATTATGCACTCACTCATCTATATGTTGGAATCATGGACTTAAATATCGGGATCAGCTGGCCAATATCTTGACTGAGAAATTTCTCTATCCTATTTTTTTTTTTTTTTTAAAACCCATCTAACTTGTATAAATATATATGCTGAGGCCTAAAATCTGGAGCCCGATCTGATTATATAAACCTATTAAAAAAATTATATGTCATATATCTAAGTAGGGAAATGAAGTTGGTTATTGCATCTAGTTCTATTTCTTTTAATTTTTAAGATTTTTTTTTTTGCAAAAAACCAACGGGTTAGGTTGGAAACTCACTAAATTACTTATATGTGAATCATATTTCATCTAAACATTCAAATAGAAGATACGTGTTCTCAGTGGTAGAAATCAGCAGACATATTTTTTATTTTGATTATTAGAATCAAATGGCTTCTATTTGAATTTTAGGCAGAAATTCTATGCACATGGAACTCATTCAGTTACCTTTAAATCCAACCGGATGGTTTTTTTTTTTACCAAATAATAAAAAATAAAAAATAGTCAAGTGCAACGTTCGTGGCTAATCACACCTGGATTGAACTCAGTTTGCGTAGTATTATTTTAATAATTAAATAGTAAATAATAAATAAAAACCCAACACTTAGTAGACAAAATTTGCTGTTTATTTTTTTAAGCCAAACACTTCATGCAAAGTACTTACTTTTTGGCTATGGGTTAAAAAAAGGGCCTGGCTGTCATTTTTCTCTCCTTTTTGGCCGATATTACTAATTCTGTTTGTTATATCGGCTGATATTATATATATTTTTAATTTTTTTGAAAAAATATCGGCTTATATTTTTAGCCGATATATCTCGTAATATTGTCAATATCTCCCTTTCCAGGCCGATACATATCCTACATATCAGGGCTTTAAAAAATTCGATACATCTCGACCTATACAATAATGTAGCATGCATGTCTCCACTACTAAGGGTGAGCATCTCTTACTTTTTACTTATTTTTTTTTCTAAAAAATGGAAAAAAAATGATAAGATTGAAAAATTGAGTTTTAAAAAATTTGTACCCAAGTCAGTCACATGGAAAAAAAATATCTTTACTACTAGGCTACCATAGCTTTCGTATTATTTTTTATATCTTCTTATATATACAGTGTTGCACGTGCACAATTCTAACGCTAGAGAAAATAGGTGCACGCGTTGTTTTAGAGCTGGAAAAAGTAGTGTTAGTAGTTCATGAGTTGGAAAAAGTAGTGCATACTGTTATAACGATTAAAAAAAGGGAAGGGATTTGTGCACCCTCTATTTTATTTATAGTGCACTCCTACAATTTTTTTTTTTTTAATTTTGCTCTACACCCACCTTTTCTCCATTTCCATCATTTTTTAGGTGGGGGACAAAATTAGAAAAAATAAGTGGAGGAGTGCACCATGATAAAATAGGAGGTGCACAAATCATTTCCGTTAAAAAAATTGGTTGTGATTCTAAAAAAGTAGTGTGGACAATTTGGTCAAGAAAAAAAAAATCTGACCAACCATAAGAGATATTTTCACCGAATTTCAAAATTTGTGGGCACACTTACTCGAATTCTCAACTTTTGAGATATTTCCCATCAGAATCCCAATCTAATATAATGGTCAGTGGACCCATCATCTTAAATACATGATTGTAAAGTATCATAGAATTAAATTAGAGCAGAATTTTTTTCGGCCATCAGAAATAGATACACCAAAATCGATATCTTGAATGCATTTGATTGTATAGCTATCAATCAATTATTTTTTATCTCAAAGTTTTACGTCAGATAGTACATATCATGTATTTGATATGTTGGGACCACTGACCTACAACATGTCATAATGTCAAAAATCTAATCATGTTGCCATAGGACAATGTGACAAATTCAACATGGTCCTATGAAATTTGATACATATCACTCTTTGGATAAATTGATTTTTTATGCTTTAAAAATTTGACTTTACTCATTCGATGTGATTGTAAATTTACAAATATCATATATAAATAGTACCGACTTTAAAATCTAAGTAGTACTAGACGCAGTGCATTGGTGGAGACCCTAAACTCTGAAAGTAAGTTCAAATGAGAGCCCTATAGCCCATTGATTACATTGAGGGGCCCTTGGCAGTGATCTAGCTGAGCCGAGTCGGCCTCTATATAAACTAAGATTTTTCAATTGAAATCATCAATACAGGCCATATGGCCCCCATATAAAAGTGCCCAAGTTGCACCAGTGCCTAGGGGAGAGTGGGGTACTCATCATGACTACGGAGAAACGTGCTCTCTCGGAACATTGGAGTTGGCTGAGAAGAAGACAGCACTCGTTCGAAGTGCCAAGCACAAGTCACGGGCTAATTTTCATCCTAAGACAACATTAATGGCTTAAACACGGCTACGGGTAATCAAACTCCACTCATCTGCAATTGGAATTTGAAATTCTGTAGCTATTATTCCATCCAAACTCACTCTTGACAATTGGTAGTCTTTGCCATGATCAGTAGATGTAAAAAAGGATAAAAAGATATTTTTGTCTTTTATCTTCTCTGTTTAAGGACATCCAAATAACGAGTTTGTAACTTTTATTATTGAAAAACATAAGTATTTTTAAGGAAGGATATCTAGTAAAAAAGAGTAGCTTATTAGGTGGAGTGACCCAAGTCTAATATAAGTTCCTAAATCTCTTCCTTCACAACTAATGTAGGACTCGTTCAACTGCCCAACAATCTTTCCTTGAATGAGGCTCTTCTGCGGATAGAACGTCGCTGGCCATCTCGTCCGTCTATCCCCTCAGTCCACCTGCGAAAGCTTGAGACTTGACTCTGATACCACTTGTTAAAACAATATATCTTATCCAAAAGGCTAGACCATTAAATGGAGTGACACAAATCCGATATAAGTTCCTAGATCTCTTCCTTCACAACCAACATGGGACTCGTTCAGCCGCCCAACAAGTACTTAAATTAAAAATGAAGAAAACTCTTTGACTTTAAACTTTGAACATAAGATGGCTTCATGTTTCCCTTTGGAATGATATGTTTTCCAGTTGAAGTCGGGATATCGAATTCATTCAATTTTGAAAATTGTTTCTTAGATTTTTCACTGCTGAAAGTTTCACTTTTTAATTTAAAACGGATAAAACTTTCACTCTCATTAAATTGATATTCACCACTAAATTGAATATTAGAGTGTTAGACAGATAGTCAGCCATGAAAATCAATTATCTAAGATCAAACATAAATCCCAACCCTAGATTGATGGGATGACAGACTTGAAGATGCTGATTATCATTTTGCTTCATATCTTCTATTATCATCAGCTTGTTTGTTATGTATTCAATTCAAGAGCAGGGTGCGAGTGCAGAGACCTTGAGGTACAGAGTAGACCTCAAGTTTAATCTCTTGTAACTCAAATCATTTGTGGCTCACAAGAAATTGTTCAATTGGACCACTTCCCAAGTGATTTTCACTTAGACTTGACTTGAAATAAACTTATTGAGCTGAAAAAGTCGACTGAGTTTATGAAAAAATCGAAAGAATTCAGAAAAGCTCGCCAACTTACCTAACTTGAAATCTTATCGAGTTGAGTTGACTCTGATTTGCCCAAGTTGTTTTTCGAGTTTTTAAACAATGGATAAATCATTTCTCCATTTGTCTCTCCTGTCAAGGCCTCAATCCTTTCTAGAATAAAGAAGGTCCCATCCATCCACCTTACTCACATTGTCAAAAAGTTGGACTGTATCAGCGAAGAAGAAACAAGCTGAAATACATATAAAATTGAAGAAAGTAAAGATTTTGAATCATACAAGGATAGCTTAGTAATTTTAATCAACTTCCAATTGTTCAATTCACGTACACAATAAATACTTGCCATTGCATGCCTCACATTTCATGATTTTGCCTGCTCTCTTGAGAGATGGATGTCTCAAAGATGGCAGCCAGAATCACTTCCATCATTCTTCTCATCTTCTGTCTGCAAACTCATCTTTCTCTTGCAGCTGACAGCATCTCCTTAGGAGAATCCCTCTCTGGAAACCAGACAATAATCTCCAAAGGGGGCATGTTTGAACTTGGTTTCTTCAAACCAGGTAAGTCTCACAACTACTACATCGGCATTTGGTACAAGAAGATCAGTTTACAAACTGTAGTTTGGGTGGCCAACAGAGAAGCATCCCTTCCCAACACTAAATCAGAGCTAAAGCTCTTAGAAAATGGCAATCTAGTCCTCCTGAATGGCTCAAAATTACCAATCTGGTCGACGAATTCAACATCCACCATCTCAAACTCTACTGTTGCAGTGCTTCTCGACACTGGAAATTTTGTTTTGAGAGATGGGTCGAATTCCTCTGTCATAATTTGGCAGAGCTTTGATCACCCAACTGATACATGGCTGCCCCAAGGTAAGATTGGGTTGAATACAGTTACTGGTGAAGTCCGGCGCCTTACGTCATGGAGAAGTTCGGATGATCCTTCTCCTGGGCCGTTCTCACTTGAGTTGGACACGAATGGCACCGTTCAGTTTCTACTCAAGTGGTATGGAATCAAACAGTACTGGAGCAGTGGTGTATGGAATGGGCAGTTTTTCAGCTTAATTCCTGAATCTACTGCACTCAATGATCCACGTCTTAGTAGTTTATACAACTTCACCTATGTCACAAATGACAAGGAGAGATTTTTCACATTTTTCATCAAACAAGAATCTTTTATTGTAAGATTTCTTGTGGATTATACCACAGGGAAAATTGAGACATTGACCTGGGTAGAATCTATTCGTAAGTGGATGTTGTACTGGACTCAGCCAAATGATCAGTGTGATGTCTATTCTCTTTGTGGCGCATTTGGCAGTTGCAATGCTAAAACCTTGCCATTCTGTTCATGTTTGACGGGTTTTGAACCAAGATCTCCAAGAGACTGGAGCTTAAGTGCCTGGTCTGGTGGTTGTGTGAGAAGAACCCCTTTGCAATGTTCTAAAAATAGACCTTCTGCTGGACACAACGATGGTTTCTTAGCGATGCCTAACGTGCGGTTACCAATTAATCCAGTTTCATTGATGGTTAATAGTGTTCACGAATGCCAATTAGCTTGCTTGAGCAATTGTTCTTGTACTGCCTATGCTTTTGACAGAAAGTGCTTGATATGGTTTGGAGACCTCGTGAATCTGCGGCAACTACCCGATGTCATGAGTGAAGGAGCTGGAGATCTATACCTCCGTCTTGCGGCGTCTGAGCTACCACATTCTCCAAGCAGTCGAGGAAAGATAATTATTGCTTCTATCTGCTTAACAATTTCTGCTTTAGCAGTTTTTGTCCTTATTTTTGTGATCTGCAGGAGAACAAAGTCGATGCAAATGATTAAGACCTCTAAACAAGATCACGGTGGTTTGGTGTCATTTAGCTATAGTGATTTAAAGACTGCAACCATGAATTTCTCTGAAAGACTGGGGTGTGGAAGTTTTGGTCCAGTCTTCAAAGGCGCATTGCCCAATTCAACTATCATAGCTGTGAAGAAACTTGAACGGATCGGACAAGGGGAGAAGCAATTCCGAATGGAAGTGAGTACTATTGGCATGATTCAGCATGTCAATCTCGTGCGCCTTCTTGGGTTCTGCTCTGAAGGCAGTGAAAAATTGCTTGTTTATGACTTCATGCCAAATGGGTCGTTAGATTCTCATTTGTTTGCAAAGAAGTCAGTGGTTCTGGACTGGAAAAAAAGATACCACATTGCATTTGGGATAGCCAAAGGACTAGATTACCTCCATGAGAAATGTAGAAATTGCATAATTCATTGTGACATCAAGCCTGAAAATATACTTCTCGATGCAGAATTCTCTCCCAAAGTGGCAGATTTTGGTATGGCAAAGCTTCTGGGGCATGAATTCAGCAAGGTCCTGACCACCATGAGGGGTACCATAGGCTATCTTGCACCAGAATGGATTTCAGGCCTACCCATAACTCCGAAGGCCGATGTTTACAGTTACGGGATGATGCTTCTTGAGATTATATCGGGCAGTAGAAACACAAACCAACCTGAGGAAGGGAGTTTTGTGTCTTTCCCTGTCTTGGCTGCCACCAAACTCAATCAAGGTGATGTTCTCAGCATATTGGACAAAAAATTGGAGGGTAATGCCAACATGGATGAGGTTGATAGAGCTTGCAGAGTAGCTTGTTGGTGCATTCAGGAACAAGACTCTTCTCGACCATCAATGGGGCAGATTGTTCAAATTCTATCCGGTGCTGTACAGATTGACATTCCCCCTATTCCGATGTATCTCCAACGTTTTTTCGAGGAGTCATCGTCGTCGGTATTCCCCTCAATTCCATCAACACACAGAGGGACTCCGATGGGGCATGGTGAATCCAACTAGTTCTTAGATCATGGATAATTTTCTGTTTTCATAATTTATTTAGTCTGTGTCTTTCTGAATTTTCCTTTTCTAGGTCAGGTGTTGTTGATGTATTATTTGCCTTGGTAGTCAATGTTGCTAAAGAAAAAACTAGTAATGGTGCTACATATCATATTCTCTTCCTAGAGTCGGCATTATCATTATGTAATGAAGGAGTTTCCAAGTTAGAGTAATGTTTCAGGGTCTAATATTTTGACTAATTTGGTTCTTAACCTCTTTCTTAATAGCTAATAGCATATTAAACAGCATCTTACTGTAAGGAGGATTTATAAAATGCACAGCAAAGGCAATTGCATGATTGAACAGTACAGTAGTACATATGCAAACATCTTTCACTAAGAAATCTTGATTGCTTATTTTGTTGTTCTTTTTTCAATTGATATGGATCTTTGGTTTGTTCTGATCTCGATCCTCGATATGCTCGATTTTAAACTTGACTCAATCAAACTCAGTAGACTTGACTCAACAAAACTGAGTGATCTCTGGCAAAGACTTGGTCAAAAGTCTTGATTTGGTGCTTGTTCCATTTGATTTGAGCCTCAACTTTAGGGTCTATGAACTCATCAGTTAAATATTATTATGCTAACCTCTTCTAGTCGAATGATGGGTAAGGTCAATCTTAGCATAATTTATAGTTAGATTAACCTAGTTCTTATATAGGTGCTCACTTTTCGCAATGTAAAATCCTTGTACAATAAATTGTAATGATTCGAACATCACCTATACACAAAGGACTAAGTTACCCATTTCCTTAAAATACAAAATAAAGGGTCATAAAGTCTACTTTATGAGTGGAAGAACCTCAGCCAGTGCTAATGTTGGAGAATGACCCAGCTGCCTTGCTGGCGTTACAGTTGATGCATTTGGCCAATGTTGATCCACCATTAGTGTTGCAATTACCACGTGTCATAAGTATCGCAGAAGAAATAGATATTCTTTTTAGTCCATGAGTTGGCAAAGATCGATTCACCATTGGCGCACGGGCAACACATGCATCATAAGCGTCATAGAATATGGACTTCATCAAGAGTGATCTTTATTTGTTCCCTTCTGATGTCAAGCCGCTCTTATGAAGATTTCCTGCTTCAAGCCTCCTCTATTGAGGTCATATATTCGAGATATTAGTCGAATTAAAATGTCTTATGTTCAAATAGATGTAAGACTCCTAAACACTATAGTCATAAAAAAAATAATCTCATTAACAACAATAATTTCATCCAAGATTTGCCTAGCCCATAGTGTCTCATTAATCACTTCTCCTGATGCCACATTGAGTTTCTTCTCTAGGACCTTAGTCAAGCCCCTTGTGTCTCACCGAATAATTTGTAATTTTCTCCTTAGATTAATTTTAAGGCTTCCTACCCAATCCATCACCAGCTGTAAATTAAGAATTACACTGATTATTCAGCACCATATTTTACCACTAAAGATGTAACAAATCAAAAGATATTAGTAACTTTGAGATATACTATTCATTGAATGCGTGGTTAGAAAATTCTTTTGGTTGAGCTATTTTAAGGGTCACTGGTCAATAATTGGGTGAACTTACCCAATGTCAGAGATAAGGAGTGTGAGTTTTCTTAAGTGTTCACAACATTAGAAGGCTCACCTGAGTGACTGAGTCAAATAAACCCGGCAAGTTGAGGCCATATAAAAAACGATCACTAATCAACTGAGTCCTGTTAAGTTGAATTCTTAATTATCCAAGCCAATCTGAACAGGACCTTGCCCTGCCTCTTGCTTTCTTGCGTCCATATTCAAGAGTTGGGAGTCAGATCAAATAGAGTCATGAGCACCAGATCTTGGAGTAGATGACAATGAGGCTTCAGGAGTTGGTCTTCTTGATGCTTTACCCAAACCAAAGCCCAAAAGAAATGGCTATGGATCAAACCAGCGAGGCCTCTGTGTTACCCATCTGCCCCTGTTGCATTCAAGAGAGATGGAAGGACCGGAGGAAAGTTGGTTTTATGCTTTATAGAGCCTGATCATCTGAGATGTATTATTAGTCTAACTTGCACAATTGTAATAAGAGATCATCTATAATAAAGGTTGACTCTTCTTCGTTTTTGTCTTTGAGCATAGTGGATCAGTGTTGGACTCATGGACGTATTGAAAGAGAATCACGTGAACCTTTTTGTTATGATTTACTTCTTTTTGTTGATTTCCCTTTTTTGTTTTTGACATTGTTGTTTATATAGTAAAAAAGGTGACGTTAATTATCCAAGCCAATCTGAACAGGAACTTGCCCTGCCTCTTGCTTTCTTGCGTCCATATTCAAGAGTTGGGACTCAGATCAAATAGAGTCATGAGCACCAGATCTTGGAGTAGATGACAATGAGGCTTCAGGAGTTGGTCTTCTTGATGCTTTACCAAAACCAAAGCCCAAAAGAAATGGCTATGGATCAAACCAGCAAGGCCTCATTGCTCCTTGTGTTACCCATCTGCCCCTGGTGCATTCAAGAGAGATGGAAGGACAAGAGGAAAGTTGGTTTTAGGTTTTGTGGAGCCTGATGATTCGAAATGTATTGCTAGTCTAATTTACACTATCGTAACAAGAGATCATATGCAATGAAGGTTGGCTCTTCTTCATTTTTGCCTTTAAACATACTGGATCAGTGTTGGACTCGTGAACGTGTCGAAAGAGAATCACGTAAACTTTTTTTGTTATGGTTTGCTTATTTTTGTTGATTTTTCTTTTATATTTTTGGACATTGTTGTTTGTATATTCAAGAAGGTGACGTTAATAGATGCTGTCTTGAGAGCTCCAATCAAATTTTGTTTGATTTTATTGTGATTGTTCTATGTTGTAATTGATTTTTTTTTTCTATTGCTGCTGTAAGCTTCAAATAAATCAATCCCACAACTCACCTGAAACTTAAATATAATACATTTTGTTCAAAATTTTCAAATAATTATGTTTGATTATCATGGAGGTTGGAGGATCTTATGAAATTTTTCATGCATCTTCCCTCCTGATATGTAATATTTTGGCTTGGAAAAATATTAGGTCAAGCAAGTTGATTCCAAGTCCTATAAATAAAGGTTTAATGACGATGATGATTGCTATATTATTAATGCATGAGGGTTGGTTTGACGGTTAAGAATCCCAATAAGTTTTGGAAGGTTTTAGGTTCAAGTCCCATTCTCAATATATACGGGTCACTCTCCCTAATTTCATTTGGTGTGTGAAAAGAGAGATTTGCACATGTTTCAAAGACTTAGTTAGATGCTCTCTAAGATCTGGATACCTTGATTGTTATATTATTTATTCAACAAATACAATATAATACTTCATCTTATTTATAAAATAATATGAAGCCATTTGAAGTGTAGGGATAAAACTTCAATGATGATAATTAAGATGATGATATTAGTTATTCAATATAAAAAGCTAAATGATTCCAGTCAATGATAATAAAAGTGAATTTTCTTAAGATATTATATACTCTCTCTGTCCCAAATTAGTTGTCTTATATGGATTTTGGAATTATTCTAAAATAGTTGTTTCATTTATATTGGAGTAGTATAAAGTATGTTGAAAATGGATAAGATCACATGGAGTGCTAGTCTTATATATAGAGTTCCTTAAAAAATACAAATATTTCAAATGAGACAAGTAAAATAGGACGGAGGGAGTACTAATTTATAATTTGCTCAATTCCAATTAAAAGGAAAGAAATCCTTAGATCATGGGAAACATATGATCCCTATTATCTGATCTAAAATTTATAGATCAACATGTAAATAATTTCCAAGGGGTCCATTTCTCCATTCTTTTGATTCTCTTTTTGTTCATTTAAAACCCCACAGAATTAAAACTAAAAGGCAAAAAAGATTTCATATCTTTCTTTCAATAGATATTTTATATTCTATTATCCGCTGTGTTGCAATTAAGAAACCAATGCTGTTAGATCTATTCTACGTGGTCTCTATTGTGAAATATGTGGATGTTTGGTATTTTTTCACTTTATTGGAGAAAAAACAACATGAAATAATAGCAAGATAAAAAAATATATAAAAAATATGAAAATTAGTGAAAATTAAATAATATATAAATATTTTTTAAAGTATTTAAAAAAAAGTACAGTGCTACACTGGCAAAGTCTAAGGAACATAAATGAAGGGCCCTCATTTCTTGTAAGGTTAAATTTGAAAATGAAAATGACATACAATGGAATGGGAAAAAGCTGACCTGCTCCGGCCAACATGAGCTGGATATGACCAACTCAGGTTGGACCACTAAGGGTTCAACAAAGGATTTAGTAGAAGATCTGAATTAATGTGAAAAACTAACACCACTTAAAAAATATTTGTAAAATTTACTCTAGTTAATCAATAATTGGTTAGGAATCAAAGGAGTTGGAGTGAACTCTAGGAATCCGTCTCAGAAAGCAGGAGTTATGGGTTTGATTGTATCTCCACTCCAAAAGACCACTCTCTATAGAGTTACCTAGTGTGCGTAGGTAAAGAGGCTTACACATGGCCTAAAGATTAATCGAGTTCTCAAAAAGACCTAGAACTTTGGTGATAAAAAAATAATAATTAGCTAGATTTTAAAAGAAGAAAAGTTAAAAAAAAAGGGAGAAACCTCGAGTACAACCTTACTAAACCCCCCTTCAAGTGACATCCCGTACCTCTGTAGGATATCCACCTGGTTACTCCTCGGTGACTCAAACTCACACCATCCCACTTCCTGAGGTTAAATGTTATCAGTTGATCTATCCCGTGTACGAAAATATTCATGACTTTAATAAAACAATTTGACTTAGTATTGGAAAAAACCACCTAGAATCTGTGTGGAATCCAACGTGGTGACATGTTGAAGACAGCTATGTTGGCCACTTTAGGATTAGCTATGTGACATAGGTCGTCAACAATAAGATCCATGAGTGATATTTAAAAAGCCAATTTTAAAGAGGCCTTTCCTAATCTTACTGTTTATCAAAGGAAAGAACACTATCATAAGCAAGTGTATGAATTTAATTTAAAATCACACTATGTGATAGTAAATTAATGTCAAATATAAAGTGAAGTAGCTCAAGCAATGAATTTTAGGAGAGAATCTATAGTAGGGATTGAATTTAACTTGTGAGAGTTGATTTGACGGTCAAGAACTTCAATACGTTAAGAGAGATTCTGGATTTAAGTTACACTCTCAATAAGAAATTACGGTCTTTCATTTCTTGTAAGGTTAACCAATCATGGATTTCAAAGATTAAAATTCAAAATTGGTATGGGCATTTCTCAGTTTTAACGCGAATGACGAGTTGAGAGTTTTGAGTGTGCAAAAATGAGCACACTTGCAAATTCTAACGTGGCTTGAACTCAGATTAAATTTGAAGAATCTTCTGATGACTAAAATTGGATTGTGGAATCCGATTTTCAATTAGATAACGAGAAAAATGCACTAATTGAAATTTCAATTCAAAATACAATTACGACTCCAATAACTCTAATAAAAAAATCAATTCAACACAATAATAAATTAAATTTAAAAGGAAACTAGAACTCACAAAACCTATAAGATAAAAGCTGCAAGCTTTGAAAATTCTTATAATAAATTTTGACTTACAATCTTTGGCCAAAATAATAGATTTTTAGGCCTTATTACAATCAAAAGAAATAAGATAATTCGAAAAAAAAAAAAAAACAAATTACCAAATTAATTTGGTAACTTCGGCCAATTCCACCTTCTGCTGCCCCTTGCTTCACTTATCCTTCTCTTCTTTCTCCGATTGCACAAGGTTTCCCAACAGTACTGCTGATTTCTCTGCACAAAACCCGCAGCACCGCTGATCCAGTGCTGGGTTTTCTTTCCAAAACTTTCTTCTTTCCTTCCATTTTCACTGCACCATCTTATCTTCTTCTTTTATCTCTCTTGCCTTCGGTGCAGTTTCTCGGTTTACGAAACTGAGTGGGCTCTCACCTCAAAACTGGGCCAGGTCTGATTGGGTAATCGATAGCTACACCTATAATCCTTTATATAATTTAAAATTAGTGAAAAATTCATTTTAGGCATCGGACACCTCTTTTTCTTCTTCTGATGGTACAGTCAGTAATTTTTTTTTTTTTTACTTTTAAAATTATTTTTTAATTACTATGTATTTTTAAAATTTCTTAAATTAAATATCCGGACTAATTTCGATAGCCTGATAAAAATACTTTAAGAATTTAAGGTCTTTTAGCACTCCCAAATGTTTAAAACAATGTGTTTTACAAATAAGGGTATCCCTTGACTGTGTGAAAAATATATTTAGGAGTGTCAAAAGACCTTGAAGTCTTAAAGTATTTTTATCAGGTTATCATAATTAGTCTGAATATTCAATTTGAGAAATTTTGGAAATACACAGTGCTTAAAAAATAATTTTAAAGTTTTAAAGGAGATATCGACAACATAGACAGTTATTTTTTAAATAATGTGTATTTCCAAAATTTCGTAAATTGAATATCCGGACTAATTACGATAGTCTGATAAAAATACTTTAAGAATTTAAGGTCTTTTGACACTCTCAAATGCTTAAAATACAGTGTTTTACAAATAGGGGATCCCTTGGCTGTGTGGAAAATATATTTGGGAGTGTCAAAAGACCTTGAATTCTTAAAATATTTTTATCAAACTATCGTAATTAGTCCGGATATTCAATTTAAGAAATTTTGAAAATACACCGTACTTAAAAAATAGCTGTCTATATTGTCAATATCTCCTTTAAAATTTTAAAATTATTTTTTAAGCACTGTGCATTTTCAAAATTTCTCAAATTGAATATCCGGATTAATTATGATAACCTGATAAAAATACTTTAAGACTTTAAGGTCTTTTGACACTCTCAAATATATTTTCCACACAGCTAAGGGATACTCTTATTTGTAAAACACTGTGTTTTAAGCATTTGGGAGTGTCAAAAGACCTTGAATTCTTAAAGTATTTTTATCAGACTATTGAAATTAATCCGGATATTTAATTTGAGAAATTTTAAAAATACACAGTGCTTAAACGGGGGTGTCCGAATTGGCTGCCTTCATTTTATCTAAAAGAATGGAAAGAGGCAATAAAGAGGGATGACAAAATGGATATTTTAGTGAGTAAAAGTGTTGTTACACCAATTGGATAATTGGGTAGAGTAGTTAGGTAATTTAGTATTTAATTGGGTAATGGGTTAGATAATTTAATTTGATAATTTAATTGGGTATTTTGACCCACATGCATGCTGAGGCGGAGATTGAAGATGGGCCTATAGGATTGGTCCAAATGAATTGAGAGCTCCTGATGAATCCGATGCTTGCATCATTGCTCCATTACAACACCTTCTAATACAAAATTACAAATTGATATACTGTCATACTTCCATAATTTCTCTTTTGAGAGGGAGAAACAGGAAAATAATGAAGTAAAAATGGTGATGAGAGTGATAAAAATGAGAAACTGTGGTTCAATAGTTATAAATTAAATGAGTTGTGGATCTGCAATAAAAGATATTTTTATATGAAGCCTAGTTGATGTGAACATAAAACAGGAAACTGATTTAAAATCAGAGTTTTCAAATACTTCTGTATAAATTTGAACAACTACTGTATAAGTTCGGGTCTAGTTATTATGGGTTTTTTTTTATTTGCAAGGTTTTAAAAAATTGTATAAATTAATGATAATTTCTATTGTGTCCAAAGATCAGAAAAATCCTCGTCTTGGATGAAAAAGATGACTAATTGGTTTTAAAAATTAAACTTAAAAATATTACAAAAATAGTTTCATTTTAAATTATGAGTCAAAACTAAAATGAGATTTTTTTTTTCAAAGTTTTAAAGAGTGGAGGGAAGTAAGGGATGGATGAAAAAAATGGTGGTCTGCACGACGATTTTCTTTACTTTTAAAAGCCTGAACTAATAACTATTAAAAAATAGTATTTCATTATAAATTGTGAGTCACAGTCAAAATGGGATTATTTTTTTCTAATAAAGGATGGAGAAGGTAGGGATTGTATGATAAAAAAAGGCCCATTTGGACCAAAAGGTGGTCTGCATGATGATTTTATTTGGGCTTGATTTGGTTGGAAAATAATTAACCAACTAAAGCACTAGAAAGCCTTAACCAAATCTGGAATGGGTCAAACCAATTAGGGTAAGTTGGCACTAACTAAAGCACCCTCCAGGATTCTTAGAAGTTTCTCATTTTCTTTCTTCCACGTTTTAGTCTATAATTTTGGGGCTAACTTCTCGATATGGGGACTTGGGTCATAAAAAATGAAATGATTTTAGTAACATACAATGTAGATGGATCAATACCCAAAATTCTTTTTCATATGAACCCTTAATTAGGTGTTGAGAAGAAATATCCTTTCTACTGCACAGAAAAATAGAAGGGAGAAAAATCAACATAAATAATCAAACTACAACACAGAGATTTACGTGATTCTATTTCAATGATTCCACGGGTTAGACACTAATCCACTATGTTTAAAGGTAAAAAATTGAAGGAAAGACGACTCTTACTCTCGTTACAATTTTTGCTCATCTCTCTCTCATGAAAAAAACAACATTATATAGTGCCATGATAAGGGTTTACATAAGGCACAATGTGAAAATTACAAAATTGCACTCCAATAAATTTTGAGCTCAACCTACAATAGTGCAAATCGAAGATCGGGCTCTATAGAACCTAACATTAACTGAATGTTTAGCAATCCATCTAAGTTTCATCACCAACTAATGTGCCTGAAGACAACAAAATTTCTCAATTTATTTAATTAGAATATAACTATGAGAATTATATAAAGAAAAAATTCATTGAGAAAGGAGTTGAGAAGCTTTCTCTTGAATAATTTAATTTATGTTTATACAAGTAAGTATGGTGTTGAAAATATAAGAACACATCAACACAATCCATTTAATCATCAAATCTAGAGTCCTAAGATTTTAAATAATGACCGATACAATATGCATTGGTGATATGGATTGAAACCTTTGATGTGCTACTAACTTTGCCTATATATCTAATTTCAATTTTAAATATGAAAGTAACTTAGCAATAAAAGTCGATACGATCCCTGATAAAAGGTTTAAGAAACCATGTATATAATTGAAATGGACCTGTAATATCTCAAATCAAGTAAGTTAAGCTCTATATTTGTAAATGGGTTGGATACTTAACTCAAATCTTATTTTTTTTAGTTCAAGATAAGGTTAAGTTAGATGGTCAAGTCAAACCCAATTTGAAATATAAGTTAAGTATTGGTTTGATCAAATACAAGTTGGGTTGCGGGATAGATGGGTTTAGGCTAAGTTGGTTGGGTTCAAAATAGATTGAAGAGTAGAGTAAGTATTTTCTACATTAATCAATTTCACATTTTCACAACATATAATAAAAATTAATTTTACAAAAATGTAAACAAAATATACTTTCCTAGATTTTTTTTTTATAAAATTAACTCCATAAAAAAACATGTATTATATGCAAACAATCTATTATAAAAAGTTGAGTTGAAATTCAAAGGGGTTAGGGTTTTAGGAACCCGCTTCAAGAAATGAGAGTTTTGAATTCAATTTACACTTCTCCCCTAAAGGCCACTCACCGTAGAGTTATCTGAAGTGTGTGAGCTAGGGCTGAAATTCGGGTCGGATTTCAATAAATCCAACTTAACCCATGTTAATTATTATTGAACCCAACCCAACCCGACCTGAATTGTTGACCCGATTTACTTTAACCAACCCAAATTCCTGACTCGACTCAACTAGAGTGCTGTTTTATAACTTGGTGTACTCTGGTCGGGTCGGGTTGCTTTTAAATTTCTCAACCCGACTCGACTCAAATTTCATGTGGGTTTATTTTTTTCCAGCCCGACCCGACCCGAGATATACAAAAACATAACCCAAGCCCATTGATTTCTCGGGTCGGGTCATACGGGTCAAGTTAAAAGCCGACCCAAGTTTCTTCCCTGTGTGAGCAGAGACTTGTACACATCTCAAAGATTAGTTGAACGCTGTAAAAGACGTGGACACCTTGATAATGAGAAAATGAAAAATAAAAGGTTGAGTTGATGGTCAACAAACTTTGGTATAATACTAAAAATGTGATAGATTCATTGATGGTGGAGGGAGTTTGGGTCATTTGCAAAAAATAGGCAGGCTAAATTATGAGGGGTGTGGCTTGCATTTCGGTGAAGTTTGCATGATGACTTTGTCAAGTACCCTTCTCTCTCGGTGTCCCTATTTCTCATCGTGTCTTCCATTCCTCAAATTCCATTCTTAGAGGAATATTAACACCTCCCTCCATTACACATTTCCTGTGGTTTTTTCAGAGGTATCTCTCTCTCTTCCTCTCTCTCTCTTCTCTCCTCTATCTGTGACTGCAAATTTATGTTTTTTAAGATTAAGTTTGGAGCCATGATTTGAAGTTTTGTTCATGTAATTGTATGGATATTCTTTTTTCTTCTTCTTTATTTATGATTTTTAGATTAAATTTTAAGCAAGAGATTTGAAATTTCCATTCTTAATTGTATGAGGTGTAGTTCAATTAGTTGCCTTTTACCTCAGAAAACTGAGAGGTTGCAGGTTCGAACCTCCATAGCCTAATCCTTGGTGTGCACTAAAGATAGTAGGACTTATCCATGAGGATTTTAGGTTGAATATCCGTGATTTCATACACGTGAACAACTTTTCTTCTCTTTTTGTTTTTTTTTTTCAAATTTATTATTTGTACCTTTCTCATCTTCGTCACCCATGTTTGTCCATTTCAAGAACTCTTGATTTTGTAGCTTTTATTTGTACAATTTTATTATTGATACGAGTGTCTTAAATATAATAATTACAGATATTCAACGGAAGTCATAATTTGGATAGGTGACTTGTGGTGGGTAATGGTTTCATCATATTAAATGTAAATTTGAAAATTATTTTTAAAAATTTGAAATTAAAAGTGATTGTTCGTCAACCGATTTAAATGTATTAAAATTAATCATAGTTATTTAAATTTGATGACTAGAATTATTGTTTGATTCTAAATTTTGATTTAGAGTACTCTAGAATTCTAGATTCAACATAATAAGATCCACTATAACATCATATATTAATGTATTTTCTGTTCCTTTAATAAATTTTCTATATTACGATAACCTATCTATTAAATATAACTAATACTAATAACTAATATATCTGTATTATATCTAACAAACAATCATGTATGGATGTAACTATGTAAGTAATTATATAATTTTTTTTATTTCTATATGGTCATTGGTAGCATTTTCATATTACATACGGTACTACTACAGTAAGCAACCAATTTAATATATTATATTATATTTTTTGTACATAGAAAATACTATTATAGTTAAATCTTAAATAATTATGATACACAACCTGTAGTAATTCTATTGTTATTATATTATAATATTACTATCCGGCAAACATGCAGCTATAGATGACATACATATATATTCAGCTTTCAAAATATTTTGTATTTTTCAAAAATATAAAATTAATTATTCATGAGAAATAATCTCAAACAAACATCTTTATGATAAGGTGTCGATTGTTGAGAAATAAGACCCAATATTGTTATAATTAACATTTCACATATGATTATAGTAGTTTGTGAATTATACTGACATATATCATTATATTTTGTAAATCATTTATTTAATTTATGGTAGAAAAAAATATCAAGAGTTAAATATTCTTTTTTTTACTAAGGTGTCGAGGTCTATTAAAGCACCCGACTAATCTTAGGGGTATCCGCAAGTCTCTTCATCCACACACCGGATAACTCTATAAGAAGTGGCCCTAACCCTATTCCATGATGATGGATGAATCAACCCATGATCATTAGTGTTGCTAAAATCTAATAAATCAGTGATTAAGGTTTAAATTTGCCTGCTGATTTGTTGGTTCTTGTCTTTGCAATTTGATTTAATTGAGCTGATTGAAATGCAGGATTTGGAGCGGGTGACTTCTGCTGTGCTCTACTATGAGAGCTTGAATCCCTCTGTTAATCAAGGAAAGGAGCTCTCAAGCAGAAGTCATGAGTGACCACATGTCTGGACCTCTGGCAAGACCCGGTAATTAGATTGGAATTTAATGAATTTTTTTTAATTTATTATTCTATTTAAAATTTTAAATTCATGTGTTTGTTCTTTTATTTATTTTAAGACTATATTATAGTAGTAACAACAAAACAAACAAAATACACTCTGGGCCTTTTGTCCGCAACATGGGCTTTTATGGGCTTCAACATCGTGATGCTTGAAATGGGCCAATTAGGCTAAACCAACATTACAATATTGGGGGACAGACATGATGACTCTGTAAACCAACTTATGATAATTGGAGGAGAAGGATGTATTTAAACAAGTCCAAAAGAAGGCCCAAGTCCAATAGATCAAGTTTGGATTGTGCAAAGCCGAGCAATGGTGACGGTCCTCAACGTTCAAGCCCTGGCCCATCATTTAACAAGCTCGTGAAATCATTTTCTAGATTAGTTTACATTAATTAATATCCACGCTTAAGTCTTATTATCATTTTAATTGTCTATTAGTGGCAAGTTGTTCAATTTCAAGAGAGTTACACGAGGTGAAGGCTGCTAACCTGGACTACATGTGGATTGAGTTTTAACTTAAAATTCAATTTCTAGCCACTTTATCTTAGTGGTCACAACCACCTAGCATCCTTGAAAATCAACAAGATAAGGATGGATAATGACTTTGACCACTAAAGTGAAGAAACTATAAATAGAATTTTGAACTCAAATTTGGTCTACTTGTAGCTCATCATATCTAATTTCAATTTGAATGGTATAATTTTTAACAGGTCTCAAACAGGTTAGCTTGGCTTTGTATTTTTCCAAACGTGTAGGCTTGGGCTTGAACTATGAAAAGTAAGATGGGCTTAAAATGGGCTTCGGATTCTATACATATACGGCTCGAGCTTCCATAGAGCATAGTTTGGTCCAAACCTGTTCTGTGACCACCCTTGCATTTTATTCTATTCTATTTCAAGGGTTAGGAGTGAGAGTTTATTGAGATTGACAATTAAGAAAATCTTTGGAGTTTCTTTTAGTTTGAGAACACAATACATCCATCACCGATTTTGGTTAAAAGAATATGAAGCATTTAAATGAGTGGTGGGTGTGATCGACTTTACCATATTGTCGGCAGTATATGAACGGTCACTCATTAAGTAAATGAGTTAAGATTTTTGAGTTCCTATGAAAACTCTCTCATTTGGGAGAGAAGCTTTTGTATGACAAGAATATTTATTGTTGGTGTCATCAATGTTAGAAATAAAATATGCAAATCACACAAATCAAACACACCATGCAAGAGAAAAACAGGATTTTATATGGTTCAACAATATTGCCTACATTCACAGAGCGTGATGATTTCACTAAGATGAAGTTCCTAGACAGGTTACAAGGATTACACTAACCTTGCCCATTTCTTTTTCTCTCCATTCACAGCTCAAGAAAATCCTAAGAGAAAAGAACCTTATATACTCGTGCCTTAACACAGACTGGGCCCAGTGGGCCTGGGCCCAACAGACAGTCCAAGCTCAAAAAGACTTTAAGCCACAAACCCAACAATCAACCATAACAAGAGCAGGAGAATGATGTGAATACGTCTAAAAGTACTTGAGAATAAATAATTTATCCTTTAGAGAGATCTTTTAGCCAAGTTATAAATCCTTTAGGTCCTTGCTTGAATCATAGAGTCAATATTTGATTTCAATTTTCAGTAAAACCTCATATATGGTGAAACAAGGGTAGGATTATCAATGGGATTCTTGTGAACAAAGAATTGGAGCATGAGTCATGTATGAGCCATTTAGGTTCTTCTTGGATTTGATGGACATGTGTGGAGTGGATTCTACACTACCATGTAAGATTGAAGTCATTTGATTTCAGCTTGTTTATTTTCAACTGTGATGCCACAGCTGTAGAAACTACTTGCAAGGTCATTCCAAAGCTCCTATTGCAACAACTAGTGTTCATGTGTTCCTTTCTTTTCTTTTCTTTTTAATCTTTTTCTTCATTTCAGCTAGTTGTTTTCTTTTCTATACTTGTTTACAGGAGCTGATGTTGATGAGGATGGAAATACTACCATGGGATCTTTGAAGAAGAAAGCATTGAATGCCTCCTCAAAGTTCAGGCAGTCATTGACAAAGAAGGGTAGGAGAAATAGCAGAGTTTTCTCTATTTCTTTTGAGGAAGAACATGATGCTGAAGAATTGCGGGCTGTTGATGCATTCCGTCAAGCACTTATCTTGGATGAATTACTTCCTTCGAAGCATGATGATTCTAACTTGATGCTTAGGTTATTATGATTTTTTTTTTTTTTTGTTTACTTTGTCTCATCTAAATATGTTCATGTGAATGGGATTTGTAAATGATAGAATGGAATTGAAATTGTATGCATATAGAGACAATTTTTTTTTTTTTTTTTGTTGAAATTACTGCAATGTAGGTCTCCAATGGAGTATCTAACAAATGTCACTCATGCTATTCTAATGGGTTTACTTGCATTTTAATCACTTGTTGCAGATTTTTGAAGGCTAGGAAGTTTGACATTGAGAAAACAAAGCAAATGTGGGGTGATATGCTTAATTGGAGAAAGGAGTTCGGTGCTGACACAATTAATGGAGGTAAGTTAATTCTAGACAGTTCATTGCTCATGTCTTGTTTTTATTTTTGTATGCTACTACTCTTATTTGGGATAATAACCAGTTCTTATTATCAAAGTTAAGCTGACCTTCAGATGGAGATTTCCAATAGGGTAGGTGAGGGGAATTATGTGACCCACTTGAATAGCATGAAAGCCAATCCCTGCAAAAATCAGATTTCTACATATTCCATGGTTAAACTAATACAGACAAAAAGGGGTTCAAAGTAGATCCATCATAAAACTCTACTTCAACCTGTACACTTTCTGTGTGCACTTCTTCTTTACTATTCTCATATTAATTCCCTCAACACCTTATCATAGGCCAATTGTTAGAGATCTTTCATATTCCATTTCCATTTATATGGCCAATTGTTTGTTTTAATTTCGTATTCTTCTTTCCATTTTTTAAGGATTTTGAATTCCAAGAAATAAATGAAGTCATGCAACACTACCCCCAAGGTCATCATGGAGTGGACATGGACGGCAGGCCAGTTTACATCGAGTTGTTGGGGAAAGTTGATTCGAACAAATTGATGCAAGTTACAACCATGGACCGTTATGTTAAATACCATGTGCAGGAGTTCGAGAGGACTTTTGCGGTCAAGTTTCCAGCTTGTTCACTTGCAGCCAAACGACATATCGATCAAAGCACGACAATTTTGGATGTATCAGGAGTGGTATGTTAAGATTAGCCTTTTTTTCCTCCAATGAAAATATTCTCAGAACTACTATGGTATATAAACTACTTTTATTTCAATAAAAACTTCCTCAAAAGTACATCTTTTGAAAACAAAACTAAAACATCACAACTATAGGAACCATAAATTTACTTAAAACAAAAACTCTCCCTGCTTCCTTTTGCAATAGATATTCTAACTCTATTATAGCTGTTAGCATAGAGATGAATGGTGGCCACTTTGAGAATTTTTTCTCAGTTTGTTGAACAAGGATGCCTTCCTAATTTTCTATTTGCTTCATCCTCCATGCCTGTATACTATAGTAACAATATTCTTGAATTAAATGGTCTTTTAGGGGCTGAAGAACTTCAACAAGGCAGCAAGGGAACTTATTCAAAGTCTTCAAAAGATTGATGGTGATAATTACCCTGAGGTACTTAATTCTTCTTGCATGGAGGAAGTAGTAGCATTATCTCCTTGATTTTGGGCAGCATTTCACATGATGTGGTATTTTATACCATGCAGACCTTGCACCGTATGTTCATCATCAACGCAGGTTCTGGTTTTAGGTTGTTATGGAACACCATTAAGAGTTTCCTTGATCCCAAAACCACAGCAAAGATCCATGTAAGCATTAATCTTTTCACTTGACCTATGAAGTTCTAGCTTTGATTAACTACATCCAATTAACAAACTCATCATCTTTGTCCTCTAGGTCCTTGGGAATAAGTATCAAAGCAAGTTGCTTGAAGTAATTGAAGCAAGGTGAGGTAGTTGATGGGATAAATTTGACATGTTTTGTGGTTTGATTACCATATATGCTTGACATGGGACCCCCTTCCCTCCTGAAAAGGAAAAAAAACCTGGTTAAATTTGGAACTGAAGATTGAGGAAGGCCATTCCATTTCTTCTTGTTCTTGTTCACTTTCACTTTCAAAAACCTGGTTAAATTTGGAGTTTCCTTACAATAAAATTCTTGATGTTTGTATACATTTATATCCAAGCCTAATAGTAGATGTTATTTGCCATGTACTACATCAGTGAGTTGCCAGAGTTCTTGGGTGGTACATGTACATGTGAAGACAAAGGTGGTTGCATGAGATCAGATAAAGGTCCATGGAAAGATACTGAAATTTTGAAGGTTCTCAGTTACCTATTATAAAGGCTTTATTTTTTTCTCTCTCTCTCATTTCTTTGGTACCTTATATCCAATGCTCATTGACATAATATGCTAATTATCACGAGTTTACTAATGTTAGAGGATCCAAAATGGTGAGGAAAAATGTGCAAAGACAATCACAGCCATCGAAGAGAAGACAATCTCCGAAGATGATGTAGTGTACCCTAAGGTAATGCATGTTTTTTTTTGGCATCATAGAAAAATGCACTCTCGTTTTCACTCTAATCTCTCTTACAACATTAATTTTTTATTTATTTAATCTTTTCGTCAAATAAATGAGTTTAAGGTGGTTCTTTGATATTGAACAAGTCCATGGTTTTCAATATTCTGTCAAATAGAAAGGCAATGACTCTTTCAAAGAGGAGGCAGATTCTAAGCGGTTGCACTCTCGCAAACTCTCAAGGGAATCTATTGAGCACCCAAAACTATCTCCCATTCGTGAAGAGGTAAGTAATTTAATTAATTCATTACTTTCATAGTCATAATGCACTGACTTGATCATCAGAAACTATTGGTGTTAAATTTGTTTAACATCTGAAGTTGCTTCTAGACCTTTGGACTCTTAGGCCACTAATTTTACATGGATTTTTTCTTCTCTGGGGTAAGAGGTGCTTTGGCTTTGATTCACGATCTAAAATTAAGTATAGGAGGATGAACTTCTAGGTTGAGTTAGACAAGATCCTTTTGATCATGTGAGGTTGTGTTTATTCTTGATTTGCAGACAATGAAGAAGAACTATAAAAAGAAAGATATTGAGTAGAAGGTTCTTCTGGCAAATTCATTCTCTGTAAATTACAGTAGAAACTGTCTTAAACTTGGGTTATTGTTGTCATACACTGAGGATAGTTATATAAGAATGTAAAAGAGCATGGTCAAGTCATAGTCAAAGAAATAATCATTTGAACTACAACAACATAAGTACTTAAATAGGGAATCATACACATACACACACACAGGCATGTATATATATGATAATTAAGGTGGATTTGTTGACATCTTATTTATTTAAATAAGCTCCAATTGCTGAAATGGTCCTTTTGGTTGTGAGAGCATCTGAAGATCATCTAGGTTAACTGAAATGTCAATTGCATGAAAATCCATTTATGTGTATTGACACTTCAAAATGTGTGAAGTATTTGTGTCGGACACTTGTAAACACTCACACCAGCTTGACCCAATGATGCATGTGTGTTTGAAACTGTTTTTTTTATCTCCTGAAATTAACAGCTGTTGTTATTGTTACTATTATTTCTATATTGTTTTTCAAGTGGAAATTTCTTAAATATCTTGTGTTCTTTGGAAAACTTACACATCTTATTTTCCTTCTTCTCTACATAATTTTATAAAGTAGAAAACTTCATATTATTTCTTATATCTTTTCATCTTCAACCTTTCTTTGTACAACATGTATAGGTCTCCAAGGAAAAGTTCCCCAGTGCTCGTGATATGTTTGTCCCAATGATTGATAAGGTAGTGGATGCCAGTTGGAAGAATGAATTTCAAGATGAAAAACTCGCCATTGCTAAGGGTAAGGAATTCCTTACTTGTGATTCATAATATTACAGAATCCCAAGTTTGAGGAAATAATAACATTGTAATGCTGAAAAAAAAAAACATGTTTTCAAATGGGTGGAACCACTTTTATGTTTCCTTTTAAAAATAATGACAATTCTTGATTCAATTTCAGATAATAAATCAAGTGCTTGAATAAAATAATTGGCGTAACATCATTAAGGCATTAATAATAGGATCTGTTTGAGGAATGATGGTTTTGAACTATATTGTTAGCTTATAACTCTATTTTATATAGATTACATCAGGATGTTTAAGTGTTTTCCCTGAAATATGAAAAGGGAAGAAAATAATGGAAGAGAAGGGAAGAAAAGGGAAGAAAAGAGAGATAAATTCTTTGTTTTGTATTTCTTGTAATTCAAAGAAAGAGGATACACATATATATATAATATAATGAGTCAATTAAGGTGGCAAAAAAGGAAAGAATAATGATTTACAATCAATTACAACTGTAAGTCAACTATAGAATATAACATGTGAAAAATGCATGCACAGTATCTATAATATTTACACACTCTCCCTCAAGCTAGTGTGAAGATATCCATATTGCTCAACTTGCTTAATACTTTATCAAGTTGTGATCGAGAGATGGCCTTTCTGAGCATATCAACAAGTTGATCATTGTATTGCAAATAAGAAGTAAGAATCTAATCCTTGGATAAAATATTGGTAGCAGCCTGATTATCACAGAACACCAGTAATGGTTTAGAAGAGGCAAAATCCAACTTGGCTAGAAACTGCTAGAACCATGGTAATTCCATAGGTAGTATTGGCTACGACACGATATTCAACATCTGCACTAGAGTGGGAAACAACAATCTGCTTCTTACTATGTTAAGAGACCAAATGAGATCTCAAGAAAACACAATATCCTATGGTCGAGTGGCGGTCGTTAGGGGAGCCAATCCAATCAGCATATGAATAACTGCGAAAGGCCATTTTAGACTAGTGTGTATAGAATAATCCTCGTTCAGGGTGAGCCTTAAGATAATGAAGGATGTGCAAAACAATTTGAAGATGGGCATCACATGGGGCATCCATAAATTGACTTACTACTCGAACATAGGATAAATTGGATCTAGTGATGGTAACATAAACACTTTTTTTCACTAGCTTCTGATAAAATGTGGGGTCATCTAGGGAGGTCCCATCTGAAGTAGAAAGCTTAGTATTAACATCAATAAGAGTATATGCTAACTTGCATCCTGTAAGAGATCTAAGGCATATTTTCTTTGAGAGAGAAAAAGTCCTTGGAGGAACAAGCAACCTCAATACTTAGAAAATAATGGATTGGCCCCAAATCTTTGATATCAATGCATAAATGGATAGGGCATTATTCCCAGTGAGCACAATATCATCAACATAAACAACCAACAACATCACAATAGAGTTGGAACGATAGATAAATACAAAATGATCTGACTAGTAACGTTAAAAGCCATAGGGTCAACAAGGCATTGCTAAATTTATTGAACCATGCCCATGGAAACTCCTTGAGGCCATAGATAACCTTCTTAAGTTGCATACCAACCCTTGCTTCCCTGTTTCACAAACCCAGGAGGAGGAAGCAAGTAAACCTCCTCTTTTAAGTCACTATGAAGAAAGCATTCTTGACATCTAACTAATGAAGAGACCATTGATGCGTGGTAGCAATAGATATCAAGATCTGAACAAATGTGATTTTGGCTATAGGAAAATAGGAAAATAGGAAAAAAGAAGAAGAAAGTAGTGGAAGGGAAATGAACAAAAGAGAGAAAAATTCTGTGTTATATTTCTTGTAATTCAAAGAAGAGGATACACATATATATATATATATATATATATATATATATATATATATATATATATATATATAGAGAGAGAGAGAGAGAGAGAGAGAATACAATGAGTCAATCAAGGTGACAAAAAAGGAAAGAAGAATGATTTACAATCAATTACAACGGTAAGTCAACTATAGAATATAACATGTGAAAAATGCATGCACAGTATCTACAATATTTACAACATTCCTCGTCACTTTTTACATTTACAACGAAAGAGTGAGTCTTTGATGGAAATGGAAGCTTATAATACATCCTTCTGAAATAAGGTTTACTTGATAAAGTGAAAGTCAGCCTCATTTTGTTTAGGGACTTGACCAATGCTCCTGAAGATAATTGCAATGACTTGCTTGCCTCTTCCATTAATATTATTTATATAGAAAAATACAGGCCCCTCAAAAGGGGAAAGAATCAATCAAGATAAATTTACAATCCCTTGATTAGGGAGACTAACTACTAATGGAGAACACAATTTCGGAAAGTCAATCGGGTGAAGACTTTCCTGGGCATGTAACAAGTCATCTATGAGTTTCAATACTCCCCTCATCGATGCCATGTCGCATAACAGACCGCTATGTCACTTCTCCACCAACTTCCTCTGAGGGTCCACCTTTCCGTTGATTGCCTTCACTAGGATTCGAATACAGGACATGGTACATGCTCTGATACCAATTGAACCTGACCAATTTACCAAAAGCTCTAGAGTTGATGGAACACGGAAAATCAGTCCCTTTACCATTCTAAGTTTGCCCACACCTGAGGCTGGACCCCACCAGGCATGTGATAAGTCGTTGATGATTCTCAAACTTTTTATTGATTTGAAGCAATTTCTTGTTTTCGAAGGATTAAAAATATATCATATTAAGAGCCCAACAGTTCATCACAACTCCCAGTGTTCTTTATAATTTATTTTGGGTTCTACAGGTGAATTGCCTCTATCTGAAGCTGACAAAGCTGCATTTGGGAAGCAAACCCAGATGTTTGGTGGAGTCATGGCCTTTGTCACTGGTGTTGTCACCCTGTTGCGATTGACTCGCAACATGCCAAAGAAGGATGGAGACCTTGACTATCTTGAGTCAATGGTCAAGAGCCAGGCAGATCAGCAGTTGCATTTCCCTGTCATTCCCACAACTGACTACTCCTCTGTTATGAATACTTTGGCTCAGATGGAAGCGAAGGTGACTGCCCTCACTTTGAAACCTGCTGCGATGCCATCGGAAAAGGAGGAACTGCTAAATGCTACAATGAAACGTGTTGAAGCTCTAGAAAATGACCTTCAGTCAGCCAAGAAAGTAAGTATGATGATTCTCAATGTTTCATATGTGGAATATTCATTTCAATGAATCATCACCATGGGCCAGTTTTCCATTTGATTTTTGGCTAATTATTTTACATGGGATGACTGCCTACCTGAATAGATATGGATGCATGTTGCTTAGTGGTGTACCAACATTGGCGATTGACTCAGTTGATAATGGTCAGAGTAGACAAGAAAGAGAAACAATACCAAAACTTATATGTTTTTCAATTTCTATGCCACCTGAAATTATTAATGGAATCTATAAATCTACTGTCACCAAAATATTTAAACTGCCCATTGGCTTTTGGTATGTTTGAAAGTACACTTCATATTGCACTGTGATGCAAAATATAGACAAATAAGTGCATTCTGTAAAATCATGTGTGCTTTAGCTTTTATAGTTTTCTTTTCTTTTTGAAATGGTGACAAAAAAATTTAAATAAAAATAAAGAGGTCAAGGGCAATGAGACTTAGAATAAATCTCCTTGTAACTAATCTTGGATGTGTTTAGAATTTGGACTAATCCTGTTGTTTGCATTACTCATATTGTTGTGCAGGCTCTTGAAGATTCCCTTGCACGACAGGAAGAACTTCTTGCTTACATTGACAAGAAGAAGAAGAAGAAGAAGATTATGGTAAGCTGGTTGTTTAAATAACAAGAATGCTGGAAAAAAAATATTCAAAACCCTAGTTGGATTTAATGCAGGCCTGGGTTCGTAGCTAAAAAATTTTCACCATTCTCGCTCATAAAAATGGTTCCTTTTAATACTTGGTTGATTGCATGATCAAGTTTTTTTTTTTTCATTTCAAAAACTTAGCATTTTATTTATTTTCTATTTCGGGTTTTCATGTATAGATGAAGCTTCCATTTCTATATTTAGTTCCATTTTTTTTAGTACTTTGATCTAGTAACTGGTGGGCATTTGGACCTAATCATATTCAGTTCAAATCTTTTTAGCTGTCTGGTTTCCACTGTCAACATCATCCCAAACATTCCTTGACTCAGTAGCTGCTTGAGATCCTCAGTTTTTACGATAAATCAATAGAATCAGCAATGAATTGTATTAATTTACATAAAATTGGTGTTTTGACTTGGTACTTGGACTTCGGCCCAAACAAATTAGTTGATACTTAGTCAATCTGCTAGAATTGAACATTGATCTGTTTTACTCATTGCTTGCGTACTTAAGAAGAAATTAGGAGGGGAAGGGGTGGGGGAAATTTTGGGTCATGTAAATAACTAGTCTTGCTTGTTAGAAACTATTTGATAATTGAATGGTGGACCATTTTGAATCAGATGCTATTCTCTCTTTCCTGGAACCTGTTCCATTTCATCTGAGATGTTTCTATCATTTGTACATTTCTAAGTTAACTGGAAGAAAGGAATTATTAGTATCGGTTTCATCCTTCGCTTGTCTGTCCAGTGTCCACTTGTTACATGTATATGATACCTGGTCTGTTTATTTGGAGGGCTCTAAGTCTCTAATGATGATGGGGCATGTCCTGAATATACACTAGATTGACGATCCTCATCGTCGATAGAACTTTTATGTAAGAATAAACTAATCCTCAAGAGTAATAATAGTGATTGGACCATGCCCCCTAAACAATGCAACTTTGATACATCGAACTGTCTCCAAGTGAAGAGTTTTGAGTGATAGAGCGCCAAATATCCTAGAGAATATATAGTGACTAAATATTACCATCCCCCATTTACACATTATCATAGTAAAATGTAAGATCTCTGTAAGTTCTGTTTTCTCCTACCTTACTTCGCGCTGTTCTTGGCACTTACCATGTCTTTTTCATTGTTTCTAATGTAACGGTGAGTATAACTTCGTTACATTATAAAAAAAATGGCTGAGTATAACTCTGATGAGGTTGATATTTGAGTAAATGGCATTCACAAATTTCAGAATCTGGTCCATTGGAATGCCTAGACAAATGTGGGACCCATATGTGGTGCATCCAGATAAATAGGTTCATTTTTCTTTAGGACTTTGCTGGCGGACACTATTCCATCTCCCCATTTCCGTTTGTGATCATAAATTGCCACATGAGATTTGTTTGAATTGTTAAGAGATGTTAACACTGAAAGTAGAGATTATTCAAGGTTCGAATACTTGGTGTTGAAGGTGAAATACTTTCTGAATATAAGGAAAAGTTTCTTGCCACAATTAAGAAAGGTCTTCATGTTGCTTTTTTTTTTTCTTTTTTCTTTTTCTCTTTTTTTTGTGTAACTGTTCTAGGTCTCTAGCACAGTCAGATCTGTATGTGCAGGGAGACCATTCATATGGTTAGAGGGTCTCTCGTGCAATGAGGATTGCCTGCATCCATGATCGTAGAGAAAATATACAGCGGCCAATGTAAAGACACACATCATTGGAATACGGGTGCTTTTATCATTTACGGGTGTCCAAAATGACAACAATGCCATGTGATAACACCTGTCCTCTGCTGACGTGGTTGGACAGACATGGATGCAGATAATCCTAGTACTGTGGTCTGGTGCAAAAAGCACCATGATTGGATAATCATAGCCATCAGATTAAGGCCAACCATCTATTTTGCAGGATTTCAAACTGTGGTGATTGGGTCTCCATCTACAATCCACAATGAGCAGGTGGTCTCAAGTGAGCCATCATACAATGTTTCTATGTATTAAATGTGATTGGCACTCACTTGGGTGGCAAATGGTCAGGTTGGGTTTAGCACAAATGGCACATTTATTAAATAAGCTGACGCTCCAAAATTGACCCATCCTGTAATTGGGTTGGAATTTTTGCTGGTTGATGAGAATCACTTCAGTGACCATCGGTCAAGGATTTAGAAGAGCTGTTTTGAAATTCTATCCTGATGGTTATGCATGTATGTTCATAGTACTTTGAGAATTCTTTCCAATTACTCCTTGGCTAGTTTTCTTCAGCCATGTACATCCTTTCATCTTCTAAACAACATTTCTGCTGTTATCAGTAAAAAAAATGGAATGGAAATCCCATTGGAGACTCAGAATCATAAGGTCAATTTTGGATCGGGTTGGTGGGTCAAGTCAGAAATTGGCCCTCTGGCTGTCTGCTTCATTCCTATTTCCTTTATTTTTTTTTTCTTTCCCAACTTGGCATGTCATATGGGTGTTTTTTTTTAGATGCCATTCTGCTGGTGAAAGGAGGATATCCATGGGCCGATGCGCTGCTTGGAATAAAGCTGTGGATTTGATTGATTCTGTTGGCGATATTCCATTCTCCAAACCCATCTGAATGTCCTCTGATATGTTTATATTACCAAATTCTAATTACAAGTGTCGGATAAGAATATGTTCTACCAATTCATTTCTCATTCTGTCATTTTACAGAACCCTTTTGTCAATCAATTTTTGGTTAGAAATAATATGTTCTGTGGGAAATAAAGCTTAACTTTGAAGGCCGAGACTTCATTTTCATCTCTTGTAAGTCCTAAGGCTACACAATAAATAAATGAAGAAGAGCTCAAATCATCAAATGAAAATTTATATTACCCTCTACTTGTGTTCAACATAGGCGAGAACCAGAGAGAGGATAGAAAGCAGCATGAGCAATATGGCATTTTTTTAAAAGAATGTCTCAAAATCTATTCAAATTACCAAATTTTACCACAACCATTAAAAGTTTCTAACTTCGAACATCAATTTTGTATGCTCTTATATTAGATTACTGAAAATTTTAATTGAAATTTAGACAGTTTTGAATAAAGTAGACATTGGCATTCATGTATTGATTGTCCTCAATAACAACAAATTTAGGCTTAGCTGTTGAAACCCTTACCTTTATGACCTAATTATCAGGGGAAAGCTTCTCAAAGGCCTCTGATTGAGTTAGGCTTCTAGGCCCCTCTTCATTTCTACCTTCTTCTTTTTTATGATCCAGGTGATCAAATTTTTTAGAACACTCGACTAATTCTTGGGACATGTGCAAGCACCAGGTAAATCTATGGTAATCACTCTTTCGAATGAAGTAGAAATCGAACTCAAAACTCCCTAAGACGAATTCCTGACCGTCATTTTTGCCTATTCAATGGAATCTATAAATTGGGTGAGTTAGAGTCCAACTTTGCTTAATTAAATTCAACTCCACCATGATAGACACATTGAGATGGATGTATATCAACTCTTTAAGCATCCTTTACAGATTGACAGAATTCTTAGACAACTCGACAGCCTTGACTTTATATCAAGTTAGAGACTGATTCATGAATATTAAGTTTATTAAAACTATTTTTGATCTCATCAATTAAATTAAATTTTTAAATTTTGATCATTTTAAATTTTTTATTTACAAATTTTTTGGTTCATCAATAAAATAATTTTATACACTACGTTGAAGTGATTTTTAAACCCCATTATGTATATACCTTCCAATAGATCAATGCCTATCATTTGTAGACTCACTTTTAAGTGTGTGCACCATATTACTTGCATCAAAGTGCACAACGTAACATCTATTGAAGTTCGTGCCTAATTGCTTCGAGTGTGATTTAGGGAAGCACCATAGTTTACTACTTAATCGCCAAAAACTCATATATATTCTTATGCAACAACTAGATTTTTTTAATAATCATTCTCCTACTCTTTCTTTTTTTATGACGGAAGGGAGAATCTCGAGCACAGTCCAACTAAACTTCCCCTTCAGATGACGTCCCACACCTCCAGAATAGTCACTGGGTTATGCTATGGGGACTTGAACTTGCACCATCCCGCTTCCTGATTTGTCTCCAAGCCTCTTGTGCATTATCATTGAAAGACCACGTGTTTGTAGGTGTTTGTAGGAGCCCAGCCTGAGGTGTGGCATTGGATGCATGCAATTGAATAAAGGACTTGATCTTTCACGCATTCTATCAACTCTAGAGCTTTTGACGCATTGATCAATTCTTTAACAATACCGTGTTCATTGTGCTAGTGAAAGAACCCTAGAGAGACACTATGCATACGTCACGCGTCTCATAATATAACTAAATCACAGGACTCGTGACTTAAGTTGAATTAGATGATATTTGGTAATATATTGGGATTGAAGTTAGTCATGTAAAAAAAATGGCAATGAATTGAATCTATTGACCCTACAAAATCAAAGAGATTATTGTTAATATAAGGATTTACATGAAGTTAAGTCTCATAAAGAATGCACAACCATCAGATTTAAACTAAGAAAAAAAAAACTTTTGAAAGGAACTTTTATTAACTATCAACTTTATTTACTTAAATCAAACAAATAAAATATTTAATTGCCAACTTTTGTTTTAGAAACATAACATTCACAATCTCTAATTTAATTTGGTAAAATTATTTTCTAAAATAAATTGAGTCAATTACATTGAGTTTTCGATTCCAAAGGGTCAACAACCCCTTCGGCTTTCACAGAGAGACCATTCCAATAACCATTGCACACCCTTTTTTATTTGATTTAAGATCCTCTCGTGCCATGGCACCACACGATTTGTGGTACTATCAATCATTGATTGACACGTGGACAATTCTTGAATGCTGTGGCAACCTCATAGAGTCATAGAATTGAAAATATTAAAGCAAATGTTAGCAGGGTTTGAGTTAGGCTTACATAGGAACATTTACCTATTTTTAAATAAAGAATTGCTAACTATTTTCATGATAATATTTTACACCAAATGTCTAAAATCATTTGAATAATTATTAATTTATGAACAATAGTATTTCATACACTTTGGATGTCCTTTTATATTATGCAGTCAAATGAAAATGTCTAGATTAAAAAGTAATTTAGAGTAATTAAGATTTAAAGATTTAAAAATATAACTTCATTAATTATTAAAAATGATTTATTATATTTCATATTTAAAGATAAACCCTTCTAATGAATTCATCAAAGTGGAATGGATGTAGGTCTCGTATAAGCTCCATACAAAGAATGCAAAAGCCTAAGTGCATGTGAAAGTATATTTCTAAAATTGGACACTATATTTAACTAGCTCAAATCTAATCTTTTGCATTGACGATGATCAAGAAGCTCCTCTCCTGAAGAGAGGTCTTGAGTTTGATTCACGTTTAACCGTTTCGGTCTACTCTCCATGGGGTTCGATTCACGCTTAACCTTTTCGTTCCTCTTCATGGGGTTATTTCCTATCAAAGAACCCAGTGTGTGCGAGCAAGGTGTACACATGCACAAAAGATTAGTCGATTAGTTGGGTGAGACGCCTAGACACCTTCAATCATGAAAAAAAAATAAAAAATAACAAGCATCTAATTTTATCTAACATCTTATGAATATCCATCTCAAAGTATTAACTTTTCTACAAACGTATGGACCACAGTTCTAAACATTAAGGTTAATATCCCTCAAAATCATTAACCTGCTTTCGGACATGCAGCCATCCCAATAACCATCACTGCATCTTCCTTAAGTATTTTGTTGTCATTTCATAATTCAAACAAGCTTTAGTTTCATGATATCTAAAGTACATTTTCTCGATGCATTTTGCTTGGATGTTCACATGCTTATATGGTGTTTCTTGATGTGAAGATGTGGGAATTGGTTCACACTGAGTGAGCCCTCCACTATATCATCCAAGGAGGTTAATCAGTCAACAATTGTACGGCCATTGATGACTTCAGAGAAACCAGATCAAAGAAACCATGCTAACAGTTACATTACCTTGGGCAGTCCTCTTCAGCATTGGTATCGTCTCCTCTTTCCCAATAAAATTTTCTTAGGCATGACTTCTGGAAGGTGTCACTCGTTTGTACCAATGGACGTTGAAATGCAGCTCAGTTTCCATCACCCATGGATCTGTTGAGCAGTGCATGACTGTTGGAATGAATGCAGCTTTGCACTTCAATCCTGTATACCAGATCTCTGACCTTCGTGGAAGATGTTAAACATCTCTGAGATTTAGCAAATGGTGAAGAGCTCTCCTCTTACCCCACCCCCCACCCTTCTTTTTGGTGAGAGAGAGATTTAATTAATTCTTCTTGAGAGATGTAATTGATGAAGAGCAGATGAATGGAAATCATTAGATGCTGCATTCATTGCCTCGAAAGATCTGATCAATATGATTCCCTCATGAAGTTGGCTTTGCAGGTGGGCTATATTCACATAAAAGAACATCAAACAAAAACCATGCTCAAGGAACTTGTCTGTGGTCATGTCTTTGATCCTATTTGGAAGTTTGGAAATGGAATGAAAGCTTCCTGATGGACTAACAGATAGATTGAAGACAGACCCATTGTAGCTGCAGTATCAAACTGTATCAACACAAAGAGCTCCGATATATCCTTGAAACGAAAGGCCATTTTCTCCATCCTCCCCAATGAAGCAACCATTATCCTCCACCTTCTCCAAGCTTACGTTTGCCTTACAGGTCATCAGCAAGATTCCAATCTCAACATCCTCTACACTTTCTCAGTTTTTTGGTAATCCAAGAAGCTCACCCAGCTACTTAGGACAGAGTGATCTTTTCAATAGGTATTCACCATTATCATATAGGCCATCTTACCAGGGTGGAGTCGTATTGGCAAGTCGACTTGGCCATTTTCCTGGTAACTTGAGCAGCTCATCTAGATAATTGGCCTATACTGATTCATTCAGCGAATTTTTACCTTCTTATGGATCATCTTAGCAACTTCCAGTCACATTGCTAGCCTGCTTGCTCTGTTTCATATTCAAGGCAACATTAACTGTTCCAAAGTGTGGAGCCTTGCTCTCTTTGCCACAGTATGGAGTCTCTGGTGAGAATGCAATAATAGAGTTTTCAAGAACACCACTGACTGTAATCTGTCAGCAATTGGATCTTTGCCAAGTGTGCATTTTGGGCATCCTCTCTAGATGATTTTCGGAACATTCCCATGCCTAACATAACACCCTACATGACTGGAAAGTGTGCATTAGATTGGCACAGTATCCATTTATAGTTTTTTCCTTTTCCCTTGCCTTATTGGGTGTACTGGGTTCATGGGCATATCTTTTTGCATTATTTGATATCTGTACTTGCACCTCTGATGCCTATCTCTTTTTTAAATAGTGACCATTTCAAAAAGAAAAAAACACTAGCTGTTCCAAAGATAAGTCATCCAGCAGTCTTCTCCCTTCTCCTTTATGACTTTAATGGATAGTAGCAAATGTTTTCTTTGACGGCATCAGTATCAAATTGTAGGATATGATTACGAGAGATATGAGAGAAAAAGGTATGAAATAGTACTCATTTTTTGTAACCTGGGAATCAGAATTTAGTTCCTTGCACAGGCAAGGGGGAACTGTGGTATGAGAGGCTGCCTATGCGTTCAGTGTTTTTTACTTGATCATGGCAGTTCAGCAGCTTTTGGTAGCAATTGGGGAGGAGAACCTTGGCAAGAGATTGCTCATACAGGAGATTGCACTGGATCCATTAAAGTGAATGCTTTGCCATTTGTTCTGGATTATCTTCTAATCTTTAATTAGCCTCAAACTATGTTTTTTTTTTTGCAGCAGCACCTGCTTTCTCAAATTTTATTAACTAGAACTAGATATCATATTTCATTTCTTTTCAACCATGTCAAATGTTTGGCATTTTCAATGTGCTTATCATAAAATGCAGTTAATACAGGATGCAGTAGAAATGGGGTAAAGTTCTAAAAACGGATTTTAGTTCTCAGTTAAGATAGCAATGAATTTTAAACTCAGCATGAAAAGAAGAAAATGGATGAGAAAAAGCAATTTATCGTATCATTCTCCTTACCTATTGAAAAAGAACTGAATGAAAAGAGAATTAAAAAGGAGTTACAGAGTACATTTACAACAGCCATGTATCCATGTACATTCCTAGTGGCTCTTTTTATAGTTTTATCAGCATAAAAAATGAAATAAACATATACTGCAGTTTCAGGTCCACACTATCATAATCCAATTTGGTTCAGTTCTTATTACAAAACTGATTTTTTTAATTTAAAAAACTGGTATCTGTACCGTTCAGGTGTTCACGTCAAAGCCACCAACATGAGAGCTCCTCTGCCTTCTCCAATGCTCATAATCAGGATCATCTGTGGGCAATTCAAATCGACAGACAGGGCACGTGTTCCGAATCCCAAGCCAAGGCAAAATGCAATCTCCATGGTAATGGTGGGCACATGGGAGGTACTTTGCTGCTTCTTCCAATGAAATCTCATCCTTGCAAACTGCACAAATGGAATTCTTGAGGATGACCGTCGGCAGATTCTGGACAACTGATTTCGCAGCTGGAAGACTACCCCTGATCGAATCAAAGTCAACTGAAGCAATCCGACCATCACTGGAATTGGTATCAGATCCAATTCTAATGGAAATCAGAAGACTCGAATTGACGTCCGGGGCCTCAAATAATTCTGCAGATTCCACAAGTTCATCATCCAGATTCCGCTCAAAGAAATCATCTCTATTATCATCCCCTCCACTGTCAGAAATAATCTCATCACAATAATAATGATCAACTCCGAACCCAAACCCTAACCCCAACCCCATTTCGACATTCTCTTCAAACAACTGAGAATCTGCGCTTCCAATGGGATTCAAAACGGGGTTGTAAAAATCATCGAGAAAAAAATGGGTTTGTGGGATTTCTCCATCGTTAACCTCATCTCCGTTAGACAAATTGGGATCCATCTCCGGCTCTGAATCTAAATCGAACATTTGAAATTCTTGGATATCGAAATGAGTGGAGAGAAGTTGTCCCGCGTCAGAGTCGACGATCATGAAGTCATTGACATCAGTGGGATAATCAACGATCACGATGTCGTCGGGTTCCCCGTCTTCGGACATAGAGAGATGGACGACGTCCGAAATGTCCATATGAACTTCTGGAATTACAAAGGCGCAGAGCAAGAAGAAGACAGAGAAAGACAGGGAGCAAAAACCAGAGAGAGAGAGAGAGAGAGAGAGAGAGAGAATTCCCTCTTCTAACGGGAGGAAGAAGAAGAAGACAGAGCAAGAAACAGAGACAGAAAGAGAGAAGTCCCTCTTCAAACGAAGGGATTTATAATTATATTGTAAATTGAATATCCAAAACCCTAACTCATTTCCGCGTAATCGTGACTCAGTTTTGATTGAATAATATTTATTACTTTTTAATTTATCTAAAGTTTTAAAAATAAATTAGAGATTGTGGATATTTTAATTGTAAAAATAAAATTTATTTAAATTTTTTAATTCACTTAAAGTAAGTAGATAGTTGTTAGTAAATTTAATTTCAACCATCTATTTTATTTAATGTAAATTGTGTGACATTAAGTATTCTATAAGACAAATTTATTTTGTTTATTCTAAAAAAAAAAATTTAATTTTATAAGATTACTAGACTTAGTGATTGCTTTGTCTTTCATTGTTTACAATAATTCAAAACGTTACACAACTTAATTTTTCGTAAAATACATTTGACTTGGAGGTTTACTTGAGTTTTGACCAAGTCAAAGAAGTTAAAACTCAATTACATATAATAAAATGATATTAATTTTGTAAAATGGCTTAGGGCAATGCTTAGCACTTGGAGGGAGGGAGGGTGAATAGTCCAGTTGATGACAATTCTCCATTTTTTTATGTTATCTTTTTTTTTTTTAAACAATTAAGTAATCAAAACCAACAAAACAAGCACCACCAATGCACAATGATTTATAGTAGTTCGGTTAAATAACCTACATCCACTTTTAGAATCATCCAATCTAGGTTATCTGGAAATGCACTATGAAAGGGTATCTCATCCTCACCGTATACCTAAATAAACTTCGACCACCTTTAGTCTACTTCTCGACTTCTATTTTTTGAAGTGGTTCACGCACTAAGCTCTACTCTACCTTATAATGTAGAAAAAGAAATAACTTAAAAGAAACACCTGCCTTGGGTGTGCTGAGCTTACTTGATGTGCTGCTTCAATGATCTCCTTGCTTGGGACTGGACCTCAGCAACGGAGAAGGACTAGGACAAGGGATTCTACATGTATTCTAGAAGAATCTCTCAAGGTCTTTTCTTCCTCCTAATCAAATGATGCAACTTAGAAGGTCATGAAGGTTTGGTGGAGGACATTTGTAAGAGAGATTGAGCAAAAGAGTAGTTTTTAGTGCTTGTCACCCCTTATCTTTAGCACTTGGAGAGGTCAGGTATTTATAGAGTTCTGGGGAAAACCAACTGCTATTACTCGAAGGGCTCAGGCGCGTCATCCCAAAGGGATCGGAAGTGCCCTCGATGGGCTCGGCCACTAAGTCAGAAGTGCCCACTAAGGTCAACTGTTGGTCAAACAAGGAAAGTACAGCTGGACAATCTTAACGGATACCTAGGAGGGGCTCGAGAGATCCCGATGGGCTCGGTTTGTTGAGGCCTAAGGTCGAGGGGCTCGAGCTACTTCTACCAGCCTCTGTTTCATACCTGATTTTGTGGTATAGATGGGGTTTGTCATATCTGAACAAGTTGCTCATCTCATGAGAAGTTAATCCGTGGTATCTTCAATTATTCTGATCTTCAACCACTTCCAAGCACCCAAGGCAAGACACACATGGTCATGAATATATATATCTAAATATTATATACATAAACTAAATTATAAAGTCATTAAATAATAATAAAAAGGAATTCAAATAGCATATTTGCAAATGAATATATTTTCCCATGTCAAGCCTGCTCTTCTTATATTTTCACATATGGCATGTCTTAAAAAACCGATATATATCGGCCGATACGATATGTAATGGCCGATATTTCAACCCTTATATATAAATATGAGAAGCTCTACATTAAATGGAAAGTATAGTTCTTTTTGCCATATTCTTTAGCCCAAAACATTATGCTCGATTTTGGATTTTAGTTGGTTTGAGCCTTAGTACATAGATGCTTGAATTTGGATCCAAAGTCAGAAGTTAAGTCAGAGTTTATTAAATCCAATTCTCTTCAATTAATATTGTATAATATCAAATTTACGTTATATATATATATATATATATATATATATATATATATATATATATATATATATATATATATATATATATATATATATATATATTAAAAAACATATTTTAGCCTCAAGGAAGACTGAGTCTACATAAACCCTAATGTACATTTTAAACTTGAGAATGGGATCAAAATATGTTAAAGGACAAAATCCCAACGGGCTGATTTGTTGAACAAGAACTCGTCCTACGAAATCAGAGTCTGAGTTAGAATCTAATCTTACTCTAAAGGGTTGCTATAGACTAGTCGATTGATCTAAGAAGTTCACAGACAGAGATTTTGCTGAGAGTACATAAAATTGATATTTCATTGATTTTTTTCAAAAATATTAGTTTATGTTGACAAAAAGAGTCATTATTTCTTTTACAAAATGATGTTTTCTTGAGTTAAAAAATTTAGGCTGATATTTAGATATCAACAAAAAATTCTCAACCTTTAGGCGAGGTAGATCATCCATCTACCAAAATTATCTATAATAAATAACCTAAATAATTCTCATAGGGAAGGTAGCTTTTATTTCATATGTTTTTTTTTTAAACCAAGGTGTTTAGGGGTCTTCTCTCACCTATATTCAATGTTTTAAATCCGACCCGTGGAGTGACCCATCTTAGAGGAAGGGTGGGTTAAATAAGGTTCAACTGGGTTGACCCATAGTTAAACCCGGTAAACCCTTGCCATCAATATAATATTATAAATAATATTAAATTATTAACTAAGGTTGTATTTTATAAAAAATATTCTTGTTAGAAATTTGTACAAATAATTACTAAAAAAAAATAACACCAATTCTTAAATCAATGTTTAAAGCTTTAAAACTCACTTTGTAGTTGTTCAAAATTATTATCATATTATTAATACAAAAATATCATATTCTGTTAATATACATTTTAATCATATAAAATTTCAATCATTCAAAAAAAATATTTATTATAAAAATTATTTACTATAAAAATTATTTATTTTACTTGGAAACATTTTATCGACATATAACTTGATTTCTATTAAGTTGTTATTTTTATATTTTATAAAGAAAATTTATAAAACCTAATTTTAGAAAAATAATTAAGTATAACAATAAAAATTAAGTTAGTATATAAAATTAGTATATTTTATTTTTTTTAACACATAATATTTTCTATTAAATTTTTTCTTTTTTATTTTAATTTCTATTAAATAGCCTCCTCATATTTAATCTCTCTTTTTTCTGTCCCTCTCTCACATTTGCTGTAATCCCCAAACCCTAGCAGCTTTGAGCCACCGCCGCCGCCCCATTCTTTGGTGGCCGATTATCTCTCCTTCTCTTCTCTTTTCTTCCTCTCCTTGCAACTGCAATCGAAAAATCTAACCCTAGCCTTGTGCGTCGCCGACGTTTGTGGAGTCCCTCACTCTCGACCCTCCTCTTCGAGCTCTTGTTCTTCTACATTTTCTTTCTTTCTTCTTCCCCATTTTTTTCTATCCAAACGTGTGCTGATAAACCAGCTTTTAATTTAATTTAATTTTTTTAAAAAACAGATTTTAGATAAAAACGGGTCACGGGTTAATGTAAAAAATCGGGTTGAACCACGGGTTGAAGTGGGTTTGGACGGGTTTTAAACCTATGCGGGTTTTAAATCGACTCGACCCACTAAGTAGTCAGTTACGGTTGAACCGCGGGTCAACCAGCGGGCCGGTCCAAGTTTAACAACATTGCCTATATTTGTGGTGGAAGACCTTTTAATCCGATTAGTTCTTAAGTGTAAGGGGTGTTGAATGTGAATCGAACTCAAAACTTTCTTTCATAAATGGAGACCAACCTCCTTTTGAATTCCTTTATTTCACATGATAAGGGATCTATTTGAAGTTTTTTATAAAAAAGATAGAAGTAATTTTGGAATTATAAAAATTGGGGATTTCATTTAAATGAATTAAAATAGAGGTTTTTTTTTAAATTTTCTCAAATAAGATATAAAAAGGGTCATAAAATATGGCTCGGCATTTATACACGTGGAATTTTTACCTCTACACACCCAATTCTGGGTGTGAGTGGCTAATTACCATGATACCCCTGCATTTTCATTCGTTCGAACGAATGCCCAATTCATTTTGGCATTCGTTCGAATGAATACATGCATACTCCCGCAAATTTGATTCGTTCGAACGAACGTCCCGTATAAATTTAATTCATTCGAATGAATCGAGTGAACAGTAATGCACGTCACTGTTCACCTGTTCATTGGAATGAACCGATAGAATAAATCGAGTGAACAGTAATGCGCTTTACTGTTCACTCGATTCATTCGAATGAATTGATTTTCTTTAAATTTTAAAGTTATTTTTTAAGTACTGTGTATTTTTAAAATTTCTTAATTAATTATCTGGACTAATTACGATAATCTGATAAAAATACTTTAAGACTTCAAGGTCTTTTGACACTCCCAAATACTTAAAACACAGTATTTTACAAATAATGGTATTCCTAGGTTGGGCCTAAAACACATTTAGGAGTGTCAAAAGACCTTCAAGTCTTAAAATATTTTTATCAGGTTATCGTAATTAGTCCGGATATTCAATTTGAGAAATTTTGAAAATACACAATATTTAAAAAATAACTTTAAAGTTTTAAAGGAGATTTTATTATTTAATACACTATGCATTACTGTAGCATATGGAAGATAGATCATTATTTTTAAGCACTGTGTATTTCTAAAATTTCTCAAATTGCATATCCGTACTAATTACGATAACCTGATAAAAATACTTTAAGACTTTAAGGTCTTTTGACAATCCTAAATGTATTTTCGGTACAGCGTAAGGATACCCTTATTTATAAACCACTGTGTTTTAAGCATTTAGGAGTGTTAAAAGACCTTCAAGTCTTAAAGTATTTTTATCAGATTATCATAATTATTTTAGATATTTAATTTGAGAAATTTTAAAAATATACAGTGCTTAAAAAATAACTTTAAAATTTTAAAGAAAATCGAGTGATTCATTCAAATGAATCGAGTGAACAGTAACGCATTTTACTTTCACTCGATTGTTTATTTGAATGAACGGGTGAATAGTAACGTGCGTTACTGTTCGCTCGATTTATTCAGATCAATTAAATTTATACGGAGCATTCGTTCGAACGAATCAAAATTGTAAGGTATGTATATATTCATTTAAATGAATGTAAAAATAAACTTGGCATTCATTCAAACGAATGAAAATACAGATATATCGTAGTAATTAGCCATCAATATCCAGAATTATATGTGTAGAGATAAAAATTCTGGGTTTGTAAAAATGGAGCATAAAATATTTGCTTCTTAAAATTTCAAAAACATAAAGAGGCTTTAAAATATTATTTTCTTAAAATTTGCATCAGCCCTTGAGGTGGACATCATGTTTAATGGATTCCAGAAAATCGAAAGTCATCCGAAAGTCGACAGAGAATAGATAGATGGTCAGTCAATTGAATTAAAAGCCAATAAAGAAAGCAGACACCGACTCTGCTTTTTCCCAGTTCTTCCCATTTTACTCCTTTGCCAGCAACTTCTACGAAAATCCATGGAGTTGCAGAATCCGCTGTATCTAAACTGGCATTGATGACTCTACTTCCTCGAAAGCCTTTCCATTTCTCTCTTATTTAATCACCACCCATCTCTCCCTTTCCATCAGCTTCTTCTCTTTTCACGAGCATTTCCCCTCACCTTCTCCTTTTTCTCAAATGGCAGGAAAAGCAGGGGATTTTGAAGACTTTCTGCCTGTAATGGCTGATAGGTTGGGAGAAGAAGGATTCATGGGTGAACTCTGTAATGGGTTTTCTGTGCTGATGGATAAAGACAAAGGTGTGATCACGTTCGATAGCTTGAAGAAGAATTCAGCTCTTCTAGGGCTGTTTGGTTTGACAGATGACGAGCTTTTGAATATGTTGAGAGAGGGAGATTTGGATGGAGATGGGTGTTTGAATCAGATGGAGTTTTGTGTTCTTATGTTTAGATTAAGTCCTGATTTGATGGAAGAGTCAAAGAGGTGGTTTGAAGAGGAATTGAGGGATCTAATGAGGTAACGTTTGGGAAAACCAGATCTCTCTCTCTCTCTCTCTCTCTCTCTCTCTTTCAGGAAAGAATTGGAACTCTTGAAGACCCATTATTTTTAGCTTACCATTTGAAATTGTCTGTACCGTTCCTTCTAATTTGAAGATGAAAATGTTTCTGTATTTTCCAAGATTTGTTCGTTTTCTATCATATGAATTGTGAATTATAGACATCTTTCTGTTTGACTGCACGCATTCTTCTATTGATTGTTACAGTTTTTTATAAAATAGAATGGGAGCTTCTAAGAATGTAAATAGGGATGGATGTGTGATTATATGTATTGAATTTTCTTTTATAATATAGGTATTTTTACTTCACATAAGAGATGAGACTAATCTTAACAACATATGAAATCACCCACAAAGTTTTAGAGAAATCGAACTCAAAACCTCTAATCTAATTATAAAAGCTTAGAAATTTTATATTGAATTAATTAGGTTTGATATTTTGTTTATATTTATATCTTACAAAATAAAATTACAAATAGAATTGGAACCTAGAATTTCTCCTAACTTATGTGAAAGAAATATAAAAAAAGTTGAGTGCTTTATGTTGGCTGATTGGCCACTGTATTAATGGAAGGATTATCTAAAATGTGATGTGATGCCTAATTATACTAAATAATTTGCTTTAATTTGATGATATAAGATCAATATGAAAGAAGGGCAATAAAGAAATTGAGAAAGGGAATGCACTCTTTGCCTTTGAATTTCTTTAAATAATACTTTTGAAGAGATAACAATGGAAGCAAATCTCAATAGCTCAGAAATATTTTAAAGTAAAATCCTCAGGCAGCATGGACTAATTACAATAACTGAGTGCATGTTTTTATACTGATTATTGATGATGGTGCTACACATTTGTCTGCTGATGTTTGTGAAGAATAAATTTTGATCCACTTGATCCGACTTTGAATGAATTTTATTGGAATGCACTTCATTTAGTTTTTACTATTTATATATTAAACTATAAAACAAATTTGAAGAATTTATTTTTATTCTTATTGTTATTAAAGTGGCAAGGATATTGTTTTTGGTGTCTTATATACACTAAACAATTGCGGTATATATTTATAAAACAGATAAACAATTTGTTGCATCTTGTTCAACTTTTTTTTTTCTTTCTATAAACTAATCTTACGAATTCAAACAGATCAAATGAGATATAAGTGAATTAAATTTCAGTATTAAAATCAATTTTTAGTTATTCAATCTTAACAATCAAAATCACTAGATGTCCTTAAATTTTTTTTCTACAAGATCGCCAAGTGTTTTTGACCATTAATGTCAAATCGTTACAAATTGAATTTAAATTTGGTTTACTTGTAGTTCATCAATTTTTTTTTTTCAATATGTACAGTTGACTTTCAATGGCAAAAATTAAAATTAAAATTGAAAGGATCAATTGGATGGTATGGTAGATTTTTTTTTCCAACTAATTATTGTTCCTTTATTTGAGTTCTTTTCTCTCATTTCTTATTTCTCACTACACTTTTGTCACCATTTCTACCCTTGTGTCTAGGCCTCTTAAAGCACGCGACTAATCATCTGGCATGTGGAAGCCTCCTTACCCACACACATCGGGTGACTCTACGGGGATTGGCCCTTTGGGGTATAGTGAGAATCGAACTCAGTACTCCCACTTCCTGAAGCTCTACCCTTATATTTCCTTACATGAATCCTTTTATTTCCTTTTCTTTTTCCTCTTTTTCTTTTTTATTTCATTCTTAAATATTTTTGTACTAAGGTGTAAAGATCAAGATTGAATCAACAATAATGTTTCAATTCGATGTTTGAGATCTAAATTTTTTATAAAGAGAAAAAAAAAAAAGAAATCACAGAATTTTGATTTAGAATAAACACTTACGAACAAGTGGCTTTATAACAGGGTGATATGGAACTCAAATAACAACTCTACATTAATAAATTTCTCTCAAAATCAATTTTCATGAGATCTTTATGTAAACTTTGGTGTGCAGGGTCTCTAGTGGACACAATGGATACTCTTTCTTCGATTATCGTGGAGTATTCTCACTCCACATTAGAGGTGAAACTAATCCCTATAGATACACATAGTCAGCAGCAATCCTACTAGGGTTAGATTGGGAGGAGCTTAAACTTAAGACCTCTAATATAATTCTAGAAGCTCAAGTCAAATGAGCTACATGTACGGTACTAGCGTAGAATTAGTTGGATGGTGTAGAGTAGGATTGTAAAAATGCTTGATTAGGTCAATTAAAATTTCAAGTGAACCCCACGTGCAAAGCACATCCATTATACTAATACATAAAATTATAAAGTTGTAAGTTTTGTTAGAAAATGGGAGAGATAATAAAATCACTTAAATAATTCTTTGTAATTCATTCTGTTTATTATTCTGTTTATTTTACTGAATGATAGTCAAATATATAGATACATCGATGAGTCTCTCGTAATATCTGGAGAGCTAACTGAGGATCCTAATTTTCTAATTGAGAGAGATGCATAATCTCTCTCACAATCATCATAAATCTTATCAAAATCAATTATAATATAACATGCCTTTACTCATATCTTAACACCTCCCCTTAAGGTGAAGTGGGTCTCACTTGAGTTTGACCCTATTTAATATGATGATCCAACGATCAGATGATGCAGTTTGATGGAGAGAAAGTAGATGTGGAAGCCAGAACAGAACCAATGTGACACATGTATAGAACAAACTGTAGATGAGCAAAAGCAGACAAATATCAACATTCTAGTGCATGAGATCGACAAATACCGTTGATCTCGAGAACTCGAATCATGATCGAAAATAGAAATAAACAGATTCGAAACACATGAAATCTAGATATCAAAAGTGGACAGATCCAAGTAAGAAATGAACTCAATCATTGCTAGAACGATCAAATTCATAAGACAAACAACTCAAACTGGGCCACAAAAGTTTTAAAGCCCAAAATGCTTCATTAAGATGATCAAATAAGTATAAAATTTTATCCATTGCTACATTATGTAAAGACATTATCTATTACAAGTTGGGAGATAAAGGCAACATGGGGACATCCTAAGTTGTTGGCATGGGTGAGAGACATGCGAAAAGTAGCATGGAAGCAAAACATATGCTAAAGGAGGTGTGGCGCAAAACATATGCTAAAGGAGGTGTGACATGAACCCAGCTTGCACATGAATCTCACATGCACGTCGGATCATTACGGATACACTTTTGTCTTTGAAAAGATGTGTTGAAAGAAATCGAAAGAGAGTTGGTTGTAGCTCTCGGTAACAGTTTTTAGCTCACACCTCTCTCTCTCTCTCAGAAAAGAACATAATATACTGTCCTAATTAAGATTTACCTGCGACCAGATCGACAGTTCATCTCTGATGATCATACTCCAAATTATCTAACAAACTTGTAGTGGCTGAAGGCAACAAATATGGAATTTAGTAGCTGAAGAGACATCAAGTAAAGCTAACGTCGCAATGGAGAGCTCCATGTCTGACCTAACACATAAGAGACTTGGCTATATGAGTGAAAAAAGTCCACAAGCCTTAAAAAAAGAAGAACCTCTTTTAGGAAGTCAAAGGTATAAATTTAAATCATAACTGGTAAACAACATATAGAGTCACTTTTGTGGGAAATACCTCTAAGAAGCCCACAATAACATGCATGTCGGATCATTAAGGATACACTTTCATCTTTGAAAAGATGTGTTGGAAGAAATCAAAAGAGAGTTAGTTGTGGCTCTCGGATACTGTTTTTGGCTCACACCTCTCTCTCTCTCTGTCTCTCTCAGAAAAGAACATAATATACTGCCCGAATCTATGATAAAAGTACTTCAGCTGTTGGTTCACAAATTGGCCAACTTAGTTGCTTGAGTCCTCTCTCTGAAGTACACATTTGGATACAGCTCAAAGTGCTTCCAAGGACTCTTTTCAACAATTGCAATGGGCTAAATCTTCTCCATCTGATTCACATTCATCATTGGGTCCACTGTTTTCTTCATCAGGCCAAGAATCAAATAAATTCATGTCTCTACATTCTGTAGAGTCACCAATGGGCACTAATATTATTGCAACTAGTAATTCTAATGTAGATAAACTTTCCCATTTAGCGACATCCTATGATTACAAGCGGCAAAGATGGTACAAGAAAACCTAAATTTTTTCTATCTACTAAACTTCCAATTAGAGGCCATCTTATAAGCACTGAATCTCTTGATAAAAAACCCACTTGCTTTACTCATGGCTAAAGAATATAATGCCCTTGTACAAAATGCGACTTGGATTTTAGTTCCACCTAAACCTACAATGAACATAGTTGGCTGCAAATAGGTGTTCAAAATTAAGTACAAAGTTGATGGGAGAATTGATCGATATAAGGCTCGCTTAGTATCAAAAGGTTTTCACTAAGAAGGTGGTCTTGATTATGATGAGACATTTAGTCCTGTTGTAAAGAGAAGCTAACAACAAATTATTGTGTTCTCTTTTTATCCGTTTCAAAAGGTTGGTTTATTAGACAACTTAATGTAAAAAATGCCTCTTTGAATGAATTCCTCCAAAAAGAAGTTTACATGACTCAAACCTCCTGGGTTTATTGATCCAACCTATCCATCACATGTTTGCATACCTCATAAATTCATTTTCTGGGCTTAAACAGGCCCCTCGGGCTTGGTTCAATATGCTGAGTTCATTTCTTGTAGAAATAGGCTTTTCTGCCAAAGTCTGACTCTTCTTTATTTTATTTTTTATCAGAAGAATGTATCTTCTCTTATTTGTTTATGTGAATGAAATAATATTGACTAGTAGTAAACTAGTAACCAAGCAGACTTGAGGTCATTTGCAGGGCCGGCCTTGAGATCCTCTAAAATCTCGTCCTAGGCGGAGTTAGATTTTAGGGGCCATTTGTGATTGGTATATTAAGGAGTTTAAGTGATGCAGGACAAACTATAGGATGATCCTAAAATGCCTAAATTTAGATATGAAAAGATGAGATAATGCAACCTATGATCTAATATGGCTGAAATTAATTAACCAATTAATAACGGCAAAAAAGAAGAAGCTGCAGAACAACAGTAAAAAGGGTTAAGAAAAAGGGCTGGATTTGAGGGACAGCAGCTAGGGGGAAGGGAAGACAGGTTTTGGATGGGCTGTATGGGGGAGAAAGAGGGATGTAACAGCAGTTATATGGCTGCTGAAAGAGGTGACAACAGTTGGGACAGGTCTGGGACTGATTAGGGACTGAACTGGGACAGATTTTGGGACAGATCTGCGAAAGATTTTGACAGATCTGGGACAGATTTTGGGACAGATCTGGGACTGATTTAGGACAGGTTTTGAGGCTGTTTATGGGATAGATTTGAGACAGTTTTGGGGCTGTTTCTGGGACAGCAATCAAGGAGAAGAAAAGGAAAAGAGAGAGTAGATGAGAGAGAGAGAAGAAGAAGATAGAAGAAGTACCTGAAGATGGAAGGATGGTAGCCTCATGCTAGACTTCACGCCAAAAGGAGGGCCTCATGCCAAAGGAATCGCTCCCAAATATTTTCGTCGCACAAATCGTGGAGGAAAACTTCTATTCATTCAACATTAAGGGTCAATCTCGTATCGAGGGGTTACATCATATATATAATGACTTAAAAATATGAAAAATACCAAAATACCCTCAAATAAACAAATACCAAACTACCTCCAATGATTAGAAAGCCCTAATTACATGTAAAATCACTAAATTTTCCCAAACGAAACCAACGATTGGACTAAACAAATAAATGAAAGAAAAATACAATTATGAAAAACTGTATATCCTAAATCTAAATATGGAAACTTGCTAAATATGGAAACTCGTGTGGTGCTCCGCATCATTAAGTGTGTGGGGGACCCTAGGCGGTGCCGGCCCTGCTCAATTTTAAGCTTTCTCAATTCTTAATTTGCTATGAAGGATTTAGGGCTACTCAACTATTTTCTTGGCATTGAAGCCAAGTTTGTAGGGTCAGATGTTATTTTGACACATCCTATGAGTGTTGTTAGTGCTTTAGAATATCTTACAATCACTTCCTGAAATTGCTTTTGTGGTCAATCAGGTATGTCAATTCATGCACCAGTTGACCACTACACATTGGGTCACAGTTAAGCATATTCTTTGTTATTTAAAAGGCACAATCTTCTTTATTTTCATTGATTGCCTATTTTGATGCAGATTGGCCCAAATTTTTTGATGATAGACGATTCACTAGTGGACTTTATATCTTTTTGGGTCCCAATTTGATCTCAGGGAGTTCAAAGAAACAATGAACTGTAGCTCGGTCAGCACAGAACCTGAATATAGAGGATTGACCAACACTACTTCAGAGTTAGTTGGCTCCAATCTCTTTTATTAGAGTTAGGTGTCGATCTCAGCCTCCCATACTATGGTGCAACAAGTTAAATGCAGTATATTTAATTGCAACTCTTATCTTTCATATACGCACAAAGCACATAGAAATTGATTACGATTTTGTACATGAACGAGTGGCTAGAAAGGATATCTATGTTTGGTATATCTCTATTTCATATGAAGTTGCAGATATTTTCACTAGAGGCCTAATCCCTTCTTGATTCCACATGCTGTGAGGCAAGTTGACAGTCTCTAATCACGGCATCATCTTGTGGGGGAGTATTAGAGATAAACACCAAATGCAAACTCAACAAGTTTTGAATTAAAATTCTGTTATAATTTAATGCTGTACTTTTTATATGTTGCTGGATTGTGATTAATTTTAATCATAAATTTAATTCCATCTATTGTTGTGGGTTACCCTTGGTTGGAGGTTGATTTTCTGTAAATGTTACCTATATATACCAATATTTGTCCAATGCCACAGATCATCTGTGAGTTGGTTTTTTCTTAGTTTATACAATCTTTTAGTGCAAACCTCAGCAGAACGCCATTGCTGTATGCATGAATTGAACACTTGTGGAAAAGGTTCAATGTTTGTTGTCAACCTAAAGATTTCCTAGATCATTTTGAGGAGAGGCAATGAGACCAACATGCTACTTGATCAACTTGTCCCCATTCGTACCATTTAAAGGAGAATTTGCAGAGCAGATTTGGAGAAGCATCGATGCGTAAGGCAAACACTTGCTAGTATTTAGATGCAAAATTCTCATGTGTGTTTCCAAAGAATTGAGATCCAAATTGGAGAAAAAATTATACCATGTAGCTCTTCAACTATGAAGATGAAGAGAATGTTAAAAATTATGTAATCTTAAATAGCACATGACACAGACAAAAAGAAACACTAAGGAAGGATTACATCACCAATTTCCCTCTGATAAATAGTTGAATACATGACATGGGTTTAAAGATCTTATCAGCATCATCATCATCACAGTCACCAGTCTCATCAGTCTGGGCTAAGTGGTTCAAGATCTAGACAGTTTATTTGATAAGCACAGAGCAGACGAATAATGTCCAAAAACTTAGGCCATACTGCAATTGTCCTAGTCATAAATATCTATATGTTGGGTTCATCATATCAAAGCATCTGGATCACCTAGGTGTTGGCCCTATATATACAAATCAAGGCCCAACTATCAAAGCATCTGAATCTTATCGAAAGATCTTGTTTGCTTCTGGAGAGTTTGTGCTATAGAAAGTGCAGTTGATGGGCCTCTTATATACAACAAAACATGAGGCAGATAGGATGGGGTAATTCTCATGAAGGCAAAGCTTATGTTGGACATGTTTAATTAGTGTCCTAGTGATAATAACAATCTATATTTGTTCAGTGTGTTTGTGTGTGTGCGCGTGCATGCATGTGTATGCGCGCTATGCATTTGTACATTGTGTATTCTCTTTTTTATAGTATAGTTTCCATCTCTTCTCTCTCTCTCTCTCTCTCTCTCTCTCTCAAAACATGGGAGGATAAGGAGGTAAGGACTGGAATCTTTATCTTAGATTGGATTTATCATACTTCCCTATGGATTAAATGATCACTTAGGAATATGACCATTCTTCTTCTTGGATTTGATAATGATGATTTTGGTGACATGGTCTTCATTGAAAAGAAATTTTGATGCTTTGTCTTAGCCTTTCGCAGCCCAGATTTCTGCTTTCACTGCTTGCCAGTGATGATTTAGATTGTGGAGAAACAAGAAAAGTATCTTCCTAATGTTGATTTTTTTTTTAGCGGTAACAAAGGGGATTCATTAAAATGGGAAAGGGTACATGAGTTTAAAATGGTCTAAAAGAGAGAGACCGACAAGGGAAAAAAGAAAAAAACAAATACAAAAGAGAACTGAACACCAAAATTCTCTCAACTGAGAAACAAAATACAAAATGGGAAAGGGGATTCCTATTGTTGTTTTTTATTTTTAGGGTATTTGCATAATGGAACTTTTACCTCTGGTGTCAAAATCTTCTTATTGCTGGTTTTTAGAGCTACGTACAAATGCACCCATAGATTGTGATAAGTCATCATTTTGAGGGTCACACGAAAATGTGTAAATTTATCCTTCCATCCTTTTCAAACTGAGTTACTTCTCATTCACAAGCGACTGAACTTTTGCAAGATTATCTTTTAACAAGACAGTAAATGAATTCTATTATGAAGTACATGGTGGTTGCTTTCTTGCTTTTACAGTCATTTATTTTCCTTTCCTTTTCTCCATATCTTGGCCCTGATTTTACAGCAACTTGCTAGCTTCTTTTCTCTAAATTGCTCTATGTGAAAAAAATGTATAAACATTTCAATTAATGAATTCTATAATTGTGTACTTGATGTTGTTACTAAAAAGAACTACATGGTGGTTGCTCTATTGCTTTCATTCTTGCATTTCTTCTTTTTTTCTCCCCTCATCAGCAGATACCGGTCACAACAGTTTCCCATTTTTTATTTTTTAGTTTTTATTGCATCAATATGTGAAATGTACTTGAATATGTAATCAATGAATCTATTATTTTGCAGTTGATCGTATATCAGAAAAAAGAAGAAGATGTATACCCTTTACCAATCAATGGATTCGACACAAACATTTAGTTGTAAAAGTTGAAAAGAGAGAGTATCTATTCTATATAAATGAATTGTTTCGGAGGCAAGTATACGATGGTTGAAGCAATGGTTGTACCGGTGGCTCGTAGAAACTGTTCATACAATTTTCTTCTGCACAATAGCTAAGAGCCCCCCAGTCCATATGCATTCCTGCACACAGAGACACACACAAAATGGTCCATAGAAGAGTATGGGAAGTGCTTGAAAAGTCTCTTCATCCCTGGCCATCAGATTTTGCTCTAGTAAAGTGTGGTCTAGTGTGAATTTGTCAAGCCACCAATTTTCTAGCTAGGGTCAATCAATTTGGAACATAATAGGGCTGGACAAGCGTGTCGAATATTTGCAAATTACTGGAATTTGGTTCTTAAAATGAAAAGAAAAATACCTCTTTATCTATCATGAAATGGCAACCCAAATGATGCATACCAACAGCTATAACCCTTCCTATTGATGTACTTCTATGTCTATAACAGGGGTACAAATATCGGCCGATACATATCGTATCGGCCGATATGTATCAGTTTTGAACAAGTGAATATCGGCCGATATATATCGTTATCGGCCGATATTCACAATATCGGCTGAAATATCGGCCGTATTATATCGGCTGGATAGAGAAAAATATCGGCCGATAACGATATATCGGTCAATATATCGTTTCAGCAGATATATCAGCTGAAAACGATTTTTAAACCCCTGGTCTATAGAACTTACTGATCTGCTTAGGAAATTAAAGGCTTATGAACAGGAATTCATAGATGTCCCATTTCGTCCTTCCATGCCTTAACATGATTGCCTATTCAGTTGGAAGGCGATGTTTAGAGTTTGCATAATGATATTTACACCTTTTAGTCTCTTTGCCAGATCTTTGAATGAACAAAATGGGAGGATTAAAAGCCTATATTTTATTAATATAGCAATGGTTACTCTGTATTGCTTCCTGTTTGAATATTCTTCTCTGTTTGGAGTGGTGGGGATTTGGGGTGTAGGAGTTAGCCAAAATGAAACCCACCAAATGCAGTTCCTGTCTTCCTTTTTTCTCTCCTCCCCCTTTACATTATAGCATGTAAATTCTTCGTTCATTGTCACTAATAATAACAAATTAACAATCCTTGCATCTCACATAGACTTGGCAAAATTTGATTTGACTCGATTATCTGAAAGAAACCTAGGCATTTTAAATGGGTTTGGGTTTGAAATTTTATGATCCGAACCCGAAATAAAGCCGAATTGACTAATCCATTTAATAAACACGTGTAATGAGTTGAGAGTGGTCGACCCAAATCCAAAATTGACTTGAGTCGAGTTACTTGTTGCCAGATCTACCTTGAATTAGACATGGCAAAATTTGACCCGATCTGAGCCCGAGCATTTTAAATGTATATAGGTATAAAATTTTGTGACAAGAACCGGCTAACTACTTCAATAAACAAGTAAATAATGTGTTGCAAATTATTGACTCATACCTGAATAAGACCTAGCCCGACTCGTTCCTGAGTCTAATATCACTCACAATTCTAGAACAGAATCCAGCAAGAGCAATACCCTCACTTTTGTTGCAGCTTGAGACTTCTCAGCAATACATTCATTGCGGCAGTAAATCAGATATCTTCACCTCTCTTGAGTTGGCACAGTGCAACAAAATGGATGAGTACCTCTACCACAAGCATAAAGATGCTTGATACGATGGACCACACAAATGATCATGCATACTTGTAGCACATATTGTTAAGGACTTGACCAATACGTCAAAGGCTCTGGAGCCTAATGGAACATTGAAAATTAAGTCATTTATCCTATCCCATGCTAGGTTGGTGCGTCTCAACACTTATGGCACGCCCCAAGTCGTCGATGAATCTCACACATGTTTACCGACACTCAATTCTTGGGCCCATCCTGATATGGTGTAGCCCATAAGTGACTTACTAGATGATCCCAGTTGTCTTCTCCGTGACTTAACAGTAAACACCCAGGGATAAAAAATTCGGGGTTACCGAGATATCGGCGGCCGATATATCTCTCTCCTATTTTTTTTCGAGATGTCGCCGATATCGGCCGATATTCGCTAGTTCGACCGATACAATGTGTATTGGCCGAGATTTATACCCCTGCTTCTCCCAGGTAGTTGAATGGATCCTTAATTGAGAGTAAGTAATCAAAATTCACTTGAGCAGCTCCCGATTTTACAGTTTTCCAATACATAATTAGGCCCATTACATGGTGGACTGGATCTATGCATGCATGGTAGTTTTGTTTATCTGAACAGATATGCCATGAAAACAGTCCAAGTTAACGCAGCATAATGATTCTCACAATGACCTTTCACTGGGCCCTTCATTAGCCATCAACTATCCAGGCCCAAGTTGAACCTCATACGCTACGTGCCATAATAATTGCCTGAAGTTGATCCATTGTGCATTGGGTGGTAAAATCTGTGACCCGTTTACAGTGGTCCAAGTGCTACAGGAAGACAAGGGCCCACTCCGGATCCTCTGGGCTTTTTTTTCCTCATTGTTCAAATGATAAAATGGACCCATTCCTGCTGTATGAAAATTAGGAAAAGAAATCCCATTCAATCTACCAGCTCTTTATGAACATCTAGGATCATCCTATCAAGTTAAGAGAGTGGGCCTAGGTATCAAAGGTGAGCCCAGCTCCAGTACAATGAAAAGGCCCTTCAACCCATCATAGCAGACAAACTCTTGGAAAATAAATGGTTACCAAGTACTTGTTAAGCTCTTCTAGGGTTTTTCCTTGCATGATAGACAACCCTAGCGTCAAAAGTTGGGGGCCCTAATTTCTAAAACCTCAAGATAAGTGGCCCATTATTTATTGCCACGTGGAATCATGTGGAAGCAACGATAGCCCATGTACAGGATTAGATGTCAATCAATAATTCTCAATTCTCTTACCATAACCCTAGTCCTATGTTAAATGAAATAATCAAATATTTGAACATAAAAAAGTGAGACTAAAGATCATTGAAGTAATTTATCTTCTAGTGACTTTGAAACATTTGAGTTAAATAGTAAAAATAAATCTGACTTTAGTTTTGATGGATGAATAGATTATTATTAAGACTATCATATTCTCAAAAATTAGACGATTAAATTATTTGAACTTCTAATTTTAAGATAGAACATAAATTATGAAATAAATATTTTTATTAATATTGAACAATCTAATGTGAGGATGCATCAAACAAATAGCAACCAAGATTAAATTCTTGGCATTGTCTGCCTAAGCTTACAGTAGTTTCAGGCTTCACTGCTAGGAAGTCAAAATGTGGACCGCATCATATGAAATTAATATTGTTCTAAAATGGTAGATTTACAAATGAACAAACATTAATTTTATATATTATAGTGTATTTGCCCAAGAGAGATGAGAAACGAGGTGTTTCTACACACAAATACAAAGGCAGACCACTTGTGTTTGACTCACTTGAAAAGATTCTTAGATTATGTGGAGTCTGATTATCAGAGATGTACTGTCAATCCGATCTACACTATCGTGGGTCAAGCTTTGCTCCTTTTGAGAGCAATTTTGTAATTTTTACTTTGCACTTTTGTAAATATTAATCAAGGCAGTATATAATGTTTTTTCTTCATGAGAGGGAGAGAGCATTGAAACTGTAACAAGGGTTAAAGTTGTCTTTCCTTCAATTTCTTGTCTTGAGCATAGTAGATCAGTGTTGAACCCATGAACATATTGAAAGGGAACCATATAAATTTCTGTATTGTCGTTCAATTTTCTATATTGATTTTCTCTCTTTTGTTTTCTTTTCGATATTGTACTAGGAAAGTATTCTCTCAACAAATGTCTACAGAAACCCATACATAATATGCAGAAAGAGGGATAAACTTCCAACTGCACTCCCATGCATAGGCACATCTACATGCATGCATGGCCTTTGACTATGAATGTGGATCTTTAAGTAGGAATTTGAATAGCCAAATACTGATACTGTAAAAAAAGTTATAAATACACACTGAATAGACATAAAAAGATGTTATTAGTGTTACAGAAAGTTTAGTCCTAGACTAGAAATGGTAGAAAATGTTGCTGGTTAGGTCCTTCTATGCGAGTATAATTTAAAAATATAGGGGAGAGTCACCTGCATGAGTGTAGTTCAACTGGTTGCTTCCTGCTTCAGGAAATAGGAGATTGAAGGTTCGAGCCCCTATGGCCTAACCTTGGTGTGCCTTAGAGGTAGTGAACTCATACGTGAGGGTTTAGTAGGTCTGTAAAAAATCAATCTCATCATATTTTTATATGGACTTTTAATCCAACAGTAAAATCAATTTAGAATGCTTCAAATTAAATATGTTTGAAAGGTATTTTAAGAATAACCCATCTCATAAAAATAAAAAGGTCTCTTGAATTTGAAAATCTATAATTTTCATTAGTGCAAAAATAATGCTCGAAATGAAGCAAATTTTAGATAGACTTTCGATCCAACCGTGACATAGATTTCATATGATTTTAAGTTAGGGACCAATAGAGTAGATGGGTGTGAGAGAGTGTGTTTTTTACTAGGACTCCATGGGCGTAATGCAGAGCTCAATCTTTCCATATTATAATGAATTGAACTAAAATGATCACCGGCCTCGCAAGATCGGCTCTTGGTGGTTAATCAAAATCCAACCCCCCCCTCTCTCTCTCTCTCTCTCTCTCTCTCTCTCATATCTTCCAATATACCATGCTTGATGTGTTAGGGTGTCACACTCGGAAGGACTGTGTCTCCTCCTCTTTTTCATGAGATTGAAAGGGATACAAAAGAATACTACACGGACACAATCATATCACTGGCTTTCTATTCCAATGGGTTCAACAGTAGGGAGACAACAAGCAGACCCCATTCCTTTTTAATGCATTTAGAGAGAAGGGATGAACACAAGGCTATTGAATCTTAAATTATAAATTCGAGAATTAATAAGGACACTGACATTTAGCTGATCAGAAGTGAACAAAAGGATGAATCTCTTGGGAAGAAACGCATTTCCTACCACACAATATCGAAAAGAAAAAAATAGAAAGAAGAAAATCACACCACAGCACAGAGATTTACGTGGTTCCATTTCAATATGTCTACGAGGTTCAAACTGATCCATTATGTTCAAAGGCAAAACGAAAAAAGAGGCGGCTCTTGTTACATATTGTCCTGCTTGACTTGCGATCAGATTGACACTACATATCTGATTATTAAGCTCCATAGAACCTAACAAAATCTATATTCTTTATTACAAAAGATACCGATCTCTCTATCAACTTTTCACAAACCCAAATGATAAAAAGAAAAATATTCAAGACTAATCCTCCTTTCACCTCACTCGCATCACAAACCCTAGCAAAAAATATCAAAGACCCATCCCTCTCAAGTACTGTGTAGACATGCTAGAGTTTGGTTTTCTCCATAGGGCATTGGACCACACCATCCCCTCCTCCAACCCACCCTGACTGTTTCTATTGGAATATGAGGTCATCATACCCCCAATATAAAGCAGGGAAACATTCACAGAGCCTAATGCTTATGTAAATTCTCAAATCCAGCATAAAGTGCTGGCCACCTTGTCCTCAATCGACCCCCTCCAAACGAGAAAAGCAAGGAAATCCCTTTGGAAAGTATGCTGAAAATTGCCTCATAAAAAGATTGATACTTTGTGCTCAAGTGGGTGGGGTCTCACCTTGGGGTCCATCAGTTGGCTGGATCCAAGACATGAAAAATGGGCGAAAAGCCCCCCTCATGTGACCCCTCTCCTCCAATTGGCTCTCAACTCCCCATTTTCAAATTGCTACAGCTCTTGCTATTTGATTATGGAAACCAAGGACTCTATTCACTAATGTGGAACTTAAGTCATGGCAAATCAGAGGCCTTTTAACACCATCATGTCAAGTGGCCAACCTTCCTTTCATTTCTTTCTTATTATATTAGCCTTACCCCAACATCACTAAACATAATCAATGTTTCTTCTAATATGTCTATGCCTCTCTACTGCCCTAGTGGTTTCTTCAGTCTGTTCCAATATGTGGGCGTCAACACGTGCTTTCACTGGTCTTTTCAAGTGCCAACCAACAGCTTCCTGTGGGCACCCAACGGTTGGGGCTGCAAACGAGTCCAACATTGGAAGTGTAAAGGAGATTTAAAAATTTATAAAAAACTTGGATTGCTCCATCTAACAGGCTAGGCTTTTGGGATGAATATCCAGTCCTAACAAGTGATATCAGAGCCAAGTCTCAGGCTACCTCATGTGGACTCAGAGATCCGTCAGGCGGATGGGACAACTGGTCTCGTTTGAAAGGAGATTGTTAGAGCTGCGAACAAGTCCCACATTAAAAGTGTAGAGGGAGATTTAGGGATTTATAAAAGACTTTAATTACTCCACCTAATGAGCTAGCCTTTTAGGATGAATACACAGTCCCAACACGCACTTAGAATTCGTGGTCACAAGTCAATTCCTCTTATTGATTGGCTTTTACCCGTAATATTAAGTACTCATCTTCATCAACAGTCAATATCTTATCTATCTTTGCAAGCATTTTTCCGTAGGACATCCATCCCAACACTGCTATTGTCCCAACAACTCTTCTAATGAGATTCCATGTATCAGTGCTGAAAAAGAATAAAACTATGCTAATTGAAAAAGATAGGAACCAATCTGTACTACTTTCCGAGTGACAATTTGATTACTCTTCAGGTCTTCTACAGTCTAGTAATTGGGTCCACCCAGGTCATTTCATTTCATCTGTTTCCTGTTTGTCTCCCAGTCTCTATCTATATGGGTAGCTTAAATGTTAAGTGAGAAGAGTTGGAAAAGAAACTTGAATTTGTAACATTCTCATAAATTATCGAAATTTCCAGTTAATTGCACTTGGCTTGGTCGAAATGTCTCAGATTGAATAGACCTTCACCATTGGATTCCCAAAGTTTCATCTGGTCTACTCATTTGTCTTATCTATCTAATAATTTCTCTTGCACTAATCATTATTAAGTGTTAAAACAAATTTTCTACCTAAGAAGAACTAGAACAAGAAGCGTTTGAGAACTAAGATGAAACCTTGTGGGTGCATCTTCAAGACCATCTATGCATCACTACTACAACTTGAACAATTCATATTTCCTCTCTCTCTCTCTCTGAGTGTGGGGAACATTGAAGTAGTTTAATGTACATTTCTTATGTGTTTAGTGTGTTGGTTTTTGTTAACTATGGACTTGCAACAAGAGGTTGGATTCACATAATATGAAATTAAAGTCAAGATCAAAACTCAGACTTCACTCAAATCAAATTGAGCTGAGTAATTTGAATGGTTTTTCAACTGAACTCGAAGAAACTCATTATGCATCATTGACTTTTAATTTTGAAATTTTATCAAGTCAATTAACTTAGACCAATTTAGATGAGTTTTTCTTGAATTTTAAACCATATATTGACCCCAATATGAGTATTAAAATAGGTCGACTTGAATTAAGTAGAAAAAAAAAATTGACCCAACCCAGTTTTGTAGGTTAGGATTAGATTGGCCAATTGCGTGGAGTCAGGAATGGTAGGTTGGGGTTGACTGTGAACGAGTCTTATATTGAAAGTGTAAAGTGAGATTTAGAGATTTATAAAGGATTTGGGTCAATTTATCTGATAGACTAGTTTTTTGGGATGGATACAAGTCCTAACAAATGGTATTAGAGTTAGATCTCAGGCTATCTCATGTAAACTAAGGAGATCCCCTAGGCGAACAAGTTGGCTAACCTTGTTAAAAGATGGATTGTTGAAGCTGTGTGCGAACGAGTCTCACATTAAAAATGTGGAGGAAAATCTAGAGATGGTTGAAGGCTTCTCATTGAAGACTTCTCGAGTGTTCTACAGGAATGTTGATAACAACAGAGAAAGGAACAGTGTCCCGCTAGGGCACTCAACCGAGATGAATGTGGAAACAGTATGAAGATAAAGTCACTGTATCAGCGTACCAACACCTATCATGAGCCTTCAAAAAGGATAGAGGCTTTAAATTTCAAAGGCTCTATCTCAGATCTTTATCCATGAAAGTGATAGAGAAAAGGTGAGGGATAGCAAGGTCAACTTTCAGAGGCTGTAGTCACATACACCATTTCATACTTGATGAGACAGAGATAGAAGACAGAGTTAAGGACTTCACTCCACAAGGGATGCTGACTTTGTACATCCAAATGCAAGTAAAAGAAGCAAATTAAGATATCACATCCACATATCTGCAGAAATGGGGAAAGATTAAGTGTAAGCTTTATGTTTGCCTTAGTGGGTTGATGATTTTGTGGAAGCTTAAAGAAGTGAAAAGGAATTTTACTTTGAGATGTGGATGCACTGTGTGTGAATGAAGTGGAGAGCAAGGAATGATGACAGATTATGAAATTATGAAGATGAGTAAGATTGTTGGGTTTGATAGCTCCTCTTACAAAGCGTGCATGGCCTTGTTTTAGGAATAGTACATGCCAAAATACCTTCTTCCACTCTCCTGCTTTTACATGTACTGACTATGGCTGGCAATGTGTACTCACTTTGTTTGTCAAATACAAACACATGAAAAAGTTTCATTCATCTCTTGTGGGCCATGTTTATTTATCTATGCACTGTATTTGTCGGATGAAGATGTCATGCAAAAGATAAAAAATTATATAGATAGATACATTAGCAAGTGATACTCACACGGGCATTTTGTGTATACACACATGGGTTTTACCGTGATACCTAATTTACTCTCCACCTGTCGCACCGAAGAAAAAAGAATACCAAAATTCATGAACAGTGCAATCGGCTCATCGAAATTGCAAATCGGCTAGTCAAAATTCATGGACAGTGCAAATCGGCTCGCTGAAATTGTAAACCGGCTCGCCAAAATTCATGAACAATACAAATCGGCTTTCCAAAATTGCAAGTCGACTCGCCAAAATTCACATGAATAGTAAAAATCAGCCCATCAAAATTTTACTGTTCATGTGAAGGGTAAAATTGAGAATATATTAAAACCCATGTCGCTAAACACAAAATGCCCGTGAAAGGATCGTTGGCCATAGATTATTATAAAAATCGAATCGGTTGAATCATGTTAACTATTGATTTTTTAAAATTAAAATTAAACCATTAGACATATATTTATTATTAAATATTAAAAATAATAATTTTAATAAACTAAATTTAATATAAAATAAGTCTCACATAATTTCCTTTATAATCAAACATTGAAGTCAATTACTGGTCAAACTACCAACTCCCCACTGATGACATCAAGTTACTAGAGCATGACTTCAATGTGGTACTTACTGACTAAATCCCAGCCATGCATGAGTAATTCTTCCATTTCCTTTTCCATTATTAATTCAAATACTAGGGCTGCAATTCGGGTTGGGCGGGTCGAGTTCTTTAAAACCCGACCCGACCCGACCCGACCCGAATTCTCAACCCGAATCTCATAACCCGACCCGACCCGAATTCTAACTTGAATCAACCCTAATTCTAACTCGACCTGCATTTTGAATTCATTTTAGACTAATTTTAGAAGGGTCGGGTCGGGTTAACTTATAAAATCCTCGACCCGAATTTCATGCCGGTTTTTATCTTCTGAACCCTACTCGACCCGCTGATCCGAAATTCTCGATCCAACCCACATGATTTCTCGGGTCGGGCCAAAACCCGACCCGAGTTGAAGCCATAGTCACACATTAAGGCGCTCTACTCTCGTAGTAGACTCTTGTATATAGTAGAACCTTGTAATCAATCACCGGCATTAAAACTCTTTAAATTAAATTAGGGTTGAAACTCAGGTTAGGTCGGGTCGGGTTTCAATAAACCTAATTCAACTTATGTAAAAAATTATTGAACCCGACACGACCTGAGTTACTCAACCCGACTAGACCCAAATTTCTGACCCGACTCAACCCGAGTGATGTTTTATAACTTGGTGCACTAGGGTCGGGTCGAGTCGGGTTGCTTTAAATTTCTCAACCAAATCCAACATTAATTTCATGCGAATTTATTTTTTCCCAACCTGATATGACCCGAAATATAAAAAAAATAACCCAAACTCATTGATTTCTCAGGTCAGGTTATGCTGGTCGGATTAAAACCCGAACTAAGCTTCACCCCTAAATTAAATTTATTTAAATTTGATAATCATAATTAAATTTGACAAATTCTTTCTAAAAAAAACTGATATTTCAGACTCCTTTAAGTTGCACTTATAACTTTTGCTACATCAACGAGCATTTACCTAAACAAAACGCTACAATCTCATACATATGCCACATATTAATTTCACAAATTTTTTTTTTTTTACTTCTCCAAAGAAAATAATATGTATCTGTTCAGAAAACATTTAATCATAAAATTACAAATTAGTAGCCAAGATCTTAAATCGCAGACGAACCCATGAAAAATTGTAGGGATCCAAATCAGGAAGTATAAAGTTGAAAAAAAAATCTAAATCATGATTGCATGATCTTTTTTGTGGGCGGGGTTTAAGCTAAACAATGTTTAAAATCATGATTTTCTGTTAATAATGAAGAACTTTGTTGTCATCATCGGACCTTTTGGCAGTCTCTAAAGTCGTACCCTAGTAGACTAGGGTACGGATAATTCAAAGACATGAAGAAGAGAAAGAGGCATGTGACTAATGAATACTTTACATTGATTTGGATGTTAAACAGCTATTAAACTTTAATATAATTATTAAACCTATCTAGAGTGTATTAACTAATCGTGGGCAATGCCATACTGTCACCCCTCATGCAAAATCCTGCCCTAATAAAGTTCTCCATGTTACCGACAGTATCAGTATTAGCTTCCTCCTTACCAGCTCAGAAAACATTAGGGTGGGGACCATTAGAATTTGTACATAAGATTTTTTTAATGATCAAACTATTCAAGTCTTTGACTAATCTTTGAAATATATATAAGCTTCTCTATCTATGTGTATTGGATAACTCTAAAGAAAGTAACTCTTTGAAATAAAGTAGAAATCAAACTTATAATTTGTCGCAACATGGAGTTCCTGACCATCATTTTGATTTTATAAAAAAAAATACTTCTAAACTTTTCATAAGGATTAAATTGTCAAAGACTTGCTCACATGTTCCAAAGGGGGTTGGGGGGAGGAGAGGTTGTGTTTTTTTAATGTTATATATCAACTAATATGCATTAGTTATTACAGGAATTAATGTAAGTTATTTGATTGATATCTTTTCTAATTTTTGAAAAAGTCAATCAATTATAATATATTACATCCGCATAAAAATATAAAATGGTAAAATTTCATAATTAGTTTAGTATCTTTCATTCCTAAAGGGGGCACACCTTCAACCTAGGTAGAACAAAAAAAATTCTAGTGGATATCAGGTGAGGCATGGGAGTTTGAACCTGTCACCTTCCGCTTCTTAAGACGAGAGATTACCACTTGAACTACACCCATGTAGACATTAGTAAAGAACTTTTACTTTCCACATGAGAACAGCATTAGTAATTTTCAGGGGCACCTCAATTCTACACGCCCACTTTTTGTAAATTGTTAGATGCTTCAATTTGAGATCCATCTCATTGGTACCCGCTATTGCTTAGAATTCAAACTTTAAGAGTGATCTAATCCTATATCTATATATCTTATTTAAACTGAGAAGTCGTAGAGCTAACTTTTTCCATTGTTGATTTGATAAATGGTTATCGACTTTTTTCCAATAGAATAATTCAATTGCAAAGATCTTTCATTGAATATATAGCCTAAACAAAATCACCTCTATCTAGGTATAAAGGCTATATTTTAAAGTCCTAGAATTTGTACAACTCTTATGTAGACCCAATTTTGCCCCATATAATTATTTCTTCGTATACATCTTTTCATGAATATGTCATCTCAAAGAAGAAGCACTTCGATCCAATCACTGAAGTTATATTTTCTTTAAATTTTTCAAATTTTGATGATTGTCATGGAGCCACGTGTAAATATTGAATGAATCACTCTCTACCGTAGGATTTCAATACACATCTAATTGCCCCCAACAGATGAATAAGTTGTTCCTATTTAACCACTCTTGCATGTAACCTTTAAATTTTATAAGGATTAGTAATTTCTTTGAAGAATTTAAACTAAGAGAGAGAAGAGAGAGAGAGTGCACTAAATTGAAAATGAGAGCACTACACAAGAAAAGAGGATAATGTGGGGATGGAAGGTGTCAAGGAGATTGTTGGAATATAATGGACAAATTAGGGTTTATTTAATATGTAGTGAACAGAAGATAGATAGGATTATGGGAGACAGAGGAGAAGGGCATGGATTTGAGGGGAGTATTTGGAGATTGGAGAGCCCCATTTAGTCAAAGGGAACGATAATCTCTACACTAATCAATATGTTTCCTCCTCTCCTCACACACATTTTCATGTGGACATTCCAACTCTCCACTCCAAGTAATACAACACATTCTCCCTCACCTAGACATTCCAACCCCACCCACCATAATAATGACAATTGGATTATATAAATAATAATCTTACCATGTCAACAATAAAAAAAAAATATTATTAGGTCTGTCTTTTGATTTAAATTTCATCTCAATTCATGTTCATTTTCATCAGCAAATTGTATATTTTAATATTAATAAATTAAAAATTAAAATAATTTATCCGACTCTATTTAGATTGTTCAACTAATTTTTTTTTTTTTTAATCAGCTGAGACTCACTCTTTAATATGATTCATTGAAAGATACAAATTTTTAGCTTAGATAAAAAGAAAAAATTAATTTTAAGATTGTTTTGATATAACCCATTAATGATCATCTTTCAAATGCAAATGAGATATCATAAAAAAAAAAAAAAAAATTCACTTCTACAAGTTGTTAAGTGAATTATAAAAACCCTAGCACCAAGCACAAGGAGCCAACTTGAAGGGCACCCTTCCCATGCAAACCCTGCCTTGAAGCTACCGCTTCCGTCTCCTTCCTTTTCTCCCGCCATTTCTCTCCTCGGTCGCTAAATCTGGACCGTGCCTTCCCTTCCTTTTCACGCGATTTGATGATTCACGATCCGGGAGTTGACTTGTCAACCCATCGCCTCGGATTCTTGACACTTTGAACGGACAAGACAAATCACTTCTCTGCCACGTGGAATTCCGAGATAGACGGCTCGGGCCGCCAGAAGACATGCGGCGACAGAAATGGTGTTGGGACCACGTGTCGCCTTGCCACGTTTAAGCTGATGTGGTGTGACGTCACCGTGAGATTACCCTTCCAACTCTGACCTGGCGATCTTTTATGGCATAGGAGGAAAAAAAATATATATTTAAGACCTTTTTAAATAATAAAGTAATACATTTAGAAGATGACTGCAATATCGGAGTTGACCTTTCTGGACGGTTTTTTTTTTTCTTTTGAAATTTCAATACATAGTTGAATTTTTTTTTTAAATTCAGTCTAAAATTTCAAAAAAATTATGAAATTTTAGCTTAATTTTTCAAAAAATTAGCCTAAAATTAGCCTAAAAGCTTAATTTCTATCTCTTTTTTCTTTTTCAAACTATTTAGTGAAAAAACCACTAAAATGTCATTTCAAGTATAAAATATAAAATATTTAAAAAAAATTATAACTTATTAATGGATACTTTCAAAATAATTTTTTTAACAAAAGCATATTATGAAACAATGTCTTATGTTCTTTATAAGGGAATGCATAGCACTCGGCTCTTTGAGACATACCGAGACATACGGATAGGATCTAAATCATGACTCTTGAAGTCATATTAGAGACTAAATCATATCTTAATTTAAATACCTACTCTTTGATTTTAGTTCTTAAGTTTTACCATCAATTATAAAAGAATGATTTTAATCGAAACTACGTTATCAACTAGATAGATATCAAATTAGAATGACTAACAATTTCACTTTAAAAGATTAGAGGTGCATGGAGGGTCAATTTAGATTGATGAAATAAGAACCCTACGAAAAAAAACCAAATAGATAAAAGGTATATTTACAATTGTCCTTTTAACATAATTATTTTAGTCATTAATGATTCTCTTTTTTCATGTCTACGTATGTCACGCTTTAAATGTTATTACAATTTTGTCATCATTCATGTGGAGGGCCTCTAGACCATTGATCAAAAGTAGTCTAAAACTTTTACGATAATGACAATAATGATGATAATGATTGAAAGCCACATTTCATTCGAGTGTATCATTCCGTCCGTTGATATGGCCAACCAAATAATTCATCAATAGTCGTGCAAGTGTGCCATTGCCATGGGAAATGAAAGAGATGAGCCAATTTTCAAGCTCCATACCTTCTTCTTTCATAGAATTGAGCCTGCAAACAATCTTTAGCATCTTAGGTATGTCCATTTGATGCAATATAGCAGGAAAATCTTAAATAGATCATGTGACATTGTTATCATCTAAAAAATTAGAATCATCCCATGTGAAAAAGAAAAAACCCTAGTTATGAACCATTATTAGCCTTAGGGACCAATTGCACATGTCCATTCAATCCGAATCATCTCTTCAATGAGCCAGCCTGTAGCCACACATGGCTCCTAATAGTCACACAAAGTCTGTGACGGATCCCATTAGTAAATTCCATAGTTTTAAATGTCAGTACTAGCTCCCTTTTTCAGTCTTTCAGATAAACATTGCTGAAAGTTTATTATTAGGATTTTATTATACGTGCAATAATACAAAAAGTTTTAACAAAAAGTAGTAGAAACTTTTCTATATATAAAATGGGTAAAAAATGATACATTTTCTATTTTACAACTTCATAAAAAATCATTAAATAATTTATTCAAAGAGGTTGGAGTGATGGACAGGAACCACCTCAAGAAGCAAGAGTCCTCAGTTCGATTCTCACTCTACCTCCAAAGGCCACTCCCAGTAGAATTACCATGTTGGATGGAGGGTAAATTTTCAGAGAGGTGCATCCAGGGGTAAGGGTATTCAAAATAAATTCCCTTTGTATGGAAAGGGTATTCAAAAAAGTGAGATAAGGGGGATAAAGAGGGGTGTTCTTCCATTATCCCCAATTACCAAACAAGGGTAATAGGGGGTTACCCCCCATCACCCCCCTTTACCCTCAATCGAAATGCAGTCACGTGTGAGGGTAGGGAGGCTTGCACATGTCCTGAGGATTAGTCGGGTGCTCTAAAAAGCATGAACACCTTAATTATAAAAATAAAGAATCATTAAATAATTACTTGAATATAAACTTGCAGTTTTTAGTATTTTTTCTATCAATGCACTTATACATATGCTTTATGGGCCAATATGCTAGTTTAATATAGTCCTTTGGAACACTTTTCTATTTCTAATGTGAAATCAGGTAAAAAATAATAAGTGTTCTAAAACTATACAATTCCAAGATTAAATAAATAAATCTATAGTTCTAAATAAAAATAATAAAATAAAACTCATAAGAGATAATTACAATCTACTATAGCTAAACACTTTGCCAGATCCCTAATCTCTCATTGCCTGTCTCTGAGAGTCTGACCCGTTTATACTTTAGTTGGTGACTACCATTGTGGCATAGTAGTAATACTAATAATATTAGTAATTATCATTATTATACGCACTTGATTATAGTAATTAATTACTAACATTGAATTCAACTATTCATTGTGATCCTTTTACTATTCATTTCATGGATCAAAGTAATTATAATGATTATCTGATTTTCAGGATTTCAACTAAGACTTTGTTTACAAAGGGCCAATAGTTACGTTGATATTCATTGATAATTTGTCAAGTGATTCGTGAGACCTAGTTGGGCAAGTCTAGTATGAGATATAAAAAATAAAATGATTTTTCACATTCCATGAGCGCTAGACCATTTTCACAAATTTTGTTATAGGGATATTAACGACGATCAATAATATTGGGATATTTTAAAATTCTAGGGTTTTAACTGAAAAATTAATGAGAACATATCATTAAAAATAGTAATTCATGAACAAACAATATATTAGAATACAATTTAATAATTAACCTACAATCTTTAAAATATTTTAAATAATTGCAGAAATTTTATTAAGATTATTGCAATGATTTCTTAAGAAGAAATTGGAATATTATCGCAATATTACCATTTATTGCATTTTTAACATAATTTTATCAGAAATTTATCGGAATTTACCGCACTAATGATAAATACCCATTATTGACACGATAATGATATTTTGCTGATAAATTATCAGTAATATTTGTGACATTTGACGTGTTGATTAGGTACCAAACATTTGATATCAAAGCAGATATCATATCTTATGCTTGAATCCCAGTGAAAACAACCTAAGAAAGAGCTAACTAGTGCCATTGTTAAAGTAGTTATAGATGTGGAAATGGCTACCTGTCCAAAGTGAGCTATCATAGATTGATTTGTTAGGATGTTACTAGAGAGGGTTCATTATATGACGATAGTAGGAGCTTTTGAGAATTGAGAATTATCAATGAGTTGTCATATGACTGAAGGAGTCCTAGCTCAGAGTATAAGCGTCAAGTTGGGCTAACTTTTTTTTTTTCTTTTAATTTACGTGTGGGAAGCTATGGGAAATCCAGCGAAAAACCCTCACGGGTGATACCCACTGCCCTTAGGGTACACCAGGTTAGGTCATGGGAGCTCGAACTTGGCACCTCCCACTTTTTGAGGTGGGAGGTTAACCAGTTGACCTACACCCATGTAGACTAAAAAAATTGGACCAATTCTCGAATAGGGCGTGTCATCCTTGCACAGGGGTCATGCTAATCTTCTTTGCATTCATTCAAGTTTTATCAGATGCCACCACAAGGTTCGAACCCAGGAACTCAATCCCTCATAGTGGAGGGACCAACCACTCGGCCAACACCTTGGAGACAAGTTGGGCTAACTTAATATAGAATAGAATAAATTTTGATTTTTTGTATTTCATTTGTTCTAAAATTCTTGACATATTGAACTGAATCTACTCATGACTTATATATTTACATGTGTTTTATTTTTCACTTTATTGTCAAAAGCAAATGTGAGGCATGGACGAAAGTATATGGGCAACATTTTTTGTGACAGTTTCTAAATTTCATGTATTTTAAATAAATTCATTTTAAATGAGCCCCATGTATCAAACTTCACTAACTACTCATACTTGAAGACAAGGGTCCGAATATCGGCTGATATGTCAATATCTCAGCCGCATCATATCGGCCGATATCACAATATCTCAACCGCATCATATCGGCCGATATTGGCTATTTTTGTATTAAAAAAAAAATTAAGGAGAGAAAAATATCGGCCGAGACCCTTTTTTTTGACCCCTGCTTGAAATTTAAGATATCTATATGGTAAAAACCTAATAAACTTCTAAGAGTGAATTTTTTTATACATTGCAATGAGAGGTTCCTATAATCAATTATTCTCAAGAATTATCATAATATGTTTTAAATTGACCTCGACTAAAACTAAATACACTATTAAATTGAAATATAAAATAATTATGCCTTTCCAATATTTATAAATTTTAAAGGCTCAAAAAATGTTGAATTGGAAGTATGTTATGTTAGTCATTCCCCTTAGATTAAGGAAAGTAGCTCTCCCATCTTCCTCACATGGATGAGAAGACGTGCAAGTAATTAGTCATCAGATCGGACTCCTATCAAATCTCCAAAATAAAACATTCCTCTAAATTCTTTCTTTCTTTAGATGTATATCTGTATTTTCCTTCCACTCATGTGTATCAAATTAAAAGTAAATAAATCTTAGTGTTGGCCCTGAGATGCCCTGAAATCTCAAAGGCCCTAGACGCAGTGCAGCCCTGAGATTATGAGTAAAGTCATGATCGCATTGGTGGAGGGCTTAGGTGGCGGCCTATTCCATCTTTAGCTAGAACCGGCCCTGATAAGTCTTCAAAAAAACTTTTAAATAATGTTCATATGATTAATATGATCAATTTACTATTAAATTTATACATGCAGCGAAATACTTGATTGATGGATTTGTCTAAATTCAACTATCAATCTTTATGTCTTTATATTAGAAAAAGAAAAAAATTAATTTAATTTTTTTACAATTAAAAGACAAGTTGAAAATGGTTCAACTTATATGTAAATTAAAAAGACAAAAAAAAACCTGCCACATTGAGGAGAGAGAGATAAAATTGAGAAAAAGGGCATACAGTTTAATTTTATGTGAGGGGGAGAATGCCTCTTCTTTGAGGAACACCCGCAGTACATGCAAGCATGTACCCTTGTACGTACTTCGTGATTACCGGAGATTGCCGGTGGAAATCACCTCCGCCTCCCCTTGCTTACCGCGCACAAACTTGACTCCACCCTTTACAAAAAGAAAGATAGGGCGGGTTCTATACGGTTCGCCGGTTTCCTTCAACCACAAGCCAAAATAGAGAAAGAAAGAATTAGATTACATTAACAAGGTCAAAGGAGGAATATTTTTATAGAAATACTTTTAAAATTATACTTTATTTAACAGTGAAATTCACGTAACCACCATTCAATTAATTTTTTGAGTACAAAGATCTCATAAATTATGTTGAAATCAATTTAATACATTAAATTAAAATACAATTTTTGGTTAAAATGCTTTTGTGGCAATGAACTAACTGCCATATTATCAAAAGATTAAAATGATATTTTAGATCCAGAAATGATCTTACGCTATCATTGTATGATAAAAAATAGTATCATTTAAAATACGTTCAGTTTATTTATTAAAAATTCAAATAATTCATTAATTTTTTAATATATATTTATAAATACATATATTTTCAATTTTTTAAAAACTATTAACTTATGAAAAGATTAAATAATAGAAGTGTGACAAATTTTATAAATTTTAAATTAAATTTAATCATTTAATTCATCCAACAATGAACAATAAAATAAACTATTCCCCTTTTTCTATTTGTCTTTCCATGTTGTACTTAAGATGAGTATAAAATTTTGTATATATGCATCATATGTTTAGATTTATATGTAATGGCATAGCTTTTCAAAAGTGAATTCTATGAGTGTGTAGTACGAAAAATATTATATAGAGAAATAGAAGAGGAGAGAGTAGACAAGGTCAGTGTAATAAAAAATAAAAAATAAAAAAAACTGAAACAATATTTTTATACTTAGTGCACTAAAATTAGTTGAAATATCCATTCGGAAAAAAAAAAAAAAAAGCGAAAAGAAGATGATTGTATGGGTTCGAGCCCTTGTGGCCTTACCTTGGTGTATCTTAGGGTAGTAGATTTTACTCGTAGAAGTTTTACGTGATTTTTTATACGTAAATTTAAAAAATAAAAAATATTGTGCAATGTGCACCAATCACTTTCTATAAATATATATATATATATATATATATATATATATATATATATATCTATTATTTTAGTAATATATTTATCAGCAGTAGAAACCCCCTCATTTCACTATATATATCCCTCCTCTCCTCCTCTCCCATCATACTAGAAAACCGCCTCCTTTCTCCAATCTCCCTCTATTCTCTCTTTCTTCTTCTTGGGTAATTTTGTAGTGCAGTGACCATGCCAGAAGCTCCCAAGGGTGACTCAACAGTTTTCATCGACCCAAATCTTTCTGAAAAGAACAACAAGGCTCTCCAATTTATTGAGGATGTAACAATCAACGCCGGTGAAGTTCAAAAGAAAGTTCTAACTGAGATACTCTCCCGCAATGTCGATGTTGAGTACTTGCACCGGTACGGTATGACCGGCCACACCGACCGTGAGAGCTTCAAGAAACTCCTGCCCGTTGTCACCTACGAGGATTTGCAGCCAGATATACAGAGAATTGCCAATGGCGATACTTCTCCAATCCTTTGCTCACAGCCCATTTCGGAATTCCTCACTAGGTATGAAGGCTAGCTAATTTCATGAATCAAATTTGTTGAACTTGTCTAAAATTATATTGTATTTACGTGGAAAACCCATAAGGGAAAAAATCACGGAAAAGAGAGATTTTATTATGATGTTGTATATGTTAATTACAACAGCTGTGTATTTATAAAAAAATAAAGAAGCGTCCTAACAAATTTAAGTGTCTAACTGTATTAAGAGTCCCAAAATCATACTCAAACTCTCTCTCCTCATTCAACAATTTAAGAGGACTAATCTTTTGTGGTATGGCTGTTGTATTGCAGCTCTGGGACATCGGCCGGAGAGCGGAAACTGATGCCGACCATCGAAGAAGAGCTCGAGAGGCGATCGCTCCTCTATAGCCTTCTCATGCCTGTAATGAGCCAGTTTGTCCCTGGCTTAGAACAAGGCAAAGGAATGTACTTATACTTTGTGAAATCTGAAGCTAAGACTCCTGGAGGATTGGTTGCCCGCCCGGTTCTCACCAGCTATTACAAAAGCCGGCATTTCAAGGAGCGGCCTTACGATCCCTACCACGACTACACTAGCCCAAATGAGACCATCCTCTGTTCAGATTCCTACCAGAGCATGTACTCTCAATTGCTCTGTGGACTTTGCCAGAACATGCAAGTTCTTCGAGTAGGCGCCGTGTTCGCTTCGGGTTTCATTCGAGCAATCCGGTTCTTGGAGAAGAATTGGACTGAACTCTGCAATGACATCCGGACCGGCACCTTGAATGCACAAATTACAGACCCTGGTGTGAGAGCAGCAGTCATGAAAATCCTAAAACCCGATCCAGTGCTGGCACAATTCATTGAAAATGAATGCAGTGAGGATTCCTGGCAAGGGATCATAACTCGATTGTGGCCTAATACCAAATATATAGATGTTATAGTGACTGGGACTATGTCACAGTACATTCCAACACTCGATTATTACAGCAATGCCCTTCCACTCACTTGCACAATGTATGCTTCTTCTGAATGCTACTTTGGCCTTAATCTCAATCCTCTCTGTAACCCAAGTGAAGTCTCATACACCCTCATTCCCACCATGGCCTACTTCGAATTCCTGCCTTTTCATCGCAACAATGAAGTCGGAGAGTCGAACTCAATTCCCAAATCGCTCAACGAAAAGGAGCAAAGGGATTTGGTCGATCTCGTCGATGTCGAGCTCGGACACGAGTATGAGCTCGTTGTCACCACTTACGCCGGTATGATCGACAATTGGCTTTAAATTACAATAAACTAGTTCTTCATTTCATACCTCAAATATGGATATTAGGATATATTTAGGTGTTGATGATAGATTTAGATATTCCCATTCTCTACACTAACAGTGTGATTGGATTTCTTAGGTCTTTATCGCTATAGAGTTGGAGATGTTCTTAGAGTTGATGGATTCAAGAACAAGGCTCCCCAATTCAGCTTCATATGTCGGAAGAATGTGGTTCTGAGCATCGATTCCGATAAGACTGACGAGGTGGAGCTGCAGAATGCAGTGAAGAATGCTGTAAACCATCTTGAACCATTTGATGCATCTCTGAATGAGTATACTAGCTATGCCGACACCACGACCATCCCCGGTCACTATGTTCTCTACTGGGAGCTCCGACACGGCGCAACTCCTATCCCTCCTTCGGTCTTTGAGGACTGTTGCCTTACAATTGAAGAATCTCTCAACAGTGTATACCGGCAAGGCCGGGTTTCCGACAAGTCAATCGGCCCCCTTGAGATAAGGATCGTCGAGACGGGCACCTTCGACAAGCTCATGGACTATGCTCTCAGTCGAGGCGCGTCGATAAATCAGTACAAAACGCCTCGCTGCGTGAAATTCACCCCCATTGTAGAGCTGCTGAATTCTAGAGTTCTTTCCAATTACTCAAGCCCCAAATGCCCGAAATGGATTCCGGGGCACAATCAATGGAACAATCAGAACTGAAGAAGGAAATTGAAATGTTGCAGTAGGAAGGGATAACACCGCCATTGGAGTCTAAAGTCATGAGCTTAGAGAAGGAAACTCATTTTAGGGTCGCTTGTTGTTAATTATGTTTAGAGTTAAATCAGCTGTGAATTCCTGCTTAAGGAAGCCTTTTTCCCTTTCTAATATTTACTGCATCTTCAGCTCAAGAAATTTTCAATGGATGAGTTCTTCTCCCACTTCCATTTCCTGCCTGAAATCCTGGCCATCAAAATCTCATGGGCCAATTTTAAAACGGAAACTGAAACCAATTCAATTGCAACTCTCTTTTCTGCTACAAAAGCAAAGCAGCTTTTCAATATTTATTTAACAATGCAAGGCGACATGTTGTAGAAGCACAATATGATTAACTTAGCTAATAACAATGGAACATGGCTTGTAACCAAAATGTCCAACTTTGACACCAAGTCGTTCGTTTGATGGTCAAAATGTCCATCTTATAAATTGGGTTCTTGAATTCGATTCACGCTCAATCTCAACGGGATATTCTCTACAAACTTAATCGGTGTGGATTGAGAGATTTACACATGTCAACTTGACTCCAAGCAGTTGGCCTGACGGTCAAGATGTCCACCTCATGAAGTGGGGTCTTGAGTTCGATTCACATCAATCTCAACCGGTCACTCCCCACAAACTTAACCGGTGTTTGTAGATTCGGAAGTTTACACGTCTATGGAAGTAATCTCCCATCCAATATAGGGTGGAGATACCCGTATTATAAAAAAAAAATCTTCAACCTTTCCCTAAAAGCTGTAGTCGTTGGACAATACAAACTCAATATCTAAGTTGTTTGAATTAAAATATTTTATTGAAGATAAAAAAAAAATTATCTCATTGAACAATCAAAATCAACCCAATTATTATACATGTCTTAGAACTAAGAGATTCGAAATTATCAAAAAGTTAGCCATGAATTGCATGTGTGGAGTAGCTATAACACAAGAATTGAATTTATTTGTTCTTTCTAATATCAAATTAATGGATACTTCTGGCTTTCTCACCCATCCTTTTGTCTGATTAGAACCAAAATATATTGAAATTTGGTTTTGAAATATTTTACCTTTTTTTTGGATAATCGTCAAGTGATTAGAAAAGTAAATGGATAAATTTATTAGAACCACCTGCTCCTCATGATGGGTATAGTAATTTACACATAGAAAGAATCAGCTTCCCATCAAATTTATTAAATTAAAGGCACTCCTTGACAACTATGCATCAAGATAACTGGTCAGTTGAATACGCTGGACTCATTTTGGTGTGCCCTAGAGGTAGTGGGCTCATCTGCGGGGATTTTACACTGGGCATCCTACGGTTTCAAGCACGTAAATTAAAAAAAAAAAAAAACAGACATGAAGAATGATGATAATGGTAATGATTTGGAGGAAAAAAGTGAAAAGTAAAATATCTTGCCCATCTAAAATCTTATTTAACCTTTTGATTGAAAATACTTTCAAGTTAAGATCTAATAAGAATTTAAAGGGGTTGGAGTAATGGTCAGGAACCCATCTTAAGAAGCATGAGTCTTGAGTTTGATTCTCTCCTTGCCAAAGGACCACTTATTATAAAAGTATCCAGTGCGTATAGATAAGAAAGCTTGCACATGCTCCAAAATTAATCGAGTAACCTAAGAAGTCTCGACACCTTGATCATAAAAAAAATATATATCCAACAAATATAAAGCATGTCAAAATAGTGCCAGTCAACTAACAACATCATTATTATGGTTATCAATATCATATCTCATATTTGAGATGGGGATCCACAAGAAGAAAATGCCCTCTCATAGACTGCCACGTGTCTTGTCAAAGATAAGAGTGTGCACTTAAAAACAGAAGATTGACTAAGAGTGTTGCTTTTGAAAAAAAAATGTTTCTTTTTTTTAATTTCACTGAAGCAGATTGGCAAGGAATTATGTGAATTCAGTACAAATTCCACCCTATCAAATACTGTGATCTTGGCCGTCTAAACTCATCAATCAAATGGCTGGTTTAGTTTATTAATTAACTCTCATTTCTCAATTTTTTGCCCTACACAATGGGCTTCATGGGTCCATAATACAAATAGGATGTAGATCCATTTTAGGATCAAATTTTGTTACAAATGGATAAGAAATAAGAATCCAACAGGTTTTAGATCCTAAACTCAACTATATGGACTGCAATTTACAATGGACCTATTAAATATGTTTAAAAAAGAGAAACATACACACAATGTAGTGGATTTTCTAGTATAATGTAGATTTGATCATTGCTGCTTCTTCTTCTTTTTCCAAATCGATGGTTAGGATGATCCAAACGACTAACTTCGGTGTCGCAATCATCTGAGAGTTTAGCATTTGAACCTTTGTATGTTATCAGTTAGCAAAGAGAAATGATCAAGAGCAGGAGACGTATCCGTAATAAAATCAATTCCTGCATATCCATCATTTATTGGTAAAATATGAAATTTTAAAACATTGAACTTTTCTAATAGATGGCGGATACGTAGGACGTGACTTTATCATGGTCAAGTAGACCTAGCATTGAGTTGGGCTCGATCTTATTTTAATTCGGATCAACTATCCTAACGCACTACTTATTTCTTAAATGGATTAGTCAACATGGATCTATTTCGGGTTTCAGTCAAGATTTTAAGCCCATACCTATTTTAAAACTCAGGTTTAGATTAGATAATCGGGTCGAGTCAAATTTTGACAGGTCTAATTCAAGGTACACTTAGTAGCGGGTTAGTCAGGTCGTGTCAATTCGAATTCGGGTCAATAACTCTCAACTCATTACTTATTTGTTTATTAAATGGTTAGTTGATACGGATTTATTTTAAATTCAGGTCACAAAACTTTAAATCAGGCTCTGTTTAGATAAGTAAATCAGGTCAAATTTTGCTAGGTCCATGATCAGATTTTCTGCACTTAATCATTTCTTGTTACAAAAAATAAGAACGACCATGAGTCCTTTTAGATTAATTGAGCATCAAGCAAAAAAAGTTTTGAATAAAGAAAAATGATAGGAATATTTATATTTTTTGTTAAAAAAAATTAGTATACCTTTTCTCCACTTAGATAATATTTTTTATTATTTAAAACCCCAATATTCTTATCATTACTCTTCAATTAACTGATAAAAAATGACTGTAGTTTGTATCAATCAAACGCAATTGTTAATCAAGTGTTGACTGCATTCAAAACTATTAGATCAGTTTGAAGTTGAATTGCGTGAGGTTCGCTCAACTTAACCATGTTGCTCATTTGCTTTAATTATTATTTAAATCCAAAACCTGGGCTATTTTACTAATTCACCAGCAAACTAGGAGTAGCCCATTTACAAGTCACCTGATTTAAAACACAAATCGATTTCTCTTCTGCACTTGTTGGATTTCCATGGGAAAGGACCAAGGATGTATCTGAAATCTGAAACCCATTAAACTCTCCAGACAAGGACTGGCACAAGGGCAGAAAAGATTCTTGAGTGCTTAAGTTCCAGCAGAGAAAACAGCAGACAAGAAAGAGATAATTCAATCAGAGGCTGTTCCTTCATTGCCTTGTTCTGAAGAAACAGAGCTAGAAAAGAGCCATAGTCATTAAAAACGTCTTCAGGATCATGTAAATGAGAGCCTGAGACAGCAACCAGACTATTCAAGAATCTGAAGAAGAATAAGAGAAAAGAGAAGACCTTTAATGAGAGGTCCCCCCTACAGGGGTTCTTATCATGTCAAGAACAAGAGCAGAATGCAGCAAAGTAGGACCAAATTTATGGTCGGAATGTGATGTATACAGTTCAGTAGTAAAAGGGTAGATATGTCTCATTTCCTTTAAAAAAAAAAGGGAATTTACTGCATTTTCTAAAAGGAAAATGAAATAATGGAAGAAAGAAGAATTAAAAGCTATCAAAAAGTTTAAAAAAAAAAAAAATTGAATGGAAAAAATGAATAATAGCAACTGAATCAACAAAATCTTAACGGGTTAACTTGATGGTAAATTTCTCACTCTCAGCCTCAACAATCTCACACACGGTTCCCTAAAATAGAGAAAAAGATAATTTATATACTAAAGCTTAAGTTACAGGCCAACAGATTATCTAAGCCCAATAGTGGAGTTGGACTTCACAATAAAAAAAAGGATCACTCTCATTTATTTTATATTCGGTGGAAAGTTACACATACCTTAAAGATTAGTAAAATATAACACCTCTTAATTGAATCGCAATTCTCCCAAAGAAAATGGAGTTCTCTTCCTTGGAGAAGGGAAAACATTTTTCTTCTATTGTGGAACAGGCGGTTGCATGTATAATCAAGTTGTATATGTTTATGCTTCTTTTCTTTAAATTTTTAAAGTTTAATGTAAGTAAAATAACAATGGAAAAGACATTTATTTTTATATTGACAACAATGAAGAAGAGTCAATAGATAGAAATGTTTATCACCACGTATGTTTCCATCATCTAAAATAAAGATTTAAAGTTAAAATTGTGTCACATCATGTCCACTCCCTTGGCATTTTCCTTGTCACATCAAGAAGTATCAAACTATCTATTTATATGGTGTGTGGACTTTGGACATGGAAGTTTATGAGAATGCTAAAAAGATGGTCACTTGTAATGAGAAAATTAGACCCTAGATGCTCCTTTTCAAATGAAACAAAGAACATAAAATCACCTACACAATGAATCTCTAAATTGCACAAATTTAATTTAAAAGCAATCCAACCTGAATCAATTGCACCAAGTCATAAAATAGCACTCAAGTTGAATCGAATTAGAAATTTGAATCGAATCAGATTGAGTAACTCGGATCGATAATTCAAGTTGAATGTAGTCAGATTCAATAATTTTTAACATAAATTAAGTTAAATTTATTGAAATCCGACCCGACTCTACTCAATTCAAATTTCAACCCTAATTGTCATTATCCATCAAGTCTTCAAGCCCTCAATCAGGCGTACCAATATATAATTCGTATCATTTAATATTCGGTAGAAAAATATCAATCGATACATATTTTTAAAACCTGCACTCAACTACTGAACAGGAAAGATGGCCCTCGGTTGGAAATTGGAATGGAGACAATCTCACGTAGCAATCCCTTGCCGCCGGTGGGACCCACTGCCCATGCAATCAGCTATGATATGCGTGGAATTCGGAAATAAGATATGGCATGGGATAGGGTGGGACCATCTTTTATCTTTTGCCACGTAGCATTTTAAGACCGTTGACCCGACATACCTTCTTTTCTTACCGTCTTGTCTGATTGAGGATGTGGGCCCAATCTAAGGTCACTTCAGAAGGGAACGTGGAACTTGTCATATGCGGGCAGTCGGGCCCACTGATACAAGTCAAGTCTACGTCTTCCTTCCTCAACTAGGTCCCACCCTCTCTCGATGATCCATGTTAAAGTAAATGGTCTACTCACATCATGCACTATTTAATCACAACCATTGATTCGATCTACATCCCATGCCCCTCTAAAGAAGCAAGGATGGCAGATACTTGAGTGGTTGACTTAAACTCATTTATAAATAAATAATTTTAAAGTTCATTTAGTACTTTAATTAAGATAATTAGAAGAGATTTTTCGTGAAAAATATTTCAAAACTTGTACATTTAGATAAGCACCTCTATAAATTTTGAATACGGGTTGGTGTGATTTGTACACTTAGTGAGACATTTTTTTTACACAAAATTATTCATGTTAATTTTTTTAGAATCACAAGCACATCTGCGCAAATCATATATAGACAAAGTGCTATATTATCTAACGCTTTAATATGAAATTGCTATTTTATCTAACATTTCTTCATGTTAAAGTATTATATAAAATACACCATAGTGCGTACAACTTTACACTCAAAACTTGAGGAAAAGACCTAACCTATTTTTTTAAAAAAAAAAATAAGAAAAAAATTAGAGTTTACCAGACTCAAATTAAACCTAGGTAAAATTTTGACGTATTAATACCTCATAACTTTGGAGGTTATATGATTGTTTTGTCCAATTTGAAAATGTTTATTTTATAATTTTAAAGTTGTACAGCTTTAAAATATACAACTTTAAAATTAATATTCAAGATAGATGATTTATACCTAATCTAAACTTCAATTCAGAATTCTACATTGATTTAATATAATATATGTCAAAAAGGTGAGTTCATTATTGTAGCCCTTGTAGTAATTAATACAAAACCACACTATACCTCCTTGAGATAATCAAGATATGGTATTTTTGAACTAATCTGGTCGTGGGGCCTGAGTTTGATAATTAATTTTGAGGTCAACTGAGATGCCTACCTAATTAAAAATCGGATGACACTTGAATTCAGTCATTTAATATTTGATTTAGGTCACTTATGGTAGCTCTTATTGTTAAACCAAATCCTATTTAATCAAACTCTTAACACCAATATCCAATGTTAATTATCAACTCAGGCCAACCTTAAACCAATAACTTTGAATTTGGTTGGCTTTGAAAATATTAACTTGAGTTTAATATTTTAAGTTGGGTCAAAATGCACCAACTAATGGGGCATTATGAGTGACAAAAAAAATGCAATACAACAATCAAGTAGTAGTAAGAATTAATTAGATTTATGCAAGTGAGATCTACAAAATAAAATCCATTTTTGTCTTCAGTTAACTTATACAGAAGTGTAAAGAAGAGGAAAAATCTAAGATGATTGAGAAATCCTAAATAAATAGTTGAGAAGATAATGGAAAGGCATCTTAGGCATGTCCATAGCCCACCAGAAATTGACTTTGCCAAAAAATTACAACCCATGCATGGTAGGGAAAAAACAAGTTAGACTTTTACAAATTTAGTAATAAAGAACAAAACACCAGATGGGGATAATCATTATTCTCACACAAGTAGCTCAGTTGATCTAAACTCATAAGATTAGACTAAAAGTCTTGGATTCAATTCCTCCCAGACTTACCTGAGGTTTGCAGATGGTTTTATATATCTATGAAATTAGTCTCACCTCTAATATGAAGTGTGGGTACTCGTGTTATTCAAATAAATAAAAAACAAGAAAATGTAGACTTCGTACAAAAAATTACAATCTATGCATGGTAGGGGGAAAAAAGTTAAGACTTCTACAAATTTAGTAATAAAAAACAATACGACATAGGGATACTTATGTTAAAAATTAGACTAGAGGTCTTGGATTCAACTTCTCTCGGACTTACCTGACATACGAGGTCTGCAGTGGTTTTGTATATCTATTAAATTAATCCCACATCCAGTGTGAAGTGTGGGTACCCGTGTTATCCAAATAAGTAGACTAGCAGAGGATGTGATCCTTGATATGGTAGAGAGGATCATAAAACTTAAAAAACCAACTCTAGCTATATGAGAAGATCTGCCTATGATGATGGAATTAATTAGAATTAGGTCAATTACTTCTATTGCTCAGAGATAAACTGAAGCTAACTTAGCCCATTGTCACCTCCATGATATTCAATTGAGTGATTATCATTTCAGATATTATTTTCTTTTTCTCATGATAGAGGGAAATTTGAAGTAAATTGAAGAAGGAAATGATTCTTTAGGTGATGGGTCAGGTGATGTGCCCACAAAGGAGGAAGATGTTCTATTTGAGGATAACATGAAGTAGAAAGGGCATGAACTGTACATGGAACTAGATTTGAAATATAAAGCTGGTGAAATTCAGGAAAATGCAGATTGGAACGATGAATTCATGGCTGATGAATAAATAATGATTCTAGCTGAGAATCGATTTCCATGCGACCACTTCTGGTCTATGCTTTGATTTCTTAGTCACACCATGAGGATGAAGAAATCATGCCATTTTTTTTTTCCATGCACAAGTGAACAAAGTTCAAAAAAGAAGAAGAAACATAGAATGTTAGGTCTAGATGGTATCTCAATCGAAGTTTGCACTTCTTAAAAAAAAGTAGAATTCGATGGTTGACCCAATTATTTAAAAAATAATAATCTAGAAAAAAACGTGATGAATGGTGCAAGCGTATAGTGGTCCCTTTTTTATAAAAGCAGTAGAGATGTTCAAAGTTATGTTAATTATCAAACGATCAAACTCATGAATCCCCCTATGAAACTCTGAAAAATGATAATGGAAGTAGTCTTAGGCAAGAGTCAAGTATATCTGACAACCAATTAGGGCTTATGCCATGTAAGTCAACAATAAAAGCGATTTTTTTACCAAAACAACTTAGAAAGAAATTTAAGGAGAAAATGAAAAACCTTTATATGACTTTCATTGATCTTAAAAAAAGGCATATGATAAAGTACCAAGAAAACTAATATAGAGAAATTTAAAAAATTAATACAATCCTAAAGAATATGTATGATAGTACAACCACTAATGCTAAAACCATGTAGAGATAATAGATTTTTTTGTTGGAGTGAGACTCCACCAAGGACTTACTTTAAGTGTATACATATTTGCGCTAATCATAAATGACTTAACAAATCTAAGATGAAGTGCTATAGTGTATGTTTTTTATAGATGATACAATATTAATAAGTGAGACAAAAGAACAACTCAATATAATATAAGAATTGTGAAGGTGACCTTTAGAGTCAATTGGTTTGTAAATTAGTAGAAGCAAAACAAATTATATAGAGTGTAACTTAAGTGGGCTAAACGATAGTAAGAACATTCAGATATAATTGAAATTGACTTCATAGCACATAGAGATAAGTATAGATACTTAGACTTTATGGTAGCATATCAAGGAGGTCTTAACTTAAATATAACTAATAGGATGGAAATAAGGTGGACAAAATGTAGACAAGCTATCGAGGCTTTGTGTGATAAAAGAATCTTTTCTTCACCTAAAAGGACGATTTTATAAAACAGTTATCAAATCCGCATTCTCTATAGAGCAGAGTGTTGGGCAATGAGAAAAAGAGAAATAGAGAAAGCTAGGACTACATAGATGTGTGTACACGCTCTGAGTGGTTAAGTATTAAAGATAGAAATGAATGCATTAAGAATAGTTTAAAAATAACTCTATAGATGACAATTTATGAGAAACTTGCTTGAGAAAGTTTGGTCATATTACTAGAAGATCAGAGACAGCTCCGGTACATAAAATTGAGAGACTACAGATCGTAGGCACAAGGAGAGGCCGACCACTAAACATGGAGGAAATGAATAAAGAATAACATGTTAGATTGTAGAATAACCAAGGGTATGGTTTATAATAATTGGGAAAGAAGAATTCATAAATTCAACTCCAGATAGATGGGATTTTGGCTTATGATGACCATGATAACGATTAAATAATGTATTAAGAAATACAAATGCAAATTACTCTTCCATGGACAATGCAGTTCTATAACAAAGTTCTCTTTGACCTCAAGGAACATATAGCACCCAATTCTCTAAGCAAATCCTTCATTATCAAATTATGCATCTAATCTTTGATTGGTTCACTACAAAAAAGACCATTTTTTATAAAAGAAAAATCACTCATAATGGAATACAATAAAGTGGTAAAAAAGGAAAAACACTAGATGGCTATGAAATTCCAATGTGGATAGTTGAACAGACATCCATCCAGAATGTAGCATGGCATATCATCAGTCCTTTGAACCATGAAAACATGATCTGCACATGTAAGGAATTGGGAGCATCAGAAAACTGCATATTTCCCAATGATCAAGAAGCAAAATTCCTCTACGTTCAACCATAAACAAAATCAACAAAAGAAACGTAGAAAGGATTGCAGCACCTGTCAAAATTAAACTAGAACAATTTGAGCATCCGGAGAGGATCTTGGGAATGATGGCAGTTCCTTAAATCGCTCTGCCAAAAGCTCTGCTGGGACATAATTAAAACCATCTTTGTCTGGGAGAAGAGTCATCTTCTCTAAGACCATTCCACACTTGAGAAGAAACTTCAACACGAATAATTCACTCTCCATTCCTGTAAAAGATTTTATCTTGATTTTCTTGAGGTGGGGAAGGGGTCCAATAAGCATCTCATCCAAGATTTCATCTAGATTACTTTCCTGAGAAATCATCAGCAGCAACATCATCATCCTAGTCATTTTCCCATCTATAAGATATTAGCACTTTCAGTTCTACATTTCCGTTGCCACTTACCCTGCTGAGATATCTAACAAAATAAAGAACAAACCCAGAGAAATATACATAGTGCAGGAGAGATGAAATTCATTGTAATACTCACATCACTGCTGTTGTTGCTACTGCTGCTGTTGTCATCATTGTTGCCTAATGGGATCGGTTGAAGAAATCGAAGAACTAGAGTTTCAAGATTGGGTGCAGATCGAAGCAAAATGACTAACCCAAGTAGTTCCAATTTGGTAGATAGAGTCACTGTGTCCAAATACTTTAGATTATTGAGCAATGTCTTTTTGGAGATGTCAACATTTACCCTTGGATCCTTTTAACACAAGTAAGAGTTAAACATAGGTGAACAAATCATGAAAATAAATAAAACCAATTAAAAAAATAATCATACATAGTTTTTAGAATGACATTTCAAGAAATGGATATAGTCATATATAAGTCCATTATCATCCTAATGGTTGTCACATCCATCAGAAAATTAATGATCACCACTCAATGAAATCTAATCTTAAAAATAAAATAAAATAAATAAACAAGGATCAAAAGAACAATGTCCTCAATACAGGTAACAATTTTAAATACTTTAATTTACACCTGCCAGATATCCCCTGAGATGGTCTCCAGGAGAACCTGCCGATACGAATCATGAGAGAGAGAGAGAGAGAGAGAGAGAGAGAGAGAGAGAGAGATTGAATGTTGATTAGGGGTGGGTAAAAAATGAGCCTGATTGGATGGTCTTTCCAGAAGTGAAGGCCCCACAGATAACAAATGAAACATATCTCAAAAAATAAAAAACAGGGGACGATGATTCAGAAACAAGCTAGCTGGTTTGTCCTGAAGCCTTTCCCTTCTGAGTAACTCAAGTTCATATGCTAGGGGTGGCAAAAAACCATAGTAGTTAAAGTGCAAGGCACACTTGAGGAACAAAGGGTCCTGGAACCTAGAGCACAAGGAACACTTTTAGGTGTGATATTTTTCATTCTAGGGACTGTTTTTCGCATACCTTTAAACATGTGCATTTATTAAATTATGTATATATTTTTTTTGCACCAATATAAATATAATGCAAATGTTTATAACTATTTCTAAAATATTAATAAATGCAATAGTTTTCAACTCACAATCAACAAAAGAATGCAATATATGCTACAAAGAAAATGCATCAAACCTAAAAGCACAAATGCATAATATAAAAAGCTAACACAGACCGAATGTATAGAACTAAGTAATAAAACATCAAAATCATAAATAGGTTACCATTACAATGACCATATCATCAACAAAATCAAAAAGGCATAGAAGTGTTTTTACCACATGATCTATCCACTACCAATCCAATCAAAAAAGTTTATCTCAATCAAACAAAAAAACATGACATTCAATCCATGGATCCTTCCCTCCCTCCTGTCTATCATCTTAAAGGTTTCCCCTCCATTGCCCCTCTTGTTCCTTCTTTTCTCCTCATACCTTTTCACTTGTGATTGCCAAACAAGATACTAGATAATCCCTCAAGAGGAGAATCCATACTCAAGGGAATCCCCTACCCAAGGAACCCCCCTATGAAACTTGCTCCTCATCCAAATGCAACCTAAATTCATCCCTTAAATCAATAGGTAGGAAAAAATAATAGGTTTTTATCCAATGTGGAACTCAAAGCCATTGGTTATAATAGCACATCACACCTTTGGGTTGCTTTCCTTGCAACTTACCCGCTCACTAGATAGGCACTAGTAAAGGTGCGAGTTAGTTCTATCTTGTTGTAAAGAAGAAATTATGGATAGGAATGGAATCAAGCAAGAGTAGTCTTCAAAGTTGTACATCAGGGAACTATAGAATCACCAAATTCAAGCTTGTGAGACAATTGTTCACACCCCATGAAGCAAGCAAGTGAACCTATATTACCCACTCCCTTGGACAGAGACGTATTATCCTAAAGCTCACATTTTTCTTATACAAGCAAGAAAGAAAGAGAGCAAACAAGCAATGCTATATAGGAATACTTTACTCAAATGACTAAAAACTTGCTTCTACAACTTGGCTTCTTGACTTCTTCTTGCTTCTTACAAATGAGAGACTCGACTGCTATTTATAATTGATGGCATAACCCACAAATGGCTAAAATTGTGACACAGCATACATCTAACAGCCATCAAGCATCTAGACTCTACTCCAGACACTTAAAAACTCTCCTAAGTTCTTTCCCTATCTAGAGTCTTCCACACAGTAATACAGTACTCAACATAGTTTCATACACTTCAAGACACTTGTACTAGGCTCCACAACATTTTGTAACCTTCAAGACAACTCTATAGGTTTGTGGACAGTTCACAATTCCACCAAACTATAACACCCTGTAGAGATCTCTTGAACCATTTGGATCCTTGTGAACTTCTGTTGATGCTTCACAGGTCTTTTGAGCTACTTGACCTATTTGTATGGACACTGTAATATATGCAACTTGTCCAGATCAAACACTTCATTTTTGTGTAAAATTGATGTCTTGTTGCATCCAAGCCATGCATGGGAATCATAGCTCTTGACCTCCCTAATTCTGCAATTTCTTTTCTCATGACCTTTTTCACATGGCATGCCCTTAAATTAGCTTTTTAACTCATCTGCATGTTGCAAACTCCTATCCCATAACATGCAGCTGTAACATTCATCAAATGGCAGAGTGTGCTATAGTGATGTGTCATAATGGTTTTATATACACACAAACATTATTGTAGCACATTCCACCAATTGATGGCAGACCCAATTTGATGTTCTTGTTGGAATTGGACATCTCATACAGCTAATATGGTTGGTTATCTCCAAGAAAGGAGGATCTATATTGGCTTCATTATTCTCCCTTGGTTGGAGAAAACTCAACCTTTTAGTTCTAATCAACATCCTTCAACTTTTCAATATGCATCTATGCTTTCTCTCTCTTTCTCTTTAGCAACCGTCGTGAAGCTTTATCACCACACATGGTTTTATGGTTAAAAACTCACGAGTAAATGATGCTTACATGTTGAGATTCATCGATGACCTAGGATAAAGTGCTGTATTTTTCGTGTTTCATTAGGTCTAAACTTTTGGGGTATTAGTCAGGCTCCTTAACATTACAATCCATCAACAATTAAGCACCAACTTAAAGTATATCAATTGTGCTTACTTCTACTGATGCACGACGCTACCACACCAAACATATTAGACTAGCTCTTGCAGGTCAACTACATATACACCTTCTCAAAATGGAGTAACATAAGGTTTAAATAAAGGATTCATCATTGTTGTTAAAATCTTACGATACACGATTTGTATCTTACGATTCATATGATATGATAAAAGGAACGATTCGTATCTATTAACAAATCTTATGATTCATATAAATAATAGAATTATGGGATTATTAGAAGTATGAAAGCATGAAACATTTTGTTTTAATAGCTTTTAAGGATTGAGTTTATGGGCATTTAAGACTTTTCAATTTTTTGAGGGCTTTTTAGTTCATTATTGACTTTTCATAGTATATTTGGATTATATACTACTCTTATATTTTTGAGGGTTTGAGCATTGAAATTTCAGTTCCAATGAACTAATTATATAATATTCACTTAATATTGAAAGAAATTTGGAGAATTGCTGATATTGTTACAATTTAGATATATTTAATGTTATTTCATATATTAAATATTTTTTAGGGAAAACACTTATGAATATTATGATTCTACAATTTACGATGCACGATTTGCGGTTCAAGATGTATAATGATTTTACGGTACGATTCGATTTTCACAACATTATAATTTATATTGAGGTAATATCCCGCGGTTTCCCACACGTAAATTCAAAAAAAAATATGCTCAATTGAAATACCAAATTCAATATGGCATGGCATGTAAAGCTTTCCTTAGAAACAATGATAAAAGTTTGTCACCGTGTTAGTTAAATTCTTCAAGATGGTAGCCATTGAGTATCTTCTCTTTTATTTAAACAATTTCAATAGGCAATTCTTCATACTTTATAATTACCATTTCATCCTCTTCACAATTTTTATCAAATAGTGCACCCTTCATCAAAACCTACAATTGAAACTCATCTTTCATTCTCCCACAATACTCCTTAATGTTTATAAAATAAAATCTCACATTCTTGAGGATCTTGATCACTTCAACTGCCTTTTTCGGGGAAAATTGCTAAGGATTTTGTTGAATAAAAATATAGAAGGATTTCCCTCATTTCCCTTGTTTGGTATTTACTACTTTCCTCCCATTTCCCCTCCCAAGCCAAATAATATTTCCCCAAAGGAGGAGAAACAAAGGTTTCCCCTACATAGACCCTCTAATTCCTTCTTTTCTCCTCATACATTTTCACTAGTGATTGCCAAACAAGATACTAGAGAATCCCTCAAGAGGAGAATCCCTACTCAAGGGAAACCACCTAAGAAACTTTCTCCTCATCCAAACTCAACCTAAATTCTTCCCTCAAACCAATAGGTAGGAAAAAATCATAGTTTTTTATCCAATGAAGAAATAAAAGCCATTGGTTATAAAAGCACATCACACCTTTTGGGTTGCTTTCCTTGCAACTTACCCACTCACTAGGTAGGCGTGTGTTAGTTCTATATTTGCTGTAAAGAAGAAATCATGGATAGAAATGGAGTTGAGCATGAGTAGTCTTCAAAGTTGTACAACAGGGAACTATAAGATCACCCAATTCAAGCTTGTGAGACAACTGCTTACTCCCCATGCAGCAAGCAAGTGAGCCTATATTGTTGAGTGTGGCTCAAATTCTCAGCGGGCCCATGCTTGATTTAACCATATTTACTTCTTCGTGTAAAAGGCTGAGGTTAGACACCTGATAGGATTAGGAGTTGATTTGGGTCGGTGCAAAGGTATTCTAACTAGGTTAGAATACTACTTGGCATGGAACTTGAGTACACCGCAAATTGGGTTTCCTAGTTATACTAGGAAACTGCTAAAGGGAAGGCACCACCAACTGCATGTGTATAAATTACACACGTTGATGAACAAGAAATAGAGGGAGAAGACAGCAAGCAGCTCTGTTCGTGGGAGAGAACAGAGGAGGAGAGAGGGCTGTTTTTGGTCTATTCTTGTAGAGCTGATCTGTTCTACAAGCATACAATCGTGTATGTAAAGGGTGCTGCCAGACAGTCATCGATACAGAGAGAAGGTGCTGCAAAAGTTGGTTGGAGAAGAGCATTCAGATCTGCATACAGTCAGATCTCAGATCCGTGTTGGGTGCGTTGGTGACTCCGACATCTCGTCGGGGTTTGCTCTTCAAGAATAGCAGCAGTGATCAAAGGACAAGAAATTGGTTTCTTTGTTCCAGGTTGTTTTGTTCGAACAAAGAATTGTTCTTGTATCTGTTTCTCTTGTGTTCTCTTCTCTTAATAATATATCTTTCACGCTCCGTGGACGTAGGCCCGTTGGGGCCGAACCACGTAAATTTGCTTGTGTTGGATTGTGCTTATTTTATTCCGTTCGATTATTCTTTTTTATTCCGCTGTAAGCGCTAACATATATCAGTTAGTCACTCCTTTGGACCGAGATGTATTGTCCTAAAGCTTGTACAATCAAGAAAGAAACAGAGCAAACAAGCTATGCTAAATAGGAATCCTTTACTTAATTGACTAAAAACTTGCTCCTACAACTTGGCTTCTTGACTTCTTCTTGCTTCTTATAAATGAGAGACTCAACTGCTATTTATACTTGATGGTCTAATCCATAAATGACAAAAATTGTGACACATGTCATATATCTAACAGCCATCAACATCAAGACTCTACTCTAGATATTTATATTCTTCTCCAAGACACTTAAGTTCTTTTCTTAGCTAGAGTATTCCACACAGTAATACACTAATACACTACTCCACATAGTTTCATACACTTCCAGGCTGTACTAGGCTCCATAGAATTTTGTAACCTTCTACACACCTTTATAGGTTTGTGGACAATTCCAACAAACTCCAGCACCCTGTAGGTTTGTGGACAACATTGTGATTTATATTGAGGTAATATGCTTAATTGAAACACCAAATTCAATATGGCATGTAAAGCTTTCCTTAGAAATCAACAATGATAAAAGTTAATCACCATGTTAGTTAAATTCTTCAAGAAGGTAACCATCAAGTATCTTCTCTTTTATTTAAACAATTTCAATGGACAATTGTTCACACTTTATAATTACCATTTCATCCTCTTCACAATTTTCATCAAATAGTGCACCCTTCATCAAAACCTACAATTGAAACTCATCTTTCATTCTCCCACAATACTCCTAAATGTTTATAAAATAAAACCTCACATTCTTGAGGATCTTGATCACTTCAACCGCCTTTTTGGGGGGAAAATGCTAAAGATTTTGTTGAATAAAAATATAGAAACAAGCATAAGGCAGGGAAAAGGGAAAATGACCACCCAGTACATAACTGCAGCTAATAGATCCACATTTGAATTGGCAGAGAAGCAAATATGACAAAAAAGGCAACAATAGCTATATCACGAACTTCATCTAACCTATTGGCAAAAGCCTCCATGGATATGGATTTCCATGAGTGACTAGTATGCACACTGAGTCACCATTCACTAGACCATTAAAAGGGCTGAATTTACAGAAACCTTCACACCTGATGAGCATTGCACACACCTCAGATTCATTGGCAGAAAATGCAATTATAGGATTATATGATTTAAAACGCTAACAACTACAAAGAAGTTTATAGAATCTTTGAACAAGCATACATAGCCACAATTATCATTTCTCAATAACCATTTTGCATATCCAGATCTACCAGTAACCGAATCCTTGATATCGTTCAAAAAAGGAAGAAAGAAAGAAAAGCATGAATTCACCTGAAACCAAAAATTTTGACAAGTGAGAGCTCTAACATGGCTCATAGCATCAATCATCTTCCTCCACCAGTAACGATATTTAGGCATACCCAAAAACTCGATTTCAGCGTACACCAGAGAATCCACGTCCTTGATACTGTAAGAACCCACATGGTAATTAACACAGCGAAAAGAGAGCAAACTCGGCACCGAGATCTCCATCGAACCATTCGTGCACACTACATAGCTGATTGAAAGGTTCTTGAGCCGCTGGGAAACGACCTTCAGATGAGTAATGCCCCAGCAGCGTTTGATGACCAGTGTCTCCAAGCGAGGGCAACCGGCGATGATGTCAGGAACAGTGTCGTCCGTCAATTGCGTCAGCTTGAGGGTCAGCGACTCAAGGGAGAGAAGGAAAAAGCCACTTGGGGGGCGGTTAAAGAGGCAAGAGACAAGCTTGAGGGCCCGGAGAAACGGGGCAGCAGCAAGGGCAAAGACGGGGACTTCATAGGGCATAAAGTGTTCTTCGGGGCTCTGGCTGACAGTTCTACTGACACGTAAGTTGAGTTCGATCTGCTGGACGCCACGGCGGGCGGCAAAACGGATCCAGGAGTCGACGTCGGAGCAATAGGAGAAGTCGAGGTAATCGAAGCAGATGGCCAGGGAAAGCAATCGGGGCGCATTGTAGAGGATTAGAGCCCTGTCAACGAATTTGGCAAAGAGGCGACGGTTGTCGGCGGAGGTTATGGCCATGGGCGAGTCGAAGAGACGTTGGTCGAAGTAGAGGAAAGGAGTGAGGGTCCAGAGATTCCTCCATGGTTTGGCGAGTAGGGAGGTGTTGATGGCGTCGTTGACGGGGAGGAAGGAGATGATGTGAAGGAGCACGCTTTCCGGTAGGTGACTAAGACTCATGGTGGTATGGTAATGGTGGTCGTCGGCTCCGGGAGGGCTGACGATGGAACGTCAGTTGAACTTTGTACTTCCAAGGAACGTTGAAATGGCTGGTTCTGACGGGAACTGAAGAAACGTACGCTCATTAAGGGATGAAATTAGGAAATTTCACCGCTTAAATTATAGAATTAACTACCCACGTGCGTCTAGCTCAATTGGTTATCTCCCATCTCAAGAAGTAGGAGATCACGAATTTGAGCCCTCATGGCCTAATCTTGGTGTGCCTTAAAGATAGGAGTCTACCCTTGGGGGTTTTACGGTGGGTATCCCGTAATTTTCCACACGTTAATTCAAAAAAAAATTATAGATTTAACAATCTATTTTAATATTTTTAAACTTATTTTTCCCAAGTTTTAGGCATTAAAGAAGTTATTTGAAGTTATTTTTTATATTTTTAATTTTCATTAAGTTATATGTTGATGGGATTTGCATTTTTTATTAGAATTTGAATATTTAATTAATTTTATTTTCCTTTCTTTAAGAGGTAATACGGTGCGCATGTGTAAAGGAGGGTCCAAGTCCAATTCATATCATGCCAAGTCCAAGATCATGTCCAAGCCTTGGCCCAACAAGCTGCCACAACTCTGGCCCAGCAAAGTCCAAGCCCAACTGAGCAATTCAAGCCTTGTTGTTCACAAAGCAAGAGGTGAGACACAATTGCTGGATCACTTGAAAAGAGTTAGCGGTGGAGAGTCTTAATTAGATTAGATTTCTAAGTTAGTTTTTCGGTAGGAATTAGCTTAGGGAAATTTGTCATTTCAAACTTTAGGTGGTTTACTTTAATAAGAATTATGTTTTAATCAGAATTCCATATAATGGAGGGTCGGCTCCTATTCTTTAGCATACAGTCCGGTTTCTTTTTTTTTGTAATTGGTTTGTAGAAAAGTACTGGACAACAATTTCTTCATTTTGTGCCAGTCTCAGATTTTTTACTTACCCTGATTCTGATTGTCAGTCGGACATCTCGGCAATCAAAAGCTTGCCTCAATCCACTCTACGAAGTCATCATGTTCTATACTGCCTGAATAGTCTAGAATGTCAACTCGAATGCCATATGAATCAAGATTTGATCTATTGTATCTTTCTAGATGCATACCCGCATGCAAATGAATTTTTAGTTGCACTTAATTGTAGATCTCATTTAATTGCTTAGATCATTACATTCAAAATACAATTTCACATTTGTTTTGTTTTCGATTGAACACGTAATTTCATCGGTGAATTTGACTCATCAAAATTATTCTGTTGAAATTTGTGTCATATTCTTTTAAGAGTTATCGAGAGAGTATTGGGAGTTGATTTTCTTATAGCTTCTATCATTAAAATCTTTGATTCGGCCTAAAACCTTAGATCTAAGATTTACGTCTCAAGTAGTCATTAAAAGTGACATTTTCTGTCATCAAATAGTCTCCATCATAATCTATCTATGTATATAATTTTTATAATAATAAAGTGAGAGTCAACATCAGGCTCGGCCCTTGCCTTAAGCGAACTAGGCCGCCGCTTAGGGTCCCCAAGTTAGGTTCAATTTTTAAGTTCCCATACCTTCTTTTATATTATAAATTTCTTTTAATGTTTATTTTACCAGTAAATGGATTCGTCGGGCAATGATAATGTGTCTGACTTCAAATCTATATTTTTTCTTTAAATAAAAAAACTTGAGGAGTTTTTAAAGTCAATTTGAAAAGACTTGACAAGACTCATTAACTCGCTTAAATCGAATTCATATCGAGTTTAGTCAACTCAGATTGATTGGGCCAATTTTTTTTTTCAAATTTTAAATCTATAATTCTAATAAAATGAATTAAACATCATGATAAAAGTATTTATCCTGTAGTTTTATTTTTCTTTTAAAAATTAAGAATTGAGATGATTAATTGACTCTATTACAAGATTAAAATGATTATATAAAGGTCAGATTTTAACTAATCATTATTTTTATTATTTTTTCAATTTTTTAAAAAACAGTGTGACGTAAAAAAGTCCCTAAACGAGGAACCTTAGTGTTCACTCTAATAGATGGTTGAATTGTCAACTACTCTTTTTAAATACAATAAAATAGTAAAAAATAAATAAAAAATAAAGATACATGACGCAAGTGAAAATTAAATTTGTCATAAGAAAGATTGAATGGATTAACTATTTTTATCTATTGAAAAAGATATGTTAAAAAACTTAAAGAATAAATTTTAAATAATAATTTATTATAAATTTAATTATGATATTTTATTTAGATGTTTCACACTTTGTAAAAAAAATATATATATATAATTTTATTTCTTGTAACTGTATAAAAGGCCATCTTAAAAGTCCTCTAGGCCCTAGTGTCAATATTAACACAATATATAAAAAAACCTGACCTTTCAACTCGAGTATACGCAAGACTTGCCCTTTATATTTTCAAGCTAGCCACTTTTTCAGTGTTAAAATAACTAGATGTCGATCGAAAATTATTAATCTTCTATTTATGGATTCCTTTGTACATTTCACTATACATGTGCATTCACTCGATTTTTTTTTTTGAATGATGATTAGTGTATTCACTCAATTTATGCATTATGCGTAGCACTCGGAAAAAAAAAATCCGCTTTCTACTTCGGATGAGTTATGCTTTTAGATGAATTACATCCTTGCCCTTCGTTGACTCCGAGATCAAGCGGGGCTAAAGTGGACTCGATTGATGAGTTGACCAGGGGTAGAAAAATCGGCTGGGCCGAGATTCCAACTGATTTTTCATATCGGTTCGGCTGATATATCGGTTCGACTGATATATTGGCCGAATTTCTTCTCTCTCCTATTTTTTTTAAAAAAAAAAAATTCAAAAAAATTACAGTAAATGCAGATAATTATGGACTTATTGAATATATAATTTTTTCATAAAATATCGGACATTTACATCTTCTAATATATTTTTGAAGTTACAATAACGGTAAATTATATAAATAGTAATAAAATTGTGAAAATTACAAGAAAAAAGATATAAATGAGGAAAATTTGTATAGATAATTTCATCATTATTTTCTTAGTCAATGAGTGTTATTTTAAGTTAGGATATTCCTAGGGTGTGCCGAAAACACAGTATTTTACAAATAAGGGTATCTCTAGGGTGTGCCGAAAATACATTTAGGAAAGTAAAAAAAACCTTGAAGTCTTAAAGTATTTTTATCAGGTTATCGTAATTAGTCCGGATATTCAATTTGAGAAATTTTGAAAATACACAGTACTTAAAAAATAACTTTAAAGTTTTAAGGGAGATTTTATTATTTAATACACTATACATATTATTTTTTAAGCATCGTGTATTTTCAAAATTTCTCAAATTGAATATCCAGATTAATTACGATAACCTGATAAATATACTTTAAGACTTAAAGGTCTTTTGAAACTCCTAAATGTGTTTTCGGCATACCCTAGGGATACCCTTATTTGTAAAATACTGTGTTTTAAATATTTAAGAGTGTCAAAAGACCTTTAAGTCTTAAAGTATTTTTATCAGGTTATCGTAATTAGTCCGGATATTCATTTTGAAAAATTTTGGAAATACACAGTGCTTAAAAAATAACTTTAAAATTTTAAAGGAGATTTTATTATTTATTCACTATGAATGGATACCCTAAAAATATTAGATGGTAAATATAATATTAAATTATTACAATAAGATAAATAAAAGAAAATATTATAATTTTTACTTTCTATTTAAAACAAAATTTTATTACTTTCCTTTTAAAAGTAATTTTTTGAAAAAATATTTAGTTACACACTTGATCTACGTGAGTTACTTGTTCACTTACAAACCCTAATGCTCTTCTTTTTTATACCCTTCTTCTCTTTCCCTCTCTCTGCTAAATCCTAACTACCGCCGCTCTCTGTATTTTTCCTATCAACGAAGAAGAAAAAGAAGAGAAAGGTAAGCTGTAGCGATTTTTTTTCTTCAATCTTTTCTCCATATTTTATTTTCTCTCTTTCCATCCTTTCTAGTCCGATATTTCTAAAAATAAGTTTTTTTTTTAAAAAAAAAAATCAAACAACTGAATTATTAAAATTCGACCGATATCATGACCCAATTTTTGACCCCTGGAGTTGACTCTTCGAAATTGTCAGTTGGATCCACTGAAGGAAGCGAGGCCCACAAACACAGTCCATTAAAACTCAATTAAAAATACTTTTGGGCCAGTAAAGCCCCTGGATGCAGGCCCAACGATTATTCACAAGAAACAAACCCACACGATGAAATCTGGAATTTTCTTCTCTGTAGTCTATCAGATATTGACTAAAATATCGGCCGATACAGAAAAAAATTATTCACTCGAGATATCGGATCAGCCGAATTTTTAACCCCTGGTCTATTTCTTGTCACCTCATCCGCTGTTTCAAATAGCGATTTCCCACATAATCCAGGAGAAAACGGGGAAAGCAGCAGCAAGAAAACGGAAGATAAGAAGGAGATTGGGGGCTGTAAGCAGGCAAAGTCAGGAATGGCTGATTGTCAGACGAAAATCAAAGGAAATCAGCCTCAAAAGGGGAAGATTGAAAGAGAGCTGCTACGTTTGGGTAAGATCTAAGTTGGGCTTTTTTTTTGACTTCGAATACTTAGACTTAAACTGAAAAAATTTCAAAAAAAATTATCAATTGAAAAGTTCAAAATTTATCTTCAACATAAAGTTCAAAATTTATCGTCATTTTGAAAAAAAAAATATTTAGGGAGATATTTATCTTTCATCCAATGTTTTGTTTAAAATTTTGAAAAACTTAACTATTAGAGTTAATTTGCTTCAACAAAAATTCAAGTTGAACAATTCAAGAGTTATTTTAATTTTTTTTTAAATTAATTAAATTTATCAACATGATAGAACTATCAAATCAAGTCTTAATTTCAATTTTTTAAATTTTGATTTAGATTAGAATAAAATATCTAATTTATTGGGCTCAGATAAAAGTTAAAGTTAAAAAAAAAAAAAAAAAAGAATTCGGGCCTTAGTAGTATGATGAGTGGAAAATAGACAAACGGACCTTTATCGGGCCACGGACGGTCCGATAGCCCGATTAAGCCAGGTCGGATCCAAGACTATTCGGATCCCCTATTATCGGGACGGGCTGCAGATAGTCCGATTACTCTATTGGGCTTTGCCAAACCTAGGTCCATTTTCCGGCCAGATTGGGTCTGCTATTTGAAATCCTTAATTTGGCATCTCGAATCTAAATTTCAACTTGCAAATTACACTACATCATTAGTGTAGTATAATAATCAAAAGATACCCAAGATCAAGACAATTAATCCAAACGGATTAAATGTCTAAATGGATTATAACGACAAATGAAAGCTACACAGCGATGATCGGTCCGAATGGATAATGATCTAGATTTGATAATCCCGATGGAACCGTGATTCCTCATGTTTAGGACATATACAATTTAGTTGAATGAGCAACACAAATCAATAATCCAACTAAAATAGATAAATATTTTAGAAGGTTAGATCTAATGTAATAGCATGGTTTAGTTTCAAAATATATATCTAACAAATGAATAGCATTCCAAATGATTAAAAGATCATTATTTCAAAAATTATCAAATATAAATTTTTTGTCAACTGTTATTGTGTCAAGGGCTAATTTTCTTTTCATTTTTTAAGTTTTAATTTGAAAGTACATTTCATCTGAAACCATGATTGTCCATCCTTTTCGGAACATATTCCAGTTTTGTCTCTAGAATGGAACATTCCGATGTTCCAGTCGTTTCGTTGTTCTATTTCAAAAATATGGCATAATTTTTTTTTAAAAAAAAGTAAAAAAAATATAATAAAATATGAAGCCAATAATACAAACTTATAAATATATTTGAAATTAATTACTTCTACCATTTTGCACTAATCTACACAAATAAACATATAAATTATCAACAAATAACTATTTATGTTTATAATATCAATTCATAATAATGTGATTATCAAATACTAATTCAAGAGTGTTTGAAATTTTATTGAAACTATACTTAGAAAGATTTTTTTTCCAAATTCTGTGTCACACTAGCCCATCCTCACCATTTTATAGAAATCCTATAAAAAGATAATTATCTGATTTACGATGAACCACTTCACAACGGATAATTTGCCGAATATTGAGGTCAGAGACTGGTAGGGACATAAATATTTTTTTAATAAGAGATACTGGACTTGTACTCTTACTTGTACTCTTATATATCGGTATATAAGTAGTGAAAAGGTGTACCGACGTTTCAGTCTCTTCTCTTCAAGCCTAGTTGTATGATCTTGCTGTTTTTCGGCCATGAAATCCTACTGTTTTTTCTTTTTCTTATTAGTTAAATACAGTACTTATCAAATAAAAAATAATTAGTCATGTGACACAAGCTTCGCTTATTAATGGGAGATGCACACTAAATTCCATATACAAAGACTTTGAGCATACCACAAACTAAATTTCATAATTTAAAATTTTGAAAAAACTTAGTCGAGTTAGAGCGACTTAACTCGACTCAACAGGAATTTGAATTGGGCGAATTTTCCCAAGTTTTTCAAATTTTTTGGACCAAACAGACCATGTTCTGCCAACGTAAACAAGATGTGCTGCTTTCATTCCTTGAACACATCATTTCTTATTCCAGCATAGGAGTAGAGTGCAAATTCCGCAGTCTGATCTTTCTCTAGATACTTCAGATAATCCACATTCTTGTAAGGTCGGAATACACGAGGATGGTCGGCATCTATCAGCTCCTCTGGCCCTGTGACCGGAGTTTCATTGTCGGGAACAGAGAAGAAGCTGAAAGACCGCCTTTCCCTGCCACTTGTCATCAATACACGGTGCCTCACACTATGAAGCCTGTCGTTGCTCCATGCCTGCATCACACATTTATAAACCTAAGCCTATTATCTAAATTTAAATTTAATTCAAAAGAGTTGGAGTGAAGACCAGAAATCCATCTTAAGAAGTGGGTATCCAGAGTTCAATTCTCACTCCACCCTAAATGGTCACTTCTCGTAAAATTATCCATCTTAACTATGCAGAGAGACTTACACATACCTTCAAAAGTGACTAATCAAGTGCTCTAGAAGATCTTAATATTTTGATCATAAAAAAATATCTAAATTTAAATTTACTAGAGGAATCTTTACAAATATCCAAAATTACTTATAAGAACAATGAAGCTGCTAAGAGAGAGTGAGAGAGAGAATTGGGCACTCTTTACTTTGATTTGATTGCTAATGGCTTGAATTTTTGAGTGGCAACTTTAAGAAAGCAATGAAATTTCATAAAATTATCTAATGATTTTCTTTTATTCTTATTTTGATTTCATTGCTGACTAATCTCAAGAGAGTGAATGCAAGGACTTCTTACATTTCTCTGGAGGGGTATAATGAAATATTTTTTTAGAAAATATTCTATATATATATATATATATATATATAAAAGAGCTTTTATCACAAGAAATTCACAAAAATTTGGAAAGGGGTTCGCCCCTGCATCCAAACAGGTCAGCCTTGGTGATGGAAGGTGGGTACCTTGTTTGGCCCATAAAAATTATGGGCCCAAAAGTTTGCATGGTTATTTATTCACTTGATCTTAAGAGGTTCCCAACTTGTATCTAAATTTATTTATTTCAAGTTCAAATTGTTAGGTTCTCTAGTGCTTGATTATCACATATGTATTATCGATTTGATTTGCATTGTCGTGGGTTGAGCTCTGCATTGAGCTCGCTGGGGTCAAAGGAGTGGCAATATATAATGTTCTATTTTTCGTGAAAGTGTTGAGCGAAAACTGTAACAAGGATTAAAGCGGTATCTTCTTCGAATTTTTTGCCTTTGAGTATAGTAGATCTAGTTTAAACATGTACACATACCAAAAGGGAACCATGTAAATCTCTATGTTGTAGTTTGATTTTCTCCTTTCTATTTTCTTTTTTGATATTTTTGTTTCTTTGTGAAGTCATCCAACAGAAATCTTCAAACCATTAGACCATTTAGAAATTTAAAATGAAAAAATTACCTTGAAAGCATCGCCAACAACGGCTAGTAATGAGTTGGGTATTGGTGAAATCTCTTTCCAAGATCCATCTCTTGACATGATTTCAAACCCTCCAGATTGGTCTTGGTACAAAAGAGTGAGATAGTGCCTGTCTTCATGAGCAGGAAGCCCTATGTTCATCTCATCATGTGGAGCTTCATACCTTATCAGACGACCCATTCCATGGCTACTCTTGAGGAGTGAATCATGGTACTTTTCTACTTTCAGACCTTCAAAGATCATCAGCCGCAGTATTTTATCCACTTCTGCTAATCCATCAAAGAATGCTTTCAGTGTCTCACTGCAATTATCCAAAATAGAATTGCAAATCAACTTTTGATGATACATACCAAAATTCCATCCTACGAGTTGTTTGCCGCGTTGAATTCCGTATGGAAAATGATATTTTTAAGATTTTTAATGGTACCAAAAGTCCCACGTCGCCGGTGGACCTTTGGGTCTTGGAGTTCATAAGTACATGGGCACCCTCTCCATTCAAAACGATTTTTAACGATAAGTTATACCCATGTGTTTAACATGTTATCAGAGCGTAGATACCATAGGGATGGATCGGGTTCATAACTCCATCCTACGCGAAGGGGGAGAGCCGAGTGTCTCCGTCCCTAGCATTGAGGGGGAGTGTTAGCAAAAGTCTCATATCGCTAGTGGACTATTGGTTCTTGGGGTTTATAAACACATGGTCACTTTTGTTATAATTTTTCTTTAATGGATTGACGATTTGGGTATGAATTTAATAATTAATTAAATACAGTTCATTATTTGATTCATACCCATTTATTGACATAATTCAATCCTCTATAATAAAATCACAAGATCTTGAATCAACAATACTTTACAAAATTATCATAATCATAATATTAACATAATGCGGAAATGACATCATAATAATGTAAAATCATACCCGATGAATCCATCGCTACTATTACTGTAACAAAACCTTTCACTGCACTGCTTTTGTTTCTTACTGCTTTCATTCTGTTACGGTGCTTTCTTTCCTTTAGCCATTTTGAAAGAAATCAAAACAAAACAAAAGATAGAGAAATGGAGATGCCTTTGGATTTCTCTCTCCTGCCATTCCTTTTGTCTCAATGCTCTGTTATTCCTTCTGGTGATGGGATCCAATAATTGCAGAGAGAAAATAGTTATGGGAGAGAGAGGACCCTCAGGCAGTTATTAAAATTGAAGTCACAACCCATCATAGTGACAACCGAATTCACCTCTTCATAACCGACACTCCTTTCATTTGATTATGGGTCCTATGTTTGACTCAAGTTAAATGGGTCATAATGATGTGGGTCATATTATTTTACATTCTCGCACTTGGCCCACATTAACTTCATCATAGAGTCAAAATAAGGATAACATAAGGTGCGCAAATAATCCATATTCAAATAAACATAATACAGTTATCATCATAATGCTAACATTAAATGACTCACAAGTGCGAGTAATAGCGATTGCACATCATCTTATCCGATATGGTCCCTTCCATCAACCACAACACAAGTGACCCACTCAATACAGCTCTTAAGTGAGGAATTTTACATAATTGTCCACATAAATGTCTTAATACAAAGACTATTCCTGTTAGTGATAAATAATCATACATAATGTATACATATAAACATAATAAACAGGAATAAAATGTCAGAAACACTATCATGAGTACTCAAGTGTTAAAATCACAGATAGATATATAAATCAGTCCAAAATAATACATCATGATGGGTTACATTCAAGACCCATTATATTGGCATGTTCCTTGAAGGTCGTTATAGGCAACCCTTTCGTTAATGGATCTGCAATCATAAGTTGTGTGCTGATATGCTCAATTGACACTGTTCATTTCTGAACCTCTTCTTTTACGACAAAGTACTTTAATTCCATGTGTTTCGATCCTTTAGAGTACTTGTCGTTCTTGGAGAAGAAAACTACTGCGGAATTATCACAATGAATTCTCAGCAGCCTGGCAATACTGTCAACAATTCCAAGTCCTGAGATAAAGTTCCGCAGCCACATTCCTTGAATAGTGGCCTCATAGCACGCCACAAATTCCGCCTCCATGGTAGATGTTGCAATAATAGTCTGTTTGGCACTTTTCCATGAGATTGCTCCATTAACCATAAGGAACAAATAGCCAAACGTTGACTTTCTGCTATCAACGCATCCACCAAAGTCCGAATCCGAATAGCCAATGCCTTCGAGATTCTCGGACCTCCTAAATGTGACCATGAAGTCCTTAGTACCCTGTAAATATCTCATAATTTTCTTTGCAGCTTTCCAGTAATCCATTACAGGGTTACTTTGATATCTTCCCAGCATACCGACAGCGAAGCTGATGTCTGGTCTAGTACAGGTCTGTGCATACATGAGACTACCCACTGCTGAAGCATAAGGCATTTCCTCCATTTGTTTTCTTTCTAGTTCATTTTGCGGACATTGCTTAAGATTGAATTTGTCTCCTTTCTGAATAGGGCCATCTTGAGGGGAGCAATTTTGCATTCCGAATCTCTCCAAAATTCTTTCTATATAGGCTTTCTGAGACAGACCTAATAGCCCACGCATTCTATCACGGAATATTTTTATTCCAATAACGTAGGATGCCTCTCCCATATCTTTCATTTCAAATTGTGCGGAGAGAAACTTCTTGGTTTCATACATAAGACCAAGATCATTAGTAGCAAGCAAAATGTCATCAACGTACAATATCAAAAAGATATATTTGCTCCCACTGATCTTCAGATATATACACTGATCAACAGTGTTTTCTTTAAATCCGAAGGAAGTAATGGTATCATTGAACTTAAAGTACCATTGCCGAGAAGCTTGCTTAAGACCATAAATTGATTTCTTAAGTTTGCAAGCCAAATGTTCCCTGCCCTTTATGGAGAAACCTTTAGGTTGATCCATATATACATCCTCATCTAGATCACCATTTAAAAAGGCGGTTTTCACATCCATTTGGTGTAACTCTAAGTCATAATGAGCCACCAAAGCCATAATAATTCTGAAAGAGTCTTTCCTGGATACAGGGGAGAAAGTCTCTTTATAATCAATGCCATCCTTTTGAGTGAACCCTTTGGCTACAAGTCTGGCTTTATACCGTTCGATATTGCCCTTTGAGTCTCTTTTAGTTTTGAAGACCCATTTACATCCAACTTTCTTATATCCATCGGGCAATTCTACTAAGTCCCAGACTTCATTCTGGTCCATGGATTTCAATTCATCTTTCATGGCATCCATCAATTTATTAGAATTTATACATTTTATAGCTTCTTCATAAGTGACCGGATCTTTAATAGCCCCTAGATCATATTCCGACTCTTGTAGATATACCACATAATCATTCGAAATAGCAGGTCTCTTTTGTCTCTGAGACCTTCTTAAGGCTACTTCTTGTGGTTGTTCTATTATCGGTTCATCAGTGGTGACAGTCTCTTCTTGTCGGAGTGATTGATCATCCAAGTGTTGTGTTGTATCGTTAGGTCGTTCAATGACATTAGGAACAACTACAACATTTCTTGAAGTTATGGGTACAGGGACTTGTACCCTCACTTCTTGTATGGATACACTTCTCATAATATCACTCCCACTAACCTCACCATTCTCTATGAATCTTGCATTTCCGGTCTCAACTATCCTCATTTTATGGTTTGGACAATAAAACCTATACCCTTTGGATTTTTCAGGGTAACCGATAAAGTAACCACTGATCGTCCTCTCATCAAGTTTTCTTTCATGTGGATTATAAATTCTAGCTTCTGCAGGACAACCCCACACATGTAGGTGTCTCAAACTGAGTTTCCTTCCTGTCCACAGTTCATAAGGAGTTTTAGGAACTGACTTACTAGGAACTCTGTTAAGAATATACACTGCAGTTCTTAAGGCATACATCCACAATATAATGGGTACGGTAGTATTGCATAACATGCTCCTAACCATATCTATAAGTGTACGGTTGTGCCTTTCAGCAACACCGTTCTGCTGAGGCATACCTGGCATCGTATATTGTGCCACTATACCGCGACTTTCTAGTAATCTAGCAAATGGCCCCGGGTGTTGACCCGTCTCATCATATCTACCATAGTATTCACCACCTCTATCGGATCTAATGATTTTCACTTTTCTATCTAATTGTCTTTCTACTTCAGTGATAAAAATATCTATGGAGTTAACCGCTTGAGATTTATCGTGCAACAGATATACATAACCATAACGTGAAAAATCATCTATAAAGGTGATGAAGTAGGATTCTCCACCAAAAGATGGAACATCAAATGGGCCACATATATCAGTATGGATCAGTTCAAGTAGCCCTTTACTTCTTGTGGCCCCTTTCGTAGTGTGTTTGGTCTGTTTACCCTTAATACATTCCACACACACTCCTAAGTCGGTAAAGTCGAGATTCGGAAAAATCTCGTCTTTAACCAGTCTTTCAATTCTTTCTCGGGAAATGTGTCCCAAACGTTTATGCCACAAATTTGAAGAGTTTTCATTAATCAACCCACGTTTAATACCAACATTATGATGCAGGGTTAGGACAGTGTTCGCAAAGTCATTATCAAGCTTAATACGATAAAGGCCATCAAATAATAAACCAGACCCAATAAAAGAAGAGGATTTAAACAAACTGAAAGTATTACTACCAAATTTACAATGATAGCCATTAAGGTCCAACTTAGAAACAGAAATAAGATTTCTAGTTACTGTAGGTACACAAAGACAATTAAATAAATCCAAATGACAACCGGTATCAAGGAAAAGGCGATAGGTTCCAATGGCTTCAACAGGTACTTTTTCCCGGTTGCCTAAGTAAAGAGAGATTTCAGTTGGGTCGATGGTCTGGATTGTAAGGTATCCCTGCATTATATTAGAAACATGAGTTGTTGCTCCAGAATCAAGCCACCAAGTGTTAGAGGATACTTCAGTTAAATTAGATTCGAAACATACTGAAATGTAATGAATACATTTCTTTTCGAAGCAAGCCTTCCTCTTATGGCGGTCCTGCTGAAAGTGCCCTTGCTTTCTATAGAAATGGTACCTCACACCACCCTTTCCCTTGTCATGAGTCTTGGAGGTCGTACTAGACTCGTGTGGCTTTGACATGAATTTCTTAAATTTCTTGGGCTTCTTTCCTTTTTTAGTGGGCCCTTGAGTTGTTAAATGAACTGAGTGATGACCCATTTGCTTAAGTCTGGCCTCCTCTTGGATTAACATGCTAGATAGCTCATTGATCTGCCATTTATCTTTCATGATATTATAATTAATTTGTAATGGCCCATACTGAGGAGGTAACGAGTTCAGGATGAACTGTACCAGAAATGACTCATCTACAGTCATACCTAAGTTCTTCAATTGAGCAGCGATATTGGTCATTTCAATTACATGCTCAGACATACCACGATTCCCATCAAACTTTATGGTGGTGAGTTTGGCCATAAGAATCCCGGCTAGGGACTTGTCCGCAGATTTGAACTTATCTTCTACATTCTTAAGAAAATCTTTTGCATTCTCGGAGGTGGGTAGAGAAGACCTGATGTTGCTGGCTATTGTCATACGCATGAACTTAAGGCTAAGCCTGTTTGACTTAACCTATAACTCATGGGCTGACTTCTCTGCAGCCGTACTAGTTTCAGTAATAGTAGGCATGTCATCTATTAGTGCTTTGTCTAGATCAAGTACACCTAAGTTAAACTCAATCTGTTCTTTCCACTCAGAGAAGTTTAACCCATTCAATATGGGGACAGAGTTAGCTTGCGTATGCAGTGTGACAGATGAAGATACTGCAAGATACACATAATATCATGATCACTACTTAATGCTATGAGTTGTACTTAAATTAAAACACATAAATAATAACTTTAGCAAATAGTGTTACGGGTGATCTACCTTTGGGTAATCTAATAGTACACTATTTATAAACATTACGGTGATTCCCAGTCACCGATAGGACTAACTAATAAAATACAGGTGATTAAATATCACCGTCACCTTTGGGTGTCCGGATAAAATATCAACCACAAATACCCATCAATTATCCTATCCCAATCCGTTAACCATTTGGAACGGTGCACCTTTGGGCCAACCTAATATCTTTATGGCTAGGGATTGCATTTTGTAAGGTCATTATTATCCAATACTTGGGAGGAGTACTGAATCTTGTTTATAAGACTCGAAATTCGACTCATTTCAATTGGGCCACTTTGGTGACTACCAAATCGTATCTTTATATGAATTTAAGTCAAGAATAATGACCTCACATCATACATAGTATAACATTAGGTGTTCTTATAAAAATAATTTTTTTTTTTTTAATTTCATCATGATTGTATTTGTTTCTCTCATAAGAACCTTCACATAAATATTTTGACAAATCAAATATTCTTAACATAATATACTATTCAGACTTGGGACTGTTATGTACTTTCAAAATTCATATGTGATACTTGACAATGAATTTCTAACATCATACTTCATCATAAAGTATATCTCTTCCCTCTGAATTTTAAATATTTGAAAGTCTTCTGCTTCCTTATTATCAACATATGCTCGACACGTGTCAAAAAATACATGCTCTTAATGTGATGGTTAAAACCAGTAATTTCTCTCTGGAAAATCAAAACCAGTTTGAGATTTGTGAGGTTTTTCGTACCATTTTGAACAATCTGTGTCTTTGTATCAGTGATGGATTGATGAAAATAAAATTCTCAAAGTCATTATTTCATAATTAATTAAATAATGAAAATAAAATTCTTAAGATCATTATTTTATAATTAATTAATGAAAATAAAATTCTTCATCATTTATCTTTAATGAAAGCATCATTGATTCATAAAACCTTGCTCTGATACCAATTGTTATAATTTTTCTTTAATAGATTGACAATTTGGGTATGAATTTAATAATTAATTAAATACAGTTCATTATTTGATTCATACCCATTTATTGACATAATTCAATCCTCTGTAATAAAATCACAAGATCTTGAATCAACAATACTTTACAAAATTATCATAATCATAATATTAACATAATGCGGAAATGACATCATAATAATGTAAAATCATACTCGATGAATCCATTGCTACTATTACTGTAACAAAACCTTTCACTGCACTGCTTTTGTTTCCTACTGCTTTCTTTCTGTTATGGTGTTTTCTTTCCTTTAGCCTTTTTGAAAGAAATCAAAACAAAGCAAAAGATAGAGAAATGGAGATGCCTTTGGATTTCTCTCTCCTGCCATTCCTTTTGTCTCAATGCTCTGTTATTCCTTCTGGTGATGGGATCCAATAATTGTAGAGAGAAAATAGTTAAATGGGTCATAATGATGTGGGTCATATTATTTTACAACTTTCTCCTTTCAAACCAATTTTTAAGGATGCGTTCTACTCATGTGTTTATAATACTTATACATCTCATGTGTTCTGATGTCCACAAATCATGTCAAATAAAATATTGCCTTTAGATCTATCTATTTACCATTTTTTTTAAAGAAAAAAAAGATGATCATATCCATGTGAAAGAGGTCATAAAAATAAATGGCCAAACATGAAAACACAAGTTATTAAAGGAAAGAGCTTCAAGATTTGCTGTTCATTTTCATAGATTTGTATCATAAATCTTGATATTTCAGTTTAATAGGTTATTTCAGAAGACTGAACTGATATTTCTGTAGACAAAATGTATGTATCATAATTATACACAGTGTTGTGATGGATAATATCATATAGGCTCAAAATTTCAGTCTAAAATTTAAACATGTATTGAGATTCATCCATGACCACGTATTCCATCAATTCTTGAGTTTTTGGTGTATTAAACAGGTATTTGTGAATTTCACAAAAAGTACCACATCGATTAATTTGATAAATCAATAATTTCATATAACACGTATTCCCTTCTCTCGACTACTAGATTTGAGAGTGAATTCTAATTTAAGAATGTTATCAAATGTGATACCTCAGCCCAAATTAGTGACTAATTTAGACAGATTTTAATTAACTAAATATTTTTTTATCCATTAATTATAAGTTTTGTTATATTGATCATGAAGAATTTTGAATGAGCTTTTCAACGAGTTTGAGTTTGACTCGATCCGAGTCCGAAAATGCTTTCAAATTAAATTTTAAAAGTATAATAATAAGTTATGATTATTAATAATATTATTTTAAGGTTAAAATTTGGCTGCTTTGGAAACTCAGTCATTTCATTTCATTTCAACCTCAAATTGTAGATCTTACACTATTTTTAAAATCCGGACTTAACGGAATGTCAATCTCGACCTAATTCTACCTATTTTCATTACCTAAAATTTTATAAGTGGCAAAACTCCACTTTGATAGGGAAGATAAAATCTTAAAAATATATGAAGGAAGTTAATATCGAGTTTTTAATAATTATTTTACGTCAAAAAATGTGAGCCGTCGAATACTCTGTCACTTAGATGGAATGGTTTTTTACTCCAAAACACTTTAAAACTTTAAAATGTTTTTATCAAATTAATTTAATCTATCTAATTATAAAATTAAACTTTCTCCAGGAGATTCTTTAAAATTAAGAAATTTTACCAAATCGGTGTTTTTTTATTAAAACACTTAGTTGTTGACCGAAATTTTTATCCAAAATTTAATACTATATTAATAATTTAATATTTGACCTAGTGGACTATTTGGATTAAATTAGAGGGACATTGAAATACTCAGATTTAACAAAGGATATAAAAGGAATTTTTAAAAAAGAAAAAAAATAAAATAATATAAAATATCTTAACTGGATAAGCATCCAGGTAAGCCTAAGTCTAAGCTACAGTGTAGAGTGTAACGTGGGTGGCTTTCAGCCAACCCATTCCCTTATTTAAACACCTGATGGGAGGAAGGAAGTAAAGGGAAAAAAAAACAAAAAACCCACTGCCGTTTCACTCTTTCTCCATCTCTCGCCCCTTGTTTCCTTCTTCCCCCACAGCGACCTTTCTCTCTCTTGCCTTTCTTCGTCAAACTCTCCCCTGTCCCTTTCTTCATTTTCATTTTTTTTCTTTTCTTCTTCGGTCGGTGCTACAAGCAGCCGTAACAGCCGAATTTGAAGGGTTCTTGTATCAACGTCGGATTTTCAAAACTTGGTCAAAAATCGATAGATTTCCGCGTGTGAGGTACTAAAATAGTTTTATTTTTAATTTTAATAATTTCAATAGTTTAGTATTGGATTTTAAAATTAATTTTTTCAAAATGAAGGGAGGGTAGGTTTTTCTTTCAAATTTTAAATTATACCCTTAAAATCATTTTTAAGTTCAAAACTTATTTTTCAGCCTTTAATTAAAAGAGGGGAAAAGATTAACCCCATTTAACAATTGTGTGTTTATTTTTACGTATTGTATGTTTAAATTCAGTATCATAACCTTTGGGCCACACTATCATCCATAGTAGCGCAAGTCGCTTGGTGATACTATTTGAGGTGTGGTTCATCAGTAGTAGCGCTTAGTCGCTCGGTGATACCATTTGAGGTGACGCTTAGTCACTCGGTGGTTCATCAGTAGTGGCGCTTAGTCGCTCGGTGATACCATTTGAGATGATGCTTAGTCACTCGGTGGTTCATCAGTAGTGACGCTTAAGTCGCTCGATGATACCATCTGAGGAGGCGCTTAGTCACCCGATGGTCTTGAAGTAGGGCACTGAGTACTTTTTATATTACTTGCATTTTACTCTCTGGGACGAAAATCTCCACCTGTAGCGCAGCGAAAACGCCGCTCGGTGGCCATCTGAGACGGCCTTGGTCGCCCGATGGTAAAAAGATTTGGGCACTGTGTGATACCCCTCCCCTCCCCTCCCCTCCCCTAGAGTCCCACATCGGTGGGAAACAAAAGGGAGGGTGGGTTTATATTAAGCCACCTATGTGAAACTCAAGTGTGAGGCCTTTTCGGCCAGGCCAGGTGGGCCTGGGCCCAAATGCAAAACCGTGCGGGTTCGAGCTTGTGTGCGAGGTCCAAAGCGGACAATATCACACTGAGTCAAGCCTTAAGCCCTGTGTGTTCGGGTCGGGTCGTTACAAATGTGGTATCAGAGTCGAATTCAACACTCGGACTGTGTGGGCTTTCCTCCTTCCCCTGCAAGTTGTTGAACTGGACCGGATCGAGCTGGGGATGGCTCAAGACTTTAGGGAGGGTGATTGTGATACCCCTCCCCTCTCCTAAAGTCTCACATCGGTGGGAAACAAAAGGGAGGGTGGGTTTATATTAAGCCACCTATGTGAAACTCAAGTGTGAGGCCTTTTAGGCCAGGCCAGGTGGGTCTGGGCCCAAATGCAAAACCGTGTGGGTTTAAGCTTGTTTGCGAGGCCCAAAGCGACAATATCACACTGAGTCAAGCCCTAAGCCCTATGTGTTCGGGTCAGGTCATTACACACTGAATACTTTACATTCTTATTTTGATGTGATGTTTTGGTTAGCTAACAACTAACTGCTGATTTAATCTAATGGAATAGAAAGAATTAGGAGACTCACTACACTTATCATATTTTTGTTGGAAAATTCATGGGATCGGGTAGATAATCAATGAATGTCCTGAAATTTATATTATTATTTTATTCTTACAGATTTTTGTGATAATCTCTGCGGATAGAGGTGAGGAGACTCGAACTAAACCTTGTATTGTGTTATATGTTAAACCCACTAACACCAGACTGAAATGGGACCCATGGTCATTTAAAGATGGAAAAGGCTATATAGGTCCAGAATACGAGACATGACACTGCCTACATGTAAGGGATGTAAATGTTCTAACTGTTTAGAACGTAGGCGTTAAAATGGTGTCGGGGAGTCGAGGACTTGTAGCCTATACGCAGTATGGACCCATGGAATGTCTGGGAATTGTCGGGTAAAAACTGGGTGAAGGCATTCGTGTTATTAAATCCAGTTTTATATGTTTGTGTGATATTGATTATTTTATTGATTTCTTGTATTGGTAGTGGATACACCGAAGGGTAAGGCTGGAATTTGGTGATTCTCTCAAAATAAGTCCCTGTGTAAGGAGGGCAATGGAAATCATACATTATCATACATTTGACAGTTGCATATGAGAATTATGTTTATAAGTTAAATCTGTGAAAGATAATAAATTTGAAAATGTGATATTGGCCATTGGGCTATAATTGCTGAGATTAGCCGAACACCATTTGCGAACCGTTGGGTTGGACGTGTTAGTAGGCTGAGGTCGACCGCCATCAACAGCTGGTGTTGGATGGGCTAGTAGACCGGGTCATGGAAATCTTGTGATGTTAGGCTGAACACCGTTTGCAAAACGTTGAGTTGGACGTGTTAGTAAGCCGTGGTCGACCGCCATCAACCGCTGGTGTTAGATGGGCTAGTAGACCGGGTCGCGGAGACCATATGCACTTGCAAGTTGCTGAATGGGGGCTGACCCCGGTAAAAATATAAACCACCTTAGAAAGTAATCCTAGGGTGAAAATGGGTTAAGTGGATTAACCGCATTGCATTCATGAAACATGCATTATTTATGGTATTATGTTGGACGTTATGGTAAATATGAGTCAAGTAGATTAACTACATTTCATTCATGGAACATGCATTGCTATTAATTTTACGAATATTGTATGTTGATTTTTATGGTGAGCTCTCCCCACTGGGCTATTGCTTATGTCCCTTACATTGCAGGATATGAATTAGAAGGAGGAATGGAGGAACCTATGGTACCTCGCTGAAAATCAAACTCGGATGTTTCTCGTAGTTTTTCGCTCAAGGAAACAAAGTGAATTTATGAACTACTTTGTGAATTTTGATAATAAATATGCCTCTTGTGGCATAAAAACTTACTTTTATATAAGTTTGGTGTTTCAATGTAATATATTTGTGTGTTGGTGTGCTCAATATACTGCTTCCATGTGATTAAATGAAAATTGTTCGGTTTATTTGCCTGAATATGTTTAGGAATATTTAAGACACGAATATTTCATGTAATTATTAGACTCACATGGGTAGTATGTTAAGGAGTTAGTGACTCATTGGGTTGAGGTTTAAAAAAAAAAAGATTAGTCGCGTCCCGGGCCCACGTACGGGATCGGGTCGTGACATCAAATCATGCTTTCTAATGGTACCCGACAATAAGACACAAAAATAACATTAAAAAAAAAAAAATTGGATCATAAGAACACTACTTACAAGGCTTTCGGATTGCCGTCCGGCCACATGCGTGCCACAAATTCCCTAACACCATCTGGGTAGGGCGCACCATTGACAGTCAAGAGCTTCAATCAATGGATAACAAGGAGATTTGGCCATATATGAGCGGAAGGGCTTCATTGAGACGTTTTTCTCCTTTGTCTTAGTTGGAAGTTGAAAGAGATCTGCCCTAATTGAGATGATGTCCTTGTACACTTCTGAAGGAATGTGCTCAGAGATGACCCTAAAACAGCCATGGGTCTGGCAAGCTTGGGTCACCTGCTTGCTGAGTTCGACCCATCTGTTGGGGCCAGGTTCAAGCCCTCCAAGGCCTTGGCTAAGGTATATAACTGGCAATTCTTCAAAGCTCATCACCATGTTTTCTTTCTACTTGAAAGTTCCTCTCCTTATGCTTTGTTTGCTTGACTTCTCTTAGAGCAGAGAGCCTTATTAGATCAGAGTTGAAGCGTGTTCATTACCATCAGTATGATTAAACTAAACATATGGTTGTATTAAAAGTAGATTGCAAACTTATAATATTCATATCAGCATCTATTTGTGATTAAACTAATATTAATTGAATTGCAAGAAGACAACACTAACACTAGAGTTATGAGGTGGAGTGGGAGTGGGGAATCTGCGGAATGGCATTCAGACAATTATACCCTGGAACAGGTTTTGTTTGATTCTCTCATATAAGTGAAATCACGGATTTTAATATATGCTGATACAAGGGCGATATTCGAATTTTATCACCGATATGTATCTGTGTGGTTTTTTTTTTCAAAAAAAATTCATTTCGCCAATGGGCACGGCCGATATTGGCCGATATCTATGTATTAAGATTTTTTAAAAAAATACATTTTTTAATTTTTTTTCCTATTTTTTAAACTCAGAAATTAAAAAAAATCTAAAAAATAGAGAGAGAAATTTTACTGTAGATATTCGGCGGAATCGAATTTTTAACCCCTGAGCGAAACCTTCTCGTAAAAAAAAAAACAATTCTGACCATGTTTGATGATGCCAAAGCCTTACAGTGTGGGACAGAGCATAATAAATTTTTTGATTTAAATACAAAAAAATCAATTAAAATTTTGAACATCGAATGAAGTTTTTTTTTTTTTAATAAGGTACGAGAATCTCGTGTGAACAACGTCAGTTTTTGTCAGAAACCGCTAAATGAATGAGACACTTCTCTCTTCTTCTTATTAAAGAAAAATATAAAATATTAGTCCTTGTCTTCTTTTCCTGAGAAATCCATTTTCCATAATGGAATAGGGTTAGTAAGGGAAAAAGAGAAGATTTTTCTTATTCACCCACGAAATTCTTTTTTTTAAAAGAAGTTTTCACGCCCCAATACGAATCTAAATTTCATATGCCCAAATTTAAATTCTTTTGTGGAATTGTTTTCTCTGAGGAAATTGACAAATAACCTCTGTGGCTAAAATTTATCACAATTGATATTACTGTAACTTTTGGGCTCAATGTCAAACTCTAAGATTCTTGTTAAATAAAACTCCACATCTTCTTCCAAAAAAAAAATCATTTCTGAGAAACTCTTATGCAGGGGTTCAAAATTTAGTATCGACCAATATTTTTCTCTCTCATCTTTTTTTTTTTTAAAAAAACGGCCAATATGATACGGCCGAGATATCGGCATATCGGCCGATATTTGGACCCATTCTCTTAAGACTTCTCAAGTCTCTCTATTTAGGGAGGTTGCTCTTTGAATATTGAGGTAGGCCATATATTTTCTAATGAAAAATATAAAGAATGATAAAGACATTGATGGTGTAATATTTGAACTCCATTTTATTATAGCAACCTTATGATTTTACACTTTGAAAATGGATTGTTACAAAATCATGGATTTTTCATGACCCATGTCACAAGATCATTATAATTGGATCGAGGAGTTCCCCTTGGATCTTATCATCCATGAATTCCTCTATCCATCCCACTAAGTCATATAGGGCCCATCCGACCGTAAATATACAATCTCCCCATTTAAAATAGGTACCTAAGTCTCCCTAGAGCTGCTTTTCATCTTTCCTCTATCTCTCTAATCTTCATCTTAATTTGATCTCAATAGTTCTTAATTTATTGGTTTTTAAAATAACCGATCAAAATGAATTGTTAAATATTTTGAGAGAGATTTAAGTTATTAATCAAAAGTGAATATGAGAACTTCGAAGTATAAACTGATATTGAACTTTGACATGTATACAAGCAAATCTCTAACTATAATAACTAAACTTAGATATATGAGTTGATTTTTTTATATTAGTAGTAAATATTTTTTTAAATTTGTTCAAATAAGATATTTGGTGTAAGGTTAGCCATATAGACATCCAACTTTTCTGACTCTATACACTTAATTTCAAACAATCGGGTGAAAATATCATTTTACCCTTCTGACTTTTATCATCGAATGATCTGGCAGTTCATTTTAAGTTCGTTCGGATGATAAGATCGTCCGAAGGAACATTTTAGTACAAAATGTGTTCCTTCGGATGATCGAACTTATACTTTCTATCCATTCCAAGGATCATTTGGGATCAGGGGTGCAAAATTTGACCATCCCGAGATATCGGCCGATAAAATTCTCTCCTCTTTCGTATTTTTTTTTTAAAATATCAATATTTTTAAATTAAAAAATAAATAAATAATCCAAAAGGAAGCTTTTTTAAAAATAAATTGAAAATGAAAATATCGGCCGATATTGGTCCGGTATTGGCCGAGATATCAACTTGGGTCCACCACCGTTTTTTTTTTTAAAAGACCGATATTATAGACAACGGCCGAGAAATATCATGTACAGCCGATACAATACGTATCGGCCGATATGATAAGGGACTAAAAATCCATATCATATTGGCCGATACATTTCGTATTGGCCGATATTTGCAACCATGCTTGGGATCCTACGAACAATCTTCTCTATATGGGCTGTGAGGTGAGATTTTTAAATGAGGTCATTTCTCGACCGATTTTTACAAACAATGTATCAAAATTCATCTACTCTGAATTTTATGAACTCCGGAACTGATTTTAAGTGAAAATGGTATAGTTTTGGGTTTCAAAAATTTTACCTAAGAAAAAATCTGACGAAAATCAAGTTCAGGTTGACTTAGGCTTGGGTCGGTCTTATTGTTCGGCCCAAAGTATCAGGCTCAAATTATAATTTGGGTCAGGCCTAGCCCTAGTATGGCCCAAGAGCTTAAATTAAGCTGCATTTTATAAAATATAATTTTATTTAACATATTATATTTTATAAATTATACAAGAGAAATTTCATTTTAGGCCCAAAAGAAGCCCGAGCCCAAATAAGCCTGAATACACATATTGGGCTCAGACCTTACATACATAATTTGGGTTAGGCTCAATTTCGGTAACTTGGGTTAACCAGGTTTGGACTCAGGCTCGGATCCTTTAAATGCAATTCAGGCTCATATTCATGTAAGCTCAAAACCTGGTCTGGCACGCCCGAGTTGCAGCCCAACATATTAGAGAGACCATACACTACTTGGAGTATCCCCTTGAGCCTCCAATACAACTTTACAAAAACATTTTGGATACAATAATAACAACTTTTACTTAAGCTAGAAATTGAGCCATGGCAGAATCAATGCAATAAACAGATTGGAATTTGGAACGGATGAAAATGAGACTCTATTGATCCAATTTTCACAAAAGAGTAGTTTTTAGCAGAGGTCCGAATATCGGCCGAAACGATTGATATTTAGCCGATATGCCGATATCACGGCTGTATCATATCGGCTGATAACGGTCGTTTTTGTAAAAAATAAAAGAGAAAAATATCGACCAATACTGAATTTTAAACCCCTGGTTTTTAGTCTCTTTATGTATGCCCAACATTGGAGATGAGACTAATCCCATGTGCATGTGTAAACCTTCCAATCCATACACAATGAATTAGTCGATGGGGAGAGTAACCCCATGGAGAGTGGCTAGGAAGGGTTGAGCCTGAATCGAATTCAAGACCTCACTTCATAAGGCGAGCGTCTTGACAATCAAGCCAACCCTTCCACTTTATCATTTAGCATCTATTTACTCTATCAATCTTAGAATACATCATAAATTTGTCTATTGAATTGATCAAATCATTTAAAGAACTTCCCACTTAATCTCTATAGAACTCTTTAAAGACATTTTATTTTTGGATGGACTTCAGAGAATTTTGGTGTGGATTTTGGGGCCTTCACCCGATGCAAGTTAAGCACAATGTGCGCTCAGGTCCAAAAAAATAATCCAGGTTCTGACTTGGGCTGGCTCAGGCTTGGCTCCACATATGCATGTTTTGCTCGGGCTCCGGCTGCCCAGCCTTCCCAAGCTGCACCAATGTATTTCACTTTTGACAAACTGGCTTTTATCTTCGTAAAACTCATGCCCAGTCCTAGCTGTGGCCCATTGATAGCCCGATGGTAGGTACAGGGGTAGAGTGGCCCAATATTGTAACAATGGCCTCTGAAAATATTAGATTGGGTCTAACTCTAACATTGGCTAATGTGACTAAACATGAAATGATGACCAGGCCCTCTGCCAATAATGTGGTCCTCTTAAGTCTTAAATGTGATTTTTTTAGTTTTTTTATAACATGTACCTCCAACCCATATTGGACATGAGACTAATCACACGGATAAACGAAACCATTCACAAACCTTGTGTATTAGGTAAACCTAAGAGGAATTGAATCTAAGACTTCTAGTTTAATTCTATAAATTTAGACCAACTGAACTATTCTAAATATAATTTGTTTAGAATTTCATTCCTTTGCTGTATTTTTAAATAATGTGAAGGACATTTAAATGGGTTAATCAGCTTCATAAAACTTGGAGGGCTCTGAGACACTAATATTTGATTATTCGACTAATTTAATAACGACTTAATGACATCGGTAAAGTTAAGATTTACAGTGTGTTTAGTGTCACTAATCCCTTCTGATTGGATTCAAAATGAATGTTCAATAAAAAAACATAACCCAATGCGTACAAGCATGTGGAAACGAGGCATTGAACAAAGAATGGAAGAGAGGTTGGTGAAATGTATGAACATTCCAAATGATTAGAGCAGCAGAGGCTGCTGTCTCTAATAACAAATTCTGACCCACACTGTCTGTCTTTAATTTAATCGCAATTAATAGTGACATAAGCTAGTCATTAGTTAAATCTTGAATGGTAGTGGGTTTGTTTTCCTGAGATGCCCATGATTAAGGGGAAATTTAAAGTGAGACCACCTTCTTAATGCTTGTTTGTGACTCTTTTTAAGGATTATTCTGTAATTCTTTTCAGTATTTTATGGCATTTTTCATTATATCTTAAGCCTCTTAAAATCATATAAATAAGATCTCAAGTGTGATTAAAGGGCTGAATAAGATTTGGACCATCTTAAAAGAAATTAAAAAAAATACTTGGAAGATACTCAATTAGAACACTTTAACAAATTAAGGAAGAGATGAGAAAATTTAATACAGAAACAGACTGAGGTTCTCTTGTGGTAAGAGAAGTAGAGGACAAGTTCTAAGATCCCTTCTGACTTGCTAGTTTGTGTGGTATCAAGTGAAAAACTTAAAAATAATACATAAATTGTATATCAGTCTTCCTTTTATTATTTTTTAAAAAATCCGAAATCTGTAAGATAAAATATCCAGTGCTTCTGAAAGCTCATTTCAAGCCTTACATTTGAACCAAATTTCAGTATAAAAATCAAACCAAGCCACTTGATCTCCATGATCAAAATCACCAAAAATCTTTGAAAAGTGGATTCCGGTGATCTTTGACTGTTGAGATCAAGTGGATAAAATTTGAATTTTACACTAATTTTTTGTTCATTGATATCTTATTAGGCAAATTTCCAATCCCACCAAATAGATCTTTTATTTAACCCTATAAATTTTTTAAAAATGAGCATAACTACATTGAACAAAGATAGACTATATCCTTTGACAAGCTTTATCCAACAAATATAGAGGTTCGCAAGGCATTATATTCAGCTCTATCCTATATCATATTATCTTATTTAATAGTCAGTTGTTAGGGTGCATTTTAACTCGATTCTAAAATTCAGTGAGCAGGATTATGTATTTATAAATTTAGGGTGGGTCGGCTTGAAAAAAAACAAGTATGGAATTCGAGTCGGACTGAGTTCAGAAATAAGAATCAACCCGATCTGACCAATTTGACTCGAATTTCAAAAAATATAAAAACTTGCTGTTAATTTTTTTTCTCTAAATTTGGGTTAAAAACGGGTCACGTCAGCAACTGAGATCAAGTCAGACTGAGCTCAATAATTTTGATATAGGTTGGATTGGATTTATTATAACCCGATCCAATCTGCCCTAGTTTCAGCCCTATCACTTGGCAATCAAAATAGAAAAACTCAATAGATAAGTGTGCTACCGGTTAGAGTTTAATTTCTGTTTATATTAAAATTCGATTTACTTTTGTATATTTTCTAACTAGTATATAATTTCTTTTTTTGATGACACTTGTTTATAACTTCTAATCTATTCTTAAAACTCCGACTCTTTTTTAATTTGGCCAACTAATTTTGGTTGAATCAAATCAGATCATAAGTTAACTTTTAATTAAATAAATAAATAAATTCATAAATATTGTGTTGGCATGTTTGAAGCATAGCTACAAAATAATTTTTTACCATTATATATAATTACTACAAAAACAGTTAACTCTTAAAAAAATAAAGCAAATGAGGTGTGAATGTGTATAAAAAAATTTGAGTAATTCAGACTGGTCGGATTACACAAAACACAATCACAACTCAGTCCAAATAAAAATGAGTTAAGTTTTTCTTTTTCTTTTTCTAAACCGAGTCTTATTTTAAATGAAGTGAGTTAACACACTCATGTTTTAAGCTCAAACAGCAAAGTTCGAATTAAAATTAACCCAAGTTTCACTTGCAAATTTTTATTTTAGATAATAAATTAATTACTAATCCAAAGTCCAAACATGCACATTGGTTCATGGTCTGAAATTATGACGCGGTTTGACTGGTGAAACAAGGGACACAACAGAGTACTACCAAACCCCAATGCCTTTGAGATGGCCAACACCCAACTCCTTTAGCTACTTTCTTGTCTGCTCACTATTATCAATCTTTTCTTTTCTCATCATCTTAATTATGGAAAGTCCTAGGTTTTTCAAAGGAAAGTCCTAGGTTTTTCAAAATTAAGGACAGCTATAGATCAAAATATCACTTATATTAAATGTTTAATTTATTTTTTTATTTTATTGAAATTTATCGATGCCGTATCACGTGTTTGGTGTGTTCAACAGAGAGGTCTAAATATTATATGAGATAAGATAAAAGACTTAATTTTTCACATTTCATCAACTATTTAAGCTAATAATATATGTGTTGTTGCTTAAGTTTGGTATCAAATCATGCACAACCGTCATAGTAAAAACAACTTAGAGAAAGGTGGACCATTAGAGGAGGTTGATAAGGAAGTATGATGGTGATCTTGTTACGACGAGTCAACAAAAAGGACAGTGTTGAGATTTATCGATGATGACTTGTCACGTATCTAGTCGGGTCTAACTGAGAGGTCTAGAATATATATATATTGAGTTGAACTGACCTAATATGAAATAGGATAAAAATCTTTAATTTTACACATTTCTTTAACTCTGAAGTTTTTATCGTATTAATCAAATTCTAATTATAACTAACACATTAATTTTTTAGCGTATTAATCAAATTCTCATTATAACTAACACATTTACAATTAAAGACATATAAAATAAGACATATTGTGAATTATACATTTACAACATTCATTTTGCAAAAAATGACTCAAACATGACATAATATTGAACAAGACAAGACTAGAATAAATCCATCTTAAATTTGGTTGATAAATCAATGCAAGCTCAAAAAAAAAAACATTGAATTGATTGAGGCCCATGGACCCATCAAATCACTCTTGAAGTTACTTGTATGGCACTTGTTCACAACTCATATAATAAGATAAGTCAATTTAAATCTGGCCATCTCGAGTGATGAATCAGCAATTCAAAGTGTTTTTCTTGCGTATTCTTGATAAACCAACATTTTAGATCAATATTTTTCATCTCAAAATTCACACTTTTTAATAATAATAATAAAAAATGCACACAAGTTTAGCAAATGTGACTTCTTTCACCCAAATGCATTAAGTTTGCTTCCATAAAATTAATTGTTAATAAATGTTAAAACATCCAACACCTTTAAAACTTATGAACTAAATGGTTGGATCTTATACACAAAAGGCCACATAGAAAGCCATAAGGCAAATTTTTTTCTCTTGTCATCTCAATCTCTTAATTTTCAATTTTAATAGTTCAAATAGTTTAAATTTATCAAAACATAAAAAGTTCAAATTACATATAGAATAATTATCAGAGTGAAACTTCACTCATCTTCTATTCATATAAAATTCAACATAATTAAACTATCTACATCAAAATACTAAAATTTTCAATAAGAAAATAATATTCAAATTTGAATATAGGATTCAAATGGAGAAAAATGATACGTATAATAAATAGGTTGATTCAACTTAAACCTATTTAGTTACACAAAGGGATCCACTAACTAATCTAAAAGAAATAGAAATGATATTAAATGCATACACTGATTTATTAAATGTGTAATTTAAATTAAAAAAGCTTAAAATAAATTAATTGATGATGGCACCTCTAATTTAACATGCTTTCTAACCCATAATGGCTAGCATGAGGGTTTTTGTCTGAATAAATCTCATTGAAATGTTCACAGAATTAGAAAAAAAATATTTTATTTTAAATATTTATTGAATGGTTACTGCACTATGATTATAAAGTAATGTGGTAAAAAGAAATAGCTTAGTAGGCTTTTGTTGTTACTATGATTATGTCTTAGGATGTCTTTACATAATGGATTTTTACTAAAAGCAGGTTTGATTTTTCTTCCTTCTTTTTCTTCATGGATCTTTGTGTTTATCTACTTATCTCTATAATTATCTCTCCTAATTAAAATAATTTAAATTATCTAAGGGAATATCTAAGTTGTGGACATTGGGATCAAAGGGCATACATTAAAGTTAAAATTCTTGGGCAGTAGGTCTTAAGATAAAGGAACAAAAATAACATTTTTTTCCAACTTTTAGTTAAAATAACTAGAGGAATATCACTTACTTTAGCTTTATATGACCAAATAGTTTTATTTGTAGGTTTATTATTACCATATTGAATTTACTTTTAATATAAACTCTATTGAAGGGGTGAACCTTTTTACCTGCAAATTCAATCTGATTTTACTCTTAGGTTCATTTCTAAATATTTCTCAAAAAAATAACTAATCTCAATTTTATTTTAAAAAGTTCAGATAGAGAGGGTAGAGAAGTCTGTTGTAGTTACAAGAGAAATTTATAAAGAATAGGATAAGAATTTTAATTTTGAAGAAGTGATTAGAGGATCACATGATCAGTTGAAATGTGTACGAGATTATATAAATAAGATGTTTGTGAAATTATACTTTTATTTTTTTTGAATTTACGAGTTGAAAATCACTGAAATTATACCCTTATTTAATCATTATAATTTTGTGATCTTGGTATTTAAAAATTATAGTGCCATCAACTCTTGATTCTATATAACTCATTTGATAAGATAGAATGATTCAATAAGCAAAAAATTACGCCTGCACTTTATTTAATTATTTCTTTACACGTTTCACCTAATTATCATTTTCTAAAGGTATTTTCCTTATTCATTCATCTTAAATCCAATCTCTGTAAAATAGCTTGTAGTTAGAATTGTATTATGTAACAAAAAGTTTTTTTTTTTAAATTCAAATAGTAAAAGATTATATTATGTATTTTTTAAAGGGTAGAGATTCTCCTACGGACATTTTGTTTAATCTGATACAGGTTTTATTATATTGTCTATTTTGCCCTTTGAAATAGCTCGACCAAACCTTCGAATCGGTTCGGCGAACTTATTCGAAGAACAAAATGAACAATATAATAAAATTCGTATCAAATTACACAAAAGGAAAATCGATCGCCTTTTTAAATCCCTAAGACATTATGTTAGATGTATTATGCCTTCCATTATCATATGATATTTAGAACCATCCGTACAAAGTGACAAAGGTGTATGTCTGGAGCATCCATCAACAGTGGGCCTTTTTCCAACCAACAGTCATTATATATCAAAGGTGGGCCCACTGTCCCACCGAAATTAATACATTCTCTACTTTAAGTTTGAGAATAAATAATTACAAATTAAGCTTTAACCCTTACCTTTATATTCATTGAATATTTGAATGATTTCAAATATATAGTTTTTAATTCTATTGAGTATTTATTAGAAGAGGAACAATCTTCTACTCTTATCCCGATAGTAAAAATGACCGTAAATATGGCTTTTTAAATATGTAAATTTTATTTTATTAAAAATATAAATTAGTCTTTAATTTTTAAAATAAAGATGTGTAAGCATATCTTTCTAAATTTTGTAGAACTACTAAACTCATTATTGGATGAATCAAATGAGAATGTATAATAAACTTTAACGTTTTTTTTAATAAAGTGTTTATTCATTTAATTCATCTTACAATGGAATCAGTGTTTTACAAAATTTAAATATATATATATATATATATATATATTACATTTAAAAATAAATGAATAATTTAATTTTTTTAATAATTTCACTCCATATATCTTAAGATTGGGAAAAAATCACTTTCTCCACTACACACAGTAATATCAAAATATAGAAAAGAGAAGCAAATTACAATACCAGATTTTACATGGTTTCCTTTCCATACGTCCACATGGTTTCCTTTCAATACTACATCTCAGATGATCAGACTCCTAAGAGTCTAACAATGTAAACTATGAAATAGACATAATTATTTACTGTTAAATAGGGTTGAAATCGAGTCGGGTCGGGTTTCTTAAAATCCAACTCGACTCGAGTCAATATTTATGGAACCCGCCCCGACCTGAATTATGACCCAAAATTCTCGACCCGACTTGACCTTCTAATCCGACTCAACTCGAATTCTGACCCAACCTGCATTCTGAATCCATTTTAATTTAATTTTAGCCGGATTGAGTCAAGTTGGGTTAACTTGAAAATTCCTTAACCCAACCTGATCCGACCGGAATTCCATGCGGGTTTTTGTCTTCTCAACTCGATCCGGCCTGAGTTGCATGAACCAACCCGCATGATTTCTTAAATCCGATCATGTGGGTCCGAGTTTCACCCCTATTTTTAAGATATAGATATTCCTATTTTACATTAGAAAAATACGATTAATGATATACAAAACTACTTAAAAAGAACTTCAGCCCGTGAAGGAATCGAACAATGACACGACCTCTAATTGGAAGATATCTGAAGACGTTGTCTTGTCGTTGGGTGGGTCTAATTTCCTTCCAAGTGCTCCTCTCCTTCTCGTTTGCTGCCGAATGCCACTACCTCACGATTCCCATCACTCTCCTTTCCCACTTCCCTGCATGAAAGATCCAAAACCCCCACACGACCTAATTTACACTCTTACCCTAAAATCTGTCTTCTTCCAAATTAAGTTACAGGCACCTGATGCTCTATTTATTGATTACAATGACCATAATACCCCTCACCATGGTCCAGCAATATGACTAATGAAATTTATTGATCACTTCTTAAATAATTATAATAAAAAAGGTCAAAACATCCCTCAACTCAACTCAACTCTTAATTCTAGGCATTTTTTGAAAACCCAATATAAAGTTGGGGTTGTTATCATCTTAATCATCTATATTTAAGATTTTCTTTTTGAGTTTGTTTATAATTTTTATAATTTTTTTCTTTTTTTTTTTACTAAGGTGTTCAGGTCTTTGAGAACATTCCACTAATTATCAGAGTATCTGCAAGTCTCTTTACCAACATACACTGAGTAACTTTATGACCTTTTGAAGTGGAGTGAGATTATGAGAATCGAATTCATAATTACTGTTTTGTGAGAGAGATTTCTAACTATTACTTTAATCCTTATAGATTTTTACATTTTTTTCTTTGTAAAAAGAAAGAATCAATATTTTCCATTTCACAACAAAAGAGACTACTCTTATGCTCCACCCCAACTGAGTTCATGAGTTTGAGGGAAAATCGAGTGAGATGCTCAATCTGATGAGTTTCTAAGTTGAGTTTTCAAATTTTCAAACTAATTTTTAGAACGAGGAAATGAAAAGGCTATAAAGGACATGCTCGATTTGCTTGAGGTAAGCAGTTGAGAAATCCAGGTCCTTAATATGCATGTTGTGCTCAGTATTCCTTCAGAAATTTGTAATACATCTTTCACATTTTTAAATTTTTTATTATTATAGGCATCATCTTCGCCATTATCATTATAATCATTTGTCAAGCATATGGGTCTCTAATCTTAGATGACAAGTTAATGTATATGCTAGTAAAGTCTTTACAAGCAATGTAAAATATTAATGAAAGAGAAAAAATAGCAGGTTTATCTATGTATGAGACTTCTGAATAATCTTATGCATTCATAAGATTAGTCTCACCTTCAATGTAGATAGAAATACCCATACTATTAATAAATAAATAAATAAATCTCAAGCAAGTCTCTCTCCAACTTAGGTTTCATGTTTTATCTTTTATACATGGTCATTTGCATCATTGCATGTGATTGCTAGGGTTGTGGGTGTTGTATGGAAGCATAAAGATGTCTTCAGGCTTATCACGACGTATCGGCATTTTAAATTCAAATTTGAGATCAAAACAACAAGGGGAGGGAAAGAGAAGATTTTATTTTGGAGTTGAATCACGGTATGTAACAACAAGATTGAATTACAACTTCCAAAATCCATATGAAAATTTGGCAATTGGCATCCAATTGAAGATTTTTTTAAATTTAAGATCTATAAAATCTAGTAGAGAACAACTACTTCAATCCACAAGTCTTTAAAGCACTCTTCAAAAAGAAAAAAAAATGATTCACTACAAGAGACCTCAATAAATGAATAAAAGGTATTTCATGAAATTTTTCGAGTTGTGGAAGGCTCAATACATGGAAAAAATCAAACACAACAATTATAATTGTTGTTTGGGACATTTTGCTAAGTGAAATGATCAGATATTGTTGGTAATATCAAATTATCAGTTGTATCCACCACCAATTTGAATTTTTAAATTTGTTTTGCAAAGTCTATAAAAGTGACAGTCAAATTAAGTTCGTTAGACTCCAAACACAAAGAAGTGATTTTAAGTTAATACATGTGAATGACTCAAAATCTATCACAACATATCTTGGTCGACTTCAGATCACCATTAATGAGATAGGGTTAACAATGAGAAACTCGATAATCTACAGATTGTCAAGAAGTCGAGAAAATTTCTTCTTCTTGCTTTTGCACCTCTAGTGCTTCCTCTTTCTTTATATATATATATATGAATCATTTCAAAAAAAAAGGTCAAGAAAATTATGAGATTTTTGAATTTTGAATTTTGAATAAGCGATTTGATTACGTTGTTGTCGCCATTAAAGAAGGAAATGATTTATTAACCATGACCCTTGAAGGATTTATAGGCTTTTTTTTTGTGTTTCCATGAGTAATAGAGTAAAAACAAAAAGTTCAATTTGTCCACTTCAGAGTTGTTACTCATCAAGGTCGTTGGGTGACTTGGGTCTTGAGTCACATTGAGGTGAAAATTCTAATTCCGTGGAGATGGTGATGGAAGTAATCCTAGAGATAAAGGATGTTAATGTTGGATTGTGTAATAAGTTTAACATTTAGTGCTTTATACACAAGAGTTGCTAAGTTTGGCTGTTGGACAGTTATTACGTAGATAACATGTGAGGGTTGTCTTAACGGTCAAGAACTCATTTAAGATGCAAGAGATTTTTTGTTCAAGTCATTCTTCGTAATTTTACTCGGTATGTGTGGATAGAGAGATTTGCGTTAGATGATGTTGAGCCTAATTATTAAATATGTACTGTAATTTCCGCATTTCATCTTTTATAAGCTCTAATCAGAGCAATATATGATGTCTCTTTTCGTGAGAGAGGATAGAGAGTGAAAATTATAAAAGGGGTCTCGGCCTTCTCTTCTTCGCTTTTGTCTTTGAGCATAGTAGATCTGATTTGAACCCATAGACATATCGAAAGGGAAACACGTAAATCTTTGTGTCTTTGTGTGTGATTGATATGTGTTTTGTTCTCTCGATTATTGTTTGTGCACTTCTATTCCCAACAGTTTGCACATGCCCCAAAGATTACTTAAGTACTCTAAGAGACTTGAATATCTTGGTCTATATAGACGTAGAGTAGAATTTAATGCTAAGTTGTAAGGTCATCGAAGACGATATAGAGAAGATAGATACTTGGTTTCTAGATACTGGGTGCAGTAATTACATAAGCAGCTAAAATGAGTTATTTTCACACTTAGGCAAGCCAGTGAAATGAATTTTAGAAATAAATCCAAAGTTTTAGTGATGGGTAAGTGAGACATTATAATCCACCCTAAAGATGGTACATATGTAATGTTGTGGATGCTTTCTATATGTTAGGTCTATTAAATATGGAACTAATTTCTAACAGAGGACACAATATCAACATTTATATCAAAGTTTGCACCATTGAGGATAAAAAAATATAAAAATTGCAAAAGTCAAATGACAGAGATCAATGAATATTACATCAATGAAATATTGCAGAAGTCAGATTACAAAGTGAGACCCATTACTTCAATGAAATAGGTTCAATATTTCTTGATATTATTTTGTATAGAGCCAAGTGCAAAGCATATGCCTACACTAGTATTTAATACAATGTAATAATTTGACCATAGGAGATATTTATGTCACTTTTATGGAAGTTTAGTTGAGGTCTTTTACTTATCATTCATTCAGATTTTTTGTATTAATTTTTCATAAGCTTAATATAAAATATATTTATTTTATAATTTATAATTTTAAAATTTCACAAGATAAAGAGAAATAGTGAAGATGGCATAATTACAAATCCAATGCTCCATGTATAATTGGATATCAATCAAGTTGATACAATTCACAATAGATTGAAATAAAACTTCAAAAGAAATATTTAGGTATAGGAGTCTTGATCATGATAAAATTAGGTCCTACAACTTTATTATGCATTTTAAAATATATCATTTATTAAAAATGTAAATTTCACAGACTAATAGTAGACATGTAAGAAATCTCTTGTACTTGATCATTAATCAAACTTGAATAGTAAAATGATAATTATATTAAAAAAATATCATCATCATGTTTTTATCTGGTTTGATACTCTCTTTACTTCAAGCGGTTTTGGTCATGTTTATAGAAGACCAAACATGGCTCCAGTGCATAGAGTTGAGAGACTATACGTCGTAGGCACTAAAATGAGAGACCGACCATTAAAAAGTTATGGGGTGTAAAGAAAGATATGTTAGACTGTCGAGTAACCATTTGTATGGTTTATTATATGATTAATTAGAGAAGAATAACTCGTAAAACTGACTTCAAATATATAAAATACAAGCCTTTGATGATGATAATAATGGTCTTTTATTCCATTTGACAAATAAAAGACATCATAGTAATTTTCAATTACACACCTTTCCTCTCTTTGCCTTTAAGAATTGATGAAATCAAGGCACATAATCTCAAAGTTAATTAATTGATTGAAGTAGATTGAATATGAATATTATCACTCGAATCAAATAGAAACTGAATAAAAATTATTGAAAATATCTTAACAATTTGAAGACTGAATAAGTAATTCAATTGTCGTCAAACCATTATTTAAAAACTTGAAATGACATGGACAAATCTGTCCAAATCAACTTAGTTCAATAAAATTTTGAGTCGAGTGATTTGATGAGATTTAAAAAAAAAAAAATTCAAAAACTCAATCGAGTTTCTTAAGTCAATGGAATTCAAATCTAGTTATAGCCTTGATCAAAGTAAACTCGGTGGGTTCCACCTATTTTTAAGACTTAGGTAGGACTGTAAAATAGACAGAACATTGTGGCCATCAATCCCATCAAGAAAAATCCAAAAATGAAAAAAATTCCATGTTTTCTAACAACCATGGGTATTTCAGTCATTTCTTAGAAACCACCCTTTTTTAAACAGTCTCCCTCCCTCTCTTATCAATCCTTCCTCCCTCTCCCTTCGGATTCCACTTCTTGTTCGGAGTTCAGACCCAAGACGCCTCCTCTCTAAAACCCTCTCAAAACCTCTTCTGCATCAAATGGCCAAATTCAAGCCGTTGATTTTCCATGGATTTCTTGCATTACTCCTCTCCCTCCCACTTTCCGCGTTGGATTTGTCCATCCACGACATCCTCCGCAGCAAGGGACTCCCAGCCGGCCTTCTCCCCAGAGCGATCCGGTCGTACACCCTGGACCAGTCAGGCCGGTTGGAGGTGGTGCTGGACCGGCCATGTCTGACGAAATTCGAGACAAGGGTGTTCTACGAGAGCGTCCTGACGGCGAACCTCACCTATGCAGCGTTGAAGGATGTAGTGGGTCTGTCTCAGGAGGAGCTCTTCCTTTGGCTGCCCGTCAAGGATATCATTGTCGATGACCCCGAATCTGGTCTCATCCTCTTCGACATTGGTGTTGCCCACAAGCAGTTATCCATCTCCCTCTTCGACGACCCTCCTGTCTGCCACTCCGACGGTGACGGTGATGGTAACGCCGATGCCGCGCTTACTCTCCCATCAGGTTAGCTATCTTGGATCGGCGTTCCCTCCATGTAAAGTATTTACCAAAACTAAATATAATCTGCTACTTGTACATTCAATCATGGGAAATGGCTATCACATGATAATGGTCAAATCCCATTTTTTATTTTGTTTCTTATTTATTTTATAGGATTTTTCTTCTCTTTTTTGGTGGGCACTTTCTGGGTTTGCTAATGTGATTAAGATCTTTTTATTCTGGAATTTTTTTAGTTATTATCTCGTTGATAGGGGGAGAAATTCATTGCAAGATGGGATTCCTTCCTCTCTCTCTGTCTCTAATTTAATGGGGGTGTTCTTCAGCTTCAGACAATATCAATTTTGTCTTCTTTTTGGGGTTTAACTTTTTTTTTTTAGTCTCTGAAGCTTGAAATATCTCAAATTTTCCATCTTTTGGGGTGATTTTAGAAACTTTCTAAGGTGAACAAGGTCTGATGTTCTTAGTTTCTTTTGGTGGGTATTTGGTGATCATCTTCCTTTATATATATATATATAAGATTTACTTCGATTAATGGGTTCCCTTCTTTGTGGTTTTCTCGGGGCTTTTGGAGGTCATAGGTTCTCAATTTTGCGCTTGTTTTGGTGATCTGAACAGATCAAGATTCAAGATTCGGTTTCCATATCAATTCAATTGAAGGAAAAGAAAAAAAAAAACCCCAAAATTGAGATACGGCCATTTTCTTTTCTTGGTTTCTGACACTCAGATTGATAGATTATCTGATCTATTTTTTGTTCTTCTATTTAAGCCATTGACAAAATCTTCGATCCCTTTCTTATTCTAAAATCCATATCTTAAAAAGTGTTTTCAAGATCATCTTTTAAAAATAAAATAAAATAAAATCCTATGTTCGTTGTTATTTTTGTTGGTATGTCTCTTTAATTCAACTTTAATGGGATGTGAAAGTTTTGAATTCATTTACTGCGCTGGTTCCTCTTCTTGAATTGAGTTGTTTTTATCTTACGTTTCGTCAGCTGCATGAACAAAAGCGAAACTGACAGCGTTTTTTGTTTCTTCATGCCTTCCTATTTACACCTCAAGATTTTAGTGTCAGTTTCTAGACTGATGCAGGCATGGGAAAGTGCTCTTTTTTTTTAAAAAAAAATAAATGTTTTAACTAAGATGAACTTTAAAATAGATCCCTTTATTTTCATTAAAATTAATATGATCTAAAATGTACTTTCCTCTTATCTGAATAGAGATCCTGTGATAGATTTTTACTAGAATGAAACCTTAACAATTCAACATTGGAATACAGTGCCAATTTTCTTAAAAATGTGGGGTTGGGTTTTCTTAAAATGATCTTCAAATACTGGTTTTTAGAGATCTTCAATGTAATGCAACCAAAATCACTCCCCTTGAGATAACTTGGAGGGGTTGGGAGGTGAGGTTTACACATGTCCTGAGGAAGATTTACACATGCCCTGACAATTAGTCAGGTGAGACACTTACCTTAGTAAGAAAAACCTATTAAAACCACTTCTCAAATAATTTGGATTTTAGACCTCGTCTATAGTTGCCCTTTTTATACGTTTTGGCTTGAGTATCAACTTCTTTTGAATTTATTTAGGTGAATCTACACAAATAATTCCCTTTAATGCTCTGTTTGTATGAGGTTATTTGATGCTTAGGATTTACAGTAACGAGTAATTGTTGTGCGAATGCAGGACGTGTGTGGGAAAGTGGAAGGAAGGAGAATGGTGGAAGGAAGGAGAATGGATCTGTAGCCCAGAGATAGAAATGTGATCTGGGGTGTTTTTCATACCTTTCTGGTTTTGCTTTTCTTCTTTTGTTTCTCCGTCTTCTAAGTAACGCTTTTGAATGAGAGGCTGTAAAGTGGAAGTTTCAAACAGTTTTTCACCTTTTTCTATATTGTAGTAGGGCAAATGTTCAATCTGATATTAACTGAATGCTTAATTGGAATATATTTCTGTCAACTCTCTCTCTCTCTCTACATTAAGTGGGTTATGAGTTTGAGATGAATGCAACGTAGAAGGGCAAGGGGAGAGAAATTTCTCAGCTGATACTGAAATTTAAATCATTGGATGAGGTAATAAAAGGGACCTGCAACAGTGTTCTTTAAAGTTTAAAATAGCATGAAGGATTTTGGAGAATTCGATGCTCTTCTCTTTCAACGTCAGTTACGAATCAACGTGAGAGTTGCGATTCATTGATTGAGAAACGGTCACGAGAAGTTAATATGGAGAGGAGTTACAATTCATTGATTGAGTTTCCTTTAATACTTGTGATAATTGATTCGGAGTCAATATGTACGAGTAACCATATCAAGACGTTTCTAGGTTCCATTGTTTTTTGTACAAGCCTCTCTGAGCATCCGACTAATCTTTAGGACATATGTAAGTTTCTCTATTCACACACTAGATAATAGAATTGGCCTTTTGAGGTAGAGAATCGAACTCAAAACTCCCACTTCGTGATGTAGGTTTTTAACCATCACTTTAATTCCTTTAGGTTGCTACGTACCAATGTTTATTAGGTAATATTTAGAATCATGACATAGATTGTATCATTCGATTAGAAAGCTGAGTTGTGTACTAGCTTATGAGTCAAATTAAACTCCATTAGATATTTGTAGTCATCTAATACAAGCTAACAATTATAGACCATTAATTATTTTTCTACATTGATCGATTTAACTAGCTCATAATCATATCCTTAAAATGAATGACCAACAATTTCTAGTGAAGTTCATTTTTGGATGATTGACTAATTAAGAACCTTCTCTTTAAGATGGAGGCCTCGGACCTATCAGCATGAAATGTGTTGTTCTAACTCCATCAAAAACCTTAAATAGTTCTTCTATATATTCCATGAATGCCATTTGTGGCTAGGCTCAAACAATTGAATCAGTGATTACAAACTAAACTTGTAGTTAGTTTCTTTCGTGCCAATCAAAAATAAAATGGGTAACAATAAAAATGGAAAAATCATCAATCATTTTTCTTCTACTGCTTGCCTCCCTCATCGCTTCGGAGAAATATGCAGAAAATTAAAAAAATTACAGTAAATTTAACAAAAATTTCATTGTCAGCTTTAACGTACATGACTGAAGACTCTAATATGCCTACCTGCGTGCTCACGCTGTCTCAAGTAGAGAACTTTCTTGCCATTCAGTCATACACAAACATCGGCAAGACAAAGCAGGACTTCAAAGCATAATTCTACATGCCACTAATCAATGTACAATATATCATTCTTTGACATCTGCATCTGTCCTCTGTTACCTCCATTGCTGCTCAGACTCTTGCCTTGTTGGCCACACTGTTGCAGAAAACAAGTTTTCAGTTAAAATATTGATTTTTCTCAATGGAAACCATACAGTAAATAACCTGAAGATGATATTATAAAATCTTCTGCTGACAAATACAAGAATCTTTGCACACGGGATCTACTATTCAATACGACCGATCGAAGGGTCCACATGGATAAACCATGCCTCAAAAACAACAGCTTTGAAAATCCTATCCACCTATTATGTAGCTTTTCATTCCATTGGATGTCAACCATTGCCACATTACTAAATAAGCCATCTACTTATCCATAAATAGGAAAGGGCTATGAATGTTCAATTTAGAAGATTAGTGATGGGTCTATAGACGGGGACTGTCTCTCTCTCTCGAAGAATATGTAGTAACTAAGCTCCAGTAAAAAAGGGCAGGAGCTTGACCACCTATGACATTATACAACTGGTTTATGTACACAGACATTATGGAATAAAGCTAGGAGCCCCAAGTCCTAATGTCTTCCTATGAAGAGCCCATGTATTCCTTGATCACCATAGTCCAATGGAAGAACTTTGCATTGACGATAGCAATCACTAAAGCACTAGTTAAGGCCTTGTTTTCAAATATTCTACTATTCTACCTCCTTCCATACAATTCACACAATTGCTAAGTGGATCAATTTTCACAAGATTTGGTCTTTCTTTGAGAAGGGACCCAGACTCCACCCTTCCAACAAGGAACAGATTAAAAAAGGACCTAATCAATGGATAAAAGAGAAGAACGGTGAGCAAATTGGTTGAAAAAGGAGCTGTTATCCATCATATCAATGGCTCAAAATACTTTAGACACACATGCTCAGCTTTTTCAGGCTACTACATTCATTTTCATTAAAAAAAATCTAGATCATTTTAAAATCAAATAAGACTGAAACCCTCCCTTGCCCAAATGAAAAAGGGAAGAAGATGTACATTGTAGAGGATCAAGAATCAAATCAACTACATTAAAATCTTAAATATTTTAATTGTCCAAAACACGTTAGTAAAACTAAAAGGCCTAAAGCTTTAGAATATCATCAATTTTCCATTGTCTCATATATCTAGGATCAACTTTTTAAGCTCTACTTTTCCATTTAACCCTATCATAAACCATAACATCTATTACTCTACAATCTATCATGTCTTTTTTTATCCTTTCCCTCCATATTTTCGATGGTCTACAACTTCTCTTTATGCCATTAATTTGACCCTCTCAACTCTATTGGTCGGGGCCATCTCTTGTCTTCTACTGACATGACCAAACACCTTGGTGAATTTCTCTCATCGACTGGGGCTATCTTAATGTCTCCCTAATGCAAACATTGTTTATCTCTTAGAGTTAATCCACTCATCTAATGTGCATCTCCGTTACCCTGGCTTTGTCTATTTACCTTTTCTTCATTATCCAACACTACTCCGAAGAGCATTGTGGTCCCGATAACTATTTTATACACATCCCTTTAACCAATGTAGGACTCTTTTATCACACAAAACCCCATTAGTTTGTCTACATTTTGCACACCTTGCTCCCATCCTACTAGATATATCTAAGTCAAATCCTTTGTGTGATTCAACCACTGAGCTCAAGAATCTAAGTTTATTACAATGCAACACTAGGTCTTTCCAATTTTAGTCAGAAATATATAATTTAAAAATGTCAAAATACCAAAAACACACTCATCCACACACACACAATTTATAGTATATAAGATAAAAAAAAATCCCCAAAAATATAAACTCACAAGCAATGTGATAATGTTTTATAGGACTGGAATAGGCAACTCACCTTTCGTGGGGCAAATGCACAAATGCATGATCCCTACTATACATGACCATGTCCATATGTCAGATTCATGGAGTCTCCAAGCATCATGTGCCATACCAAGATCATTCATAAGCTATGATGCACAAATAGATACAAATAGACTCTAATATAGGAATCATAAATAGAAACACTCCATTCCCCAAAAGCTTGAACACATACAAATATGGTTCTCATTCATAACATACTTCTGAATTACTAGTCAACGAATCTTCTTCACATGTGGATGTCAGATTTCATAAATTAGCATAATTGTCATCCTCATCAATCATCATTTTTTCCATCTATCTACAGTTAGTTTTTTTAGCCTTATGTTTTCATTCTGCACTATTAAAGGTGATAACACTTTCTTACCCTACAAGGTATCATATCGTTCTTTCCCCCCTCGATCCAAGTCTATAATGGCCTACCGCTTCTCATACTCCCTATTTTTTGCAATTTATATATTTTATGTAATGGGGTTGTTTTTAAACTTCATAATTATCAAGGTTAAATTTTTTTTAAATATACTATTGATCCATGTTAATAAACTTCCACCATAGAGTGTGTTCTAAATGATACATGAAATCATTTCCCCTATTATGTTGTGATTTGGGTACTGGTAATATTATTAATTTGATGTACGCAAGGAATCAAATATGGGTTATGTCCACAAAAAGACAATCAATTCCAATCATAAGTGAGCTAGTGTCTATCTAAGGGTAAACCTAGGGTAGGGCAATATAATTGGAATCGGAGTGGAGGAAGAGGAAGTCAGTTCCTTGGCAGATGAAATTGGATGCGGTGATGGCAAGTTCCCACTTTTCTATTTAGGCCTTACTATTGGAGGGAACCCTAGTGTCACGGGTAGAGACTCCATGACCCGACAATTGGCCATGAAGGCCAAGATTGGTGCCGAAATTCTGCACAAGGAACGACCGAAGTCGAAAATCAAGGTTTTTCACACGTAGGAGTTTCTGAAATGCTCGAGAATGACTCAGAACGCACGAGAAGAGTTTGGAATTATGCGGAAGGTTCCGGATGGTTCAAGAAGACTCTCCAAGGTGCTAGAGAATTATGGAATTCTCTAGAAGATTGTAGAATTGTATAGAGTTTTCTAGAAGTTTCTCTAGAGTTGTGTAGAAGTGTGTAGAATAGTTTGGAGTCTTGTAGAATGGTGTGGAACATTCTAGAGTTGTGTGAAATGTTGTAGAAGCTTATGGAAGTTGTAGAGTCTAGAAAGATTCTAGAATGGTGTAGGAGTGTAGGAGAGTCTAGAAAGTTGATGTAGTGTAGAATTGTGACACTTGGCACAATCCTAGCCACCCATGCTCCAAGCATCACCTATAAAAGGAGGTGAGTGCCTCATTTGCCAACAACCCCAACACCCCTCCACATAGAACTTGAGAGAGGAGTGGTGAACTTGGGAAAGAGTTGAACTCCCCAAGGTGTTGTGAGTGCTCGTAAGGTGTCCAAGCCTTGTAATTCTCTTTGTATTCAATTCAAGTAAGTGTACTCTTGGAATTCCCATCTCTCTCTCATTCTTGTATTCAAGTTTGTATGTGGTTTTTGTTGATCACATTGGTCCAAAGAGTGACCAAATTGGTGGTAAGGTGGACTCGCTTGACAATGGACTGTTCGAGTGAGTGTCACACGAGCCGGATTCGCCTAGCCCCGTGACACTAGGCTAAAATTCTTTTGGAGTCCAATCATTGAAAGGATGGAAAAAAGGTTGAATTCATGGAGTAAGAACTATCTCTCCTTAGGAGGTAGTTGACCCTTATCAACTCAGTCCTGGCCAATCTTCCAATGTACTTCATGTCTATATTTGAATTACCCAAAGGTATCTTTAAGGAACTAGAAAAAATACAAAGGAACTTCCTTTGAAAAGGTACATGGATAGGAGTTAAGTCCATTTGTTGAAGTGTGAGGAAGTAACAAAACTTGGAGAGAGGGGAGGTCTTGGAATCTTTAGTCTAAGGGATAGGAACCATGAATTGTTATGGAAACGGCCGTGGAGGTTTGCTCATGAAAAGGAGGCACTCTAGAGGAAGGTGTTGATCTACAAGTATGGTGTGGACGACCAAGGAGGCTGGAGGTTAGGAGAAAGGGCTGCTAGGGAGGGTTCATTAGTAGCTAAGATAATATTCAAATTAGGCATAGGTGAGGGCAATATTCGGGTTCATCTTCTATTTCCAATCCATGTTTCTTAACAAAATTTCTTTTTTTTAAATGATTAAATTTTATTCCAAAGAGTAAAAGAGTACATCTCAAAAAAATGCATGTCGCACGCATACACCAAAAAACAGGGCACAGAGGCCAAGCGGCAGCTACACCCCCAAGACCTAACAAGGACCACAAGAGCCCAAGAATTCTTAATTTCTAATTACATAATGGTCTAGTCTCCCCTTCTTTTGTGAGATTTTCTGCCTTTCATTCACAGACCTTAGGACATGGTAGACCCGTGTGTTCTTTCTCCTCTCAACCTGCCTAACATTTTCACCTTTATCAAGGAGATGCCAAGGACATAAGCTGCCCTTAGCCCATTTAGTTACCATAGAGAACCCTTTGACCACCTTACTGCTAGAACCTAGTCTCTCCAACTCTCATTCTCCACCATAAGCCATGAAGTTCAGCAGCTTCATTGGAGGGACATTCTGGCAAAGGTCCAACAAAGGAAAGAGTAACTTCCATTTCAAATAGACCGCCAAAATATGCTTTCTTCATGGCATGGTTGGCTACTGATTAGAGGAAATGACAGTCCCACCAGCAGTCCAAAGCCTGACCACATCTGAAACACTTACTCCTTTAAAATGAGGAAGAGATGCAACCACTTAATCTTCCTTTCTGAAATTACCTAGAAAATTTATGTTGCTCCTTTACTTCCATATACCCCATAAGATACAATAGATACTCAAGCACCATAGCTGAGCCTCAAAAATCTTGCTGGATTTAATCAGGCATTAATAAGTTGCAGCAACATGTAACGTATCATGCAAACACCAGGTTGTGCCAAACAGAGAAAGAACTGGTTCTAGAATCTCCTAGTGTAGCTGCAATAAATAAACAGGTGATTTACCGCTTCTGCTGCACTCAGGCATAAGTTGCAGCCATTGACAAGGGTCCAGTTTTCTTTCAATTAGCTGGTCCACTGTCAAAATTTTCTTCATCCCTGCCATCCCACAGGATGCTCAGACTCTGGGGGGAGCTTGCACCTTCCACATCATCCAAAAGACCATTGAAGCAACATTATCTGTCAACAGCAACCTCACAAAGGATCACTGTGAATTGACCATGGAGTTCAGGCTACTAGTGCCCCCCCCTTCACCATAAATAGGATACTTCTTGAAGATCAGGCAATAGATTAATCAGGTCAGCAATCCTTCCAATCCTCCAAATTTCTCAATATCAGCTCTCAAACTATTTTCTTATAATGTGAATGCGGCCAATCACTAACAATTGCATTTTCGTCCACTGCTATCTGGAAAAGTCAAGGGTAGTTCACCCTGAGAATCTCATTACCTAACCAAATATCTTGTCAGAACTTGATAGCAGTGTCAGTGTGAAACTCATATCTAATACATAAGATTTTACTAAAACATTACACATACCTCTCCAAAAGCCAGAGACTCTTGGACTTGAGTGCTCTATCCTCCAACCAGATTCTGGCAGTCTGTATTTCTTGATTGTTAGCTTGCTCCATAGGCTGCCTCTTCCTTCACCGATCCACTACAACCATTTGCCCTACAGGGTTTGTTTAACCACTCTTAAAGGGAGAATGCCCATACCACCTTCCTCAGTCGGCATAGAAATCTAACCTGAAGCTACCAAATGATTTCTTTTCTCCAATTTGTCATTCCACAAGAAATTACATTGGTTTCTTTCTAACCTGATCACCGCTATTGGACACTTGAAGAACATGAAGTAGACAGGAAGGCTAGACTTTAAAGAGGATTATCCTGCCAACCACCTGCAAAAGGTATGAGCTTTTCCATTAGGAAAGGCGATGCTCAAATCTTTCCACCACTGGATCCCATTGAGTTTCAAAGGTTTGCCCACAGAGCAGAAAGCCTAAGTTTGTTGTAGGGAAGCTCAAAACTTAACAATTGAAGATGAACACTAGCTCCACCAGCATAAGAGTGGGAAAAACTGACACCCATTAATTCACTCTTGTAGTAGTTGATCTTCAAACCCACGGAATGTTCAAAAGTTGTTCCCCATCTACAGTCAAACATGAAATAATATCATCAACACATTGGATATGAGAAATGTCAATATTATAGTGCTTTATGCCAAAGCCATGAAAACATCCACTGCTTGCTGTCATCTGCAGCATCAGGTTTTCATTCACCAACATAGAGGAAAGAAGAAAGCAGAGACCTTTCCAAATCCCCCTACTTGCCTAGAAGCCTTTTAGAGATCTATTCACTATCACAGAGATATGGGCTAAAGAAACACACTCATGAATCCATGCTCTCCATCAACTTTCGAATCCCATTCTACCCAACATGAAATCAAGGAAGGCCCAATCCACTCTAACATGTGCTTTCTAAAAGTCCAGCTTGCATAAAACTCCTAAACTCTTATATTTAAATTCTGATTCTAAACTCTCATGAGCTGTTACCACAAATCTAATATTTTCCTTGATCACACAAAGCTCCTTGAGATTCATCAATCAGACTATGAAGAACCTTCCTCAGTTTATTAGCTAGAACTTCAATAAGGATCTTGAATGGACCACCAATGAGAGTGATTGGTATGAAATCATTGAGCTCCTCTGCCCTAGCTTTCCTAAGAATAACACAAATGAATAAAGGCCCCAACTCCTTAGGGATGATTCCCCTTCATAAAACTCAAGTACAAAATTAAGAAGATTGTCTTTCAACAGTTACAATGATGCTCAAAATGCAGAATGGAATCCATTAGGGCCAGAGGCTTGATCTTCTTCCAATTGCCATACTGTTTCTTAACAATCTTCCTCTTAAAGTTTTTGCCTTTTCCTCTTTCAAGTTCCACCTTCTTATTTTCTGCCAACCCCTCATTCTCTAGTTTGTTATCCAGCTTTGATATAAATATCCAAAATTAGTTACATGCATTTTTTTCTAAACTCTCCTAGAATAAATTTATATCATTTGCAGAATACCCTTTACATCTCAGTAGAAGGTCTTTTTGGACTTATTATCCCATTAAATTTAAAAGGTGCTCTTATTTCTTCTTGCAGCACATAGAAGCCAGTGCCATATCAAAAGCCAGTGCAAAATCAAGGATCAATTATCCCATTTCATTCCTTTATCCAAAATAATGCCCTCATGTATAATACTGTGCCCCTCATACTTATCCTCTAGATCTCCATTTAAGTACCTGCAGTGATATTTTGCGCTAGTTCATCTTTTAATCTCTAGTTTTCCTTTTTATTTATTTTCCTAATCTAGATTAAGGTGCATAAATGGCCATAACATTTAAGGTTTCATCATCTAACATATTTTAAACATTATACCCATGTCGCTCTTTCTCTACTACAATGCCTACCTCTTTCTAGAGTAACTTCACATAAAAGGAAAAGTTCATATCCATATCCTAGTTCCCTAGACTTCTCACCTCTCCACTTACTCCCTGTAAAAATGCTATGATTATTCTCAATCCAATGCCTTTCCATGTTAAAGTGCCCAAATTCCAAGTTGTCAAATATAGATTTTTGGGCTGCCTTAATCAACTCCAACAACCTCTCTTATCACCTTTTGACAAATTTAATTGGGTTATGCTGCAAAACATCAGTTGGAGGAAACACCCTCACTAGCCTTGGTTTATTTCCCATCGCAACGGCCCTCCAATGCAAAGCGGAAAAGCCATAGCGTTGTCTTGTATATATGGAGGAGTTGCCTTGACTAAATGCACATAAGGTAAAAACTGAGATCTACCTTCCTTGTGCTACTATTTTTTTCTTCCGACCAGTTCAAAATTGGTAACCAATTGAAAAAGCATCCCACCTATCTAAAAGAATTATGTTATCTAACTGCAAAATAAAAGAAAACCCTAAGGAGAATGTCTATCAATTTTTGGCCTTATGATTTTGGTCCTTGAGAATTTTAGTATTGTAAACCACTGATTTTTCATGGCCCATCCACCAGCACAATCCACATTAAATGGCCAGGCTCCTCTTGCTAGGCCAATCTTAAGTTATTAACAAAGTTACTCAAGACTCATTATCAAATGCTAATCATCATAGGGACACAAATGAAAAAAAAAAGGTGAACTAAAGTATTACCCAATTATTCAGCTTCTTCAAATGGATGATTGGACTTGCGTCTTATTCTTCAAGGGTTTGATTCACCCAAGCATTGTAATGATCCGCCACTTTTTGCATAAAGTTCTTTGTGCTTTCTTCTTCTAAAAATTATGCATCGCTTTAAAATCAAAGAAGGAAAAAAACCACATGACCCAAATCATTAATAAAAACCAATAACAATACCTGTCAAGTGTCAATATACCATTGGTGTCAATAAAAAAAAATAATAATGAGGCCACATTATCTCAAGTTTAAAAAGAAAAAAAATGAGATCCAAACCCATCGCAAAGTCAAAGAGAATAGTAACTAAAAAGGAAAAAAAAATTATTTTAAATAACTAAATCATAGCACATTCTCTCAAATTTAAGAAAGAAAAAATGAGATCCAAAACCCATCTCAGAAGTCAAAAGAGAATAGTAGGTAAAAAAAGAGAAAAAACTATTTTTAGATTTCCAACTTAAATAATTTCCCTAAACTTACCATCATCGTTATGATCATCATCAAAGTCTTTGTTGGTGTCCATCTAAAGCTAGTTTTTTCAAATTCTACTTTTCTGTTCAGCCTTATAAGCAATTATATTCTCCAGCAACCCACGTTCTATAATATCATGTCTTACAGCCTCAAACACATCTTTAATGGCCTTTCCCTTTTCCAGCACCTTCTACTTGTAATTCTTTAATTCTTCATTCTTGCCATTTGTGGTCTTCTGAGAATTTTTCATAACCCAGACCACCTTGACCAACATTCCCTGATTTCTTTCTATCTGTGCAACATTAAAACTTTTTCCAATGCAATCATTTTAATTCTGACTTTTCATGACACTAAATACCCATTTTAATATTCGCATTCCGGTTGCAATCATTGTTAATTCTGACTTTTCTGATTACAGTAAATATCCATCTTAACACACATACTTTATCTACTTCTCTAGTCTTCATCACAGCATTACAAGTTTAACTTACCAAGCAAAATCAAAATGAAACAAAAAAAAAAATTGAAACATAGATACCAAAAAATCAGATACCAGACCTCCAAAAGCCTTGTAAACCAAATGATAAGATTAGAGGGGGAAATAAAGAAGATGGGAAATGGGTTTTTTTCTGAAAGAGTGAAAGTTACCAAGAAGATTCCATCTAGGCGTGGATTGACGCAGACCCACAGATGAGGATGCATTTTCTGGACAGAATCACTTTCTCATTCTCGAAAATTTGCGAGAAATTCCGATATTTCTTTCTCTTTTTCAAGAGGGTAGACAATCGATCAAAAGGAGAAGAGGAAATAAAAAATCTGTAAGTAGTATTGATTTCTCAAAAAGTGGGCGTCTGCCGAGAGCAACATGAAGGAAACTGGAGTCCGAGTCCGGAATCCGGAATGTGAAGAACGGTTGAACTCAAGCTCTGACATGACCGGGACCCTCTGAACGAGCGACGGTGTAAATGAGTCGGACACGGTCCGATTTAGGTAAAATTTGAATATGTATATATTTAATAATTTTAAATTAAAATTATATTAGATTTGAATTTAGATTCATAAATACATAACTAAAACTCATATCTACTAAATAGTGTCCACTGAAATGAGATTCAGATATTTTCAAAAACACGAACACTAACGTTCTCTTTATAAAAAGAAGTTTAAATTAATTAAATAATTAGATTCTTGTATTAAGATAGAGGATTTTCTATACACCTTTTTTTATATATTTCAGCATTTCTTTTAACTTTTAAATGTTTTTTTTAGCTTTTTCAAACTCTTTTGTCTGCTGAAAGTATATATTAATGTAATGTCTTGGATGTATTGAAGATATTTACAAATTTCCAAATAAATATAAGTCAAATCTTCTAAAACATTCACACAACATATAATTACTAAACATCATACGAAAAATTTATAAAGTAATCTTAAGAAATGTATTAAAAATAGTGCCAAAGAAGTAAAAAAAGATGCATAAATAATGCAAGTGATTAAAACCTTTAATTTAAATACTGGATTCCAATTATATCTCATGTGTGGTATTATTTTTAATTCTAACTATGATAAGTAGTATGGGAGAGATAAAAGAGAGTAAATGTTAGGATTTTATTGTTGATTTATGTTTAGTGTATTGTTTAAGTGGTCAGTCATTACCACGTATGTATTTTCCTTTTATGTTAGGATGTTTGTTACTCTCATTGATTTAGTCTTCCTACCACGTTTGTAGCAGTTATTAAACTTGGGCTATGTTATTGCTTTTAGTTTTATTTTTCAGTTCTCTGTAAGGCTATTTAACAGCCAAGTTGGTTATTTTATGAGGTAGATGATTTCCTCTATTCTCTCTGTGCAATCTCTTCAATCTATATTTCTTTACAATTAGTATCAGAGCCCTATCACAGGGGCCTGATTATTTAAGAAGCAACAGTCTTTTACGAGTGGTTTTAGTTGAAGGATGACGACAGAAGGTTCGTTTGTACAACCAGCAGTTCCAAAGTTTGATGGTTACTATGATCACTGGGCAATGCTCATGGAAAATTTCCTGCAATCAAAGGAGTATTGGGGCCTGGTGGAGAATGGTGTTCCTGCAGCAGCAGAAGGTGTTGTTCTTACTGAAGCACAGAAGAACCACATTGAAGATCAACATTTGAAAGATTTGAAAGCTAAGAACTATCTATTTCAGGGATTAGATCGTTCTATTCTGGAGACAATTCTCAACAAGACCTCTTCAAAGGATATCTGGGATTCCATGAAGCAGAAAAATTAAGGCACAATGCGAGTGAAACGTGGAAACTTGCAAGCTCTTAGAAAGGAATTCGAAGTTCTTCACATGAAGACTGGTGAAACTGTGAATGAATATTTTGCTTGCACTCTTACCATAGCCAACAAGATGAAAGCAAATGGAGAGGATAAGGGAAGTACTGCTGCTGTTGAAAAAATTTTAAGATCCATGACTCCAAAATTTGATTATGTTGTATGTTCTATTGAGGAGTCTAAAGATATCGATACTTTAACTATTGATGAGTTGCAGAGCAGTCTGATTGTACATGAACAACGCATGAGTTCACATGTTGAAGAAGAGCAGGCTTTGAAGATCATTCATGGAGATTCCTCGGGAGGAAGAGGTCGTGGTCTTGGAAACTACGGAGGAAGAGGAAGAGGACGCAACAACAAGTCTTTTGATAAGACCACAGTGGAGTGTTACAACTGTCACAAGCTAGGACACTTTGCATGGGAATGTCCAAATAAGAACACAGAAGCAAATTATGCAGAGAATCAGGAAGAAATGTTGCTGATGGCATATATGGATACCAACAAAGTCAGTCGAGAAGACATGTGGTTTCTTGATTCTGGTTGCAGCAATCACATGTGTGGCAACAAAGAATATTTCTCAGACTTTGATGGTATTTTCCGAGACTCTATGAAGCTTGGCAACAACACAAGCATGGCTGTGTTGGGAAAGGGCAATGTCAGGTTGCACGTAAATGGTCTAATACAGATCATTACGGGTGTGTTTTATGTACCTAAATTGAAGAATAATTTGCTAAGTATAGGACAATTGCAAGAAAAGGGACATTGTTTTGTTTCAGCATGGCAAATGTAAAGTGTTTCATTCTTAGAAAGGTTTGATTATGGATACGAAAATGACTTCCAATAGAATTTTTGTCCTGCATGCTATATCCCAGCCTATAGCATCCACTTATTTTCTAACAATAACTGAAGACATTGAACAGCTTTGGCACTGTCGATATGGACACTTGGGTTTTAAAGGGTTACAAACTCTTCAACAAAAAGAGTTGGTGAATGGCTTGCCGCATTTTCAACTTCGCTCTAAGTTGTGCAAAGATTGTTTGGCAGGGAAACAACACAGGAACTCATTTACTAAGAAGACCACCTAGCGAGCAGCAGAAATTCTTCAATTGGTGCATGCAGACATTTGTGGACCAATTAAGCCCATCTCTAACAGCAAGAAAAGGTACCTGCTCACTTTCACTGATGATTTTAGTAGAAAAAGATGGGTTTATTTTTTGGTTGAAAAATCAGAAGCTTTTGGTTATTTCAAAAGTTTTAAGACTCATGTTGAGAAAGAAACAAGTTGTTTTCTGAGAAGTCTATGCACTGATCGAGGAGGCGAGTTTACATCCCAAGAATTTGTCAATTTTTGTGATAAAAATGGTATACGGCAACAGTTAATAGCTGCATACACGCCACAACAAAATGGAGTTGCGGAACGAAAGAATAGAACAATTATGAACATGGTTAGAAGTATGCTTTCAGCAAAGAAAATTCCAAAGTCCTTCTGACCTGAAGCAGTTAACTGGACAGTGCATATTTTGAATCGAAGTCCCACTTTTGCAGTGCCAAATAGAACTCCAGAAGAAGCTTGGAGTAAAATTAAGCCCTCAGTTGATTGTTTTAGAGTGTTTGGATGTATTTCTCATGGCCATGTGCCTGACAATAAAAGGACTAAACTCGATGATAAGAGTTTCAGTTGTGTTTTATTGGGAGTTAGTGAAGAATCAAAGGCTTATAGATTGTATGATCCTATTTCAGAAAAGATCATAATTAGTAGGGATGTTGTATTCCAGGAAAACAAGAATTGGGACTGGGATAAAAAATATGAGGAAGTCACTATATGTGATTTAGAATGGGGTGATTGTGAAGAAAAAGTGACTAAGAATGAGGAAACAAGTGAAATTTATTCTGATCCTGATATAGAAGACAATGCACCAGACAGTACAGTTGATGTTATTGTTGAAGCTACTGGGACAGATTCTTTAATTCAGAACACAGATAGCCTTCAAAACTCGAGTGCAACCATCAATCGAAGAGCACCAGTTTGGATGAGAAATTATGAAACAGGAGAGGGACTTTCTAATGAAGAAAATCAAGGGAAACTTGCCATGTTTACAGCTGCTGAAGCTGCTGATCCTATTCATTTTGAAGAAGCAATAAAAAGTGAAAAATGGAGAACAGCCATGGATGTGGAAATGGAAGCAATAAACAAAAATGGGACTTGGGAATTAATAGAATTACCTAAGGGAGGAAAGACAATTGGAGTAAAGTGGGTGTATAAGACCAAGTTGAATGAAAATGGAAAAGTAGAAAAGCACAAAGCTAGGCTTGTAGCAAAGGGCTATGCACAGCAATATGGAGTAGACTATACTGAAGTTTTTGCACATGTGGCACGAATGGAGACAATTCGTTTGGTAGTAGCACTTGCAGCTCAAAGAGGGTGGTCCATTTATCAACTAGATGTGAAATCTGCCTTTTTACATGGTGAATTGAATGAAGAAGTTTTTGTAGAACAACCTTGCGGTTATGTACAGAAAGGAAGTGAAGAAAAAGTTTACAAGCTAAGGAAGACACTTTATGGACTTAAACAAGCACCCCGTGCTTGGTACAATCGTATAGAAGCTTATTTCATGAAAGAAGCTTTTGAGAAATGTGATTATGAGCACACTCTATTCATCAAGATTAACAAGGAAGGTAAAGTCTTGATTGTGAGCTTGTATGTGGATGATCTAATCTTTACTAGAAATGATGAATCAATGTTTGAAGAATTTAAACATTCAATGAAGCATGGGTTTGATATGACTGATCTTGGCAAGATGAGGTATTTTCTTGGTCTTGAGGTGTTGCAAAAGTCTGATGGTATTTTTATTAGTAAAAAGAAATATGCCTTGGAGGTACTGCACAGGTTTGGAATGGATAAGAGCAACTCTGCTTTCAATCCTATTGTTCCTGGTTGTAAACTTGTGAAAGATGAATGAGTTAAAGTAGAAAAGACTTACTATAAGTAGATTATAAGGAGTCTCATGTATCTCACTGCTACACGACCAGACCTAATGTTTATAGTAAGTATGATTAGTAGGTATATAGAGAATCCTACTGAATTACACTTGCAAGCAGCAAAAAGAGTGATGCGATATCTGAAAAGAACTTTTGATTTTGGGATTTTCTATAGGAAGGGAGGAGATGATGAACTTATTGCTTATACTGACAGTGATTATGTTGGAGATTTAGAAGATCGAAAGAGCACTTCAGGTTATGTTTTCTTATTGAGTTATAGGGCAATTTCTTGGTCTTCAAAAAAACAACCTGTAGTGAGTTTATCCACCACAGAGGCAGAATTCATTGCTGCAACCTCATGTGCATGTCAGGCAGTTTGGTTAAAAGGGGTGTTAAGAAAATTGGATCAAAATCAAGGCAAGACATGTATTATTCAGTGTGATAGCAGCTCTCCAATCAAGCTCTCAAAGAACCCAGTGATGCATGGTCGAAGCAAACACATTGATGCGCGTTTTCATTTTCTTCGAGATCTTACAAAGGATGGAACTGTGGAATTGGTACACTGTGATACACAAGATCAGTTGGCTGACATAATGACAAAACCACTCAAGCGAAACACTTTTGTCAAGCTGCGAGAACACTTGGGAATCTGTTCTGAAACTGATGTGAACTGAAGCTTGCAGCATTCAGTTTAAGGGAGGAAATGTTGATTTACGTTTAGTGCATTGTTTAAGTGGTTAGTTATTACCACGTATGTATTTTCCTTTTATGTTGGGATGTTTGTTACTCTTGTTGATTTAGTCTTCCTACCACGTTTGTAGCAGTTATTAAACGTGGGCTATGTTATTACTTTCAGTTTTATTTTTCTGTTCTCTGTAAGGCTATTTAACAGCCAAGTTGGTTATTTTATGAGGTAGACGATTTCCTCCATTCTGTCTGTGCAATCTCTTCAATCTATATTTCTTTACATTTATCCTCATCTAATTAACATATAATATATTTATTAAATAATAAATATATTATTTTCATTATTTGTTATTTCAATTAATGGGTTATCAAATGCAATTGTGATTAAATTCAAACCTGTAAAAACAAACAAATTGTATTTAAGATTTCGACTTAGTTGTAAAAAATTAAACTAGTCTAAAGTTTACACTAAAATTAATTTATTTTGAATTTCAAATATCCATCTTGGTTCCTCAGAAAATGAGAGAAGGAAACAGAAAGGGTGGACTCGGGCAAAGAGGCTCTTAGTACTAAATGCATAATTAGTCAGGATTAGGGGGAAACTAGAGCAGTTCACGCTGGGTTTGCGTGATTAATTACGAAAATGGTGAAACTAAAGTGATTCAGGCCGAGTTTTGTTAAACTCAGCCCATCTACATCATCTAATGGGCTAGGCCCAGCCTGACCTAATCAGACTTTAGTCATCCAATTCTTTTTTAAATAGTACTTCTACCCAAGGGTGAAAAAAATGTTCTCGGCCAATAAAATTTCGTCTTCTTAATTTATTTATTTTTTTAACAAAAAACACCGATATCGGTCGATATGATGTGGTTATAATATCGGCATATCGGCCGATATTCGAACCCCTAGTTCTACCCATTTAATATTCTTAAAATTCAAGGGACAATATGCCTATGTGACTGAGTTTCTTTTGATGAACAACTTGATCATAAGGTTAAATCATAACTTAGTTACAAAGTATACATGTTGATGAGTGAGAGAAGGGTTACATGGACTTAATAAGTAGAGACGTGTTTTAAATAAGCCTAGTTAAACCCAAATTTAAATCAATTATTTCTTTCTCAGTCGAGTGTAACCCCAAAATCAACAATGTCAAATTAATTTTCGAGTTGAATCATGTAGATCAAGTAAAAATCCGACTCAAGTTTCATAGGTCTTCTTCCGTACACTATGATTTATTTTATACCTTCATTTAGCTTTTTTAAAAAATTTATTAGAGTAAAGAGCCAATTAAATGATTTATTTAAAATTCAAATACCAAAATAAAGAGGAGAAGGAACTCTCCTATTACACATTTCATAGTTGATATTGGACTAGGTGTTCACAAAATGTCAATGCTTCCTTATTTCAAATAACTTTTTTGTGTAAGTATGATTTAATATAATTGGAATTAATCATAAGATAGTAGGTGATGAGATTACAACAATTGAATACCTTAAGAATTTTTAACAAACAACTTAAATTGTAAGAACTTTTATACAGATTATCTGAAGTAATGGAACAAATAATTATACTTTTCCATAGTAGTTATTTTTGTCATTTAATTAAAAAAAAACACTAAAAGATTGTCCCCTTTAAAGTAAACATAAAGTGTTCAAATCGTTTCCTTTTAGTCATAGTTAAATCTTAATTTTTTTAATAACATGCAGGGAAAAATTATATAAGCAGATAAAACTATTTTGTCTTATTATTTTATATATTAAAAATTGTCTATAATATAATATATATATATATATATTTAATTTATATGTAGAAAACCGCAGAATACCAGCATAAAACTCCTACGGGTGAGTCTACTGTCCCTAGGGCACACCAAGATTAGGTCATGGAGGTTTGAACCTACAACCTCCCCCCCTGAGATGAGAGACAACCAGTTGAACTACACCCATATACTCCCTCCATCCCATTTTAGTTGTCTCATTTGAAATATTTGTGTTTTTTAAGGAACTATTTATATAAGGCTAGCACTCGATGTGATCTCATTAATTTTCAACATATTTTATACTACTCCAATACAAATGAGACAACTATTTTGGGACAATTTTAAAATCTAAATAGGACAACTAATTTGGGACAGAGGGAGTATTAAATTTTATAAATTTATGATAATTAAATAGGAGAGTTTTACCTCCTGTACATCTTTCATGTAATAAATTTGAGCTTTGGTTTATACTTGTCTTAATCAATTTCTTTTTATAAAAAGGCTACATATTTTTTTTTTAGTGATGGCTACATGTGATCTTTAGGGCATGGCTTTTTTCCCCCTTTGAAAGTCAATTCCAATGAAAATTTAGATTTCGATGAGAAGCTTGGCTTGGTAGGAATTTGTTTAAGTTTTTTCTCTGTTTGTTTGCCACTAATCTATATAAGGAAAATTTGATTGATAATTTGAACAAACTCGAGTTGCAACTTGGACTGGGTGGGTTCGATATTGGGCTTGTCCGACCCTAGACTAGAATTGCATTTAAATAGCTCCAACTCGGGCCTAGGCTCAGGCTAAATTGAATTAATCGAACTGGAGCCCGATCTAAATTTTATTTGTGTGACTCTAGCCCAATTTGAAGCCTGAAATGTATGTGCAGGCTTATTTGGGCCTAAAACATAAACATTTTGTTACTCTGTTAAAATAAAAATTATATTACATTAATTTCATATTTATACAAGATATTAATTAACAAATATTTTTTATAAATCATTGTTCAAATTTGGACTGTAAAGACCCATTTCACCTAACATAATATTGTACACTTTGGGTCTAAACTCCAAGCAACACAATATTATCCGTTTTGAAGCTCATACACCTTTACTGTTTTCCATTAGACCCAAGTGTCACACTAGAGTCCAAAATACGTTGTACTAGAAAAGAGAAGTTAGGTTTATATACTCATCTCCACTACTTCTCCTAGACGATGTGGGACCTTTTGCTCTCCTCATCGGTACCAAACTCTCATAACTGCACTCTCCTCTCTGAAACACCCTCCACCGTTACGGGCCATTATATAGACTTTCAACTCATACTTGAGTTATCATGTACTAAGACTGACTTAGCTCAAGTTAGACTCATTGCAAGTTGCACCCTTAAGCCTCAGGTTAAACCATTTAGAACTATTTAGATTGAGCTAACCTATTTAATAAATACATCATTTGGAGTATTGTATATTAGAGGTGCAAAAAATGGGTTGGCCGAGATATAATATGATATTGTATATTGGCGAGATATCGGTATCTGCCTATTTCTTTCTCTCTCCTCAATTTTTTTTTAGGATATCAGTAATATGGGCTAATATCGGTCGAGATATCGGCCTGAGCCCATGATCGATATCCATTCAGTTCGGCCAATACCTATCGTATCAGACGAGATTTTCTTCAAAGATGCATGTGTTTAAAGTATTTTTAAGATGATGTTTTAAAAAAATAAAATTCAAATGCCTTTAATTTTAAAAAATCTTAATTTTGAAGTGTCAAAAGATTAACATTCAAAATAAAATTGATTTTTGATAAATTTTAATTCAAAAGTGAAATCAACTCCAAACCAATTCAAATTGAAAAAGATAAATTCTCTAGGGGTAAATTAAATACTCCATGTGAAAGTTGAAGTGAGAGCGTTGTATAGACTATAGAGTAAGAGGCACTTATTAAATTTTCTTCTTAAAATAAAATAGATAAACCCACAATATATAGAGAGTTTAAACTAAGGCAATGTTTGTCGTGGATATCATAGCATAATCGATGAAGCTGAAGCCCAACCTAGAAACCTAAGCCCTAAAAGTTTTTACGGCAACTATTATTGAATGAAGCCCAAGCCCAACACAAAACTTACGCCCTTTCTAGGGCAAACCCCCTTCGACGCACCCCTATTTCCTCTCGATATAAAATCTCATCTCAGGAAGAGAAACTCTCTCAAACCCTATCAGCAGCCGCTCGGAAGAAGAAGAAGAGGAGGAGGAGAGAGAGAGGGAGAGATGGGTCGTGTTATTCGTGCTCAGAGGAAGGGAGCAGGTTCAGTGTTCAAGTCCCATACTCATCACCGGAAGGGCCCGGCCCGCTTCCGCTCACTCGACTTCGGCGAACGGAACGGCTATCTCAAGGGAGTGGTGACTGAAATAATCCATGATCCTGGTCGAGGTGCTCCACTTGCTCGAGTCACCTTCCGCCACCCCTTCCGGTACAAGCATCAGAAGGAACTCTTTGTTGCTGCCGAGGGCATGTACACCGGCCAGTTTCTCTACTGCGGCAAGAAAGCTAACCTCATGGTCGGAAACGTCCTCCCACTTCGCTCTATCCCCGAGGGTGCCGTCGTCTGCAACGTTGAACACCATGTTGGCGATCGTGGTGTCTTCGCCCGCTGCTCCGGTGACTACGCCGTCGTTATCAGTCACAATCCCGACAATGGAACCACTCGGTATTTCATATTTACTACTTCTGTCTCCATATTCCTTTTTTTTTTTTTCATAAATTAGTTTTAAACTATCTATTCATTGATTGGTAATTTATAATTTCAGTTTTTATGTCTCTGACTTGCATATTTATGGTCTTATTGGATTCAATTTCTCCTCTTTCTCATATTTCCCATCCCAAACTTGTCTATTACCTGCTCTCCATTCCAGTTTTGGTATCAATCAAATGCTTGCTTATTTCATTGTGATCTAATTATATTCCATTTCTCTATAGTTCTTTTGCTAACTTCCCAGCTTGAAATGTTGAATTATGCGCTGCTTGAATCTGTTGACAAGCAAGGTTGGGATCTGTTGTCATCTTGTCGGAAAATGTGCATACTTGAATCTGGAAGATATGTGGATATAATAGAGGCCCTAGGTTATATCCTCTTTTTATGCACTTCCTATGCCCTTTAATGAAGTTATCATTTATTTTCTAAAAAAAAAGGAAAGGCCCTGATTGGAATGAATTCTCCCCCACTTAGGGAATTGAAACGATGATTCTTTGCTTTTGATTGCTGGCCCCAAAATGGTGATGTGGACTGAAAAATGTTTAATTGTGGTTATTCAACGCGGGGGGGGGGGGGGGGGGGAGATGCGATGGCTGACTTTATCGACCTTGAGGTGTTTTTGAATGTGATTTATTCATCATCCGGGTCAATCATGGCATGTCTCTGCCATCCCATGCCTATCATATTCCATTCCTTCTGTTTGACTGCGTGTTTTGTCTATATCATGGATTCTTGTGGAAATGTTCATTCCTTTTACTTATTTTGTTTTTTGAAATGCTCCAGTGCTTGTTCTTTATCCTTGTGATTGTAGGAGTGCTTTGACATACTATGACATTATGGTACTATTATGTAAGAGTAATGATCACATGTTGTCATCCTCTTGGTGACCTACCATGAGCATGAGAGTCCACTATTCATTTTGGAGCAAACAAATCCAACCATAGATTCAAACCTGCTCAAAAGCTGGATGCTGGATTCACTCACCTCATGGGTACTACCATGAGGATGACAACATATGATCATTTCACATTATGTGTTATGACTAATATGCAATGTCTTTTTGTCCCAAGGACATAGTGGATCATGTTGACATATTGCATGCTACTGCTCATGATCTAACTACTAAATTATGTTTCGTACTTCATCTTATACATCTTACTACTTTCCATCTCTTTTTTTTTTTTTGAAAAAATAGCTCGTTCATGTTTTTCATTATTTGCACTGCATGCTTATAAAAAATTTCATGGAACTTGAAAAGGATTTTTCTTTTGATTTATTGCAGCATTATGGTGGTTATGTACCATTTTTATTTTATAAAATGTTTTAGATTATATTTAGATGCAGTTGGAATTGAGCTCTTTTTTATTTTTGATTTTGAGCTCTTTTCTTGTGGATCCAATGACGAAAGGCGCCCTTACCCACGATTGTCCTTGAGTTGCACGAGTACAACATGGGAGCTGCATGCATTAGTGTCATGGGCTTAAAACTCTTTGATGCCATAATATGTATCCATGGATTGAGTAATTCCCACAGTGAAGTGTTGTTGGATTGTTGGAAAGCTCACCGGGCTTGAGTGTGAAGCTATTGCCCTAGCGACTAAATTTCATTTTGGATGGATTAGTGTACAAAACCAGAAAGCCAATGTAGTTTGTAGAGATTTATCAGATAACGTAGATCATGACTATATATATATATACAAACACATATGGTTGAGCTTTTATTTTTTAATGATAAATGTTGTTCAACATTGTTCTCTAAAGCCAGCTGGTGCATTGCATGTTATTCAATAAATATAACACTTAAAGCAGGAAGATGGGCTAGGTAGTGCAAATGATAAGTATAATGTTGAGGATGCATGTAGATCCAGGCTAGGAGGATGATGACTATTCAAAGTTGGCAAATTACATTGACATAGTATCTGCAAAATTCAATGATGAATGTTCCAAAGCAAAAAAATTCAATGGGGCCATTTCTTTCTGTTATCTTTCTACTTGTATTGGTCCTGATATATACTGCCAACTTTTAAATATTTTAAAGATATTACCATTCTATTGATTTACCCCATATTATCACAGGATCAAGCTTCCTTCTGGATCCAAGAAGATTGTTCCAAGTGGGTGTCGGGCAATGGTTGGCCAGGTTGCAGGTGGGGGTAGGACAGAGAAGCCTATGCTTAAAGCTGGCAATGCATATCATAAATACCGGGTCAAGAGGAACTGCTGGCCTAAGGTCCGTGGTGTTGCCATGAACCCTGTGGAGCATCCCCATGGTGGTGGTAACCACCAGCACATTGGGCATGCTAGTACAGTCCGCCGTGATGCACCCCCTGGCCAGAAGGTTGGTCTTATTGCTGCAAGGAGGACTGGTCGTCTACGTGGGCAAGCTGCTGCCACAGCTGCCAAAGCAGACAAGGGTGCTTAGAGAGATTGTTCGTTACTTAATCATCGTTGTTTTGTCATTTACTGTAGGTTTTGATCATCTGTTTTGCATTCTTCACTTTGTCCCTAGTACTTGTCTAAGTTTTGTTTCAAGCTTAGTGTTAAGGTTTGCTTGATAGTAGTTATTATATATGAACTTCTTTATTGTCTGTCATCTTCTTAGAATGGAATTTATTGAAAACCTAAGCTGGATGTGCTCTTTCTTTCCCATTAATAAACATGAATGGTTTGTTACTCATGGTGGCAGGTTTGAGATGAGTCCTTAACCTTATTTTGTATTGGATTGTTTGTCTACAAGGGATGGGGGCGCATAATGGAAGTCACAAAGTAAATCCTATTGAGTGGTATGTAATGCAGCAGAGAATCCTATCCATTGATGATTTTCTGCAGTTGCCAAGAGTGTCAGTAGAATTTTGTTTGATGATCATCAATTTATTTGTTTATTTTGAAAAGGATACCATGAGCAACTGGTGTTTTATTTTACTTGGGTGAGTTGGGTACAAGTGGATTGGATTAGGTCAAGCAAGAGAGAATCATGAACTTGAGTTACTTTAGTCTGAGTTTTGATTTTTTGAATAAATTGTGATGTAAGTGTTGAGCTTACGTGTTAATTGTCTATCAAGCACCTGTACGGGCCTTGCATATGCAAGGAATATTTGACGGCTCTTAGTAAGTGTGATAGCTTAATGTTCTTCTGAGGGAATTTATGCAGAGAAGGGTGATGGTACTTTGGAACCGATCTTGTAGAGTTTCTGTTTTGATGTGGTAAATAAAAATGCCACAGTGGGGCAATTGGATTGGATGTCAAGGGAAATGGGGGCTATTTGTCATGCAGGCATATAAGTGGGGGTAGGCGGCACCTATAGTGGCTGGTCATTTTAAGATGACAAGTGCCTCCGAGACATTGTAAGCTTTTACCTATTGCAGGTGTAGGTGATTTTAGAATCACCATTGCCACCGGATGAAGCTGTTTGTCAGCTTTGATGGAATGGTATTCCTGTTCTTTTAAATGTTTTTACCCAATTAGGAGTCCTGTAGAGAGACATCCTTGGTCGCAGAAATGACACTGCCTCGTAGTAATGTACAAGATAGGAGAATGTCTTGCTTCTGGTGCTCGTATGGCCTCATTTCAGCTTGTTTAAAGTTCTGTTCATGTTTGCACTGTTGCTTAGGAACTTGCAGATGTGGGCAATGCTTGCTGGACGGAACTTCAGTTGGGTTTCATAGCAAACTGCATTTTGTTTCTTATTGATCCGTTTTAATGTTAATGTCAAAGAACCCTTGAGTGCTTGCTTGTATTTTGTATGCAGGAGATCTACAGTCACCTTTAGATTCTGACTGCACTGCACTGGGTTTCTAAAAATTCATTATTCTTTTATCAATTTTCATTGGAAAACAAAATTGATAAAGACAATGAATGGGTAAAAGTTGAACTTCATCTCGCCATTTTAGTAATTCTAGACCTTGAAGATTGAAATGCTATTTGTTGGGTGCCAATATAGACACCGACACTTTCTGCTAGCAGACACCGAAATTCGGATTTTAGGTGAAAATTACCATTCTGCCCTTCCGTCTTTCCGTGCGGAACTGATACGAAGAAATCGATCGATCGAAGCACGAAGAAGAAATCAATTGATCGATCGATCCTGAGAATGAAAATCAATCGATCGATCGATTGATCCTGAAAACGAACAAAACCTTAACAAATTGATCGCACCATCACCATCGTGCGATCGATTCTTGCGATTGATTCTGTTAATATCCTACAGTTAACATATTATTTAAATAATAAAATTTCTTTTAAAACTTTAAAGTTATTTTTTAAGCTCCGTGTATTTTCAAATTTTCTCAAATTAAATATCTGGACTAATTACGATAACCTGATAAAAATATTTTAAGACTTCAAGGTCTTTTGACACTCCCAAATGCTTAAAACAGAGTGTTTTACAAATAAGGTAATACCCTAGGGTATGCCGAAAACACATTTAGGAGTGTCAAAAAACCTTGAAGTCTTAAAGTATTTTTATCACGTTATTTTAATTAGTTCGGATATTTAATTTGAGAAATTTTGAAAATATACAGTGTTTACAAAATAACGCTAAAGTTTTAAAACTTTAACATTATTTTTTAAGCACTGTGTATTTTCAAAATTTCTCAAATTAAATATCTGGACTAATTACGATAGCCTGATAAAAATACTTTAAGACTTAAAGGTCTTTTGACACTCCGAAATGTGTTTTCGGCATACCCTAGGGATACCCTTATTTATAAAATACTGTGTTTTAAATATTTCGGAGTGTCAAAAGACCTTAAAGTCTTAAAGTATTTTTATCAGAGTATCGTAATTAGTCCAGATATTCAATTTGAGAAATTTTGAAAATACACAGTGTTTAAAAAATAACGTTAAAGTTTTAAAGATTTTTTTTATTTAATTACTGTAGCATGTATATAATGAATCGATCGATAGCATCAATCGATGCTATATGCTACAGTAATTAAATAAAAAAAATCTTTAAAACTTTAACGTTATTTTTTAAGCACTGTTTATTTTCAAAATTTCTCAAATTAAATATCTGGACTAATTACGATAGTCTGATAAAAATACTTTAAGACTTCAAGGTCTTTTGACACTCCCAAATATTTAAAACACAGTATTTTATAAATAAGGGTATCTCTAGGGTATGCCGAAAACATATTTAGGAGTGTCAAAAGACCTTAAAGTCTTAAAGTATTTTTATCAGACTATCGTAATTAGTCCGGATATTCAATTTGAGAAATTTTGAAAATACAGAGTGCTTAAAAAATAATGTTAAAGTTTTAAAACTTTAGCGTTATTTTTTAAACACTGTGTATTTTCAAAATTTCTCAAATTAAATATCCGGACTAATTAAAATAACGTGATAAAAATACTTTAAGACTTCAAGGTCTTTTGACACTCCTAAATGTGTTTTCGGCATACCCTAGGGATATCCTTATTTGTAAAACACTCTGTTTTAAGCATTTGGGAGTGTCAAAAGACCTTGAAGTCTTAAAGTATTTTTATCAGGTTATCGTAATTAGTCCGGATATTTAATTTGAGAAAATTTGAAAATACACAGTGCTTAAAAAATAACTTTAAAGTTTTAAAAGAAATTTTATTATTTAAATAATATGTTAAGTGTAGGATATTAACAGAATCGATCGCACGATGATGCGATCGATTTGTTAAGGTTTCGCTTGTTTTCAGGATCAATCAATCGATCGATTGATTTTCATTCTCAGGATCGATAGATCGATCGATTTCTTCTTCGTGCTTCGATCGATCGATTTCTTCGTATCAGTTTCGCACGGAAAGACGGAAGGGCAGAATGGTAATTTTCACATAAAATCCGAATTTCGGTGTCTGCTAGCAGAAAGTGTCGGTGTCTATATTGGCACCCCTATTTGTTGATTATATTTTGTGATCTATGTCACAAAATTATGAAGGTTGGACAATTTTTATTTTATTTTTTGAATTACATCATCTATGAAGTTTTCTATTTCAATTTTTTTCTATTTAATCTTGCAGAGCCTAGCCCATACTAAATATACATTTTCTCTCCATATCTTTAGAACTGCTTAGTATGATATATAGCAACGTATGTGCCCGAAATGGAGGAATTTAACCTGTCCCTTGGGAAGGACGTTGAATTGTGATACATTTGCAGTGCCACGTGTATTTTCTCATCCAGAAAATCTTAAAGAACGTAAAAAATCTAAAACAATGGAAAACTTTTAAATTTTGTGTTTTTCTTGGAGAATTTCAGTGGCACCAGTTTATGTGGTTCATGGAATTATTTGGCGGCTGCTATTACACTTTTAGGGTTTAAACTTGCGATTTCGGGATTGTAATAATGAATATATAACAAATTTGTGAGGATTGTTTGACGGCCGAGAAGCCCTTTGAGACACCTAAGGTCTTGGATTTAAATAGGGCTGCAATTCAACTCGAGTTTTGACTTGACCCAAGTTGAGAATTTTGGATCAGCGGATTGGGTCAGTTGAGAAGTTAAAAACTGGCAAGAAATTCAGGTCGGGTTGGGTTGAGAATTTTACAAGTTATCCCGACTCCACTTGACCCAACCCAGCCGAATTAAAATTAGGCTAAAATGGATTTAAAATGCGGGTCAGGTCAGAATTCGGGTCGAGTTGGATTTTAAGGAAATCGACTCATCCAACCCGAGTTGCAGCCCTGGATTTAAGTATATAGAAAACCAGTGAGGGTATAGGCCACTCGTTATAGAGTTACTCGGTGTGTGTGGATATGACCAAGATGTTTAGACCTCTTAGAGCATCAAACTAATGCACACCAGATAAATCTACGTCGAGTAATGAAAAATATTATAACTATGCATGGGTACTTTTATCTTAAATGAAAACTTACTTTAATTAATAAATCTTTAAAAAATATACTTGTCTTTTAATTTTTAAAAGTGCATTAAAAATATTTTTTGTACAATAAAGTAATGAGTTTGATAAAGGCTCCTATTTTTTTGAATTTATTTGAAAAAATTCCTATATTTTTATAATTTTAAAAATTAAATTTGGTAAAAATTAAAAACCCTTCAATTTTAGTTCATCAGTAAAAAAATATTTTCTCTGAAATTTTTTATATTATGGGTTTTATTTGGAGGTAATTACTATTTAGTTACTAGCGTTATTAGAAAATAATTTATATGAATTAGTAGTGTTTCAAAAATCAGAACAATTACACAATTAAATGTTAGATTTTAAAATAAAAACTTAATGATGGCAACATTCTCAATTTTAGTATAATACTAAAAGTAGGTTTGATCAACATATAATCAATATAAAAGTAAAAATTAGTGATTTTTTTTTTATCTTCGTAGCATATTTGCATAATATAAATTATTAGTTAAACAATTTAAAAAAATGACTTTTAGTTGACACGAAAAATGGAATTTTTTGAAATTTCATAGAATTTTTTAAAATTTTTTAAAATAAATTCAAAATATAGAACCTTTTTCAAAGTAATTTCTAAATTTCGAATTAAGAGTTCAAATACAATTTATTCAGTTATTTGAGTATATTAAACTAGAATGTCAAATCGAGTGAATTAGATAAATTTTCAACTTTAATAAAATATATAGTAATTTTTTCTAGAAAAAATTTATTAAGAAAAAATATTATATATATATTTTTTTTATATATCTCAATATCTCATTCTCAAAATCTAAATATAAAACAGAGGATAAAAAGGGAAAATCGAGCAAAATTTGCGTTGCCGTGGCATCTGCAAGAAAAATCTGTCGTCTTAAAGTGAGCGAACTTCTCTTCTTCTTCCCCCCTCTTCGGACTCTCGACGCTCGACTCTCCACTCTCGATTCTCTTCCGTCGTTTTTGTCCTCCTCGTCTCCATCGCAGCAGCAGCAGAGGACAGGAGAGGAAGAAAAGAAATATCTTTGAATAAGGAAAACAAGGCGAAAGGAGAATCACTAGAGAAAGAAAGGAGAATGTCGAAGAAGAAATCTTTCAGCGGATCAACCATGACGCTGAAAGATTTCCATGGCGGTTCCATTCCTTCCGACCTTCCTCTTCCTTCCGCTCCTGGCCTGTACTATTTCTCTCTCTCTCTCTTCTTCTTCTGTGAAACCCTAGATCCACTGATGCAATTGTTAATTTTTGAGTTCTCCCCCTGGCTGCGATTGGATGAATGGAAAAGAAAGATTTTCTTTTGAAAATAACAAATTGTTTTCAACATTTTGAACAAAGCATTGTTGTTTCCAGACTTTCCTTATCATGCATCCAAACATAGCCTTCTTTCGTTCCTCCCCCTCTTTGTGTGATTAAACAGAGTGTTTTGTTTCTTTACATTTTTCTGGAATCGAAATTCCTCTCTATTTCTCTCTCTTCATGTCTCTTATTTTTAAATCTTTAGATCTGTGAATCGTAACCCTAATTTCTGCGTTTTCCTTTTCCCTCTGTTTGGATGCATAGGAAGGAAAGATTTTGTCTTGAAAATAACCTTTTCAACAAAACAAAATAGGACGACCTTTATTCATTATTTTGGTGCTCGAGATGGTTATTTTCCAGGCAAGATCGTCATTTAATCTCTGTCCTATTTTCTCTTCTTTAGCACACTAGATCTAAACATTGAAACTGTAATTCCCATGTTTATCTTTGCTGCTATTGGATTGATGAAAGGAATGCTTTTTTTTTTTTCCTTGGAGAATAACGCGTTTTAACCCTTTTCAAATAAGAGATGGTTATTTAATTTCGTTGTCTTGCTCTTTTTTCTGCCGCTTTAAAATGCTATATTTTTCAGTCAGGATCGTAGTTGCTACTTTTTTTCTTTTATGCTGTTTGGATTGATAGAAAGGGAAGTACTTTCTTCAAAATTAACCATTTTTTTAAGAGAAAGTATCAATTTTTTTTAACTTTTTTCGATCAAAGATGGTTATTTTCTAGGAAAATATTTTCCTTTTGATTTGTTTAGCTGAGCTTTTGTTTGCTTATGTTAATTATTTTTCCCCTGAATTTCATATTCCTTCATTTTCTGTTCTGAAGATCAGATCTCGTTCTACTTATTTATTTATTTTCTTTCTGTTTACTTTCCAGAATGGGAAGGCCATCAGATCGTTCCCCTTTTGATCGTCAGATCCCGGCACCAGCCTGGGGAAACCAAGCTGGCAGGTCCGATCACCGGCCACGCCCTGGATCGGCAGGCACCACTCGCAGTTTCGATGAGAAGGCGGCTTTCCTTTCTCATTCACCACATCTTGGCCGGAATTTTGAGGAGGATGAACGCAAGCCTTTCGAAGGTGGCATCTCATCCTCACGCAGATCTGTTAGGGATGATGATGATGCTGGATCCCGCCTTCCCTCCAGTGGGCGCCAGGACGGCAAGCTGTCGTCGACAGCTCGGCAAGCTTCAGTTGCTGTATCACATTCTTCGCCTGCTGCTGCTATGAAGATTCCCACATCTGTTACAAACTCACAATTTCCAAGCAGTAATAATGGCCAAATTGCTGGCTCCAATTCAGTGCCGAATGCATGGGCTGTAAGGAGGGAGGGGGTGGAGCGTATGCCTTCCCCAACCCTGACTGGGCCAAGTGTGGCGTCGAAATTCGCCCAGGCAAGTGCACTTGAGAAGATCTCGTCTGGCCGGTGGCAGACAAAACCTGCAGCTTCAACCTATCACCACCATGTGCCTGATGTTGAAGTCATTAGGTACTCTGAAACAGAGAGTGATAACATCCATTATGGTATGAATCCAGCAAACGGTCTGATAGAATATGAATCAGAGCATGGGAGACATGGGGAAGGGGGTGGGACAGATCTTTTGGATAATGAGAGGGGGAGGAATTCCTTGTTTTATTCGGATGGGGACCGGCCTGCTTCCACTGAAGGTAAATTTGGTGGATCCTGGATGCAATCCCAATTGCAAATGCCATCTGAATTGTCAGAGAGGCCTAAGCTGAAGCTTCTTCCAAGAACAAAGCCATTGGAGCCTTCAGAATCTCATGTTGGGGATTTCAAGCAGGTATTGGAGTTGTTGATTGTTGAATCTTACGTTTGTTAAGTTGTATGCAGTATGTTCAAAATACAATGAGTGTTTCATTGGTTGATTTTAGGTCCATCAACCACCTGCTCACACAGTTCATGCAGAAACTGTTAATGATCTTTATGGGAATGTGAATCCTCCGAAGCCAGGATCGGCTGGGGGTGATGGCGTTAATCATGCTATCGCTGAGCGTCCCAAATTGAATTTGAAGCCCCGATCGCAGCCTTTTGAACAACCAGGAAGTAGGGAAAGGGAAAGGTCAGTACTCTTGTTATGGATGTATGATTCTTTGCCAATGTTCTATATATATTTGAACTATATCAAAAGCAGTTTGAATTGTATCTAGAAAATAAAAAGTTTGGATTTAACCTAAAGACGTGGAAAAGTATTTTCTATTCTCTTTTTCTTTGAATCGGATAGATACTATTTCTTTATTGCATGATTCATGTTTGATTTTTTTATTTTTTATGACGGAGGGGGGAACCCAGAGCACAGCGCTACTAAATCCCCCCTTCAGGTGACGTCCCACACCCCCACAGCATAGTTATCGGGTTATGCCACGGGGACTCGAACTCACACCATCCCGCTTCCTGAGGCGGAATGTTACGAGCTGAGCTACCCTGTGTGGGGTCTTCCTGTTTGATTTTTTAGTATAAATTTTGAATATCTGAACTAGTAAAAAAACTTGTGTGATGCACGAAATAAAAATAAAAAGCATGAAGGGAAATATGAAACACAAATAATTGTTTATTATAAAAGCATCTATTATAGATCAAGAAAAATTAATATAGATAAGAGAAATTATTAATAAAGTAAAAACATTTTTTGAAAGGAAATAGAAGTTCTATTAGCAATAAAAAGAAAAATTAAAATTTCTAAAAATGAATGATTATTTAAATTTATAAATAAGAATCTCAAAAATGATAAATTTGAAAATCTAGATTTGATGGATTTTATTTATTAAAAAATAATCTAAAAGTCTTATATTAAAATGAGAAATAATTGAATGATGAAATTGACAAATTAAATTTGTAATTAAATAAAGATAAAATTCCCTCATATAGAAAATATAAATAGATAAAAGGGTCAATAAGTATAAATTGGCACCTTGAATAAAAATGTTTGAATTCATCATTCGTTAATTAATAAAATAATCCTATTTATAAGGTAAATTTTTTTCTCCAATTATTTTGTAAAATATAAATAAATTTCAAACATTAAACTTGAATCTCAATCATCATCATTACCATCATAATTGATGGGCAAATTGAAATGATGTTTCATCATCATTACCATCATAATTGAGGGAGAGAGATATGTAGGCTTATGGAAGAGGAATCTTAAAAATTTCTATAGAGAAATATGGAGACGTTGCCACTTGTGCTTTTTCCCTCTCAATCCATCTCTATATAATATAATAGATGTTATGCATTTATGGTTTAAAATTCTACTTTTCATTTTCCCATAAACATACATAGATGGAGTCCCAATGTATTTGAAGAATCATATTGTTTGGGCCATCTAGGTCAATGCCCATTGTGGTCATGAGATGTGTAGGGTGACAACTTATCAGAGGTTGGTGAAGAATCACTCCTCCAATATGCTAGCTTCATGATGACCATGTTTTTATTGTCCTAGATCACTAGTGTGATTGGGTGAGGGTGGTTTTCTATGCACGTCTCCACGAACCATGTGAATCAACAATTGTCGAGGTACCTTTATGTCTCAAACCTGCCTGACATTAAGTAGGGTTTTTATAAGCAACCCTACACCCGAAGATCTGTTGCCCAACCTTTCTTATTTTTCGAACTTGGTCAAGTAGATCGAATAAAATGCAACTAACAGTTGTGCCTTTATCTAATAGTAACTGTTAGGAAAATAAGGACAGAAGGGACCTCAATCACGGAATGCGTCCCTCATCCTTCCCCTTAACTTCCTTTCAGCTCTCAACCCTCTCCTGAACCTCCCCCCTTCATCCCTCCTTCTCAGTGTCTCTTCTGAGGTACCCTCCACTTCTTCTATCCCTCTTTGGAAGGAGAAGAGGAAGAACTCTGTCTCCCTCTTCATCTCCAATCTCCTAGAAGTTTTTTCCAAACTAGGCATTTTCGCTCTGTTTAGCAAAGCGGGAAGAATAAGTTATATCTTTATACCTTTGTCCAAAGACTCTAAAAAACATCGTGGTTTTGCCTTCGTTCGCTTCAGCTCCAAGGTGGAAGCTCTGAGGGGTATTGTGGACGTCAATGACAGACTATTCAAGGGCAAGAAATTGGAGGCTCATCTAGCTAAACCACTCAAAGCCTCAGTTGCTCCTCTCCACCCTTCTGCTACTTCCAAATTGCCACCTCCTGACCTTCCCCGTGCATCTGGTGGTACTGTGCAACACTCTGCAGCTCAAGTAGTGGCCCTCCTCAATATGGACGTTGGTTACTGACAAGGGAAGGTCGATCATTCTGAACGAAGGTGTTGTTCAATAGTAGATTGAGTCTCTTAAAAGATGTCTCGTTGGATCCTTCGAATCTCCGTCGGTACCAATCGATACAATCTTGGCATGGCTTATTGAATGGGGTGTTCTTGGGTTGGTGTCTGTCTTGCGGATGGATCATCAACATGCTTTCCTCTCTTATGAGGAAGCAAGTAGGCTGATTTCTGAGTTCCTAGACCTCCATGAAACTCCTTTATCTAAGTTTTGTAACTTTGTTGTATTTGCACCTCTGATGCCTCTTTTTCTTCTAATATATTAATCTTTTTTTTTAAAAAAAAAACTCCTTTATCTAATCTTTGCTTCTGGTTTGAGGAGTGGGATTTGCAAAGTTGCTGGATCAAAGTCTCTGGAATTCCTCTTCGTGCGTGGTTCCCTGATTCCATTTGTGCGATTGGAGATTTCCTCGGCAAGGTGGTTGAAATGAATCCTAGGACCATCTCCTGTAGCAATCTTCGGTTTGCCAGGTTTCCAGTTATTTTGATGCCTATTCTTGCAGAGATTAAAAAGGTATCGTTTAAGGTGGGAGACTTTTGGACAGACTTGTGTGTTGAGATAGAAGATAACAAGTCTGCTTCTGTCCCTTAACTGGCTCAATCAATCCCTCTGGTAGTCGCAGGTGGAAGTATGCAACCATCAAAGCCTCCGAAGATTGACAGTGGTCAATCGCCTCTCTCCTCCACGTGGCTAATTGATTGTCCCTTGGATTCTAAAAAGCAACTGAGTCCTATGGGTTCATCGCCTGAGTACGTGACCTCCCTCACCTTTCGTAGGTCTTTACCTGCAGAAAGTCCTTCCATCAGTTCGTACTCTGCCTCGCTCCCTTTTCCTGATCAAATCACCCTTCCTTCAAGCAATTGGAAATTGCCATCTTCTACCGCCTCTGTTCCCAGCCTTAATTTTCCTTTTTTAAACCATACCTATCCCTTGCACTTGTGCCCTGTTCCTTGCCATACCAAATTCCTTTTTGGACCTAGTCTGACTCAAAACCAGATAGGCACATCAAGCTCCGGCCGACCTAGCTCCTTCAATGGGCCCATCCGTCCCAACTCAACCCATCTTTTGCAGGACCCAAGCCTTGCGGACCCACCACTATCCCCAAACCCTTGTCCGGTAGCTTTTGAAACCAACCCATTTTAGTTCAAGCCCAGCGAACCCGTCACCCAGAATCTATTCTCATCTGCCACTGCTTTTCAACCTTTGCCTTTGCTCAACTGTCCCGTTCCTTCAAACCATCCACCTCCTTCCATCTTGGAAGACCTTCCTCCGCCAGTGAAGTTTTCTCCTCCTTGTGGTGATAAAGTTTGGCTTAATGTGGTTTGTGTTTGTTTTTGAACAAGGTGAGGTGATGCGGAGCATATATTGCAGATTCCATAACTAGTAGTTGCTTTCCATAATTAGTAGTTGCTGTATTTAATTTTTCTTTTAGGTTTGTTTTAGTTAGTTTCTGTATTGTTTATTGCTTTATTTAGTTAATGTTTTATGTTAAGAAAGGAAGAGTTCTATATAAGTTGTAGCCTCCTTGAGGCAAGGACAGATTAATGAATAAGATTTTGAGATTTTCGCAAATACCTCTCATGGTGCGACGGTGATTGTTGGTGGAATCCAACGCTTGGTGGAATCCAAGAGGGCGTGAAGCCAGGTACTCTTCTCTCCTATATTCTCCTTCTCTTCTTCCTCTTCCTGTTGTTACCTCTAGAACTGGTGCAACTCCTCCTCTAAGCAAGCCTCTACCCAGATTTGTCTCTCAGCCACTTCCGCCCTTACCAATCCCTTCTTTTTGCCTTTGCCCCATCCTTACTCATCCCATACAGCCATCGCCAACCCTGTTAGACCCTTTCCTATTCCCGCCACCTCCAAATCTCACCAAAGATGCTTCTGTCACCGTCTCCCCTTCCATATACTGCTGCCGTAATCCCTATTCCCCTCCTTATTTCCCTTCGCATGTTTGTATGGTCCCATTTACCTTCACCGTAACCCCATATTCTCGTTTTCCTTACCATTGTGTCTTCCTTCTTTTCTATTTCCTCATTTAAAGCACATGTTATTTAAAACCATGTCTTTTCAATTAAAGTCCTATATGTGTTCAGTTCATTCAAAGTTATTTCACCATTTTATTAAATCTTGCATGTATTTGTTTACATCAAATTCTAGGGATCTCTTACATGATTATCTGTGATAAATTTTATATTAATTAGCATTATTTTTATCCATTTAATTCACATTTAGGCATTTAGGGTTACCCTATCCTTTGTCCTGCGTCATGAGGTCTAAGAAGCAATACAAGTTTTAAATTGAATTCCAAAAGATACAAGTTTTGAATGTTGATTGATTGTGTGAGAGAATGTGAGACTGAGTGGGGGATGAGGTGATGACTATCATCATCATCATCATCAGGGCCATTTATCCATGTATCTAGGGTTGACACATTGTCGGGTTTCACAGATTTTTTCTATGTATCATATGTATCCATGTATCATACATGTCCTGTCACCCATCTTGCCCCTTCACCTCCCTTACATTTTAAACACTTGGCACACCTCCAATTTTGTTGGAACCAAAGTAACATTTGCTGTTGAGTTGAAATTAAATTTCTGTCATTGTTGATTTTTAGCCTTAATATCTAAATCTATGACCATCAAATCTGATTGATTTTTAAGACATTACTAATCTGTAAAAAGTACATTTCAGTCTACGTACTCTCTTTAGTAGTGTTGGCCTCAACATGGGCCTCTCAATTTACTTATATAAAATGTTAAAGCAAAACATCAAGAGATCATTAGTAAACATGGTTAAGTGTTCTTTTTAGAATTTTATTCAAAACTTATGGGCTTTTTTAGAACTAAAGAAAACATAAGGACTTTTTTTATATAACCCAAAAGATAGGGTCCCTTTTAGAAAAAAAAAAACCCTTTTTTTTTTAATTACTCCCCCATCTATTATTAAACATAATGAGCCAAGTATTATTTTTAACTAAAGAAACAATTGCATACTTCTAAGAAAAAAGTTAACAGGAGAATTGAGCTCTCCTGCAACACAACTTGAAAAGAGGAGAAGCAAAGGGGGAGAGAGATGGCAAGAGGGGAGAGGTGTTGGTAGGAGAGGGAAGCTGAAAGGTGGATTCTTTTGCTTCTTCAACTTCCCAATTGAGGGAATGAGAGGTGTTGGGAAGCAGAAGCATTCCAATTGAGGTTCCTGCCGTATTCATCTGTGGACCTCAAACAAAGGCACCTATCTCTCTACTTTGGAATGCTTCCTTCTTCTCCTCTCTGTCTCTCTCTGCCTAAATTGGAATGCTTCTGCTTCCCAACACCTCTCATTCCCTCGTCTCCATTCCACATTGCATCTTCTTGTCTGATCTGCTCCTTACCCACTTTGCTCCCTTTTTTTTTTTCAATAAAAAGTAGGCCAAAATTGGGCAAAATTTTGGCTGAAATGGGATGAAATCAGCCCAGGTTTTGGTCATCCCAGTAATTCTGAAATCAGGGCAAAGTTGATGAGCAACATGTTTTGAAGGAGTTCGAAACTGATAATTTTGGGCAAAAAATTGTTAGTGGGCGTTACCAATCTCTGGAAAGGCGCAGATATATTTTTACTATTAAGAAAGGTGATATTGTCCCGGTGGATACTTTAGATAGGGTGGCAAGACGTCGTAATCTATTTGATCGATCACCATGCTCTTAAGAAATTTTCATTTTGAGCGTATTTTATCACCATACTCTGCTGAACTCTTTTATGTGATAATTATCACTTGTAGAGTTTGTTTCTCTCTGAGTCTCTTCTCAATAAATACTAAAAAATCACTGTTTATGTGAATGTTCGGAAAAGATGAAGTTATTCCTGTGTAGTTACATCATTTATAAGATTTGTGCAGAAGTCTTTTGGTTACATAGAAATGGGCTTTTCTATATGATCTCTAGGCTTTAAGAGGCTAAGTTGCTATGTAGCTCTTGGGGGGCGCCTTGTTCTTTGTTTGGCTTTTTTGGATCTTTTTGTAGGTTGTTTTCTTTTCTCCTTTGAAATAAAATAGATATATCTATCAAAAAGAAAAAAGTTTATGATAAGGCATTATTGGACTGACAAAAGGAATTGTCTGGAACTACCTCATTCTTGATATTCTTTAGTCTATGGGCATTCCATTAATTTTAATTTTTCATCTGAGACTAATTGAACCCACTGTTGTTATTTGATATAAAACATACTAATTGTAGGGAATATCTCACTCCATTAATTTTGAAAGGAAGAATTTGTTGTGCTGCTTGCAATATAACCTTTTCATTTTTAACTTCATTGATGATGTTTCGATGTTGTGGTAGTGAATGCCTTGATGAAATTTCATGTATTACCATGAACTTGAGCTTTTTATTCGTCATATTTCTGATGAGATGACATCTTTGAAGTTTGTAGTAGATTAAATTGCTTGCTTGATCTTGATATTGTTTCCAGGTTCTCCTGGTCTGGTTTCCATGTCTCCTTGGTATTTCTCATTTGTCTGATTGGGAAACATGAGAATTGTTCACAATCATGTATTGTTGTATCATTTGACAATTCATTCGTTCCAGCAGATTATGGAATTCTATACAGGAATTGATTATAGTTTTTCTAACCTTGGCTATCTGATACTTGTATCTATGTCGGACACACGTTGATACGTGGGAAATACCTGAACTTTAAATTTGTTTTTCATGTTTTTATGACATTGACATTTATAGATTCTATATTTATCTTTATGTTAATGTTTTTTTGATGTCCTTCACATGTATCCTTTCTTTATTGGAATACTCGCACTACACTACTATAGATATAATTTTTAATATTTATTGATAATTTTGCTTATTGGGCTTGCCAGAGTAGCTGTTTGCCTTGTATTATGTATCATTGTCCAACTTTGACACCCTTTGGTGTGCTAGTTCTATAGTTCTAGAGATCTTTCATTGTGAAAATGTCTCAGAAGTTGGCATATTTAGTCTTGGATGAGTCTTTGATTGCTTTCTAGTTTTTACTAATAGGGTAATGCAGGGAATTCTGTTTTTCCCCTCTGATAGCAGTAAGCTCTGAGAGATTTTCTCACATTTGTGATTCAATTAATGACTTTTGAATTGTTTGGTGTTGTAGGAAAGCATTATTTGGTGGTGCACGGCCACGAGAATTGGTATGCCCTTCTCTCTGTTATTATGTTTTCTCGAGTAAAATACATTCAGCATCTTGATTAATTTTTTTTCTTAGAGAGAAGAATGGTACACTCATGGTCCTTGTAATCGATATACATTCTGCTTTGGTATTCCAATTTTGTAATATTTTAACACCTGAATAACCTAGAGGGGGTTTGGCCTGACGGTCAAGAAGCTCCCCTCATGAAGGGAGGTCTTGAGTTTGATTCATAGTCAAATTACTTTGGGCACTTCCCATGGGGTTACTTCTCATCGTTTGGACCCGGTATGTGTGTGTGGGAGGTGTGCACATGCCCCAAAGGATTTAATCAGGTAAAGTTCCCTACGTGTGAGACGCCTGGACACCTTTGGTCATCAAAAAAATATTTTAACACCTGAATTAGAAAGAATTGGGGTATCTTTTAATAATGATAAGAATATATGGTGTTCTTTCCAACATTGCTCTGGGTTTTTCTTAGTTACTCAGCCCTTTAGATTATAATAGTGTGTTAACCATACCTTTCCAACATTGTTAACACACTTTTTTTTAGGTATGTTTAAAACATTGTTAAGAACTTTAATTATAGTTGTAAAGCATTAAAAATTTTCTTTATTATTTCTAAAAAAGATAATCCTTATTATTTATTTCTATCCATTAATCACTCTGATGCCCTGTTTTCCTGCAGGTTTTGAAAGAGCGTGGAGTTGATGACGTTGTGATCAACAATATTGACATGAGCCAACCAGTGAACAGGTTAGGATTGTAGTGTCAACCCACTTTTAAATTGCTGAAACATGTATAAACTGTGGCATTAGAGAGAGCGACTTGTAGCTATATTTGTTAGAATCGAATCGAAAAAAATGTTAGAATCCTCTTCAAAAAAATGCGAATGAAGAACAGAGGATGGTGAAAAAAATAAGGTAGTGGTCTGCTTTAATTCAATGCTTATATTCAATCTTGTCAATTATCCAACTAGTTTGTTTATCTATAATTCTATATGTATTCCCATGAAGGCCTTACCTAATGAGCATCTGTAAAGGGGAGGGCTTGACATTTTGTGATTTATTTATTGTCCCAAGTGTTCTGACATTAATTGGAAGTGAAAATGCCTGCCATTTTAATTTTCAAAAAAATCACTGCTATAATTTTTTTTATCACTGTCCACACCTACTAATGATTGTTAGTGATCTCACACATACTATCACTTTTCAGTTTTTTGAGAAATGCTTTAAGTTTTAGGGGATGGTCAAGTAAGCAAAGTGTATCATGTACTTCGTAGCAAAGGGTATGTTGGTAATGTTCAAGAAGCTGCTGATAAATGGCTGGAGTGAAATTTGGGTTGGATTTTGACCCAACCCACATGGCCCGACTTAAAAATTTAGTTAGTTGGATAAGTAGTTTTTATACTAGGGTTGGGCAAAACCCAATCAATCTACATGGCCCGGTTCAAAATGAGTGGGTTGGGTTGAAGGATTACAACCTGAATTAAATTTGGGTCGGACTGCGGCCTTTAAAACACGGAATGGACCCAACCCAACCTGACTTAATACTTAGTGGCCAGTATGAATATTTTAAATTTTTTATGAATTCTTTTTAGGTTATGATTTAATCAATGATCATGTTGTTTATCGATAAAACTTTATTTCTTTGTATTTTATTTTTTTTCTCGAATATTAAATGTTTGGAAGTGTTGTTTCTTTTAGGAATGAAGAGTTCTGTTATTTGTGGTTTATTTGTCATTTTTTTGGACATTAAATGTGTGAAAATATTATTTATTTAATAAGTCAACTTTATTAATTTGGCTGTTTACGAAAAAAATCCTAAATCAATCCAACTTTGGGTTTTGAATGGGGTCAGGTCTGGTTCTTGTGTTAGATAAAGGTCAGGGAGGGTTGCAATTTTGGGCCTTAAAGTCAATCTAGTCAGGTTCGACTAGGTATGATATGGGTCGGATTGGATTTAGCGAACCTTGCCCAAAACCCAGACTTACCTGCTCGAATTTCACCCTTAATAAGAAATGGTTTGTTCTTGATGGAAATTGGTGTATTTTGCAATTCACAATTCATTTCTTCTGCGACCTGTTTTTGACTTCGCAGTTTTATGTCCAGAGTAAAACAAGATGTTCCCAAGGTTGACACAAAGCTTGAGGCTCCTGTTCCAAACCCCCGGTACGGTGAAAGGCCAGGGAATTTCCCGACTGACCAGAGGCCTGGAAGGGATTTAGACAGGAGAGATCACCGACTTGACACTGAGAAAACTGACATGCAGAGGGGTTCGTGGAGGAATGAGAACCGAAAGAACAACAAGGATTTGGAGAAGCCACACGAGAAAAGGCAGGAGCCTGAAACCTGGCGCAGGCCTGTTGAGCCTCCAAAACTTGCCTCACCTGAGATGACTCCAAGTCCACGTTATGGCAAGGCAGCATCAGCCTTGGAGCTTGCTCAAGCTTTTTCCAGGCCAGTTTCTGTTGCCAAGTCGGCGGACCGACCCACCAGCCACAGGAACCTACCTGGCCGCAGTCAAGTACCTTTTTCCCGTCTGACGGATACTCGTGAGTTTTATTCGGGTCCAACTCCAAGACAGATCAATGGTTACTGAGTGCGTCGTTGGGGCTCCATGCTTGTTATTTAGTCACACAATTCCAGGAGATTTGGCTGCGGGTGCCTTTTCAATTTGCTTGTTATCAGCATGGTCTTCCGTTCTAATTGAGCACTGAGAAGCAGGAGTGTTTCCAGGTGAGAAACGGGAAGGCCTGGTTTATTTAGTAACAGTTAATTTTCACTGACGGTGATTGTTTAGAAAGTGTCATTAATGAGTTCAGCTTGGATATATTCATTTTTTTTATTTTTTATTTCCATATGGTCACAAGTAAAGAACCACTTTCCTCAAGGATTACTCGAGCATAACCTAGGTCAAACTGAGATGTCAATGCCTGTGTAGAAATCATGACCAATGGCATTATGATGGGTTCAGTGGCATATGAGGAGGGAGGGGCTATAAATATGTCAAATGTTAAAAATCAGCCACATCGTTTGTTTTGAACTGATTGGCTTAATAATTGTGAACCATTGTATTTGTTAAAATTAATTTCCTTGACGCTACTGTAGGGTTTTTCATTATCAATAAATTTCGTATGTAGATCTGAACTTACTGATAGTCATCTCAAAGCTCAACAGGAAAATGGCTCATTATTTTTTTTTTTCTCATTTATCTGCAGGTAATTTTAAAATTTCCCGGTAGGTGTTGCTCCAATGCAAGTTTGTTTGCATGTTAAGAATTCATTAATGCTCAAACCATGTGCAAAATTTACGCCATAAATTTGTATGAGATGGTAATACTTGGTGTGAGTGGGGAATCTTGAGTCTTTTCTTTCCTGTTTAATGTCTGTTGGCCACTGAGTTGGGTATTCTCCATTCTCGTTTCCCCATTTTATGGTTGCTTTACTGTTTCGCCTTGAAATACTCTCTGGAAGTTGGAACCAGTGTTCAGCACTGTTCATTGAGCTATAGACAACCTTATAAAAATCTGGTGCCAGTAGTCCTTAATCCTGGTATGCAGCCACACATTATTCCCATTCTACTGTTACATTTTGTTGCATCTGGTGGTTAAAAATGTCAAAGTGTTGGCTGACAAGAACATTATATTTGTTGAGTGGTTGGTGCTAGTCGATGCAGCCTCTAGATAGTGAGTTTAAATTCTATAACAAGTGGGCATCGTGCATAAAGTTGTGAAGAAAATTACATAATTTTCTACCGTGGTAAAGTGGAGTCTAAACTATAGCTAATTAGAGATTTTTGCATTTTTAGACCTTATCTTTGGGCTCCTCGGGGCCACTTCAGAGGCATTAAGGAGCTCCTAAAAGAGAGTTCGAAATTAAAGTTGGTTGCTACTACAACCTCAGATTGAGGGTAGATGGCACGTGGACTCTCTTCCTCTATCAACTTGTGCAACAAGGACTCTTAGTTGGCGTGGGAGGTGGCTTTTTTTTCATTGGTTGGGTTGACACATCAATTCTAGATGGCACAATGTGATTGGATGACAGAAAACGTGGTGTAATTTTGTAGGAATAATTGAGGTATCAAATGATATTAGGATTTCCATCAATTGGAGTTTGTTGAAAAGTTTATTTAATAATCTTTTTTAACAAGTTTAAGTTTGCGCATTTTCGATATATGTAAACAAAGTTATCATCGTTTTTTAATCCGGTGTTTGAGAGTCACGAAAAACTCTATTGTATTCAATTAGGAAACTTAAAAGAGTAGCACCATGCCCCTATGCCTTTATACTTGTTTTTATCTTTCTCTCTTTACCTATAAATAAAGGTAATGGCTGCATGCTTATACACACAAAGTTGATTGGAGAAATTAAGTTGCAAAGAGAGAAGACTCTTGGAAATTCAAGTTTATTTGGTTTTCTTTGAATTTTTTTTTTTTGTGTTTAATTAATTTTAACGTATGCAAACATCCATTTAAATTCTTCATAAATTTATTCATATCTGTTTTGTGTGATTTGGTTGCATCCTAAATTAATTCAAGCAAATCCGAACCTAGTTTCATTGGAAACTTGGTTCCACCATGGTTCTCGCAAGTTATCAATTTTCTGATTGGAATTTGGAGCTTTGTCTAATTTTTCGGTGTGAAATTAGACCAGGTTCATCATTTTCTAATTGAATTCCCGATTGCCCGAGTTGAGGTGGAATTCAATTAGCGTTGCAAGGAAAAGAGATACAAGGAACCCTTCAAAATTTCAAGCAACTGTGCAATTTGGGGTTCCTCAAGTACTTAGTAGTTTGAGTCGGATCTGAGTTTACCATTCTATTCATTTGAAGGCTTGAAGAGGTTTTGAAATTGACCCTTGCGTTCATCAGATAGATAATCGTCACATAGAAAAAAGAACATGTCAAATTCAAATGTAAATGTTAATTCCATATTGATGGAATAAATAACTTTAATGATGGTGATGATTGATTGATTTCATATATTAATGTGTTTCTTTATACATATTATATCAGTAATAATGGTGATTTGAAAAATGGATCTATTGGCTGACTTTGACTCGATGGCTTTGCTGACTGAGCCAATAATTTGGTGTATCCGCTGAATCAATAGAATGTTGGGTTCCAACATTATGTACTGCCGATATGTATTCATCAGGTCTCACATTTTTCTATATTTGAGACCAATCGTGACGAAATGCTGTCATTCTTGGCATGAGAAGCTATCAGATTGAACTCTAAAAATACAAATTCTGATCCTAAAAGCAAATCAAGATCACTTGGATTGAATCCAGGGCCGGTTCTGGGCATAGGCAGTGTAGGCCGTTGCCTAAGGCCCCACACACACTTAAACTCCTTAATATACCAGTTAAAAAGAACTTCTGAAATCTCACTCTGCTTAGGACCCCTGATTGAATCTATAGATGTGACAATCAAGTTCTATTACAGATGTACAGAGTAGTCCTGCACTTGATTGGGATGAGAAATGGTATCTTAAAAAATTTGCATCTTTACAAGAAATATTTCTGATGCATATTTGGTTACACATGTTCCACCTTCATCTTTGGCTAGAAATGTACTCCATTACAATTTAAAAGAATTAAGAAAAAATCTTCCTTCTCTTTAACTAACAAATGCCACATGAATTCAGTATCACACTACAACTGGGTCATCAAAGAGATTGAAAGAGCAGTGTTCAATCCAGAGGGGTTGGTCTGACAGTCAAGAAACTCTCCTCATGAAGAGAGGTCTTGGATTTGATTCACGCTTAAATTTCTCTCTCCTCATGAAGAGAGGTCTTGGATTTGATTCACGCTTAAATTCCTCTGAGCCACTCCCCATGGGATTACTTCTCACCGACTTATCCAGTGTGTATGGATTGGAAGATTAACACATACTCGTGGGATTGGTCTTATCTTCAATGTAGGGTGGAGATATCCATGTTAAAAGAAAAAGAAAGCACTGTTCATGAACATGTTGTCTTCTCCTTCTATTGATGAAACGACTTCATTTCTTAACTTTGTTCGCAATCACAACATCACCGATAAACGCCAAATCATCTTTACACAGTCACTATGTTCTATCCCGCCCATCATATCGTACAATGGTTGATTCATCGTCTCCGGCAAGTAGAAAGCAAGCAAGTCTCTGAGGATTCCAGATGCCACAAAAACCGTAACTGCCAGTCCCCCACCCAAAACCACAACCAATGGTGCCACCATTGCACCCATTTTCCCTGCTACTGTAGTACATCCAAGTAGAGCCGTCTAGACATAAGTTGAGGTCTAAGTTAAAAAATCTAAGCAAGACCTTCTTGGTATTTAATATATTATTATAAATAATAATTAATTATAATTATAATTATATATAATAAAAAATATCTAAAATCTACTTTTCTTGCTTTTTAAGATGCAAAATTACTAATTAAATTTTTGTATTCTAGTTTTGTTAAAATATCAAACTCTATGTAGAAATCCAAAAAAAAAATGACCTACTTTCTGCAATATCAAAGCAGCAGAAATATAGTAGAAAACATTGTTTCTTCGGCTAAGAAAAGGAAAAAGAAAGAAGAAAAAAAAGCAGTAGTTGAGAATTACAATGCTCAAATCATTTTTCAAGGCTCAAGCAATAGAACAATATCAATTATTAGAGCAGCATTTTATCAACATTAAGGTATCTGAGCATCCTAGAAATCCCTTTTTTTTACAAGGGTTTAAAGCTTAAGATTCTTGTCCAAAAAGAGCTTATTTTCAATACTCCAACACACCCAGATGATAAAAATAATACTATTTTATCTTTCTCACTTTATTGTGATTTCCAAAAAGGGGCCAGGATCATCCGGCAAAGACAAGGGTCTTGACAGAAATCCAGTATTTTTTTAGATTCCCGTCGATATTTTTAACTTGAGGATGAGATAAGTAGATGACTACTTACATTAGGAGAGGAGAGAAGGACATGAGAGTCCAGAAGCTCTGCTGGGTACGATCGGAAAGCATGTCGGAAAACCCACGAGAAGTAGATGGGATTTTGGAGAGGCTTTCAAAATCTTCGTCGAGACTCGAGAGAGAGGAGAGCGAGAGAGACAGCAGTGTCGGTGTCGCAGATCGCAGTCAAAGAGCGAGAGAGAGACCAGTGTCGCAATGTCAATGTGTGGGAGAAGGGACGCAGTATGCAGCTAACTTAAAAGGGCGGAGGCTTATTTTAGGGTTTTGCAGTGGAGTTGTTTTTTTAGGGTTTAGGGAATGCGGAAACAGTGTAATGGAGTGGGCGTTAGTGGGCCTTTTTTACGGGGGCCTAAGGCGACCGCTTCAATCGTCTTATGGTCTAGACGGTCCTGCATCCAAGAGCAAGGTTCCTTACCAATGAGTAGGAACATAAATAAACAATAAATTATTGGTTCTTCCCATCCCAAAATTCCCCAAAATGCCGCGTATCATTTGTGCCGTCGCCAACACATTCATATTCTTCAGCAAGCTGCAGAGAGAAGAACACCTTGCTAAACCACATTGTCTCAATTGTCAATGGTTTTCGCTCAGACATGTTTATTAATGCTGCTGTTAGAGCAAAGGCTGGTATTTCAGCAAAGGCATCAAAGAGCAAAATTTAGATTCAAGTATACTACTGATGTAAAGAGGTTAAGGATTACAGTTAGAATTAGTTGTATGAGGGTGAGAGTGTTGGATTTATGGCTCAAAGTCCTTTTGGGTTTGGACTATCTGCAGGGCTCAGGCCCACGGGGCCAGTTGTATTTGATAGGAACAAGTATATAATGACTCTTTCCCCTAGGGTTTCTTCAGCTGTGAATTGAGAGAAAGTGAGACTGAGAGGAAGTCCTTTTGGGCTTGGACTGTCTGTTGGGCTTAGGCCCACTGGACCCAGTTGTGTTTGATAGGAACAAGTATATAATGACTCTTTCTCCTAGGGTTTTCTTGAGCTGTGAATTGAGAGAGTGTGACTGAGCGGGAGGGATGGATAGGGTTAATGTAATCCTTATAACTTGTCTAGGAACTTCTTCTTAGTAAAATCATCACGCTTCATGGGCGTAGGTAATATTGCAGAACCACGTAAAATCTTGTGTTCTTGGTGTGATTGATTGTGTGATTTGCATCTTTATTTCTAACAAAGAGGCGATTGAATAACATCGATCAATTAACCATATGACCCCATTTATGACTTAATTGTAGCATGCATGTTTGTTAGCGACCAATAAACCAGCAATTAAAACCAACTTTTCGTGACTTCCAATTTGAATTTTGGAGAGCAAGTGGGCTACTCAAAACATTCATCTGAAAGCTTTTACTAGTTTCCTAAAAGGCCAAAATTCAGCTGAAAGTTGTTCTTGCATTTCCAGGATAAGTTGGTTACAGTTATGGAGTTTGAACTGAAATCTTTTGGCCAATTTATAATACAAGATTTTTTCAATGCTTCCTTCAATTTAAAGACTGAAAAGAAGTTCAATCCAGTTAAAAAGTGAAACATAAAAAGAAAAGAAACAGATTTAAAGCCTTGAGAGAGAAAGAGCATGTTTGGCACCTTGGAATTCTAAGGTGGAATCATCATTGCTCCCTTTTTTTTTAAAGGTACCTGAATAATACGCTAAAAGCTCCAAATTTGATGATGCATGAAATCAAGCCCTTTGTCACATTTCAATGAATCTCATATTTTTTTTCTTGAAAAAATAAAAAATACAAAAAAAAAAAAAACTGAACATTAACTAATACAGTTGGGTTGCCCATTTAATTTTAGTAACACTGAGGTCTTGAGGATCATTTTTCTCTCTGGAATGAAATATCTAATGTTCTCTTACATGCCCATAGGCCTTAATTTTCATTGAACTTCAATTAGTCCATGCAAATACAGACCCAAAGCTTGATGATAGATAACTTACCAACCATGCAGCAGGCGAAGAAAGCCGGCTGAACCAAGCCTACCTGCAATTGTCTCCACAGATAAACCCCACTCGGCATGGTTGATACAGTTGATCCCCCTATCCACTCCCATGAGCCTGGCTGCAATTTACAAACGCTTGACATCAACATGCAGCTCGAGAAAGCTTGCGCTGTGCAGCGCCAAGCCAGCTGACAGTCTGCAAAGATCATGACCATGGTATGGAAAGCCTCAACAGCCCAACCTAAGCTAGTGAGCCCATCTTCCTCTCCTCCTCCTCCCTTCCGTTTGTGCCTTGGTGAAATAAAATATATGCACTTGCATGTAGGTTTTTTTTTTCTTTTCTTTTCTCTCTCCTCTCTTCAACCCCTCTAGCAAGGAACGTTTATATTCATATAATCGCCCATACCCCTTTTGGGTGCTCCTCTCCTTTGTCTTTGTTTTGTTTACAAGAAGAAACCTAAGAGGGACATATCTTGCAACGGCGCCATGAGAACGAGAGAGCTTGATGTTTGGAAAAAAATGATGTGAAGTACATTAATTATACAAGTGGCAGAATTTAAAAAGGTTGAGTGATGGTCAGGAATCCGTCTCAGAAAGCTAGTCATGTTTTGGATTCTCACTCCACTCCAAAGGACTACTCTAAGTAGAGTTATCTGATGTGTGTGAGTAGAGAGTCTTACACATACCTCTAGAATTAGTCAGTGCTGAGCCCTCAACCAGCTTGATCATAAAAAAAAATTATACAAGTGACAGCCCATGAATGGGTTTCTAGTGCAACAAATGCTGATAGCTCCCAAGGCAACGAAAACTCAGGTACTTGTTTGTTGGGTTGGAGTCTGCATCTCTCTACATTGGCAGGTCCATCTTCTTTTTACCAGCAAATTGAAGGGACACCGGTGGTTTTTTTTTCTTCAACTAGACGAAATCATAACTCTATTTTCATTTATCAAAAAAATCCTTTTTCCTATCAATTCCCTTGTTTTTCCTATAATGAAAATAGAACCTGCATTGGTACTGTTGGTGAGAACGTCACTTTCCAATGAGGATTTTGAAGAATTGATTGTGCACCTGTACTTATACTGAAATTAGTCATGGAGTTAAATTTGTTCTTCATTTATCACGATAAATTAGAAAATTAAAAGAGCAAAATAGGGATATGTATTAATTTATCACTATGAAATGAAGGGAAGAATTAACCCGATGTTTGATTTTAGTAAAAAATACTGATGCCCAAATCAATTCTCTGTTTTAAAGCTTTGTTGTCTTACAATTTCTCTCTCCCTCTCTTTTTTAATGTTAAGAATACAGATTACGCACGTACTCATGTGCAAAGTGCTATCCCACATGCTTAGGCATGGAAACTGTTGAATGGGATGATAATCAGTTCATTAGAAAAAAAATTCTTGAATTTGCAGTTTATAAAAAATCAACACAGTTGAATCAATTGAGCCATAATCTTTTTAAAAAAATCACCTAAGATAACCTCACCAGATACATTACATGTGAGTGAGTCAAATCTAAGAATGACTTTTTTCTAATTTGTATCGGCCGATAGTAATATGATACATATAAGACGTAAACAGATATGAAAAATCTTTTCTCAGATTTCTTTTAAATGTTTCAGAAAAACTATAGAAAAATAGATAAAAACAAAAAACTTACTTTAAGCATATTTTGTTAAAAAAAATCTTGTTCATAAAGTATTAAACCCTTAAAAACTAAAATTTCAGTACGAATAAAGCAACTCCCAAATAATTAAAAAATATATAAAAAATTTAAAAATGAAAAATTAATACGAAGAAAGATCTAATATAAAATCTATGTTCTCTAGTGTCCTCACATAATATATATCTTTTGTTACAATTCATTAATTGTTTTGGTAAAAAGATCTGAATTTCATAAAAATGTTGAAATGTTAGAAAAATCACACAAACACCCTAAATCTATATCAATCACATTAGGTCTCTTCATTATCTTTAATTCCATAAACATTTGTATAACATTTTTTAAGTTTTTCCACAAGAAGCCCCAAAATGAAAATTATGTTAGAAAACTTAGATTTTATGAATTTTCAAAGAAAAACGTAGAAGTTAGAACTATCATACAAACACTCTAAAATCTTATATCGATCACATTAAGGCATCTCCATTCAATTCCATAAACACTCAATATCTTTTCACTAAATTATTTGAAAAAAATCCCCAAAATCAAGATTATTTAAGGTAGCGATCCTCCCACGGGAGGTTTGTGTAACCAGACACGGGTTTTAATGTATTATCAATTTTACCCTTCACATAAACAGTAAACTCGGTTCGCCAACCCTTCTCATGAACAGTAAAATCGGCTCGCAGAAATTTATATGAACAGTAAATCGGCTCGCCGAAATTTGATTGTTCATGCGAATGGTCCAATTTTACTGTTTATGCGAAGGGTAAAATTGGTAATATACTAAAACCCGTGTCGATTTACACAAAATACCCGTGGGAGGATCACTACCCTTATTTTAAAGTAAATTTTCAAAAAAAAATTGATGAAAATAACTATAGATAAATCTAAATGTAAATAAAAGTTGAAATGAATAGATATCTTTCATACTAAAAGAACTTACTTCTAAATGTTCTTAAAATCATATCAAATGTAAGATTCAAACTGAAAAACAGTCAAAATAACAATTTTTTTAATATGACCAATAATATACCACATCAGTCGATGTGGTGCATCTTACGGTCGATACTATACATAAGTATCAGTTATTTTGTTTCTTTCAAAGCTGGATTCACGAGAGGCAAAGCTCATTTCAAACCATGAAGTAACACCATAATAATAGTTAGTGTAAGATCATTGTGTCAATATGTTTAAACAGGGTAGCACCACGGGTTGAAAAAATGGAAATGGCTGATATATCGGCCACGAATTTTTTTTATTTATTTTACTTAAAACCACTGATATCGGCGATATATCGGCCGATATATATCAATATCGTCTGGTATCAACTGAATATTGGTTGATACGTATTGTATCGACCGGTATATACAAATTTTAAAATTGATACATAAATACGTATCTTATCGGCCAATATTATCTTCCCTGGATAGCAGCATTTTAGGCACATGGAGCCCATGTCATGTTTGTTGGATCCATTGAAACCATCATTGCATTTATACATATTAATTTTTTAAATTATACTTTTCTACTTTACTCTAAAAAATCATCCATATTCACCATCCCCACACTTCATCATACATATTGCTCCTTTTTCATCACATCAATTCAAGTCTTCAATGGCCTATCTTTTCTCTTCATTAATGCAAGTCACTACCTCATATTTGTTATCAAACTTAAATTACTTGGCCAATAAGATTTCATTTTCTCTGACTTATACCAAGATGCATTTAAACAATAAAAAAGACTGAAATAATCACTTGCACGCATACTGGTGTGCACAGTATTACCCAGCACAACTAGACATAAGGCCATGACAGATCCATTGAAAAGTTCTTTATTTGAATATAAAACCCATTAAAAATACCTTAGATTTGATTGATCAAGCTATGTTTTTTAAAGCTGTAATTTTAAAGATCAAAAAATAATTTAATCTGATCAAATTTTGGAGAGCTTACAAAACATAGCTTGATCATCAAAATCATTTTTATTGCACCATATATTTAAAGAAAGACCTATCCAACAAACGATGTGAAGGTGATAATCCTTTAAAGGAGATATCACATTAATCTAGAAAATATCAAGTGAGAAGAGAGTTTGCAAAAATCAAAGCAGTTGACAATGACCTCAAAATGGAAAAAAGAAAAAGAAAGAAATAGAGCAACTTACAAGATTCAATATATATTAAAAAAAATGCTGGATATTTCAACCTGAGGATGCACTTCAAACATTGTTCATCAATGATAGAAGCATTAGGTCAATGATCTGGATTCACAAACAAACGAATAAGCCAATAATACGCAGAGTTTGGAGTTCAGAATTTGTAGTCCGAGTGTTGCCCAATGATCCAAAATATTGACCATGTACTCAAAAATCAAAATCCAGCAGGTGGGAAGATCCCAAATTTCAAATCATTAGAAATGAAATACAGCAATTATCCAAATATAACATGGTCGAACATTCTCAAAGGCTTCGATCACTGAAACACCAAACCCTACTTGTACAAACAGCTTAAATAAACAGTGAAAGCAATTGGTTCTGTCGGCTCAGAGCTTTCAATATTTGCTGGAATCGAGGTAATGGTGTGTACTGATATTTTCAACATTGTCAGTGTCACAAAGGGATGTACCAGAATCTATTCATTGTCCTGTTTTTCTCAATCACTATATGCACCAAGCCACCAACCCGTCACCTGCAAGCGGAAGCCAGTCTCTTCATTCTTAGGTTATCCTTCAACCAAAATATCCAATGATTGGCTATTCAGATAACCAGAGATACCATAAATTTGTATGACCATATGGCATGATCTATAGCAGCATCAGAACCGTGCGAGCGAGAAAATGAAAATCCTCATCAATTCTCATATCTTTGGTGAATGCAGTCATTCATCCCATGCTGCTTTTGTTCGTACTCTAACACGCTCCCCATTAAAATGGAGATACTTCCATTTCCTTTCATACTTCTTAAACACCTGTTTCTGTTTGTCTTCTTGGCCCAATTTTTGGAATGCTCGTGCCACTCTTTTCATTGTGTCGTCATCAGGTTTTATTCCCAATTCTTCCATGTCTGCAAAAACCTGAGGATCGTGAAGATAGCGGCAAAAGTTAGTTGCATAATCCAGAACACGATCACCAGTACAATGTCTTGAAGTACCTAGATTATAGGGATGAAAATCAGGATAGCTACACAGGATAGGGATTTTCCTTTAACTGAATCTGAAAAGGGTGAATCCCAAACTGAAGCTAACCAGATGTTAAATTTTCAGAGCTCAACTAAGAGGGAATGGCCAGGCATTCCTTATGCTAGAATGCGACACGTCTCTGAACTTGCCATTCGACTGAATTTTTGTGCCGTTAATTTGTTTTAATTACTTTTTAGCATGGTTGTTAAAATCTTACGATACACGATTCGTATCTTACGATTCATACGATATGATAAGAGGAACGATTCGAATCTATCAACAAATCTTACGATTCGTATAAATAATAGAATTATGGGGTTATTAGGAGTGTGAAAGCATGAAACATTTCATTTTAATGGTTTTTAAGGCTTAAGTTGATGAGCACTTAAGACCTTTCGATTTTTTGAGGTTTTTTTTAGTTCATTATTGACTTTTCACAATATAGTTGGATTATATACTGGTCTTATATTTTGGGAGTTGGAGCATTGAAATTTGAGCTCCAATGAACTGATTATATAGAATTCACTTAATATTGAAAGGAAATTGGAGAATTGCTCATGTTATTACATTTTAGATATATTTTACGTTATTTCATATATTAAATATTTTTGAGTGAAAACACTTATGAATCTTACGATTCTACGATTTACGATACACGATTTGCGATTTAAGATGTATTAACGATTTACAATACGATTTGATTTTCACAACATTGCTTTTTAGTGATCCAAATTAACACATTCACGAGAAAATTTGAAGGTAAATGACACCATAGATTTGATTACATGGTAACCCCAAACTTTTAGATTCTTTGTCCAGATTGCCGTGATAGCAAATCCCACTATCTCATGTTTCTGAACTTAAGTGATAGAATTGGTGCAAAGCCTTACCATTTCTCTACAATGGACATTGCCTCATCTCTGATTCACAATGGCCACTGGAAAGAAAAGGCCTATATAGATGACCATCCTCAAAAGCACATTCAATGGACAGATGGACTGAATTTTGGGCTAACGTCTTGCAAGATTTTCTATGATAAGCATGTCTGGCATCCATGTAACTTGAATTCACAACCATTATGGTTGCAACAATTAGCACTTGCAGCCTTGTTGCAGGCTTTTGTCAATGAGCATGTGTTACTTTCTGTGCAATTATTCACCTACACCAATTGGGGGTTCTAGAAGATTTTGCACTAGAACTTCTCTCCTCAAAATAGAAGTATGAAAAAAATAATGAATTTAGATATCAGCAGTCAAAATCATGCAGACACTAAACATGTCAAAACAATCATCTTTGTGTTTTTAAAAGAATTTTTTGTAAATAATGCCTCTTTTGAAAGAGTAATATTAGATACCTCTATAATCTTCTCTGGCATGTGATGATGATCATACAAGGCAATCATTCGAGAAAACAACCGCTTGGAGACAGACCGTGTCTGTGATTCTAGAATCATATTCCAAATGGATTCAGCCTCATCTACTCTTCCATCCATGTCAAATGCCAATAAGAGTGTGTCGTATGTTCCCATAGTCTGGCCTTGGCCTTTGCTCAGCATCCACATGGTAACCTGGAAAGCTGAATTAGTATGGCAGACAGAGCTGAGGATCTGGCTTAAAGCTTGACAAAAAAGCTTGAATCTATTTAACTTTGCAAATTAGCCACAAAAAACAAAAGCCCCATCTAAAAAGAAATGATTGATAAAGAGATCAAGCAAGCAAGGGAGAGGTTAGGCAAACATCATGAAAGGGGGCTAAGAATTAAATGGTAAACTAGAGTATTTAGCAGTTCTCTCTCTCTCACACACACAGCCCCTCCCCCTGAAAATTGCCAAAATCAAAGGTACCCATGAACTTGTGTATGCTCAATATACCCAATACAGGATGCACTCTAGAAAATGCTTAACTAGATAACGATACATATGAACTTGGTAATGGATATATATTTATGTTCTGTCATAAGACATGTATCAAAGACATGAAATAAAATGATAAATTGTAACATTTAGCACACTGGAAAGGTCGCAACATTTTATAAAAGTGAAAGAGATAATACCGTAGATAATCATTTCAACTAGAAATCAAAGAATTTAGAAGTATACCATAAACAGGTTACCAGTAGTATGCATCCATGTCTTCAATTTTGGAAAATGGGGTATTGCGTCACATGCCAAAATTGACAACATATACTCAACCCTAACTACTACAATCCACACAAATACTTAGAAATGCATAGTAGTGACATGTTGATGCAGAATTGAGATAGATGCTACAATGGATAACACCATGGGGCTTGTGGTCCACACAGGCCAACATGTGTGGAGCAGTATTTTTACTAGTTAGAATAAATTTTTGTTATCTTTTGTGTTCTCTCAATAATAATCATGTCACATGATGTTCAAATTGCATGATATTCAACCTAACGCATGAGTTATTAAATTATCCTGTCAAAAGGCCCAAGTGACCAATTCACCCAGGGTATTATAGTATCCAAATTGGGGAGGGGTATTATAGTCAAAGTTTTATTTTGTTATGCTTGAATGTCAGGACTAAAACATGATTGCTTTGATTTCATGGTTCATATTATTCCTTAGATTTTCCTACTCAGAGAGTTTTTGGTGTTTTCTTTGTTTGTGAGCAAGTTCCTATAGGAATATATAGACAACAAAGAATCTGCTCTTCTTTTTTTTTAAAAAAAAGATAACACTAAAGACTGTTGTTTCAAGAAAGATTACACTAAAATGAGGACAAGCATCACTTCGAGGAGAGTACAGTACAAGTTTGTAGAAACTAAATTCCAGTCTCTTGAAAAATCAATGCATCCTGGCCATGATAAATATACTTCTTCGCCAAGAAGTCTTCCACTTCATTTAGTGATCATCTAACATGCTCAAAAGAAACATTCACGGTCCCAGGTAAGTCCATGATTTCCCTTAAAATTTGTAATCAATTTTCAAGGATCACTTTTCCTTCCTTCACCCATTTTGAGGCATTCATTGAATCTCCTTCAACAATGAGCCATATTTGGACATGTTCCTTCAAGACCTTCACCATTTCCAGTATTAACCATAAACTCCTCTCCATTGGGACTCCTTCCTCCCTAAGGTCTAATAAATAAGGCTCTAGATCCTTCTGAATCATGCAGCACCACACCAATTCCAGTTGGCTTTGGCTTCCCTTTGGCCACTCCATTCCCATTGAACTAACACTTGCTTCTGGTTTCTTCCATTTCTCTATTATCTTCTCTTCCTATTTAAGTCATCAGAACAAACCATCCACTCTCTCTCTAAATCCTGAGGTGATAACACACTGAATTCCTTTATAACATGCATCCAAATAATCAGTCTCATGTAAAGTAATCAAAGCGCAATGCACACTTTAGTAGCCACAAAGGGGTCCTACAGCCTAAAGTGCAAAGCGCACTTCTCGGCACAGGTTTTTTTATTCTAGGAGCACTTTGTAAAAAAAAATTAAACATGTGTATTTATTTAATTATGTATATTTTTTTGCATGAATATAAATATAATACTATTGTTTACAACTATTTCTAAGATATTAATGGAAAATGCATTACTTTTTCGACTTACTATAACTAAACGATGCAATATATATATATATATATATATATATATATATATATATATATAGAAAATGCATCAAATATAAAACACACAATAAATTGTGTACTATAAGAAGCTAATATAAAAACCTAACAAATAAAATAAACAAACAAGTCAAAATCATAAAAAAGTCACTATCCATTGGTTAATATTAATTTTAATTTTAAATTCAGCCTCATATTTTGCTTACATTGGTTTCTTATTACATCTTAGTTGCATTTAGGCATTTAGAGTACCCCTTTGTCTTGTCCTGCATCAAGGTTTCATCATTTCATAACTGAATGCAATGATTCATTTTGTTAGTGCTGGTTAGTTTGGAGGTATCACAAAAAAAGAAAAGGAAAAACCTAAAGTTCTTTATCAACCCCACCACTCTCCCCCCCTCCTTTTCCCCCCGACAACCACCACTCACCCAAAAAAAAAAAACGTATGCAGAGATAGAGACAAGTTATGTTATAAACAGCCAAAAAATGGAATGGAACACAAAGTCCAAACATGAGAAAAGCAAAAAAAAAAAGTTGCTCTAGTTATTAGATTTACAGTAAGTACGTAAAAAATTGAAGACTCAAATACGTCATACTTGAATTATTTGAAGCCATTGATTTCTCTTTCGTAAAATCCCCAAAGCTTTAGCTGCAGCAATCAAAGGAAACTCAGTTTCCCAAGCTACCCACTTATCTAATGCTCCATAAATGACCTCCTTCTCATTCGGAAGTTTCGAAACCTGCCAAAAACAATATTGAGAATAAAATAAAAATGTAATCACAACTACAAATCAATACATGGTACACTTTATAAGTGAAGTGACAACTTGTTTTATCAATGATTACATTTTATTGAAGAGGGAAAAGAATCACAAGAGGAAGAAGTCATACCACCAAAGAATTGACAGTAAGGGAGCTCCCAGTCTAGGTTGCAAAGTTTATTTATTTCAAAATACGCATGCATCTTCACTTAATATTGAAAGAATATAGAAGAATATCTCACATTATGACTTGGACATGTTTTATATCATTTTATAAACTTCTACAACTTTTAATGATAATTGTGAATATTATGATTCACTATTTGAGATTTAAGACACAAACCAGTTTTATGAAATGATTCAATTTTCAAAATGTTGAGTAATTGTTCTGACTGTGGTATGAGGAGTTAGTGGGGCATATTTGATTCAGAGACATACCCATATGTTGCAATCAACTGAACATAAAACTCAAGCAACATCAATCAAAAGCATGAATGCATTGATTTGGAACCTATTAACATCCCTAGTTCCTACATACATTTGGATTGATTTGTGTATTGAATTTTTATATTTACTAGAATCTTGTTGTGGATTTATTTTCCATTGTGTTTGATATTTTTTGAATGGCAGTCTTCCTTCTCCGTCCGTGGGTACTCCAACGCCGATTGGGTCGGCTCTTCTGATAACCGCTGCTCCACATCTGGTTATTGTGTATTCTTGGACTCTCGTTTAGTCAACTGACGCAATAAGAAGCAACATGTGGTTGCTCGTTCTAGTGCTAAAGCGGAGTATCATGTGATGGCTAATACTGCGGCAGAGTTACTCTGGATCCGACAGTTTCTTACTGAGTTGCGCTTTGCACCTGCCGATCCACTCATCATGTTCTGTGACAATTAGGCGGCCATCAACATTGCCTCCGATCCGGTCTTTCATGAGAGGACCAAGCACATTGAGGATGATTGTCACTCTCTTCGTTAGCATATTTATGAAAGCCGATTGTTTATCCCATAGTTGCAATCTAAAAATCAACTTGCAGATATGTTGACAAAGGCAGTTCCTCGATATCAACTCACTTCAGTTATTGGCAAACTGGATTTACTAAACATCTTCGAGCCAGCTTGAAGAGGAGTGTTGTGGGACCCAATACTGGATAGTTGACCATGCGGGGCCCACAATTGCATAAGTCTTGACCAGAATCATCTTATTCTGGAATTGTCAACTTTGTCTATAGTGCTAACCGTAGAATTGATTGTAATTGATCTAATCCAGCATTCTTTTATTCTCTTTCTAATTTTAGCCACCTTAATTGGCTGCCTGTTTTCTATTTATTCATGTACCCTCTTACAATTTAATATACAAGAAAACTCAGAGAAGAATTCTTCTCCAAATACTCTCTTCTTATTTTCTTATTTCCTTATTATAATTCTACAAAAGGTTGGCTTAAACAAAAAATATTTTTGCCACATCTAAATATAATAATAAGATTAACTCAAACTGTCTAAAAAATTTAAGAGAAGTATAATTTGTATAGGTAATCTGATATAATATAATCAATTTAAATTATATGATATTTGATAATGAGATAAGTTCATTGACTCTATAAAATCAAAATAATAGTTTTTGATGTGAAAATTTAAAAGAAAATACTCTCACTAAACCAGACACCTGATTCAAATTAAGTAAAATAAGCACTTGAAATAGAGTTATCTATCAAGTATCAACTTCCATTGTTTAAATCAATAAAATAAACATATTTAAATAAAACTTATTTATTATATTATGCATATAGACAAATTATAGTTTAGTTTAACAAAGTTAATGTGACTAATTAGAATAATAAATATATTAAAACCGTGACTGAGTCAAGAGACTCGGTGCACTCACAAAATAAAATAAAATAAAATAAAAAACCAGCCCAAACGCTCAACTCTTAAAAGGAAATGGGGAGTGTTTACAACCAAACAATGTATTATATTCTCCCCATTTCTTTTGCTAAGCACTGTTTACAAATGCTTAGCACTGTATCCCTAAACAGTTTTTACAAACGCTTAGTTGTAAACCGTGCTTAGCAGTGCTTAGTGTTGTATTCTCCCCAATGCTTACTTTTTCTCTCCAAGTCCCACATCGGAAATGGGCAGAAGGGATACACTAAGCGATGGTGACAAAATCTGAAGGTGAGAATGGTTTATTTACCCCATTCTCGGCCTTTAATGCTGGGATACATGGGTTGTCCTTTTTAGGGCTGGAATACATGTGGTCCCGTTGGGCACATGAAAATAAATTAAATATTTTTTAGAGGAAAGCCTTTTTAAAACTTGATTTTTTTTTAATTTTAAAAAAAATTTACGGGTCATCCACGGTTTGAGGGTTTAAAAAAAAAACCGGTCAAATAACACAATGGGGTTGGAGTGATGGCCAAGAATCCACATCTTCAAGTGGGAAGTCTTCACTCTTGAGTTCAATTCACACTCCCCCAAAGGGCCACTCCCCGTAGCTTTACCCGATGTGTGTGGATAGGGAGGTTTGCACATGCCCAAGGATTAGTCAGGTGCTCTAAGAGGCTAAGACACCTTGGTCAAAAAGAAAACCCATGATTGAGATTTTGTTTTTTTTTTTTGGAGAACCGGCCCATGGTTGAGCATGTTGTGGTTGAACCGCCAGTTCAACCACAGGCCGAGCCAGTCTTTACAACACTAACCCATTTTGCCAAGCAGGTCTTCCACATTTTGAGTTGACAGATAGCTTAGGGTCAGGAGATCTAGAGCTAAGGTCTCTCATCTCCCAACCATACTTTGGCTGTTGTACCTTTAAGCTTTTTTCCCTTGAAAGGTCTGCTATTAACAAATTCAACAGCCTTCTTCGCCTCCACTTCAGATCTAAACCTAACAAAAGCAAAGCCCGTTTGGTTCCAAAAGCTTTAGCCACTGGAGTATAGCTATCTACGATCTTTCCACTTGCATTAAAGAGGGTAAAAATTTCCAGCTTGGAGGAGGGATGTTGGAGATGAAAAGAGAAACACTTGAATGGTGCACATCTCTCATTCTCCCAATGTGAGCATCTCTCACCCCCATCTCAAACATAAATCCAATTCTGCCTCAGCAGGAAACCTTATCCCATCTAATTTAGTATCTGCTTTCAACATAACTGGAAAACCTTTTTTTCCCACCAAACTATTCAAAAGATGGAATTTAAAGTCTACACAAACCCTTGATAGAGAATTCCCAAATGTAGAAGGGAATTGTTCTAATATGCATTTGGCTAATGCAGAACTATGTGAGCCAGAAGGAAGCATCATCCCATCTAATTTAGTTTCTGCATTCTACATCACTCAACACAATTTTGTTCTACCAAACTATTCAAAGAACTTGCTATTTGGATGAAATCTTAAGTCTGTACAAACTCTAAATAGAGAAAATCCTCAATTACAGAAGAGGCAAGAAACTTTGGTATAAAAGGAGGTGAAAAAATGACTACTCTATTGTTTTGATAAGAAAAGGAATATGTGCCTAGAATATATTACTCAATGAAAAAGTTGTGAACAACACAGCTTGCATGAATACTAGTAGCAGCAGCATCAGTAAACAACACAACTTGCCTGAATAATAATAGTAATGGTGGTGGTGGTAGTAATTGTAGTAGTAGTAGTAGTAGGAGTAAACAACGCAGCTTGCTTGAAGAATAATAGTAATGGTGGTGGTGGTGGTGGTAGTAATTGTAGTAGTAGTAGTAGTAAAGTAGTAAACAACACAGCTTGCCTGAATAATAATAGTAATAGTGGTGGTGGTGGTAGTAATTGTAGTAGTAGTAGAAGCATGAGCATCAACTTACAATACGAACAAGATTGAGAGCTTTCTGTCCAGAACCTGCTGAATCTCTTTTCATCCACAAATGGTGCTCTTTTTTACCTCTATCCTCTCCTATTTTCCTGCAATGTATGCTTACATGATTAATAAAAAGTTGGAAAAAAAATAATATAGAATCTTTTTAACAAAGACGTCAATTTTTTTGAAGAGATGTGACATAGTTTTGACAGTGGGCACTGGTCCTGCAACAGGGGTGAACTACAAAGCCCCTAAGCACGAGATGTAAACACCAGCCCCACTGAAGGAGCCATGGCTATTCATTTTAAGGGCCTTTGAAATGGGGCAAGACTCTATCAATTCCACTTACAAAAGTAAATCAGCTTAGATTCTAACTTCCGAAGTGCAAAATCAAAGCTAAAATTTGCAGTGCCTTCATATCTAGATGTGCAAAATCATGACAATATCATACTATCGTAACATTAAAATCTATACTAAACCCAGTTTGCACTCCCATGATCACAGTAGTTCAACAGTCCACAACCTTCCATTTCCCATGCAGTATCAGTAAACTAACCAACTCCAAGGGGCTCTGTAATTGTAATTAGGGATCCCATCATTGAGAAACTCCTTCCTTGAGCAGGGACGGTTAAAATCTGATAGGATATTTTTCCAGTGGAAAATAGCTCAAGATTGTGTTGCTTGAAGAAAAAAGAGTCCCATATTGATCATCCGAAGTATGAAAATGGGAATCTGAAAATTTGAGGGGAAAAAAAAAGGCCATACGGTCATACCATAGTTCCTCCATTCTATGAAGCTAAAAGTCAGTAAGGCATTTGTGTACTGCACATTTATAAAGACATCGAATTCGATACCTTCAATTATCCTCAAAATAGGAACATTGATTGGACTTAGGCACTTAGCATCGTCTAGGGCAATACCGAACAAGGGTCTGTTTGGCTGGATCTGGTAGGGCGGTGAGTCTGTTGGAGATTATTCGGGCAGCGAGAAACTCAGATAGGAGACGGTGAGTCTGTTTGGCTAGATAGGAGGCGCACAATTGAGGTTGAGAGGAACACAAGCAATCCGGGCAGGCAACACTATTGGAAGCTGGGGTGGAGCAAGCGTCACGGTGCAGGTGCATCTCACTGGAGTAACTAGCAACAGGAGGGGGCAGAGGAGCCCGACAGTGATGCACAGACAAAAGAGGCCACAGATGTTGCCACGTTCGGGATTTGGCGATGGCAATGCACGACACTCTCAAATCATATGAGAGGGTTCTCTAACAGCCAGCAGCAGAAGATCCAGACGATTAGAGCACAAGCTAAGACGGGTCGAGCAACAGAAGGATTTGACCAATGTAGTTTTCGTCCCAGAAACAGAGATTTAGGGCGAGAACCACATGCCCAAATCGGCAAACGAAACAACATATGCGATGAGAGGAAGACGGTGAGATGACGGTTCCTCCTTCTGACAGTGTTGGATCACCTCTGGCAGAAGGAGAGAAAAGGGCTTACTGTTAAGGGCTTCTGATTTGCTGGGTAGAAGAAACCCTAAAAACTTAGCCTCTGCTCCTTCTCTTTCGCCCAACCTTCAAGGGCCTTCAATGCGTTTTCTCGTTTTCTCTTAGAATTTCTTCGTGTCACTTTCTGCAGGGGTTTGGGTATCTGGGTTTTGAGTCGACCTTGACCTAATCCAAACTTGATTTGACCCCACAATTTCATGGGTGGTTTGGTGGAACCTCCTACATCTAAAATTGATGGGTAGGTTATATTTTAGGTTTTGGTATTTTTTTTCATGTTTTCCAATTAATTGAATATATTACAAGCTCTTTTTTTTTAAACAGTAACAAATAAATTCATTAAAACATGTAGAGGGTACAAATGAGATAGACTGGGTATAGGAGAGATATACATGGCAATATTACAAGCTCATTTTCAACTAAATTTGTGGCCTTCATACACTTTTTTTCTAGGCATTGGTAAGGTCCACCTACTCTATATTTTGAATTTTGATGATGCAATGGATTGAATGGAAGTAATTGGTTTCTTTGTATTTTACTAGTAATTTTCATTACCATGTTTAGGTGTGTAAACAATTATAGAAAAATAATATAACCTTTTCCTATAAAAATTTGTGTTATCTTTTCTCATGAGAAAGTAAGCAAACGTGCCCTAAGTGTTTGATATTATCTAAGAGAGTGGAGGTAGATATTTATAAACATCCACTTTTGGCCTACCACCAAAAGCGAAAGTCAGATGTTAGTATGCCATCATATGCTTGTCAGCAGACAAGGAGAAAAAAGGAGTAATTCTCTCTTTGGCTGATAAGAAGTAGACAACTGGGAATCGGTGGAGCAGCCTACAGGCACTACCCGTCGGCATGCAGAGTTGTTGGCTTGCCGTTTCTTCTGAAGTTCGTCCCCTGCAGCCGCGTCGTTGCAGTGCCTTTGATTGGTGCTGCCCTTTGTTCTTGTCACTTACAGCTGGATTTGGTTCTCCCTCTGTCGGTTGCAGAGGGAAGAAGAAAGAAAGAAGAAAAACAAAGACTTGCCCGTCTTTGCACGGACCTAAATTCGCTGGATCTGGTGTTCGTTTTGTCGTCTCTCACTGGATCGTAGCATCTCTCTTGTTGGTTTGAATTTGATTTCTCTTCTCCAGTTCAGTTTGATGTTGCAAAGGCATAGAACAAGTGGTATGTTTGGCCCCGTGGAAGGTATGGAAAAGACATTAGGTCAGGCCCTTCTAGACTTTGGGAACGGTGAGGACCTTCTTGAATGTGGTGTCTTTGGTGGTGTTGGTGCATGGTGTAGAAAGCAATAAGTAGTAAAAAAAAAGTTGGCAGATGCTTTTGTTTATGCTTGCAACCAAGGTGCTAAAAGGTTTTTGATTTGATGACACCAATTGGTTCTTGCACAGTTGCCTTCACCCAGCACAGGAAGAGTTTTCACACAGAATATTGACTTGGCAAAGGAGATTTTTGCAAAGTGTGATTTTAGTGGCGAGAAGTCTTGGACATTGAGTTTGCTTTTGATGAGAGCTAATTGTTTTGTGTCATAAATAGACCTTTTATTTGAGTTGTCCCTCTTTTGCCCGAGCAATAGGTCTTTGAATGGTAAAATTTGTTTATTGGTGATTATTTGGAATTTTTGAGACGTTTTTAGATTTGAAATTTGGAAAAGACACCTGCTTTGTTTGACTTTAGGAGCGTTTGCATTTGGTGCTTCAATGGAATTTGAAGTTGAAGTTGATGCAGATGTCATGCGTGTTGGAGATGATGAATTTGATTGGACTCTGATTGGCTCATCATTTGTATGCCATTATGATGAGTGGATTTGGTTTTTGGTTTGTGCCTATCATTTGTGTCCCGACGGGGATTTTGTTTCTAGTTTTGAGGAGTTGGATGATTTGGATAGGTAAATTTGTTTGAAGTTGTATGATGGAGCAGTCAAAGAATTGGTTGTTCGGTGTGTACAGGATTTGAAGACCGATCTCATCTTATTTGGGTGCTTCAAAATTCGAAGGCTTTAAGCACCGCTTGGATTCTCCGAGTGTATGGCGTCTACAGACGCATTTGGTGGCAGCATTCGAAATGTTTGTTCGCTTCGTTTGGCTTGGCACGAGATTTCTTGTCAAGGTGGAGTTATCAGAGGCGGTTTGTCTTCAAATCTCGCCAAGGTAGAGATTGTTAGGATTTGGATCGATTTTGGAGTTTAGATGGAATAGAAGTTCCTATTTTCGGATTAGGAAACTTGTTGTCCCTTCTCTCCTTCTCCTACTTCTTCTCTATCTCTTTACTATTTTCGTTTGTGGAAAACCTTTATAAAATAGAGGGACACGTTTAGGTTGGGTGTGGATGGCCCTATTGGGCACCACCATGAATTATTTGTATGAGAGAGAATCTGTGAGGAAGAGAGATTCGGGGGAAGAATTTGTATTTTGTAATACCTTTGATTTAGTGAAAATATTATTCTGTGTGTTGCCCGTGGATGTAGGCTTCGGCCGAACCATGTAAATCTCATCTCTTTGTGTGATTTTGATTTAGTTTCCGCTGCGTAGATTGGGGGAATAAAAATCCCTACAGTTTGGGCATCATAAGGCAAGTCAGCCCATGTAAAACATATTATTAAATCCAAGCATGAGTTCTACTTATACATTTAATCCTAATAACTTAGTTTTCAAAAGTATAACTCAGATAAACAGCTAACGTAGCTGGGAGAAATAGCTTTGACAATGAGACAATGCACCGTAGGCTAAATTGCACAAATATACAGTAAAATTTATCATTTTTAAGTAATTTGAAAAACCCCAGCCTACAATTTTCTCATGAAAAATGTATGTTCTCACACTGCCCAACACAAATGGAACTCAAACGGCACAGGCATATAAATATTCATGGAGATCTATCTATTGAGAAAAGAAAGAGAATGGTAAGCATCTCAATTCAAACCTCAAGTGAGAATCTGCACGCTTCTCATATGAATTAAGACTAGAAGCTGAACTCGATCTTCTCATCGGATAATTGCTCAAGCATTCGATGCCACGAACTCTTCTTCTAACCTGAATTCACATGAGAATAGACTTCATGATTTTAATGCACATAAAGGAAACCATCTTATTGAAAAATAACTACGTATAAACACAGATGGTTAAAGGCAGCGTTTGGATGAACGGAGGAAAATTCCGTGCTTAGAAGATTTGATTATTTTTCAAGAAATTACTTTCTTTTCCTAGCATCCAAACATAGACGACAAAGCAAAAAATTACTAGACTCACTGAAAATGGAGGATATCTCTGGGGCTTGTTGAGGAAGAGAAAATCGACTCGAGTAGGAAACTCCAACCGTCGCCCTACAATGGGATGGTGGAGAGAAACGCTAAAAGCCATATCCGCCCAAGCTCTGCAACTTCAACTTGAGGCAACTCGAGCCATGTGAGAAATGGAGAAAATCCACATCTTCTCTGAATTCTCATAATTTCTCAGAGTTCATTTATTTACAGATAAGCCCATCCAATTAAAAAATGTTAAAAAAAATTCAATTAAGACACAACTCGAGCTGGAAAATGAGGTGGAGTAGCAACTGTGAATAAAGAATTGAAAAAATTCATCTTTATTAATTGATAAATTCATATTTTTTGTTATCTAAATTTCGATAGTTTAAATTACATTTTATTCTTAAGACGTTTATTTTATTTAGAGTCCATTTGACCCGAGGTAATGAATCTACTCAGAAAATAATTTATCTTAATTGGAAATTAAGCAACATTTTTAAACTCCTCAAATTTTGATAAATTTAAATTGTTTTAATATTTAAATTTTACACTTTAATTGAGATCTATTTTAGCCCAACAAGAGGTCCATTGCAAAAGCCTAAGTATTGATATGAGACTGAAAAATAAAATTGCTCTAACTAGAATGAATAAAGTCATGCTTTTTAACTCATGAGAATTTGATGATTTAAATTATTAACTTCAATGCTTTGGTCAAATATGGTGTGTCAATTAGAAAAATATAAGCATGAATTTGAGATTAAAAAGAGTAACTTTAGTTGGACTAAAGAAGACACAATTTTCAAATCAAATCTTGATTACTTGAGAATATTGTTTCATTTTAAACTTATGCACATCTGCTTTGATTCAACATGAAAGATTAAAATAAAACTATGAGCATGAGAAGAATGTTTATCTTAATTAAATTGATAAAATCGCATTTTTAAACTTTTCAAAATAGACAAGTTAACAATTTCTTACCTTTTTTACATTTTCTTGACATAAAAGCTGAAGCTAGTATAAAATATTACATAAAATGCCATAAAAAGTTACATAATTAAAAGAACTTGCATTTTTTATAAAATTCTAGTGTGGCTCTCCCTTCTCCATCTTATTAAATTTAATGGCTTAGTTTTAATTAATTTAGCTTTATTTAAATAGGGGCAATCCATAAAATGCAACCCAGTTGTGTCTAAGCTAGTTATCATTTAAAAAATGCGGCCAATATGTTACGTATCAACTGCAATATTGTAGGAAAATCTCGACCGAAGCACATCACTGCATTGCGGTCAGGATCCGAACAGATGGAGATGTATCACCCTGAATGGCCAATATACATTGCGTTGCATCGATACAAGTGAATCAGTGTCCCGTATCGGTGCAACACATTTTTTACCTACATTTATTTATAAGATCCAAATAAGACTGTTTTCAAAAGAATGGCTCGATATACACGTTTAGTAAATGGATACACTTTATTCTATTTTTAAATAGATGATAAGATTGAAAGACTAATGTAAAAAAATTCAAGGTGACTCAATTCATATGACGTCGATAGAAGTTTATTTTTTTAAATAGTTCATATATTAATAGATAAAGAGGCATTAGAGTGAGAATATAAAAAAGAAAATAAGAAACAACAACTAATAAAAAACAGGGAAAGAAGCCTCCCCCACACCCAAAAAGAAAAAAGAAGCCAATGGTCAGGCCACAATACAAACACGCTATTAGCTCAAACAACATCAACACATTTTTCCAAGCTCGCAAAATCTAAATCATAGAAATATTCTTGAATTGTTGAAGAGAAATAGCCCACAAAATATTCCTGAATTATATGAAGTTTATATCCAATTAATGAACAGTTTTGATATCGAGTTTGGACAGAAAAATCATCTTACTGCAAAGCAACAATAAGAATGTTAATGAAAAATAAAATTTATGAATTTATTCATAAAAAAATTTAAAATAATATTATATTACCAATGTATTTAATAAGTGCAGATCCCCAACCCATATAACTTCTCCTTTTTCTCTCCCTCTCACCAATGTAGTACTCGTTCATAACCAATGTAGTACTCGTTCGTACCCAACATCACAAACCTTGCTTACTCAACACTGTCATCCCCCTCTCACTCATGTGCCCAAGACTTAACTGCGTAGGAGATGAGCCATTGCCAGCTGATGTAGTCATTGTTGCCCCACCTGTAACAATACTCCCAGATAGAATGTATAAATTGCCAACTTTGTTAGCTTTCATCACAGCCAAAGAACCACGTACCACCTTTAAGACTCCACCCTAAGCTGTGAATTTGAACCCATTGGAATCTAAAGTCCCAAGAGAAATAAGATTCTTCTTCAGTTCTGGAACATGACGTACTTCTGTCAGTGTTCTTACACCCCCATTATGCATATTAATCCTAATAGGACCTCTCCCACTAGTCTTATAGGTTATATTATTACACATTAAAATAGATCCACCATCCACCTCTTGATAGGAAGTAAACCAATCCCGACTGGGACACATATGGTAGGAATACCCAGAATATCCATGCATTTTGAGAGTATGCTTTTGAAAACATTGAAAGCATGTTCCCATCATCCTCAGAACTCTGTTCAGCTACACTAGCCTCTTCAAAAATCCCCTTTTCCTTTTTATCCTCTACTTCATCCCTTTTATCCTTAGATTGAAGCCGATGACAGCTCCGTTTTATGTGGCCCTTTTCATGACACTTATTGCCTCTCTCTTTCTGGACTTCGATCTGCCCTTTCCAGATTTACGTTCTTCTGTCCTCCCCCCTTACAAGCAAGCAATCTGCTTGTGAATCACCATCTGAAGTCTTATTTCTCCACTCATTTGAAAGAAGTGTTGTCGTAACAGACTCCAGTACAATAGTATCTTTCCCATATAGCAAAGTTGTAACAAGATGCTCATGGGAATGAAGGCTTGAAGACAAAAGTATTAGAGCTTAACTTCATCTTTCACGTTTCCTCTCGCATTCAATAATTTGAATTCTCTAAGGTGATTGGTTAGAGATGTACCTTCCATCATATGCAACTTGTAGAGTTGCTTCTTGAGATATAGACGACTCTCCAGTTTCATCCGCCGAGCTCTCGCGCATCACATTGTACGTAATCTCCTTCACTAGACATATCCAAATCGTGCTACAGGCTTGTAGATCATACTTTTCTCAATCATCATCGGACATATCCGTTGGCTTTCTCTTAAGCCCTTTCAACGCATTGTACAACCCTTGTTGTATCAAGATATCTACAACTTAGACTTGCCACAAACCGAAATTGATCTTCCCATTGAACTTCTTGACCTCGAACCATGCATTTGAAACTTTTGCAGACTTTGATGCCATCTTTGATCGAAGAAAACCTAAAGCTTTGATACCAATTTGTTGTGCAGAAACACCCAAATAAATCTATGATCCAAACAATGAACACACAAAGCGTAGTGCAAAAGAGAGAGAAAACAATGACATACGTGGTTCGGCAAGATTGCCAACATTCACGAGCGGCAATGATAATTCTATTGATGAAGAGTCACAAATTACATCATGATCTAAGAGTTTTGTACAAGAGACATATATAGCACCTAGGGCTTCTAATGTATTTTCTAAGTACCGAAAATACCCTCAGCACCCAGCACTTGTGAACGCATATGCGTCCAGCAATACCTCCAATGATATGACCGAAGTTAGGGCCATAAACAACAAGGAGAATGACAGAGACATATTCCTTAGCAAGACAAATCATCTAATGGAGATTAGGTGCCAAGTGTCTTTCCATGTAGTCCCACATCCCCCTTCCAATCATGCAGGGTCCTATGGCCCTATCCATGTTAGATGCTCTCTCTTGCTAAACCAAAGATAAAAACATAAGAAATGAACTCTGCAATTGGCATGAGAAATTTGAGTCGTGGTAAAAGTGTTGAGTAAAGTCAGAAAAGTCATTTGTCAACTTGATGATTTTCCAAGCTATTTCATGCCAAACATGACCAACCAAAGCATATAACTTAGACCCAATATTTCCAGAATGGGAACTCAAACAAAAATCCCAGTACTAATTCAACTCTCATATCTAACCCAATTAATCTGCACGCATTAATTCAGGAGCTCAAACAGGAAAGAACCTATCGCTAGAACAACAGATGAAGATAGCGGTGAATACATTCTGATAAAGAAAAGTCTTCTGATTCACATATATTCCCCAAGTCCCCTGTACATGGCATGACTTGAAAAGCAGATCATTTGGAGAACCCCTGACCTGAATTGTATATTTTTCACTTCTTGAATTTCAACTGTCGGTTATTTTCAATTTAACTTTCATTCATCGGCCACCAATCAGATAGTCCAGATCATCTGTTGCTTGTAAAAGACAAAAACATAATGTTCCTGAGAGTCGTTCAACATTCCTCATTGCAAAACCAGTCATATCTACAGCCCCTGTATTTATTAAACTGTATCTGGGCAGTGTAGGCCTCCCTTCTCAATGCCATGCAGAAGCTGAGATCAAATTTCTATCTTTCCAACCCAACAGAATAGCCCCATCCCTCTCCAGAAGAGTATAGTCCTCGGAATAAACCCTCAGTAGGGACCTTATCACCGAATTCACATACAAGTTGAGTGGATAAGGATGAAAACCTGCCATGCTCAGCCTCAACCTCCACTTCCCCAGCAACTCGTGCCTTTCAACCCTCTCCTTCCCTTCACAAGCAATGATATTGACAATATCCGTTGCCAAACAATGCTGCTCGATGTTGATCTGCTCCTTGCTGCCCCTTGGCAGCATCATATCTATTGACTCGAACATGGCAGAGTAGTAACTCAGTGCCTCCAGAAACCTAGTGAAGAATGGGGTTGTGTTGGTATTTGATTCTTGCTCAACCAATGTGATCACCTTTGGGGAAAGTGATTTCACCATCCGTAACAATCCATCTCGTGGGTTGTCCACATCGACACTTTCATCAGGTGTATGGTGGAGCTGAAGTGTGAAGTTCACTGCAAGAGCCTCCCCAGGTCTGACGTCCAACATCTCACGTGTAACATCAGGACCAAAAACAGGCACTGCATGAAACGCAACTGGTATTTGAAACCTGTCAGACAAAACAGCTAACTGCTTTCCAACTGCTTCCAAACTGTCCCCACGAGCATATTTTGAGATAGGATCATCAATACCTGTGATCCGAACATGTGGGGGCCCTCCAGGCCTTGCTGCTAATGCTTGTATCAGTGTAGTCCATTGAGTCCCCTGAGAGATTTGGAAATCTATAATGTGTACATGGTCCTCATTCCTGAACGCTTCAGCAATAGCTCCATTAGCTGCCATGTAACCAAACTTCAAGTATGGACAGATTTCATAGAGGATATGCATGTATTTGAGCAAGTCCTTGCTTTCTGGTTGTCGACGTCTCAAAGCCCTGTAGATGTTCGTACCTGATGCCTCCTGTCTTGCCACCAACCCTTCCAACATGTAAGCACCCAGGCGCTGAATAGGCGCTCCGCTGATGGAGACCGCACTTCGGGCTTCTTGCATTAGCCTTTCATAATCTCCTCTTCTATTCTCAGATATGGCCCATGCACACTCAATTAGCAATCGTTTGACATCACCCTGTGGCATCTTCTGCAAGTGGGTGTCCATCACTCTCTGGTATTTCTCAGGCCTGACTCCACAGATTATTTTTCGATACTTGCCACTAATGTATGACTGAGGTTGATGGCGTTGGATCTCTTGATGAGACACATGGTCCCTTGGACTTAATTGCTGCTTTCGTTGTTGATTCTCATTAAATCCCAAACTGGGTGTGTCTGCTTGATCGTTACCTGGTGCCCTAAATGCAGGCTCCAATTCCTGTAGAACGTGCTTCGTACTGCAAATTGCATTATTTGGAAATGATTTTTCAACCAAATGCATGCCTGGACTCTCTGGAGTTTTTCTGGGTGATTTTGAAACTGAACTGTCGATCTCTAATGACAGGTTTTGGGAAGGACTATTGCTCAGTGCAGAAAAGGTATCATTGTCCAAGTGAGTATAGAGGGGCGAGCTGGGTGAGCTCTCTGTGTTGAATTTCATGGGCCCCAGCATACAATCAAAGTGTGTCAGAGCATTAGGAGTGACATCATAGGATATTTCAGTAATGGGCAAGTTATACCTAAAAATCTGATCTAAATCCATGCTACACAGAGAGAAATTTCATAGGACTATCAGGCATTTATCTTGGCTTCAGTTGTTCAAAAGGCCAGATATGGTTACATTCTTCTCTGCTGCATGTAACACCAGCTTTTTGGTATAACAAGATTGAATTCAAGTCCAAATGGCTGCACCTGCAAAGGTAATGATAAAGCATTATTTAAAAATGCCTGAGGATGACTGGCTAAATTTCAAGGCATTCTCATTCAATGCTTTCCCAGCTCAAATGATCACATGCTACAATGTACCAGCTACAGATAAGGACATGGGCACATGAGAGATGGATATTCAGGTCATGTCCAGAAATCAAGATCATAAGCTCAGAGAAAGGAATCTCCACTTGATACTTCAGTGCCAGAGAAAAGTTATGGTTTTAAAACAGTGAATGTCATATACAAGAATTATGAGAATACGGTTAAAGTAGAGCATCTTCCAAGAAGACATATGGCACCTAATACCAGCATTATTTTCAAAATAAGCTAGACTGGACCAAGAGTCAAGATTCCTTATCCATGGTTTCATAGAAGCTTCAAACATACTTAAGGCCAAGGATAAAATTGGACGCCGATCATTTAACTCAAGCAGAAATTCTAGACTAATACAATTGAGAGAGAGAAGTCCCTCATCATCATCCTTGTCATGAGCCAATTAGCCAATCTATTTCAGGGTGGCATTCTCAATTGGATTTGGCAAATCTTTCTATAGGCCTACCACCAACCTGACAACCATAGGACTTGATCTGGCAATCTTGAGGTTGCAAAAATTATTACTTACCAACTGTGCTAGAAGCTCTTTATTCACATAAAGCGCATATTCTAGTGGCAGAAAAAAAGGAAAAAAATATAGAACGCTTCCATCAAAGGGTTGGCATGGATATTATCAGATATAGAAGAAATACAACCTTACAACCATTTGGTTTCAAGAAAGAAAAGGCAAATTCACACTTGAAGTAACATATGGATGAAATATATGAAGATTCTCCATCTTCTGATTGATCAGTTCCATAGCCTTTTTTTGCTTTTAATCTTCTTCTTTTTTTTAATTTTCTTTTCTAATCTTGAAGCGTATCTATGGACTGTTCATGTCTCATTAAAAGGTGTGAACTAATATGCTCAATTGCTCACATGGAAGTGTAAAATGTTAAAAATCTGATAATTTAATGAGGAAAAAGAAAATCAATTGTGCTATTCTTTTGGGAATAGGAAACAAGCATCAAGGATTTGCTCTGCAACCATGGTATCAGACTTTTAGTAAAATTAATTAGGAAAATAAAGGCAAAGGATGAGCTGTCATTGTTGTCATCATAATGATCCAACACAATCCATCCTAGCCATTGCCAAAAACCTTAGTTCAACCACGAAATAAGAATTTGGCAAGAGTCTAATTTTGGGTCCTGATATTTAAAGCTCTAGTCAAGAACCTAGAGTTTAGTTGGCAAGCACTCATTGTTTCAACCACAATGGTTGTGGGATTGAGTCATGTTACCATCTCCAAGAAGAGGAGAATAAATCTGAAAGATGTGGTAATCACATCTAATATATGCTCAAGTCTAACCTCTGATTCAGAACTTTTATACATGTGTATATTCAGATATTGAGAGATGCCTAAATGTCTCAGAGACACCAGATGGAATGTGCTGCATGTAGAATGCATTTTTTATTGGATTAACAATATAGCAACATTGCACACAATGTATAGAGCATGAAGTACAGAAGCCTTGCAGATAATGAATATAAAGTGTAAAAATATAAGATGGTCCCATGATCTATTAGACTTCGAAACCACAGCACAATCAGTTGTTCAAAAGAAAATTCAAGGTAATCTGCTATCCGATTGTATTCCTGCAAAGTGGACATTACTTGTCAACAAACAGTTATAACCTAAAGTTCAGCAATGGATGTACTGGGCAATGCCGTCCTGGCTCATCAGTATTCCATATTTCTAGATCCAGCTACTGGAAGTCCAAAAATGAACCTGATTTTGCCAGACAACGTGCTGCATGTAAGGAATGCCAATGGACGAGATTTTTGGATTAACAGAAATAAAAATCTTGCAGACAAGGTACATAAAGTGCAAAGTTGAGAAAAAGTCCCATCTATTATACTGAAAAGCTAAAGAACAACCAATCAAAGAAATTCAAGGTAATCTGATATTCTAATTTTTTGTTCTTCTGTCAAGTTGGAAATTACATGTAAAAAATAGCCGTAGCCCTCGTTCAGCACCAGAAATATTATTAAGATCAAAATAGCTCTCCTGGTTCATCACTATTCCAAATTTCCAGATTGAGCTCATGAAAGTCTAGGCTTGGGCCTCATCCCTTGGACAAAGCCCTGACCATTAACCTGCTAAACAAACAGGTCAATCTATGAAGTCCCAGGTGGAGCCTGTTCCCTAACAAAATATTGGATTAAAACCCAGCCCATAAAAGTAGAGCTAGATAGACCACCACTTTCTACACCCTCCCTACGTCCATATTTGTACCTGGGAATGAAGTTTCATAACTAAAATATAGCAAGCATACACGTGCATTCTTCTAAAACAAGATACAGAAACCATGAAATAACTCACTAATTCGTGGGTCAGTCAACCCAACAATTAACATATAAAACAGCCAAGCTGAAAAAGGGCATGCATAAAAAACATTTTTTGGTTCTTTGGTTGAATTACATTTGTCACAGCCCGCAAGAAGGGTTCGATGGAAGGAGTCAACTGAGTAAAGGTCATGCATAAATAAGTTAGCAGATTTCATTAGTTAACTGTATTTTTCTTTTTTCTTTTTTAAGCTAGCAGATTACCCAAAAAAGGCCTATTCGTTGGTTGAATTGAAGTCACCTAAAACTGGGTTCAATGGAGTAAACATTTTTTCCAAGTACTCAGGTAAACAACAGAAGAATAACAAGGTCTGCAAACCAAAAACAAGAATTAACTGTATATAACAGAAGAATAACAAGGTCTCCAACCAAAACTAAGAAGAAGAAGAAAGGCATACATAACAGAAGAATTACAAGGCCTCCAAAGAAGAAGCAGCAGCTAGGTCGAATGGGATAGGAATTGGTAAAGTTAAAACTCTGACTCTAAACACCAATAGGCGAATTTGTCGGTTGTCATTTCTGTCTCAGCTTTTTGCATTCCATGGTTTTCCAAATTTTAGAAATCTCAGTTTTCTCGACTTTTTGAGAAAATGAGTAACCCGATTTTTGAATGCTTGCATTCTAATATACCTTTTGAGGAATGGAGTGCCCAGGCTGCAAAAATGCCAGAACCAAAGACAAACGTCAGCTTGAAAGGTGGAACTGGAGGGGTCCCTTCTATAGAAACTTTGGTAGCTGAGAAGTTCGTATAAGATTACTGTCTCTATAATCTAGTATACAGGGGAGGCCATGGAATCGTTTACCTATGAAACAGTTGGCTTTGTTGCTTGAGTCGCTCTCTTTGGAAGCAAGGAATGGTAAGTTCTTTACGGGAAAATAAGCATCTCTTACTTGAAAATTGATTAAAAACTGGATTTTTCATTTAAAACTTGCAATTTTCATAAAGTACTTTCCTTCCTATGAATCCGAACAGGTAATATAGTTTGCTTCATATATTTGCAAGCATCTTTGTAATTGAAGAGTCGTAAGACATAAAAAGCACTTCTCTCTCACATTTCAGCATCTGGGTTTTCTTTCTTTCACATGTTCACTTAGCAACATCTACTCAGTTTCCCCGTAAATCACAGACAACAAAAGAAATCTTATACAAGAAATCAACGAAGTACGAAAACTACATGGCAGAAATACACTAAAATCTAATTAAAAAACTTCAAACAGAGCATGACTTTACATCACACCAAACTAAAAACACTAAAATACAACAATAACAAATAGAATCTGAAGCAGATAAAATAAAAAAAGATTAGTAAAAGAAAGTTTCTGTTTATGGATTTATATTAATTTCACGCTTAAATATATAAAACCACTTGAAAAGAATTTTACAAAAAACTCAATAATATAATGAAACTAAAAATATGCAGACGATGTTGCAGTAGAAGTTATAACCCTCTAATACCTAAAGAGTTTTACAGAAATATTATTTTTTCCAGCCACCTTATGAAAAAGACTAATTGCAGAAGGTTAATACAATAAACAAAAAACAGCCCACTCCTAATAGGCCAAGAAAAGAAAGAAAATCCAATCTTGCATAAGAAAATCAGAAATCTCAACTCCAATACCTCCAAGTGGAAGTACAAAATCAACTTCCAATAACAGAAGAATTACTAAAAAAAGTAAACACATGAATAAAAGAAATGGATTTGGTGAGATACCTAAAATTTAGCTTCTCTGATTCCAAGTTTCCAACGATCAGATCCTCTCTCTCTATATATCCGTTATCTGGGGTACTAATTTTGCCTCAAAATATAGGAGGAGCATTCATTTCAGGAAAGGAGGGAGACCATCTTGCAGTAGAAACGGGAGAAAATGATAGTGAAGAATGATTTGTGTTATATCGGCGCGTTAGCGGCAGATAATGGCGGAATAGATAATTAAATATAGTTTTAAATAAAATAAGTATTAAAAATGAAACCTTTTACGTTTTAACCATTCTCTCTCTTATTTACTAATCTTGAATAATTATAGATGTTTAAATAAAAAAAATATTATCATTTGTAGAGGGCGAAACTATAAATGTTCGGACTTTTTTTTCACCTCGGCACAAGACCCATTTAAGATCCATTTAATACAAAATTTAATTGATTAATTTTTTAAGTTTAAATTAATTTTTCATTTTTTTATTTGATTTATCTTCACTATTGAATTAATCATAGTAGATCACAAAATTATTCTAATTTTTAAAATTAAGGAATAATATAATTCAATAAGTTTTAATTTTGATAGCATGATATCTTTCATGTAACTTTATCTATTTATATAAATTTTATGGTCATCAAATAAGACTTGTTATATAACATGACATATCTAAACACCCAAAGTTTTCAGTGTTAATATTTGTCTAACCTTCTGATTTTACTTTAATTTGAAATGTCACTTGTTGTGGTATCCAAATTTGAATCATGAAAAATTGTAACTCAACTAATCACTTTAACCATTATCATTTATTAAAAAATATATTTAGGAAATAATTTAATTTGATTTTGAAAAATTAATTAGAATATTTATTCTAAATTTCAAACATTAGAATTTTTAACTTTCAAAAAATCAGACCAAAGTGATTAACAGTAATAGTTTAGAAAATCAGACATTATGATAATTTGAACTTTGATTCTAAATTAATAACTATTTTTTAATGACTCTAAATTAATAATTATTATCAAATATTTAATAATAAATATTAATTAGATAGATAAAAGATTTGAACAACATAAAATATAACTCATCAAAAAGGGTACATTAGAGAATATTTATACTTTTCTTATAATTTTGATATTTAATTTAATACTAAGAAAAAATAACTTGGACGTCAACCTCTTAAAGTCCAATTTGATTATTAGAAGACTAAAATCCTAGTTTCTGCCCTAATTTTTTCTTAAATATGCTTTTTAATAAAAATTTGGAGACATTATTTAAGTAAAGATGTCTGTTATTATTTTAAATGAGTCATAAATCTTTAGTTAAAATTATATACCAAATTCTAGATATAATAGATAGACAAACCGTAATTTCAACCTAATCGTTTTAATGTTCTGAATTTAAACTTTAAAAATCTAAGGTATAGACTATTTATTTTTTACTACTCAATTTAATAAAATTACACTGATTAAATAGCAAATTTTAAATTCATTTATTTAATTTATTTATCTCAATGAACGATATATATATTTAGGATAGCGATCCTCCCACGAACATTTTGTATAACCCGATATAGGTTTTACTGTATTACCCATTTTACCCTTCAAATCAGCTCGTCGAACCATTCATACCGGCACGCTGAATACTGACCCTTTCACTGTAATATCATTGACCGGCTCATTAAAATTTATCTAAATGAAACTATTTTTTTCATATAGAATAGTAAATTAGATCATTAAAATTGGATAACTGATTAGCTCACTAACTGGATCAATAATTTTTTTTTTAACAACAGTGAAAAAGTAAAATAATAATACGCTAAATCTCATGTCTCATGGTAGAAAATGTCTATTCCGTGCCTATATTAACTGATACAATGAATGGTAGCTCAATCTTCTCCGCGATGCTCTTTCGCAACGGAGCCACTGACGGAGGCTGACGGCGTTGCTAACCGATCAATGGGCTCTCGACACCTCTGCGACAAAAATTATTCCAGGATTAAAAAGCTGCTTAGGTGTACAACCACTTTCTTTCACGAACGAAATGACGAACAGTGTAGATAAAAAAACGAAAAGAAGGGTTACCATTAAGCATAACCTTTTACAATCTATTTATTTTAACCCATATATCTCCTCTATGAGTTCAAAAACTTTAGTCATTGTCTCCATTTTTAATAGATTAATAACTTCAGGTGAAAAAAAAGTTTTTCTATCTTTTATTTATATTAAAATAATTTTATATTACTTTTATTTAAATTTTTAACAAATTCAAATGAAATTGAATTAGTTCTTATGTAAATTTTAGGAGTGAAACTTGGGAACTCAACTTGAGAAATCAGTGGATTTGAATTGTGTATTTGTATATCTCGAGTTGAGTCGGATTGAAAAAAAAAACACATGAATTTGAATCAAATTAGATTAAAAACTTTAAAATCAATCGAACTTAATTAACTCAATCTGACATAAATACATAAATTATAAAACAATATTTAGATTGAGTCATATTGTATCAGACCAAATTCAATAAATTTTAACATGAGATAAATTTAATTTGTTAAAACTCAACTCAATTCAATTCGAATTTCAATCCTTATTTTAACATGAGATAAATTTAATTTGTTAAAACTCAACTCAATTCAATTCGAATTTCAATCCTTACTCCTCGAGTCATACACGCCTACCCTCCGCAGATGAATTCTTCCCTTGTCAATGTCGTCTACTCGTCTTTGATAAGATTCGTCTTATAGAGTAAAAATTTACTCTTGCAGTTCTCAGTTCTCTTCGATATCGCCACTGTCGTTCACGTGTGCAGTGGGCCAGTGCGCTATAGTGACGTCAAGATGACGATAACGCGTAGGTTTCTGACATTCTTTCAACTTTTGACTAAGTGACTGACGTGTCCACGCCTGGTAGTCTACCGATCTGTCTACCTCTTTCATTTTCTAGTTTCACCTCATTTAAGGCAAGATGACAATATTTTGGTCAAACATGTCCCCACAATCCGTAGAACGTTACTTCTAACATATTATTATTAAATTATAATAATGAAACTTGGGTCACATTTTAATACGATTGGTATGATATTATTCGTGAAATTAATGAGTTTGAATTATATATTTATATATTTGGGTTGGATTAGGAAAATAAAATTTGAATTGGATGGATTACAAAAATAAAAATCTACAAAAAATTTAAGTTGAATTAAGTCAAATTTAATAAATTTTAACATAAATTGAATTAAATTTATAAAAATCCGACTGATCTTATCTGAATTTCAGGTCTAAAAGAATATATTGAGTAGAAAAATTATCTTATCATTTAATAAACTAACTAACAACTCAGCTGAAACTTATTTAAATATGGAAAAAAAATCTTATAGCATCCTTTCAAGCTTTTAAAAATAGTTATTCATACTTTATCAAAAAATTATCGAGATATTATTGTGATATTGTTATTTTATTGAATTTTTATTCAAAACTTATCACAGTGTCGATAAATCTTAGGATATTAACTGTGATTGATATTTTGCTGATAAAAATATGGTAAATTTGAAACTATTGAAGATATTTATGACATTGTTAATATTTTGAACGAGATCCGTTTTGGTTCAACATTAATTTATATATATTACATGGTTATATTTTGGTATCATGTCTTTTATAGTTTATTTTTTTTATTTTATAAATTATAAAAATATAATTTAAAAGAAGAATATATTTTTAATGGTTGAAAGCAATTGAGAAGTGAGATTAGCTTACCCTGTTAATACAAGGTCAACTCTTATTACGACATGGCATCTTTCGTGCATTTTTCCTTTGTTTTACTCATTGTGTGCTTGTCTTTTCATGTCAAGTTGATGCTGAGAAAAACCAGCAAAACGATGAAAATTGAATGAGACTTTGAATAAGGAAGAGACGACTTTGAACTTTGAAGCTCAAGTCTCAATTCAAAGTAAACCTCTAGAGAAGGAAAAAATGATTTTTGCTTGATTAATTTGGGATCCGTCAACACACTCATTTCATCAATTTAGTGGAACAAGAGTAGGGATTTCATACTAAATATTTATTGGTGAATTGTCAAAATATGCATTTTAAAACTTTTTTAAATATGTAATTCATTCATCTAAATTAATGGGATTTTAATATTTTTTTTTTAATTGAATGATGAGGATGTAGAATATGATAGTATAATTATGGAGTTTGCCCACATGAGTCTAGCTTAACGTAATCTTCCATATCAGAAAATGAGAGGTGACAGGTTCTGTGATATCTTGCCCATTGTGAGCACCAATAACCGATGTGGGAAGTCCCACATCGGTGGTGGAGGAGAATAAAATGAGATCTATTTGAAAGGCCACCCCTTACTCTTATGTGACACGTTTGGGTATGACTGTGTATCACACGCCAGAACAAAACCTTGAGGGGGTGGACCCTAGAGAGGACAATATCTCACAACGTACTCTGATACCAGGTGACGCGTTTTACGCCAGGCCATGTGGGCCTGGAACCAAAGTCAAAACCGTGCGGGCTCGCTTTTGTGCAAGGCCGAAAGCAGATAATTTCACACTAAAACAAATCTTAAATACTGTTTTTAGATCGGGTCGTTATAGGTTGAAACTCCTATGATCTCACATGGAGTGCTTTAAGGGCAGTAAATATCACTCGTAAAGATTTTACAATTGAAATATAATTTTTAAAATAGTATAATAAAAATATTTAGGGTTTATCAAATAAGTAAAGTTGGTGTCATGGAAATTCAATCCCCAAAAAGATAGGAAAGTCATCACAGCACTAATCTTATCATCTTTTGAGGCTCTTCTCAACAGACAACTCATTTTATCATTTTAATATATAATATCTTGAGTCTGTCTTTAAGTGAAAGTGTGCTACTCTTCTATTATAGAAGAAAAGGAACATTTGAAAGACAAAGGAAACCAGATAGACGCAGACACTAAGTCAAATGCCTATTCCATTCATCAACTATTACATATTTACAGATTTGAAAGACTCCTGGCTCTAACTATTCTGCTCCTTTGATTTTATATTTTTTATATATATTTAAATTTTAATTTAAAAACTTGATTTTAGTAGTTAAAGACATTAGATATCCTTAGTTGAAATTTGATTCATTTATTGTTTATCAAAGTTATTTTCAATTTATATGATTTATATTTTATGGTTGTGACAGAAATGGTTGAAAAAAATGAAATGGACATGATGCACCCACGTGATTTGAGTTTTAATCTTTGATTTTGAATAAAATAAAAATTCAAGTTTATTTCTTGAGTTTTTTTGTCTAATTATTATTTTTTTTCATTCTTATTAGATCAAAGTTAAAATCCTCTAAAATTAGTATTTGATAATTGTACTAGTTATAACTTGAAAATACAAACATAAATACGTAATTTAATGAATTGTTAGATGTAAGGTCTCAACCCAAGAGTATAAGGGTAATTTTGATGATTGATTTACTATTTCAAATCAATGTTATAAAATCTGGATTGGTCTGTGGTTGAATCGAAGGTTCAACTGCGACCGACGTATATACAGTTTGGTTTTGTCAAACAACTGTTTAAAATAAAAACAGTATAAAACTGGTCAACTCATGAGTTTGACCAAATTTATTAAAAAACTCGTAAATCGTGAACCGTGGTTTTATTTAAAAACCACAAAACGGCAGACCAATCAAACCAGTTTTTTGTAAACCAAAAAAATCAAATTTTTTTTTTTTAAGTTATTTAAAAAAAATTCAACTAGGGCAGCCTATAAAGGCCTTCCCTTCTAAGATTTTAATTTTATTTTAAGTGGCCCCACTTAGCCCCACATGGCCAAAGGAGTGGTTCTCCTGTTCTCATTAGCCCGGTATAATAACCTCACTTGAGGCGACACCTTCACTCAGCTTGTGTGGGAGCAAATGGCCGCCATTAATGGCAGCTCATTTAAAAAAAAAAAATTAATGGCAACCAATGGCAGCCAACACCAACCTTTTTTAAATTAATTGATTCGTATTTAATTTAATTTTTAAAATATATCCAGAAGATGTAGTAATTAGAAAATATAAATATAAACATTTTAAACTTATTTCTAACGTATTTTTTAAATCAAAACAAATTTAATTAAGATGATAAAAAATCTAAAACTCAATTTATTTGAAATTAGTAAAAGATCCACTAAATTAAGTGGGTCCACCGGCCTAACTCTCTAGTGTCTGTCAAGTCAACCATGCATCTTAATACTTTTCCTAAATAATAACTTATAATATTTTTAATATTTTGACATTGACTATTTTTTATAAAATTTTCTTATTTTTGATATTAGCATAAACAGTACATTAAATTCTTTAAACTCATTAAATTTATATATTTAATCATAAAATATCTTTTTCATTTTTAATCATTTTTACAAATATCTCTAATTTTAAAATAATAACATCATAAGGGTGGACGAAATCATTCAAATTCATAATCTAACTCTAAACTCACTTTTTCTATTTTTACTAATTATCTGTACAAATTTCTAACAAGATCTTTTTAATAGCAAATTTAGATTTTTTTTTAAGAACTTAGATTTCTTTTTAATTTGTACTAATAAAGGTATAAAGTTTAGCAGTTTTTTATAATAATGACATTTTTTAATCATGAAAGGATTGAAAATTCAATCATATATAGGTGACATATAGTTTTAAAATGAAGTTAAAATAACTTGAAATGATATTTTAAAATGTTACTGAAGTTTTAATTATAATTAAAAAATCCTCGACAAAAAATTTAGCATGTTGCATTAGTTTCTAGTTTTTGTGAAGTTTCAAATATTGAATGAAGTCGTGACTGAAAATATTTTGTTAAAATTTTAAATTTGGAATTTTTTTGTTTGCTTTTGTTTTTTTAGTGGAGAATTCCAAGACATCCACTTCTCTTCAAACACGAGAGTATTGGGTAAAACTTCAAATACACACAGGCTTCATTAGCCACGCAGATCTGATTCTTGAACCAGAGTATCTACTAATTAACTATCATGCACAGGCAAAAAAATTGTAAAACAAACAACTTTTGAAAGTTCTATTCTTATTTGACACTTAAACTAATAAAATGCTTCTAATTTTTGTCACTATTTTTACTCATTTCTTAAAAACTAAAAATGACTTAAGTGAATCAATCTGAGTCAACTCGACTCAACTTGATATGATTTTAAATTGAGCAAATAAAATTTTTCTAAATTTTTTAAAACTAAACTGATTTTCTTAACTCAATAAAATTTAAGTTAGAAGTTTCAAACATAAGTAATGGCCAACAGTGGATGGGCTGTACTAGTCCTACAACATCACCACTCTTACAAGATTAGCATTAAGTCTTATCCATTATTGAGAATCTTATTTAATTACTTTGATTTTAAGATTTTATACTTTATTTAGATTATATATATATATATATATATATATCATTAGTTTTTTTTTTAGTGATTTGATCTTAGAAACTCATATAATTAGATAGACTAACTTTCTTTAAATTATCTTATCTATTACTATAATACTATCATTTATTCAGCAATTCGGTTATAATTTGTAAATACAGTGACTCTGCACTAAATCGACCCCTCTCACTTGAGCCAATCATAAAAAATTTCCATGAGAAAGGTGTAGTCGGTCATCCGATTACGTTTACCAATCAATGTACGGCTCTGATCTGTTCGTTGCTGGGGACGAATTCCGTATTCGTTGCCGCAGCAACACCCAAAAGTCTTGGGTTCTAAACCTGAAGTATCTATCATTAATGAGAGTCACCTGAGCGCATACGTATCACAAGTCCTTTCAAATGAAGAATCATTTGGAGATGTCATTGATGATGCAAGTTGGACTATATCTCCTATTTTATATTATATTATACATCAAATTGGGCCCACTTTTACACGATTCCATCTAGATAGTTATACTCTTTTTATCTCTAATTCAATTGGTAATCTTCTATTTTAAAAAATTGAAAGTTTTTAAATAGGTTTACATTGAATTTCCTATAATTTCTCTTACGTAAATTCATTATTTATTTTTTTCCTGATCTCCTTTCCCCTTCTTACTTAGAAACTTCTCTTAAATTGATGGATGCAGAGGTTTTCAATAATAAATAATTTTATATTTATTTTTGATCTATCTATTATCAATTAAGTAGAAAAAATATACAATGCTGTTTTTTGTTATTAAAAATAACAACAATATTAAAAAAAATTAGAAAAAAATTAAAACACCTTTTTATAAAAATACAAAACACATTTAATATATAAGAATATTAACTCATCATGAAAAACTATATCATTTCTAGTTTAAAGAATACTCAAATTATTATGAATTAAAAGGTTTTAAAATAGTCTTTATTTATTAAGACAGCTTACTTCCACCTTCCGCAGGATTTCTTTTATTTTTTTACACGCATAAAGAAAATTAATTCTAAATAGTAACCAATTGTAATAAAATTTAAACTTTCACAATCACAAAGAAAGAATAATGAAAACAGTTTCTTAAATTTTTTTTTTTTTTTGAATTTCCGTATAGCAAATCACGAGAGACTCAGCGTAAAATCTCTACATGTTAGTCCACTACCTATAAGGCACACCATCGTTAAGCTATAGGGGCTCGAACTCACAACTTTCTTGTCTCTGATCCAAGATGCAACTGGTTGAACAACACTAATTTTATTGAGTGGAAGAAAGAACAACAAGAAAAGAAAGGAAAGAAAAACTAAAGAAGGCGGCGGTGCAAAGCCTGGTTTCTTGGGAAGAAAGAGGGGAATACATAGAAGGAAAAGTAAAAGGTGTCCAGATCTTAATATTCTTACTGTTTGGGCTGATTTCCCTGCATTTGTGGGGAGCCAAACATGTTGTCTCACACATCCCAATTCCATTTCTCTTTCTTGTTAATTTAGAGGGGTTGGTCAGATGTCAAGAACTTCACCACATGAAAAACTCACGCTGAAACCTGCTATTCCTGGGAGCAAGCGTAGAAAATTCGGCCAAATCGAGATTTTTCTACCTCCTAAATTTTTTTTTTTAAAAATCTTGGTGACTTTTTTTTTAAAAAAAAATGATGTTAAAAAAAAAATAAAAAATATAAATATCGGTCGAGATATCGATCAGACCCACAACCGATATTTGTTTTTTTTAAATAAATAAATTATTCGATATTCGGCTGTATCAGCCGATTTTTTTTTAACTGACAGATACAGTATATCTCGGATGTCTAAAATCCGAGACATCTCGGCTGATACGATACGTATCGACCGAATTTTATACTCCTGATTATGAGGTTACTCTTCATCTACTTATCAATAGGTGTAGATTGAGAGATTTACATGCGTTCGTGAAATTAGTTTCACATTCAATATAGAGTGAGAATACCTATATTAAAAAAAATAAGAATTTTTTTTTTAGAAGTGATTGGTGCACCAATAACAAATGAAATGTCTTATTTTTTTTTTTACCCATATACGTGTAGCTCAACTGGTTATCTTCCGCCTTACGAAACGAGATGTCACGAGTTCGAGCCGCCATAGCCTAATCTTAGTGTGCCCTAGGGATAGGGATTCATATATGGGGGTTTTATACTGGATATTCCACAGTTTCTTATACGTAAATTCAAAAAAAAAAATTATTTTTTTTTAAATTTTTTTTAAATTTTTTTTAATCATTTTTGTTTTTCACTACTCATTTATTTGTTGCACAAAAGTTGAAATTTGAAAGCGTTCGTGCACCTGTCAATTTCCACTTTTTTCCGAGTCTCTCTCAATTTTCAATCGGTTTCAACTTTTGCGAACGAAGCAGTGAAATTTCTCCAGATATTATGAAAAGAAGAAAAAAGAAAGGGTACTCTCTCTTGAGTTCCGAATCTGAAAAGACATTGTGCTGATTCCGGCGGTTCCAATTCTCTTTCCGAATTTAGCTGTCAGATTTCTCAAACTGCGCCCATTTTTTCAAGGAATATAATTTCATCAAAAAATTATGATTTGATTTCATTTCTATTATGCAATGTATATTACAAAATTCAACTTTATATTTTATTCAGGGGTTAAAAAATCGCCTATCACTGTATATCTGCTGATGTATCAATATCTCCTGATATATCGTGGATATTATTCTTTCTCACCCAATTTTTATTTTTTATTTTCTTAAAAAAAGTTCAAAAAAATTTAGAAAATGAAGAAAACTATGGGCTTCATGAAATCGTAATTTTGCATTAAATATCGGTCATTTATATGTTTAAATGTATATTTTAAGTTACGAACTCGAGAATTTTAAATGATTTTTAAAAAAATAATGAAAATTACAAAAAATAAAACTTTAAATGAAAAATAAAGAGTTTCAAAAATATTACATGACAATATTTCAAATATTTTTGCATTGGATAATAAAAGATATAACATTATTAATATCATCTGAAATCTGATTTATTATGGAAATATCGATTGGCTTATTTTTAATTTTTCAGAATTAAATAAATACAAAAAATAATTGATGGAATGAGAAGTTTATCTTTCATTCAATTTCAAAAAAAAAATATAGGTAAATATTTTTTGAAATACGGCCAATTTTTTTAAATTTTTTTCTAAGGCCGATATATATTGCGATATATCAGCGATATTGCGGTGGGTCCACCGATACATATCGTATTTGCCAATATGTATCGGTCTTCAAAAATTCGATACATATCGGCTGATACGAAGCCGATATTTGAATTTTTTATTTTATCAGAGAAGGTCGATGTTTTATTCTTTGTAACAATATTTTTATTTTTATTAAAAATAAATAAAATACTATTTTAATGAGAAAATAAATCTTATTTTTCTTAATTAAATTTTCCTTATCTCCTTTTGCAGAAAATAAATTCTTTGAAATAAGAGAGAAATATCTCATCTTTATACTTTTCATTTTCTTCTAAAATGAAAATTTCAAGTAGTCCCTTATCCTTCTAAAATGAAAATTTCAAATAGTCCCTTATCAAGGGAGGATTTGGGTACGATTCACACTCAAATTCTTCTGTGTCACTTTTCATGGGGTTACTCGTCATCGACTTTGTCACGCCCCGACCCAAAGGGTGGGCCCGGAACGTGAATGATTTTTTTTTTTGATAAGTAAACTAAACCACAAGCATACGCAATCTAATTGGGCCGGATCAACAGTTGGGCCCAAGGGTCACACATGATCCCATCATGTGGACTCAAACATGTACCATATGCCTGCCCCATAAAAATAGACATAATAACATCAACACAAAACATGCTCAAATCAAATCCAACATTGATTAATACAAAGCATAAGAAATCAACCATTGATTTCAACATTCAAAACATTGTCTCAAAAGGCAACATAACCTATTACATCAAATTAACATAAATTAAGTACCGCATCCAGTACTTAATAAAAGTCAACGGTTTCAAGAACCAACAGGGAAAGATCAAGGTATTCCCCTCCGGGGGAATCCCAAAACACTGCTTTAGCTTAATCGTCCTAAGCCTGAAAGAGAGGGTCCTCCTCCTCGGGTTCAGCGCCTGAAAAGTGAGTGGTGTTAGCTAACTAGCCCAGTGAAGGAAATATAATAATGCACATTAAGTAAATAATAAAACAGGTTAGCAACAGTTTAATATCACATGTTTGATGACAATAAACATAATCTCAAGTAATACATCAACATCATCAAATACTGCCATTTTTCACCGTAACGCCTGCCGACTATGCTGAGACCAGTATTAAGTCCCGACACGGTCAAAATACATCCTTGCAAGTACATCTCCGGCTCTGACTTAGCCGATGCTGACACCCTCAAGTCAGCAACTGACGATAGCATGGTCCGCCCATGGTCCAGTAGATATAAACCATCTCTCATATAGCCGATATTGGTTCAATAGCCCAGGTACGTGGAAGCAGTCTTACATATTCATACGATTAACATCGTAATATCACAATCATCATCAGCACTCTTACCATAGTGCATCATGTATAGGCACATGAGTGGGTTCATCAAAACTGAAACCACTCATTGCTCAATATTCATCTTATTATAAAACCTGTTTACAAAATCTGCAAAGTTAAGTTCCCTCACCGTGATGTGTGGTTTACGCGGTCTCTGTTCAAACAACACACAAGTGCACAATCAATATACATAACAGATACGTACACATACGTAGTATTTGGAAATCACACGTTTTCCCACAAAATATCCGAGGTATATGGAATTGAGTCTCCTACTTGGTTATCCTTTTTAAATTATCATAATCCACAATATAATAATAAATAAAAAGGGGCTCAGTCCAAACTCATATTGTCTTCTGGGCATTGACCAGATTGACTTATTGAATTAGGTCTAGGTCTTCGGGTCACTTCTCGGTTGTCTTCTGGATAGGACCAGATCTGACATTTTGAGTAGGCCTCGAGGTTACCCAGTGCCCGACTATATAGCGTCGGCCTGAAAGTGAATCACTCAGTGCCCGACCAATAGGGTCGGCCTGGAAGCGGATACAATAGTATTTACACTATAAGTAATAAGAGAAGAGGGTTAGTACAATTTTAATTAACAAAAAGGGGTACTAATCATCACATCACATAATCTAACAAAATAATAATAATTTTTTTTAATAAAATAATAATATTTACTTATTCAATTATTTATTCATTTTTTTTCCAATGGGAACCAACATTAAAAATCACAAGCAACAATAATATCAAGTAAAATTTTTTTTTAATTAAAATAATAATATTTATTTATTCAATTATTTATTCATTATTTTTTTTTCTCAATGGGAACCAACATTAAAAAGCATAGCAACAATAATATCAAAATAAATTTTTTTTTCCTTTTTTTTTTTCCTTCTTCTTCTTCCTCCCCCGTTCACTGTCTGCAACAGACAGTGAACGGCTGGGAACAGTGAAAAATGGATTTGAATATGGGGGATTTTCTGGACTCGGTTTTTACATCTGACCGGTCCGATGGATTCCTCCGGGAGTCATCTTTCCATAGGGAGAGGTTTGGAGCTTTGAAACTCAATAAACCATCCGATCTTAGCACCGGAAGCTCACTGATACGAGGAACCCTAGAATTTTCCCTAAACTTTGAAATCATTTTTCTCACTGAAAACAGAGCCAAATTCAAAATTTCTTGATTCAAAATCGGTCGAAATTGAAAGGGGAATGCAGTGGTTACATTGGATTGAATTCTTGGGCTGAAATTCGGATTTTTGAAAAAAAATTCCTCTAAGTTACTATTACTGAAAAAAACGGAAGTTTCGGCTGGGTGGGTTTCTACCAGAGAACAGAGACAGAGAAGAGAGAAGAAGTTTTGGGAGTTCAAAACCGAAGGGTAAGCCGGTTTATATAGATTTTTGGCTGGAAAATCCAGTGATGGGACGGGACGACGTCGGAAAATCGGGTCGAGCAGGCACGCCGCTGACGCTCGAAACAGTGCCGGATTCAGGGTTTGCAAATCAGCCCTTTACATTTTCCAATTTTTGCGAAAAGCCCCTAGTCTTAATAAAAATCTGATTTTTAACTAAAACATGTTTTTAGAAGCTCAAAAATTTTAATCCAACCTTACTGATATGTTGGGTTTTAAAAATCTTAACTACCATAAAAATTTTTGGAATTTAACTCTTATTAAAAACCATTTATTTAAATAAAAAACATAAATTTACACTATTTACTTAAATAAAGAATTGTTAAAATAAACAATTTAGAAACATCATTTTGAGATGAAATGAAACAACTAGACCATTCTTAAAATGGTCTACCATAAAATACTAATTTCAAAATTTATTTCATTTTCAAAACCCTTTAAAATAATTAATACTCCTTTTCGGGGTTTTGACGGGCAGGATTTAAATACCATTTTCTGAAAATAAATTCATTTTAAAATTAGAAATACAAATCCTTTATTTAGGAGAATATTATTTACCAATAATATACACATATCAACAATATTCATAAAAATATACATAACAAGTGGTAAATTACCAAAATGCCCCTCCAGCTGGTGAGTTGGATCACTGAGTTTTCGGGCTCAGATTGGGCTAAACCTGGGCTTTCCTCGAAGCCCTAACCAAAATCTTCGAGATTTAACCACTTAAACAGGATTAACAAGCTAAAACAAGCCTAATCTGGAGCAGGGTATTACAGACTTACCCAATGTGTGTAGATTTGAAGGTTTATACAAACTCATGGGATTAGGCTCGACTAGAATGTGAGATGGAAATAACGATATTAAAAAAAGGGTCATTCCATAAATAAATAAACTAAAAAATAATGGTGTATGTTAGCACTAAAATTCACCTCTCACAATTACACAGCAATAGAAATTAGTTGGACCACGTGGTACGACTCATAGTTAGAAATCTTTTGTTTAATATTTGTATTATATTTATGTTATACTTATTTTTTTTAAATTGTGTTTAAAAATACTTTGATTATACAAGTATATTTGACATGAACATATAATAAGGGTGCCCATACAGACACCGCGAAAATCTGCCAGTAGGCACCGAATTCTGAAAGTTCACTGGAAATTACCATTCTGCCATTTCCGCATAAAATCATGCGATCGATTCTGCAGTGCATTTTGCTTCGATCGATCGATCATGCGATTGATTCACGATTCACATGAATATGAACGAAAGAGTTTCTTGAAGAAATCGATCGATTAATCGATCGATTGATGCTTAAAAATTCAAAGTGATGTGCTACAGTAACTACATTATTTAAATAAAAAAAATTTCCTTTAAAGCTTTAAAGTTATTTTTTAATCACTATGTATTTTCAAAATTTCTCAAATTGAATATCCGGACTAATTACGATAACCTGATAAAAATACTTTAAGACTTCAAGGTCATTTGACACTCCAAAATGATTAAAACAGAGTGTTTTACAAATAAAGGTATCCATAGGCTGTGCCGAAAACACATTTCAAAGTGTCAAAAGACCGTAAAGTTTTAAAGTATTTTTATCATGTTATCGTAATTAGTCCGGATATTCAATTTGAGAAATTTTGAAAATACACAGTGCTTAAAAAATAACGTTAAAATTTTATATTTCCTTTTAAAACTTTAAAGTTATTTTTTAATCACTGTGTATTTTCAAAATTTCTCAAATTGAATATCCGGACTAATTACGATAACATGATAAAAATACTTTAAGACCTCAAGGTCTTTTGACAATCCGAAATGTATTTTCGGCACAGCCTAGGGATACCCTTATTTGTAAAACACTCTGTTTTAATCATTTGGGAGTGTCAAAAGACCTTTAAGTCTTAAAGTATTTTTATCAAGTTATCGTAATTAGTCCGGATATTCAATTTGAGAGATTTTGAAAATACACAGTGATTAAAAAATAACTTTAAAGTTTTAAAAGGAAATATAAAACTTTAACGTTATTTTTTAAGCATTGTGTATTTTTAAAATTTCTCAAATTGAATATCCGAACTAATTACAATAACATGATAAAAATACTTTAAGACTTCAAGGTCTTTTGACACTCCGAAATATGTTTTCGGCACAGCCTAGAGATATCCTTATTTGTAAAACACTCTGTTTTAATCATTTAAGAGTGTCAAAAGGCCTTGAAGTTTTAAAGTATTTTTATCAGATTATCGTAATTAGTCCGAATATTTAAAGCTTTAAAGGAATTTTTTTATATTTAAATAATATAGTTACTGTAGCACATCTTTAATATTGATCGGTTAATCGATCGATTTCTTCGGGAAACTCTTTTGCTCGTACTCACGTGAACCGTGAATCAATCGCACGATCGATCGATCGAAGCCAAATGCGCTGCGGAATCGATAGCACGATTTCGCGTGGAAAAGGTAGAATAGTAATTTTCAGTGAAATTTCATAATTCAGTGTCTGCTGGTAGATTTCCGCGGTGTCTATATGGGCACCGTATAATAAACGTTTTTCTCTTATTATATATAATAAACGTTTTTCTCTTATTATATTATTTAAACAGATATTTAACGTTTTTCTCAAGGTTATTGATGTAGTTGTAATTTGTAAACATTCAATATTTCGAAAAAAAAGATTTAAAAAATGCATAAATATTTTATATACTTTTTCCTTACAAAAACTATATTATAAATAAAAAATTATTCAAAAAAAATTTAAAGTTAAATTGCTTCTAAATTTTTTGGTAAAGACAAAATTAAATTGAGAACACTGTTTTAAGTAATTTTTTAATTTGTGATATTTTACAAAAATTACATAAAACATACAATTATGTTAGACGTATATAATAATTTAGCCAAATCTTTTGCCACTGAATATTTCAAATAGAACGTATCATACTCATAAATATACGTTCTCATTTTTTTTTTATTTTTTTAGTCTTATCTCTGAAATTTTAATCATGTTTTTAATAAAAAAATATATACGAATTATTCTTGTTTCGTACTTTTGTCCTATGTTGGATTGCTAACTATTGTACTACAATACCAATGATGCTCACATCTTGCATATGATTTTAAGTTTTTAACAATAAAATTAGAGGTTTTTTTTCTGAGTTTTCCGCAGTAAATTAAAAAAAAAAAATTGTCAATTTTTTTTCTTTTTGAATTTATATCTGTTCTGGAAAACGCCCTTGTCTTCCCAACGCGTGAGAAGGCTCTCTTCCATAGTTCGCTAACGTTGCTCTTTTTGCAAAATTGCTCTAGCACAATCAGAATAGTATTATTTTAAAAATTAGGTTTTTGCATGGAAATACCTCTATGATTGAAAATTTGCATCATTATACCGTCAAATTTTTTTATTGCATCATGGTGCCTCGTACACCAAGTCAGATGAGTGTGACTTCTTTTTAAGAAGTACAACCGGTGCTTATATGCAATATTGATAAAAACTAGGGCTTATATGCACCACTCATCATTTAAATAAGATAGAGAAATGCCCATTTATTTTTTAGCTTCCTTGTTTTTCATGTTTAACCCAATTTATTTTTTAAGCCTAAACATAATTAAATAAGAGCCCTACGGGCTTTTACTAAAAGCTCAAGCCCAGCTTCAACCTAAATAAATGGACTTCACGAGGATTTTTCATTTAAAAGTCGGGCTTGGATTTTTAAACCCGTTTATTTTTTAAGTTCAATCACACTCAAGTATGAATCCAGTCGGCATTGACATGCTTTAAGTAAAAGCCTGAGTCCAGCATTGACTTAAATAAATTGTTTTGGATAAAAAAAATTTGTTTGATGGTTCAGACTCAGACTTCTAAAACCATTTATTTTTTAAATCCAAACAGAGTTAATTATGAACCCGACGGGCCTGACAGGTTTTAAATAAAAGTCCGAACCTAACTCCGACCTAAATACATTGAATATATGGGAACAACCTTTCAAAAGAAACTCAGTTTGATCACAACATCCATTGAAAGAAAGGAAATTCAAAATAAAAAAAATCCAAAACCAAGACCATTATTTTGTACTTGTTTACCCCATATTTATAATATAATAATGAACAAACCATCAAATCTTTTAAAAACTCAACTGTTCATGAAACCATTTTGTATTATAGTTTGATTTAATTAATTTCAACTGTTAAATCAAATCTCTTTGAATCATTTTGAGCTATAATGTTAACACAGTACAATGTTATATTTAAAAATAAATTATCAAAAAGTATAAAATTTTGAAAATCTTGTTACAACTATAATATTATAATAGTGAACAATTAAAAATGTTACTTTCAGAAAAAAAAAATTTTGAGTGCATAAAATTAAAATAAATTAAAGTCACGATAGTTTTTGACAAACTGATCCAACCTTAAAAGATCAAAATGTTTTAGAAATCTGTTTAAGTTCAATCATGTCAAACTACATGATTAGATTTGATTTGATTTTTAAATTAATGCTAGCCATGTGATGGCCCTACTTGCCAACTTTAGACAAAATTTGGACTTCTAAGTATACGCACTATGACCAATCCTAACTTTTTTCTTCTCCTGATTCTCCTTCTACTAAGAAAGTAAGAAATAAGAACTAACATCAACTTCAGTAGGAATTTGAGCTTTCTTCTATTGAGAGGTCTCTCAGTTCATTTGTCACAGACGTCCTTCTCTTACCATGACACTAGGCTAGTGAGTCCACTTGGCCAAAAAGTTTTAATGCTTTTTTTTTTTTTTTTTATGATTGAAGAAATTCAAGACTCCAACATCTTCCCGAGTACAAGGGTGTAATGATCCAACCTGGGCGTGCCCAATCCAACTCAACTCAGTCCAGCACAATATTGTCCGCTTTGAGCGCATATTGACCCGCACGATTTTGTATTGGGCCTGATTGAACTCACATGACCAAAACGCGTTCTGCTAGGGAAAGGGAGTGCTGCCTCTTATAAACCCCTATCCAAATCATCTCCTGGGTGATGTGGGACTTTTTTCCCACATCCTTACACCCAAACCACTGTTCGCCGTCGGTTCGACCGACCATGCCTATCGATCCGATTGACGGGGCCCAAATTTCTCAGATTCACCCTATTGGGCTTGGCCTCTGGAGCAGGGCCATTACAGAGGTGATTGGGTAAAATCCCAGATGTATGCATCTCCTCACAAGTCACGAACATCGGATGACTAGGGACTTGAACCTGGGGACCTCTTATGCCAGTTAAACTACCTCATGCAAAGGAAAAGTTCTAATGCATTAGAATAACGAAGGGACCTAATTTAGTTGTTTTCTTTTTTGACATTTAGGGCCAAAATTGGTTTTGTTACTGTTTTAATAGATTTTTGTTATTACATTTAGTTACAAAAGGCTGAATTTTTATAGGTAACATATTAAGCCAAGGGCCCTACTATTAGGGCTATGAACTTGACAAACTGACTTGAAAATAGCTTAGTTTGACTTTATTGGGCTCAAGCTCAAGCTTAATTTGTCAAAACTAAGGTCAAGGTCAGCTCACCCTAGTTGAGTGGGTGGACATATGCATTCGCAAGTATTTAAAAGAAGTGATAGGAACACCGATATAGTGCGTATCGGCCAAATCGTAACAGAAAATCAAATCCCACGTTGCTGCCGCCGCTACAAACCCATGGTTGCGGTCTATACAGCATTTTGGCGCAACGGCCTGCGATCACTTGACATCCCACGCATCACTCCTTCTGTTGACCTTTATGGGCTTGTTGGTTTATAGGCCATTTCACGTCATGCCTGGGCCTGATTCTGTTTGAGCCGTTGGTAGGTTTGGGTCCATTTACGGGTATAATCTTGGGCTGGATCAAAATTTAAAAGGAATTTTTTTTTTATAATTGGTTGAGGCAAAATAGAATTACATTACTAACGAATTGTTCAAATAAACTTCTAATAATTAATCATCACGGCCATTTGCCATCTATCTAGTACTAGTTTCCATCTTCTACAGTTCCATTCTAAAACGACCCAAATCATAGTTTTCGTCACTCTACAATCCATCCTTCCAATGAAGTTTTTAATGGCCTCCCCTCTCTCATAGGACCCGCTACATAGCACCCTCTAATTCTTTGTATTAAATTGTGTCTGATTAAATAAACTAAGACTGCAAAAAGAAATAATAGAATACCACCAACCTGGGTGAGAATCCCTCGAAGTTCACCTCATAATTCAGGTTTCATTTATGGACACATCCCTAAAACCCAGGCCCAAGCCCAGAATGAACTACGTATGGAGCCCTGTGGTTGTAAATAAGTAGAGCTGGGCCTGCTTCTCTCTCAAGTTTGTAGGTGAACATAGAATAAATCGCATACTGGTTGATTGTCTGGCTTGAAAACTCATGCCTGGTGCAGCCCATGTACCAGAATGTAGTTTCTCCAGCCCAACTGGCCCACTCGTAGACTCGTAGAAATGTTTAAAGTACCCGTTTGACAACGTTAGCCATTCTCTTAAAAAATGAATTGGTGTAGATATTTTATTTTCGGACGTTTTTTCCTTTGTGAATTGCTAGTTATTAGATCCACAATGTCCATTGGTGGAGGTCTGTTCACTACAAAATGGGCTTTTGGAAGGATCCATGTTTGCTGGTGCTCAACCCTCAAAGGAGATGGCCCAACATTCAAAGAATGTTCCATATGGCTAAATGTAACTCACAAACAGATAATCAAACAATAAAAATTCCACAAAAATCATGATTATCATCCATAATCAAACCAAAAGTACCCAGAATTAAAAAGAAAGTGTTATCTCACCTGTTTTAATTCTCAGAGTTCAAGAAGGGTTGAGTATCAATCTGATCCAATAAAACAAACCTCGGCCCAATCACGGACTAAACGTAAAAGTAGAGTCCTAGGCAAGGATTGAAGTTTCAGTAACCCGTTACGTGCCCCTGGCAAACCCATATCGGTGCACAGAATTTTATACCCCTGCCAAACCCAATAAATGTTCGCTAAAAGTCTAAAACTATACCCGGTATCTGCCGCGTATTCTGTACTGGTTCATACATATACCAGATATAAATAAAAAAATCTGAATTTAAAATTCAGATCCTATTCATTTTTGGAGGATTGAACCCAAGTAGAGACATGCTAACATGGTGGGCTACATGTTTAGTTTCATTGTGTTCAGCAATAAATTAAATTTTCTTTCACAGATTTGAAACGAACCCAAACTGTGTAGATTATTTTGAATATTGGGCCTGGATAAATGGATTGCCATTATACTCAGCCTTTAGTAAGAAAAGATTATAGTTTCAAGGGATCCTACCTGAAAACAGTTTGAATGGATCTCTCTGATGAGTTGAGATTAAAAGCCATGATGACAAACGTTTAATTCAACAGTTCCGCCAAATCAAATTTAGTAGGAATAGCATTGGAGAGAAGCAAATACAAGGGAACTTTTTCTCAAATGCAGCACTGTACTCATCTCACAGCGCACTCCATTTTATCGTGATAAATTGATAATATTTTTATTTTACTATTTTACTTATCTCATTTATGACAATAAAATAAAAGGCAAAATGAATAGAGTATTCCATTTAAAAAAAATATCACAATGTCTAAATCAATTTCTGTTGTAAAAGTGCACTCTACAAATTTTCATGAGTTTATCATTGTTATCAGATAATTTTCTTCCACTTTTTTTTTAAAATTTTTGCGTTAGAAATCATGGAAAACCTAGTGTAAAATCTCTATGAATGATACTTACTGCCCTTAGACCACACCAGGTGAGGCTATGGGGGTCGAACCTGAGACCTCCTGCTTTCTGAGACGGGAAATTACTGATTGAACTAGTAAACATTTTCTTCCAATTTAGATCCAACATTTTGGAGTGAGAGTGAAGAAAAAGACATCTAGGCATGGAAAACTTTAGTTATAATGTTGGTGGACAAACATTTATATGTATAGTAAGTATCATGCATAACCCAACACGGCATATCTCCACATGGATCCACATGCCTAGTCAGTGTTCCTAGCACTTTTTTAGTAGGGAGAAACCCTAGGCCAGGAGTCCTTGATTTGTCTTGTAAAAGACCCCAAACACAGCCTTGCTTCCAACCCATGCTAACATGAACAGTGCTTTGTCTTCTAAGTCATGTGACTTGGGTACTCAATGAGGAGAGAACCTCTTTAACTAGTATAATATAATGTTAATGATGAGTAAGGCAGACCATTCATATTATGTATTGTCTAACTTTAATTAATTTATTGAGAATAAAAATAATATTGAAATTGTTAGAATGAGAATAGATTTGTATCACTGAAAATAGGAATGATTCTAAAAACGTTACAACATGCTTAGTATTCAGAATAAAAAAGAATTATTGAGAATAAGAATTGATCGCAACAAAATTTAGTGTATTTAGTAGACACAAAAATGACTTTGATGTGCCCTTTTGAATATAGAGCCTTTGTAGCCAGTCATTTAGGATAGAATTAAAGTGGTTTTTTATTTAAAATGGTAAAGAATCATTAAGAATGAGAATGGTTCTGATAGAAGTAATGTGTTGGATGAAAAAAGTAATTATGAAAATATAAATAAAGGATAACTTTGATTCTTGTTTTTTCCCTTTATTCCCTTGAGGAATTGTTTTCATTTTGTATGAAAGTCATTCTAATTCTATCCTGATTAACATGCCAAACATGCTTATATTGGAAAGAAGGTATTGCTTTTATTTTTAATGAAAATCATTATCATTCTATCACGAACGACTTATTAAACAAACCCACATTGTTGATTATAGCATAAAACTGAAATTTCCCATTGAACAACATTCATCATCAAAGACTTTCTTCTGTTTATTTGAGCCAGTTTTAAGAATTTTATTTTTCTATTCAAATTTATCAACAATCATATGGTCACTCAAGCTCACATCTAGGGTTGAAAACTTGAAATTAAGATGGGGCCAAGTCGGGTTTCAATAAAGCCAATGCAATCATGTCAAAAATTATTGAACCTGATCTGACCCAACCCAAATTGCTGACCCGAGTTAATCAATCCGACTTGATCTGAAATTCTGACCCAACTCAACCTGAGTGCTGTTTTATAACTTGGTGCACTAGGGTCAGGTCAGGTTGCTTTTAAATTTCTCAAACATAACTCACTCAAATTTCATGTGGATTTATTTTTTCTCAACCCAACCTAACCCGAGATATACAAAAACATAACCTAAACCCAATTGATTTCTCGGGTCGGGTCATGAACATGACCCAAATTTCACCACTAGTAATGCCTGACAAAAGAGATTTTGACATATGACGACGGCGATGAGTATGATTGTCCCTTTAATTGAATCGTCATCCCATATAATTGAGTGTATTTTATAGATTAGCACGTGGGCATAGGATGTATAAAAGATCATTATCAACAATCATCCTAATTATATGATTTAAACTTTTTAAATTTTGATAAATATCAATCATTAATTTATAATTGTCAAAGATTGAGGACAAAAACATAGAAGGGTTAAAACTTCGGTGCCCCTAAACGGTTTTTATCACATCTGAATATGTAGAGCCCTAAGACCCATATAAAGTCACAATGTCAAAATATGAGTAGATAAAGGTAGACTTTGTCCTTCACATTCCCATTTCAAATCTCAGGGCAGCATTCATGGACTCATTCATGGTAGAAGAAAATGGCATAAATTCCATTCCAATTCACATGAATGATCCTTTATGGTCATTGTGTACTACTACTCTGTAGACAACACAATAAATGGGTCATAAAATGCCATTTTCTTGATCCAAAATTATGTACACACGTGATATACCTGACCAACATTCAAATGCTTATTTAAATGTCTTTTTTCTTCTTCTTATTATTAAGTGTTTATGTCTCAAAAAATCATATCCATTGCATTAAAAATAAAAATAATTAATATCATTTTTGAACATAGGCTCTTATCGTTCGATTTACGTTAGCCCTTAATTTTTTTAGGACTAAATATGAACTATTTAGATAATTTTTTGACGTATCATGATTAATGCAATGATAAGAAAATATCAAATGAAAATTATAAATAATTGGATCTAACATTCAATGGGTCTCACATAATGGAGTTGCACATGCTATATTTGATGAGTAGATTAATTCTAAATATAGAGTTAGAAATGGTCATACATGTAACAATTTAAATTAGCCCAATAAATGATAAAGATTAGAGAAATGCATAGAGGTGGTCATGTGAGTAGCAAACTAGCTCAATATGTAGAGTTGAGAGATTACTAATTGCACACTTAGAAAGAGGAGGTAGACCACTAAGAACGAGGAGGAAAATAATAAAGAAAGACACACTACATAGTGAAATAAAAGTAAAGTTCATAACAACTAACTCTAAATAAATGTGATTTTGGCAAATCATGTTCATGAGGGTGACTATCATCACTTCAATTGAGTTTAAATGTTATGACATGAGGATTAGATTAGGCCAACCACTTATCTACTAATATGACCCAACTTAGAAAGTTGCCTTAGTATATAAGTTTTAAATATTGATTGATATATATATATATATATACATATTTTTTTTTTTTTAATAATTGCTCATAAAACCAACATCACGGGATAAAATTATGGGGGCTCTTCGAGTGAGTGAGAATTGAACTTAAAACCTCCCACTTTCAGAGATAGATTCTTGGCCATCATTTATTTCAACAAATACATGTACTATTTTAATTAAGAAATTAATAAGAGTATCAGTGTTTTTTATAATATTGATGTACTTTTTCATCCTTATATAATGATAAGTGAACAAAAAAGCAAATTCAATCTCATTGGTCACTTCTCCCATTTTTTGCCACAATTGCATTGTTTTTAGTTTTTCTGAAATCATATTCATATCCAAAATAATTTAGATGAAATTAAATTTACACCAGTTTTTTTCTTAACATATATTACTTTCTCCTGAATTGAATTTATATTAAATTTAAATCCATTTAAATACACTTATTATAGATAAATCACTTAAATAGTTAAAACTTTTTAACTATTAAATTAGGCTTAGAATGATATCACTTTCCTCCTACTCACTATATAAAAGTAGATCTTTTAAATAAACTCATTTATATCATAAAAATAAACCATATAAAAAAAAAAAAACTCAATAATAATTTCTCACCTCTGTACATGTCTGCATTCTTTGCCCCAGCAATGCCTGAAAATTATATCTACATTTATTTTGATAATGTTATCATTTATTTCCTAAATAAAAGGCCTACACTAATTCCTTATAAAAGATGATTGGACAGGATCTCTTTCTGGTCAGTAGTTAAACTAAGTTAGACTTTTAGGTGTTAATGTCGTTTTAATTATTAATTATCATAATGTTATACTTGCTTCACGTAGTTTATCTTATCTCTTCTGACATAAATTTGGATCCTTGGCACCTTTAAACCCTATTTTAATTTGCATTTATCATAAACTTTAGAAAAAAGAGGGACCCACCAGAAGAAACCTTAATTACTACTTTGGTGAAATGTAAAGGTATCATTGAAGTGATTTTAGAGGACCATACCTTACCTTGACTTAATCACTGCAATCCTAACGCTTTTAAATCGTTTTATTTGCATTAATGAAGGAGATTAACATACAGTGTATATCAAATTAATATTATCCCACGGTTTTCCACACGTAAATTCAAAAAAAAAATTAATGTTATCATTTTTTATTTTAAAATAAGGTTCCCAATATTTTATCATTTTATGTGACGAGGGATGTTGTGTTGACTAGAATCGAGTTTATTATAATTTTTTTTAATATTGTAAATACATATAATTAATGTAAATCTACCTTTCTAACTATATAACAATTGTGTGTCATCATCGGTACTTAACCATTCAACTATTTCATCTAATCATAATAAAAAAGAAAAAAATATTCCAATTGATTATTTTCATCATTTTAGACTAATCTTCAAAAATAAAAACGTAAATTATTATTAAATACATATTCATGTATGTAATATCAAGTCATGATAGTATAATTATCATAGGCTAATTCAAGGTGGTCTGACTTTTAATCTAATAGGAATCACATGAAAATCCAAAAACCCCAAAATAATCTTGAATTCTTCTCATTTTATTCAAAATCAAAGATCAAAATTCAAAGACATGGGTGTGCTAGGTCCATTTCAATTTTTTCTACCAATTTTCATCATATTCTTAAAGCGCCAACTCTATGAATTAAACATATACTTGAAGGCTGGGCTAAATTTCTAACACAAAATTCAATTTCTAACCACTTGATTTTCACGGTCAAAATCACCAAGTGTCCTTTAATTAAGATTGTTTGGTATTTTGACCACTAAAATCAAGTAGCTGAAATTGACATTTTGATTGAGATTTAGTCTACTAGTTGTTAATCAAGTCTAACTTTAATCTGTGTGGTTGGATTTTATATGGATATGTAAAAATTAAAAAATACATCTTCCATGAGATTCTACTGTAGAATCTAAATATCTAAACTTACTTCCAAAAGTTCTCCTCTATATTGATTCTCAATTTTTATATTTTTGAAATTTTTTAATACATTAAAAATTGTCAATTTAGACCCTGAAGACTGTAACTGAGAAAAAGAAGGATAGAAATGTGATTTAAGTAAATATTTTATGGCATCCATCTCATAGCCTTGAATAAATTAATACCCTTCTCCTCAAATCCAGTTAGAGTAATTTTTGCTCAACCAAGAGTAGCCTCAAAATATGTAAAAATATCTTAAAAAAATAGTGAAAATGTAATTTTGAACTATTTTTGTCCATTTCTATACGAAAATAATGACATAAAAGGAGAGTAAAAAATTGGTTATAGATAAAACCTCATATCAAATTTAAATTATTAATTAATTCAACCAAACAATTTAATTAATTACTTAATGTATTTCTTACCATAGATTAAGTGCTTTGAACATGGGTATTGTTGTAGTCTTGTTAATCCTCATAAAGGTGAGGACTGGGGAAGGAAGCTGCCTCACTTAGTTTAGGTATTAAGTTAAGATAAAGTCAAACCAAGTTCCTTAGTTAGCAGGAAAAGAATATGTCACCTTTGATAGCTCCCCTTCTAGAGCCAAAGATGCCATTCCTACACTTATTCCGCTGCATTTTTCTCAAAAATCAATTAAATCCCACTAAATTTGTCAAAAGATGGTAAAAGACTTGTCAAAGAACAACTTCCTTGTATGAGGTAAGTTTGAAAAGGTTTTGGGTTTGATTCTCCCTTGGTTCGATAGAGTCGGGTTTTATTCCGTTTGAGTTTATTTTGGATTTTGTTAAACAGGTTAAGTCAATTTGTGTTTATTTTGAGTTTGAGTTAGATCGAGTTAGATTTGATTTATCTATTTACTTGGTTGAGGAGACTTTTTAACCAGACACATATTAAGACTATTTCTTAAATAGGTTTAGATAGGAGTGTTCTTCAGTTGGGATTGGGCCGGGCTTCACTAAAAAAACTTGAGCTCGATTATTTTTACCAAAGTCTGAGTCCGTCCAGTTAAGCCTAATTATTTTGTTTTTGGTACCCTTTTTCTTCTAAATTGTTATGTAAATTGAAAATAAAATCTGTATAGATTAAAAATATACTTAAATATCTATCGTCACTTCAGTCCAAAATTTAATTTTTACTCACTTGATAATCATAATCAACGTTGTCAAACGTCATTGAAAAGATGACGTCTGGTGATTTTAACCATTAAGATCGAGTGGATAGAAATTAATTTTTGAGATAAAATTTTAAATTTATTTAATTTATTTTTAAGTCTTTTTTTTTTTCAATTTGTGCAGTTATATTTTCAATTTATAAAATAAAAAGTATGCAAAATAAATACATAAAAGGGCCTAAATGCCTGAACTCGCCTTGTCAGATAAAAAAACTTTGTACGTGTCCATTTATTTAGGTCGGGCTCAGTCTCATGCCAGTTTCGGACAAATGAACACCCCTAAGTGTCGACTAGGGTCGTTCCTCAACCTGAACCCAATCCAAAATCCGTCTGAACCATCATAAATGAATAGGTTTGAACACATAATGAGATTACTAACTTGGCAGGCCAGGCCTAGGATTAATTGTTGAACCCGTTATATAAACAGTTGATGTCTTACTTTTATAAGAATATACGTCCACCTAATCCATTTTCCGTTTTTATAAAAAAAAATTTGTTCTAAAATTAATTAAAAGATAAACATACATGACATGATATAAGTGGACTAATTTTGAGTTCAAAACTCAATTTATAGCTACTTGATCTTATTAGTTAAAATAATCAAGCGTCTTTAAAAAGCACCAACATAAGTACGCATAGTGATTTTGACCACTAAAATTAAATGGTTAGAAATTGCTTTTTGAGCTAAGATCTAATCCATTTGTAGATAATCATGTTTACTTTCATTCTAAACAGTTGAATTTTAATGATCACAAAGGGGCAAACTCAAGCTACACCTTGCAAATCCCGATGGGTTTCGACAGGCTCAAGCGTCTGTATATATAAATGAGATTGGGCTGCAATGGAGCATAGCCAAGCCCGAACCTAGCCTGTGAACACCCCTAGTGTAGGCCTTATATTGTTGCATGATGCATATAGACGTGTCAATAATTGGGTCCATTTGATCTACCCATTTATTTTTAGTTTCATGTCGATTTTGCCGAGTATAGACTTACTTGATACACGAGGCTTGATGTCGAATTCATGTATCAATTAGCTTTATTCTCAATTTCTCATTATCAATATGGAGTGGTGATACCCATATTACCTAAAAAAAATTGTAGCTTTAACTATTTGTCAGTCTTAGAAAATAATATATTCAATTGATATTTCAAATACATCGACAAATACTTTAAGTTATACAATGTCTAGATCATCATTGAAATATCTTAGACAGATATTTTATATATTAGCCAAAATTTAATCACAGACAAAGTTATAAGACCGTACATTTAACCCATTCGACCAATTTACGAAGAAATTTTTGGCCAAAATTTTGAAATTAAAAAAAAAAAAATCAGTTCTAAACCTATTCACATAAAAACATTAATATTTTTAAAATTTAAAAAATGCTGAAATTATTGATGCATACTGATATTTCAGCTCCAATTTAAATATATATGATATTACATTCTTAATATTAGAGACCAGTCACCAGAATGGTTGGAATCGTTGAGCCAACCGAGTCATCCTTTCTCATTTATTAAGAGATAAGTGCATTGTGTCGGATTACTTGGATACCTCTGTTGTCCTTTTCAGTTTATATTTGTTTTATAAAGTGAGTTGCGAGTTGGGATTTGAGATGTTGAAATGTCCCTGTTAGATTAGAAAATTTTCAAAATCCTTCATTAGCTGCTTTCTTGTTGCATAGGCATCTTCGTGAACAACTTTCTACTAATATTCTCATTCCAAAGTTTGTTTTATAATTTTCTAAACTAAACTAAGTCGGTTCAAACTCAATCATGTCTAATACAACCAAGTTCCATTATGAGAGACAAAACCTATGTAATTTCCAATTTAGAAAGTTTGGCCGACCTCATTTCTGCTTTTCGAACCATGTAGGGGAACTCTGAAGGATGATAAGATTTTTTCAATTTAATTTAATAAAAAAATATTTTTATTGTATTACTACTCTATTTAACAGATCTTATATTTGAATTATAAAATAATACTGTATGACAATAAAAAAAAATTATATGGATAATGATCTGTGCAGTGTGCACCATTAGTACATTAAGATCAAAATATTCATAATCGTTAGGATAAAAAAATTGATGTTTATTAGAAAAATCATATATTACGATATAAATAAAAAATTCAGTCAAAATGAGTGAAAGGTAAATTTTAAAATATTATTTTTTCATTTGAGAAAATAAAGAAAATTAAATCACTTTCAAGAGCGCAATCATGAAGGCATGGCCCGTTGCATGGAATTATGTGCCTGCTCTGACACCGTATCTCTCCAAAGTCACGTATACTGAATAAATTAATATTATTAAAATAATTACTCTTTTTGTTAAATTTACTAAGTTAGAAATACAAATTATGAGTTTATTAATTATGAAAAAGAATTTTCATTTAACTTAAACAATAATTACTAAAAAAAGTCACTTTAGTAATATTTTTATTTTGTTTAAATTAGGTAGCTTTATATCATTACTATTTAAAAAAATAAAAATTAACAGACCATAATTTATCATAAAATATAACTCATATCAGGTAAGCATAGTAAAAAAAAAATGTTGGTGACACAAGCAACCGTTGAAAAAAGCCAATTGAAAACCATGCTCAGAAATAATAATAGTAGTAATAAATAATTAAAACAGATCCAATGAATGGTCGCATTGTGTGCAATTGAATGCTTAATCAAAAGCTGACGACCAAAGTTATGAAAAAGAAGTTTTAATCATTCAAAAGTTGGTGAAACGGATAGTTTGGAGTTAGAAATTTGGATTGAAATTTGATGATCTCATTCATTGGCTCCTAAACTTGTTTACTTTATGTCTTTACAACTGGATCATCTAACCATGCCATATTTGTACCCAACATTAGGGACCCTCTCAAGAATTGCCAAATAATTAGAATTTTGAAGTTTAAACATTAACACCTCCCATTTTAAGCAACAAAATTAATTATAAATTAAATTTTGCAAACCCATGTCAGGGCAAGAATGTCCATGGATCAGCTGCTTATTGGGCGCGTCCATGTGGATTTTGGACCCACAAACCCCTTTTCGAATTGAAATCTTATTAAGTTGACCAAGTCATGTGAATTTTTTAACTTGACTTGAAAAACTCAGTAGAAATCATTGACTCGAGTTCCTATTGTGTTGACTTGACTCAAACAGACTAATATGAGTTTTTTTGAGCTTTTTAACTATATTGTGGATTGCACTAGATGGGTCTAATTTGTTGAAAAACTTATACGTTGAGAGTTCAACCGTGAGTTGGTTTGAAATATCTACAATTGAACACTTTTTAGAAAATGTGAAAATAGTGAGCTTGATATACATTTTAGTTGTACCTATGACTTTAATTTAATTCAATAGTGAATTTTTCTCATAAATGAATTCATGAATAATTATTGTATGAGATGCGAATGCTTTCTATATTATTACATAGTAGGTTTTTTTTTTTTTTTTTAGCAGTCATCAAAGAAAATTCATTAAGAGAGATAGAAAAAGTGAAAAACAAGTACAGGAAAAGGCTTAAAAGAATTAGATCGAGGAAAAAGAGAAAAAACATGAAGAGAAAATAAAAGAAAAAAAAAACTCAAATAAGAAAAACACCTTCCCAATGGTTGTCTACCCCAAACATAGCAAATAAATCTGTCACGCCGTTACCTGATCGACTAATTTTGACAAAGGAGACGCCCATCTCACTTGCCAAGTCTATCACCTCCCTAACCACATTGGTCATTCTCCAAGGTGGACTTTTTACTCCTGAAGCCTATTTAAAAGCATTAGTTGAATCCCCTTCAATAATCAAATTACCTTGGCCATAGACCTTCCAAATAACAAGAACTCTCCTGATACTGAGAATTTCTGCTTCATTTGCATCCTTCACTCCAACTGACTCTTTGAAGATAATGGATGTTTCGCCCAAGTGATTTCTAAACACTCCGCCAATCCCTGTCGGACCCGGATTTCCTCTACAAGCTCCATCAATGTTAAATTTCCAAGTGCCCAATTGAGGAGGGTTCCATCTATCTTTCATCTTTACTTTCTTGCACTGACCTTTCAAACAGCTCTCCCATGATAGCATGACATCATTCATTTTAAGGCCCTTAAAATTGGGGTCTGCTAGGAGCTATGCAAACCATCTCCATTTAGATTTTTGAAAAAGATCATTTTCTGATGAAAATATACCTTCAAAAAGTCTTGTATTCCTTTTTTTTTCCAGATAGACCATAGGATCACTGATGGTAGCAATTGCCAAGCACATTTCAACCTACGTTTCAGCCTTGATAGATTCCAAGCACCTATCAATTGAACACACGAATTGGCAAAAACCTAAGGAATACTCTGAAAGTTAATGAAATTTGTCTATAATCCTTTGGCAACATCACATTTGACAAAGAGATGATCAACATTTTCGACATAAGAGTTACACAGGATACAAGATAGGTTGTCCTCATCTCCCCAGTAAAGCTCTTCTCTTCAACTCAGCCTTCGTCAGGATCTTCTCCTTAAGTACACACCATACAAAAAATTGGACTCTTGGTGAGGCTGTATTCAATCAAGATGATTTAGTAACTCTACCATTATTGGAAAGTTGACTTTGCACCTTATATAGTAGGTTTTACTCATAACAAATAGAAATGACTTCTTTATAACCTAATTTAAAAACTCAAAAAAGGCTTAAACTAATCAGTCCAAGTTTACTTGATTTGCTAGAAATTCAAATTGAGTGAGTCAATGTGTTGTTTTATCTTTTTGAATTGTTTTGTATTTCTGAATTAAATTAAAAAATTATTTATTTACGCAACTCCCTTAAATTTTGAATCAAATTTTCAACTTTCAAAATTTTACTCCCTCTATCCCAAATTAGTTGTCTCATATGGATTTTGGAATTGTCACAAAATAGTTGTCTCATTTATATTGGAATAACATAAAGTGTGTTGAAAATGAATGAAATCACATGGAGTGCTAGCCTTATATAAAGAATTTCTTAAAAAATACAAATGTTCAAATGAGACAACTAAAATGAGACGGATGAAGTATAACTAAAATGAGACGGATGAAGTATAATATAGGCAGTAGGGATTTTACTCTTTCTTTTTAGGATGGACATCCTAACACGGGAAAAATCTTTTAGGAGACACGAGTTTTTTGGATTTTCCACTTTGTCTCCATCTGTCTGTATGGGTTTTAGTGAACTTTCAGAAATCGGTTCACTTTCCAGTGAATCGGTTCATTGGATCGGTGCACTGGACCGAATCACTTGGAAATGGAAATTTGAGGAAAGTCATCCGGTCGGTGCACCGATTTAGACTCATTCACGTCTCAAGAAATCGGTATACCGACCGAATCACTTGAACCGACCATATCACTTTCCTCAAATTTCCATTTTCAAGTGATTCGGTTGGTGCACTGATCCACTGGAAAATGAACCTATTTCTGAAAGTTCACTAAAATTCGTACGAACTGGTGGAGTTAAAATAGAAAGTTCATTAAAATCCGTGTCTCTTAAAAGAGTTTTTCCATGTTATGATGGACACTCTTTTTTTAACATAGGTATCTCCACCTTCACATTGATGGTGAAAGTAATCGCACGGTGAAAGTAATCGAACGATTATGTGTTAACCTCTCGATCGACCGTATTATTAAGCTGACGACCCAAGAAGCTTAATTCACATCCTTCGAAGGCTTTAAATACCCAACATACTTGAAAAATGTTAAGACGGTGCCCATTTCGTATTCCTCTGTCCGCTCTTTCAAGCATCAATTCAGTCAGCAGTTCAACACTTCAACAAACGTATTCGAGAGTAGATGGCGTGGGGCACATGCTACGTAATTTTAATAAATTTGATCATCGACCCTAGACATCACGCCTATTGAGCAAGATTAGCTAAAGTTTACGAGTTTTTCATGATTTAATCTTACTTGATTAGTTAGTAATGTCTATCAGGATAAAAAATTAAATTCATTAGAAGTTCTTCGAGTTGTCCCATGTGAGAACCCAAGAACACTCTAATTAGAGATTTCTATTATTGAAATTCTTGATACGACTTAAAATTCTGGGTCTAAAAATATCATATGCAGCTTGGCCTGCATCAATTTTTTTAATTGTATGTGTAAGTAGAATGTGAGAGAAGATAGAAATATGAATTTTATATTGTATTTTGAAGTTGAAAAATATTCATTCAACAAAAAAAAATTGACTATGTAAATTAAGTGACTTAAATTTAAGTTTTAACATAAAATTTTAAAATAATTATAACATAATAAACCTAATTTTAAAATGATTTTTAATAAATTTAATAAAATCTAAAAGACAATAATGGATCAAGTACTAAGTGGCAGTCCATATGCATGAAAACTTTTCCTTTCCTCTTTTATAGTAGTAAGGATTTTTATGATTTTTTCAAAATAGGCTCTGTTTGAATATATAATTTATTAATATTGAATTTTATTAAATTAATAAAATCATATCTTTTTAAGTTTTTAAAATTCAATCGTTTTAAATTTATAGGTTTTTTTTATTAAATTCTATACCTTCAAAAAATAACTTGATTAATAAAATAAAAATAATTTTTAGTAGACCAGATATTTAATACACCTATTACTATTTAAAATGATTGGCCTCCTAATTATCACTTTATTTAACTTAATATAGTGGTAGGTCCTTTGAATCAGTTGAAATAAAAATAAAAGGCAATATTTAATTCTTTTAGATATCTCTAAATTAATTTCTCACTTACGTTTTGAAATAAAAATATTACAAAACAATATTACCTTGGTGTGTCTTAGGGGTAATGGTCACACATGGAAGTTTTATACTGAGTATCCTACGATTTCTTACACGTAAATTAAAAAAAAATATTACATGGAAGGAAAATTAAACTCATCTCTATCAATGGGTTGTATCTAAAGAAAGACTATGGAGTGCAGTAGCATGATAAACATGCATATAGCATTACAATGTAATATAAAAATTAAGAGAAATTTTAAAACTAAATTTGAAATCAGATTATGGGTCAGATTTGGACATAAATCAGTTATGAAATAAAATTATAAATTCAAATATTATTTTTCTTTAAATCTAATTTTTTTTAATTTACATTTGAAAAATAATAGGACATTTAACGTAAAATCCTGATGAGTAAATTCACTATCTCTACATTCCTGCTGCGAAAGCCACCCAGTTAAACTATACGGAATTGGGTTGTTCAAATCCAATTTTGAATATAGATATTAGTACTTACGCTGCGGTAAAAATTTATGCCACATGGGTATTATGGTGCTGCAGTTCAGGAGATACTCCACGGATTCCTGAATCCTGAGTCACGCTAAGGGGTATTCTGGTCATATTGGAAGAGTGGCACATTTCGTAAATTTGTGAAGAATTAATCTTCAACTTCAAAGGCGCGTTTTCTTTTCTAAGATACAAACGGCGACGCATGAAATTTAAAAGCAGAAATGTCCATTTCATCTGTCTCTCTCTCTCTCTTCCAAAAGTCTGATTTCTTGTCTCCAAATTCTTCATTTCAGCTCCTTAATCCAACTTCTAATCTACAAGTTTAGCTCTAAATCCTATCCTGTGAAGGTGATGCAGTTCTATTCCTTTTCTTTTCCGCTCATTTTTTGTATAATCTCTTACCTTTTTCTACCTTCCTGAAAAATAGGGTTTCAATGAGCTTCACCTCGAACTTTCTGGTTTTGTATGTGTGTACATCAGTAGATTTCTCCGTTTAGTTTCATCTGATGGAAATTTGCTTCTTTTTTTTTTGCATTTTTGCCTGAATTTCGTTCTTATTTTTGTTGATATAGGCCTCCAAAATTGTCCTTCTATCTACAGAAATTGAGAAATGCTATATTTTGCTGATATTTAATTATATTTTTCAGATGAAAATATCGGATGCGATGTTGTTTGCTTTGCTTCCCCTGTAAGGAGTGGGATCTTGAATGTCCATTTATTTTTTTTGTTGCTTTATCAGATGGAAAGTTTTAAATATTTTCTTTTTACCACTTTTGCTTCTTTTCATCTGCTTTTGTTAAATTAGCGTTCAGTCTCTAAAATATACTAGAACATTGCATTTTGTTGGTTTTGTCTGATAACCTTTTTTTTTTTTTGGTTCTTGATGTTGTCGTCATCAGTCTTTGTTGTTGTTGCTGTTTGTGCTTTCGATCTGCAATGTGTTTATTTGATTATTTATTTATTTTACATTTCTACTCTCATTTGAGTCATTGTAGAGACACTAATGATCTGTTATGGTTTTAGACTTTTATGATTTGTTGGCGTAAATTATATGTTTCAGCTGTAGTCGAAAAATTACTCCTGTAGATTTTAAACTGTAGCTCACTTCGGTGGCTTCTAGCAGACTAATTCTGACGGGATTTTTTTTAAGATCAACTCAATTTTTGTCAGATAATGGAAGGAAATTGGAGCAAATTGTGTTTTTATGAATTTATTTAGTTTTTTTGTAAGAAGAAAAAAGTTAGTTAAGCTCTTGGGTTTGACTTCTTTGGGCTTACATGATACATAGGGCTTGTGGGTGGTTTCATGTACCCATGAGATTGCCTTACCTCCAATTTGGAGTGGAGATATCCAAAAAAAGAAAAAAAATTAGCTTCTATTGATCCAATTCTAGAGAATGAGCTGTTAGCAATTTTTTATTCTGAAATCACTTGAATATTTTTCACTTAATGTTTATTTTCCTGGGAAATAAAACCTGATTCCAATGATTTTTGTTGAATAGTGGAAGAAAATAGGAGAAATTTGTATTTTATGAAGTTACTGTAAATTTGCTTTGGTTGTAAATGTCAGCTTCTGTTTAACTAATTTTGGAAAATGGGTTGTCAGTTATGTGTTATTATTCAATCCCTTGAATGTTTTGTCTTCAGATTTTTTTTTTTTGGAAGAAAACCTGAGTCCAAGTTCCAACACATCATCATAAGGTTATATGTCTTTTATTTTGACATTTCATTTAAGATCTCTTTTCATTTTGTTTGGGCACCCTGCAAATCGAAATTAGATTGGAATTTTTTTGGCTTCATGGATGATTGCTTATTTGTTTTGCTGCGTCTTGGGATGACACAAAGTGGAAATAACATTTTATCAGAAATTGTTCTTCTGACATTTCTGTCCAAATCAATAGTAACAACTGCCACTTAAAATGATATGGAGCAGCAATGGCTCCAAATATTATAATAGATTCATAAACCAATTTAGTGTCTGATTTTGTGCTGTCTTAAATACATGGTGTCAAACCACTTGAATTTCTTGTACCCAAGCAGTCTAATTTTTTTTTTTTCATTCTATACACTGGTAATTAAAACTTAAATTTGCTCAAATTTGCTTCTTGCAGGTCTTTATGCAGAATGGGTACTTGAATAGGTTGGAACAGTATTCATTGGAACAGAGGAGATGAAAGGGGTGTCCTGGGGGCTGATAATTGGGATTTCTATAGGGGTTATAATTGGTATTCTTTTGGCTATTTCAGCACTCTTTTGCATAAGGTTCCGGAAGAAGCGCGCACAGATAGGTAGTAGCAGTTCGAGGAGAGCTGCAACCATCCCCATCCGTACGAATGGTGCTGATGCTTGTACAATATTGTCTGACTCAACCACTGGTCAGGAATCACCTAAACGTTCTGATGGTAATGTTATGTCATTGTGGTTTGAAGGGCCTAAGAGGAAAAGTGTAGTCTCTGTATCTGGAATACCCAAATATCCTTACAAGTAGGTTTCACTTCTGCTCACCAAAAAATGATTCATTTCTCTCTCTGAGTCTTGTTCGAATATACATGAAAGATAGGTTATTGAGATCATGTTTTTTATCATTGTTAAATGAGATCCATATCTTATGATCACTCAAAAAGATACACCAAATTGCTAAGTAAATGGCTAGGATGAACACCGCGATGACCCGTAGATCATGATTCTTCCAAGGCCAATATTTTTTACTCTTTTTTGAAGAAACAAAGGAAAGGAAAACATAAAAAAATGATTAAGAAAAGACAGATTTATAACAGCTTGAGTGTATTGTTATGCTTACTCGTGTTGAACTGTTGATATAGTTTTTGATGTTAATGTGTTGAAATTAATGGCTATGATAATGATGAATGTGCTGAGATGTTCAAAATAGTGATATTTGAATGTGTGTTGGCTGGCATGGAAAACCAACGTATATAGATATTTACCCATATTGGACTATTGTCTATTGGTTGTATGGGACCATATTGGGTTTTTTGTGTTGAAAATATTCAGCATTGAAGTTTGTTTGCATTCTCTGGTAACGCATGTCAAACAAGTCTTAATCATTTTTATAGTGGTCATCATTTGCTAACACGGCCAATTTTGAGGCAACCATATACATTATTTAGTGGATTAGTGATTGCATATTGGTTGATATGCTACGTGTTGACTGAAATTTGCATGATGCAGTCATTCATTAGCTTGTTGCTCATTTGGAGTGATGGTACATTTGGTAGTTGATATCTGTTAACAAAAATTAGAAGAGAACCTCTTATCTAACTTGCTTCCTAGAGAACTATCATAACAATCAGGTTTGATGGAACATATTCGACTTTTCTGGTTTATCATATCTGTTCATAGTAAGTGAATTCATCTTCATCGTAGAAAATTGAATTTAATTCAGCTTCTTTTAAGCAATTTTTTTTGACAAAGGTGTCCAAGCGTCTCACCCATCGGGAAGAAACAAGGTAATTGACAAGCAGCTTTTTAAGGCAGCTGACTGGATTGGAACTCTTAGGTGTTAAAAATAAAGAAGTTAATGATAAGAAATTTCTGGCCACTTTTTTGAACAAAATGATATGCCTCCCTGTTCTGTTGAGCCTTAGAAATGTGGCAACTGAATCCACTTTTTGAGCATCTGCACGTAAGAAAAATGGTGCCATGTTGTTGACAGATGTCAGTCAAAGGGAATTTATCTTAGACACTAGTGAAGGGTTGTCTTTGGTGTCTACATGTTCATGTTGCTTTCTCTGCTGTACAGGGTTGTATGATACTTCGAGTTAGAAAAAGTGTCCATCATATTCTTCTATGTCAGTGTGAACAAGTTGTTTGGAGGGAAAGAAAATTGCATTTGTTTGAAGGGCCAGCAGAAAAAGCAGATCAATTCGAAGCGTGTTAGGTCCATGTGGTGTTAGGTCAATATATATATGTATATTGAAAGATAACTGTGTGGTCAAATATTACTTCAGTTTTAGGATAGAGAAGCATTCTAGATTCTTGTGATATTCATCTATCGGATGAGTAATTGCATTCACTGGGACATGGTTTTTACAACTAAAATGGAAGGTGTTTCCAGTACATTATTCCAAGTACTTGTGTTTCATTTCATGTCAGTAAGAGTATTTCAGTGTCTGTCTGTGAGATACCTCTATCCCTTTTCTAGCCCTTTCTCTGCCAGCCTTCAGGTTAACACTGTAGTAAATTTACCAGGGAAATGTTCCAATATGGTATGACCATCTTTTTGGTTAGTAATTGGGATAGCAATGTTTGTGTATGCATGTGTGTGTGATCATCTTTTTGTTATAAGAATAAATAGAGTCAGAAGTAAGAGACATGCCACTGCTCATTTCTGAATATGGTTGTATCTGCTGATTATAGCAATTATCATGTATTCTATCCAGTGCAATTGACGGTATATCTTGTGGCACCAACTGTTGAATTGAAAACAATGTTTAATTTGAAATATTGATTTAGAGAATCTCCTATTTAGACATGTCAGTCAGTCTTAATTCATTCCAAATGTTTAAATGGCATTTTTGACATATGATTTTATACAAAGATGTGTTGCTTGATATATTATTTTATTTAATGTGTAAAATTTCTGATGTTTTGTAATCATTCTTTGCTTCTGATTGCTTAATCATGTCATTGGTGATTTATTTACAGGGACCTGCAAAAGGCAACTCATAACTTCACAACAGCGATTGGTCAAGGGGCATTTGGTCCTGTTTACAAAGCTCAAATGACAACTGGTGAAACAGTTGCTGTTAAAGTTCTTGCATCTAATTCTAAGCAAGGGGAGAAGGAGTTCCAGACAGAGGTAAAGAATTTACACATTGTCTACATTATACTTCACAATTTGCCTTACCCGAGGTTCAGATTGGTTTTCTTATGTGTAAATTTTTTAAGTTTCTCATTGGCTGCACCTATTTTGCCTTAAAATGATATTTCATTAACTTGATCTTAGCTAAACGATATTTGAATTCCATTAAGCCACTCTGCAAAAATGTCCATGATGAAAATAAAGAGAATGGGAACTCCGCATGAGTAGCTCAAGTAGTGGACACTTTGGCTTAGGAACCAGAGGTCCTAGGTTCGAGTCTCATGGTAACCTGATGCCCATGGCTTGCGGGAGCCTACATGCATCCTAAGTTTTATCTAACACCTCGTACTCGGGGAGAGGTGGGGGTCTTAGGGTTCTTCATCGTAAAAAAAAAAAAGAATGGGGAGTTTAGCATTAGAATGGACTTTTTTTTTTTTTTTTTTGAGCTTTGAATTACTTCACCATTTGTCTCATGAGATTTATTATGGACAGATTTTCATAAGCATTCAATCCATGTTCTCAAATGTAGGTTGTTTAGATCATTAATGATTTTTAACGAAAAGATCACTTTTACCAATCTCAACATTTCGTAGTGTTCTTACCTTGGATTGCTTTTATAACTCCCTGAAATGGATGGTTGAAACCAAAGTTAACATTCTAAGGATATTCCTCTAGTTACTATTAAAAAAAAAAAGAATATTCCTCTAGTTATTTCTTCAAAACAATAAGAATTCTAGGAACAACTGATTTGATGAAGCGTTATTTGATGATCGATTGATGGAACTATGACTTTTTGGGCATCCTAGTTGGGCTGCATTTCATGAAGGGTGATGTCTAGGGTGGTCACATAATAGGAGCTGGCTGAAATTTCTTCCCCGTTCAATCATTATAGCTTAGTGATTTGTGAGATAGGCCTTAAAACGAATGATTTTAACAAAGTCAAATTTTCAAAGACCAAATTCAAAAGGCTAGGATGATGAGATTGGTGTGCATCTAACTCATCTGCTATCAGTGCAAACCCCCTACACATCTCATTATCATTATTTTATTGTTCTTCATTTAAGAACACTTAATCATTGTTGTTGTTCACTTGAGCAGTAATCCCATCTATTTGATGTCTGCCTTCTGAGTTCTACCCTTTCATTCTACTCTATCAAAAACAATATACTCTATCATCTCAAAGTCTATAATGTCCTTTATGTGTTCAATCTAGATTTTTTAATGGCCTCCCTCTCCTCTTTCTTCCTTTACTTGTAACATCCAATTTTTTGTAAGTACCCTGGGACACCTTAAATGGTTTTCCTCCATTTTCTTGTCCATTGGTGCTATTTTCAAAATCTCCCAAATGTCGTGATTTCTAATTCCACATTTAATGTCAAAATACTCATCCATTGTTACATTATGCATATTTTTACGATTATCTTATTTATTTGTCTTTTTCTCATTGCCCAAAAATTAGACCCATAAAGGGTTGCCCTTCTAATGGTCATTTTATAGAATCAAACCTTCAGTTGTGTGGTTGTATACTTGTATTTAATCAAACACCACATTGCCAACTTATCTACACTTGTAGATGATATAACAGTATTCTCTATTCCACCAAGGTTGCCCTTTATAAATTTTGTATTTGTTTTGTTAATTTTCATACCTTTCGTCTTCAAAGCTTTCCTCCACAATTCCAACTATTATTTAATTGATTTCTTGATATCAGTATGTGTTATCCATAATTCAATTTTTTTTTAATTTCCATAATTACAATTTATTATTTTAATTAAATTGTCTTATCGTTAGTATGATATCATCTACAAATAACATATGCCATGATACTTCATTTTATATTTATGTTGTTAAGGTCCATAATTAGGGGAGAATCTCGTCAATCCTGTTGCCATATGCTCACATGACTGTTAAGGTTGATCAGATCATATTTCATGTTACTATTGATCGATAGAATGGAAGGTTTAGCACTAAGAAGCTATCAATTTTTTTTTCCTTGCTCCTCTTTCCAGGTTCTACTGCTTGGAAGGTTACACCACAGGAACCTCGTGAACTTGGTTGGATATTGCGCAGAAAAGGGCCAACACATGCTTGTATATGTATACATGACTAATGGAAGTCTTGCTTCTCATTTGTATAGTAAGTATTCATTGAAACATGAAAGTCTTAGCATATTATATTATGGTTGTAAAGCCTCCTAGTACATACTACATCTCTGGCCAATGGTGGATTGTTACTTGAAACAGCCATATCAGAGTTTTGTTTTGTAGAAATTTCTTATAAAGTGATATGTTTCTAATGATCATAGGGTATTGCCTAAGATAATTGGAACTTTTGTGTAAAAGATTCAGATGATCTCGCAAGTGTGTTCAGGCTCAATTAAGTACCAACTCCACCATTTTTGTAATCATTGTAGTTGGTTTCTTCATTCATCCGTGTGTTGTGTCTTTTATAATGAACATAAAAATATTTTGCGCATGATTTTTATTTCTTTTTTGAATATATGATGTTATTTGAGCACATTTTTTGTTTTGTTAATAATATAATAACATGCTATGTTTCCTTGGTGATTGGATTTATAGGTGAAAAGCATGGACTGTTGAGCTGGGACTTGAGGGTTTACATAGCCCTAGATGTTGCAAGGGGTTTGGAATATCTTCATGATGGTGTAAGCTCTGATCTTTTCCCCAGATATAATAAATAAATGACCATTTACATGAAAACATTTGTAGGAAAGACTGGACACTTATCATTGATGTTTTTTTAATGATGGCAGGCTGTTCCACCTGTTATACATCGGGATATCAAGTCTTCCAATATCTTGTTGGATAAGTCTATGAGAGCTAGAGTATGTCATTCCATTAGATTTACACTTCTATTTTCATTTAGGATGCATGAAAAATCTCGTTATTTGCAATTGTCCATGCCTACAGTATTTTTGTTATAACCAATCTATGTTCTTGTCTCTTTCAGGACATATTTTCAGACTATGATCGATTGGTGTTAGTGTTTTAGGAACCTATCATGTTCGATACTACATGGTTTTATATGAAAAAAAAAATGGATCTAGATTATACCATGTATCAGAACCCGAAATTGAAATCTCATACCTGAACTTAAGCCTACAGCCATTGTATTGCTTTCTCTCTCAAATGGATGGTCTGGGTCTTCCATGAACATCCTATATCTGCAGATCTCTCTCTCTCCTCATTCTCCTCCTCAAGGTGGGGGCAACAACAATGAGAAACCACAAGCACTTGATGTTGTGAGAAGGCAAGAGTGGTGAGAGGGATCTAAAACATGCATGTAAATAGATAATAGGTCATTTCCATGATAGGAATCCTATAGAAATTAAGCCCAGTAAAATAGTAAGCCCAACCGGCCAACTGTTCACCAATTTGGTATGTAAAATAAAAGAGGGACTAGGGCCCCTCATAAGAGTTCGCCTAGGGCCCCTGAAATCTCAAGGCCGGCACTGCGTGTTCAGTAAATCTGAGTCTCTGGAGAGTGGAAATGTCAATCACCAGAAAATGAAACTCTCCCTCCTCCAATGATGGCCAAATACCAAGATTTCATTTTGGGTTGATTTTCTCCTAATCCCTCATTTTTCAAAATATCTTAATTTTCGATCTCCAAGTTGCCACACACTCCAGAAGTGCCTTCTCCTCTAAGAGTTTTAGCAAACTGTTTTGAGCCTTAGTTGGACACATATGCCATGTGATCAACCTGTAAGTGAGAAAATCTCACGAGTTATTTTCAGCCCAAGTAAACGTCTGTTACGCTGCCTTTTTAGAGGTGTTCTCCATGGTTCATTGTTACAGTCTTATGGTCTTTGTGGATCATAGAAGAAATTTGGCTATATCTTGGGCTGATATGCTGGTGTCAACCAATATTCTGTTGTGTGGCCCATTGAAATATTGGTTGATATTCCAATTCACTGAGATATCATCCGATATTTCTCAGCCATCCGATGGGCTGATATTTTGGCTGACACCGATATTGAAATCTCAGTTGTTAATTTAGTTGATGGGCTATATGCTTCTCTTCTTCATGGACCTTTTATTCAGTGGCTGGTAAAGAGATGTTAAGAAAGGACAGAAACGGTCTATTTCCAGTGGGAAAGGGGCGAATATTGCGAAGATTGGATGGTTAGAATTTGGATGGTTAGAATCTTAAGAGGGTCATTCCCGCACATAACTTTTTCAAAAAATTTATGGAATGCAGGCCCTACCCTGTCAAGTCAGGCCCAGCTATGACATGGGTTAACCGGTTGATGGGGGATCCATTTGTCAACTGGATTGGATAATCCTATTTGTCCATTCTATCCATATGTACAGGTGTGTCTATATATGTAGAGAATCTATTGTCTCATGTCAACTTGCATGAATGTTTGCTCAGCTGATATCTCTGAGGATGAAGCTTATCTACTATCCAATTTCTCTCTCCTCCATGCCCCGTCCCCCAATTGGGAGGCATCCCATTCCGACGCCTACTCCAACCATTAAAAACTGTTGGATTTTAGCACTTACATTTTTTAATTGTAATTTTAACTATAAGGCCCAAAGGTCAAGGGTTGGGATGATCTAATAGGTCTCAAATTTGTCATCTCCCTATATTCCAATACTTTTTTGTCCATCAGCACATCTATTGGGATGCTTGAACTCTTGGGTTAGGAATGCACATAATGGACAATTCTACTAGATTTGGTACTTTCTGATCTGTCATTCATTTTTGAATCCTAGTTACATATGGTTAGGATATTCCGGGCAAGTAGATAACTAGAAGGTGGGCATCCTTGATGAGTTTTCACACAACGAAAAGCATGCAGTGGTTTCGTGCCAGATCACTGATGGATCTTTTAATCTGAGAGGTTTTCTATGCATTTTTTGTCTATGAAGAGCCTCATTTGGTCAGTGGTCTTGAATCTTGATAGTTGGACATTTGGCTCTACTAGTATAAATAGTTATATCCCATGTTGAATTGGTACTCATGAAATTGTGTGCTCAGTGATAGTCTCATGAACATCAGCTCAATTCAACCTTATTCTGTTTTCCACTCAAAATTGTGTTTATGGAATGACAGAGCATGATATTATTTATATGCATATGCTTTGAACATTTAGGATTCTATATGTGCTGGAATGACAAGTGCACTATTTTGACCAGGTAGCTGATTTTGGGTTGTCAAGGGAGGAAATGGTAAATCCACATGCATCAAATATCAGGGGAACTTTTGGTTATCTTGATCCTGAGTATATATCAACAAAGGCCTTCACTAAGAAAAGTGATGTTTACAGCTTTGGCGTCTTGCTTTTTGAACTGATAGCAGGCAGGAATCCTCAACAAGGTCTTATGGAATATGTTGAGCTTGTAAGTGAAATCCTTATTTTATTCATGTTGAAATGATCTCTTCTTGCTGTTTCTTTTTCTTAGCAAGCGGATTTACTAATGACATGCTTAGGATGAAGTGTGGAAAATCGTGGGTGTCAGATGTAGAATTATGACAGAAGGAAATGAGTTGGGTCCACTGGCCCAACTGGGTCCAAGTGAGGGTTGTTGATTAGTTATGTTCTGAGAATCAGTGGCATCAGTTATTTCATGAATCACCATCATTCCAAGAATAATAATTAAATAAGTTTCTGGATAAATAACTTTTGGGTCTTTACTATATAAATGGACGATTCCAATGATTTTCATTTCTACTCCATTTTATGACCTTTTTTCTGATAACACCCTTTTATGGCATTTGATTGGATGTTGTATATGACAATGGAGTCATCTTTGGTATGGCCCACCCCCATTGCAAAATAGTCATGATTTTGTAATATTCCAACTACTCCAGCACTTCAATAATCTATTTTAACCTCTTGTCTTGTAAAATGATTAATTGAGAGATTCGAATATTTCAAAATTGTGGGCATGGTTATTAGGAACTCCACTTCTAATCAACCAGTAGCAAGTTTTCTGAAATTATCAAGAAACTTGTAAAAAAGAAAACCCAAGTTGCTTCATGGGCTTATGGATATTGACCCAGTGATCTCTTTGGTTTTCAAGAAATATACTTCAAAGGATTTTTTTATAAGATCTTGAACTATTCTAAAGATTATCCCGACCAACGCAGTCATAAATCTAATGATAATGGTTACCTTTAAACTTCCTGAATAATTCAAATCTCATCTCCAAGCTCTACACCTTGTTCTTTACATTGCAATGAAACTATAGATATCATCCTATGTTACTCCGACATCTATGGGTTTTCCTATTTCTGAGGATAGTTTTTTTTTTTTTTTTTAACTTAGTTGAATGTTAAAATTGTCCAAACCTTTTTCTCTTATAATTCCATTGTGATTCTTGTTGGGGAACCTTATGAATTTTATCCCCTTCTATGTGAATCAAAAGCTAAAACAAGTAAAAGAGAGAGAAATGCACAAATCACACACCATAATAGAGACATCGATTTTAATGTGGAAAACCTCCCAAGATGGAGAGAAAAACCAAGGACAAGCTTTGAAAAATACTTCCACTATGTGAAATAATGGGGTTACAAGAGATTATACTCCAAACACTTCTCAAAAAAAAAGAAAAAAAAGAGAGATTACACTCCAAACCCTACAACTCCTCTAGCCAACAAAATTAGGCTAGGATTACAACATCAAGAAAGTTAGAGCTCTTGGATCACAAATACAACATTACCTCTTGTTAGGAAATGGACTTCCATCTCAAAAGACTAGCCTATTAAGTGGAGTGACTCAAGTCATTTATAAACCCCTAGATCTCCCTCTACACTTCCAATGTGAGATTCGTTTGTAGCAGCCCCAACAATCCCCCCCTCGAACGAGACCCTCCGGGAGAGAGTGACGCCGGCCATCCCGTTCGTCTGGGGGATCTCCTGAGCCCACATGAGGTAGCCTGAGACTTGGCTCTGATGCCATTTGTTAGGACATGAGCTTCTATCCCAAAAGACTAGCCTATTAGGTAGAGTGACTCAAGTCCTTTATAAACTCCTAGATTTCCCTCTACACTTCCAATGTGAGGCTCGTTTGCAGCAGCCCTAACGCCTCTCACCAATGGTGGAAACTCTTGGCGAAGATGGGTTGAATGGGCTTCCTTCTCTTCTCTCTCTTTTCTCCTTCTCACCAAAGAGGGCTTCTCATGGAATGAGGGTTTCTATGAACTCCTCTCCAAAGAAAGGATTTCTACAACTCCGATACTTGTGTCGTTTGTGTATGAGGGATGAACAAGGGATGCAGCATACCTTTTTTCTTCAACTCACATACACAGATTTTATGTATGAGAGATGAGACCACAACTTCTGCTCAACATATTCCAAGATATTCCCTTTCACATTTCCATGTGAGCTTACCACACTATAATCAATGATGAAATTTGAATTTCTTGCAACTAGTGGGCCACCATCTTCACGAGTTGGACCCACCTAACAGCTCTGCATAATACATATTGATAATTCCCGTCGGTCATTGTGTATGCACATATGCAAGTTGGCAATAACCTAATGTAACTGTGTTAAGACTCAGGACTTCTGATGTCTAACCCATATATATATTCTATTTTTATTTTTCTTAACTGGTATTATATCATATTTTACCCTTGAGCAGGCAGCTTTAAACACCGAGGGGAGAGTTGGGTGGGAGGAAATTGCCGATTCTTATCTTGACGGGAAATTTGATGTTCAAGAGCTGAACGACATGGCAGCCCTTGCATACAAATGCATTGACCGCACTGCAAGAAAACGTCCTTCCATGAGAGACATTGTTCAGGCACTCTCTCGGATTATTAAGTTGCGGCACAGTAGAAAGCATCAGAGGCAGTCATTGCCCATTACGGCGGAGGTCTCAATTGACATGGACCAATCAGAAGCGCCTTCTCGGGATGCCAGTCATCAGAGAGAAGAATCTGTTGACAGTACTACTGATCCACGTGATATTTGTTGAAGCTTCCAATACTTGGATTCCTTCCCCCCCCTTTTTTTTTTCCTTCTAATTTTTTATTTTTGTTTTTGGCTGCGATATATCTGCACTTTGTTGAAAATGAGAGGTTGATGTGGTATTTTGACAATGGGCTTGAATTCTGCACCTCAGGCCCATAGATTTTAACTGGTTAACTCCATTGTATTATAGCCATTTTTGTGTAATTATTCTTTTTTTTTTTCAAGAAAGAAAAAAAAAAACAATTGTAAGTGTCATTAAACTGTTTTGGCTCTGAATATGAATATGCAGGCCTAAATCAGGCCATTTCAATCATCAGGAATGGCTACTTTGTTTTTCAAATACCAACGGGTTGACATCATCTGGATGTATCTTATTCAAATCTTGTTTTCCTTGCTTTGAATCACAAATTATAATCCTGCAAATTGTGTCTTCTAAGCTAATTGGTTGTTTCAGAAGATTTTGATGTAATAGATATTTCCAAATCAAGTAGTATATACAAGAAGTTTAGAATATGAAATTCATTCATGAGAATATCAAAATCGAGTTTGGAAGAAAGAAAAACCTTTCTACTCTTTTAAAGAGGAATGCACTATTTTTTTTTTTTCAATTCCTCTGACAAGCAAAACTTTTGAGAGGGAGGGGAAACCACTCTTTTCTGCTCTCTTTCTTTCTTCTCTTTCTATATTTTTTTTCCTCAAAATACCAAACAAAATGCAATAGAATTCCTTGCTTGAAAGAATTCTTCATTAAAAAATCTCGTGAAAAACTTTCTACTCACTCAAATGCAGTCAACACATAAGGGTCATTCTCTATAGTTTTATTCAGTATGTATGGATACGAAAGTTTGCACATGATCTAAGGATTAGTCAAGTGGTCTAAAAAGAATAAAAAAAAAATAAAAAAAAAAGCAAATCAGATGGTTTAACTGGTTTTGCCTTATCTTAATCAATTCAATCATATTCAACCTCATAAAATAACATTTGTTTATTTTTTCTTTCATATATTTTATTGGTTTCACCTACTCAAATTGTCCAGCAAAATCAAATTGAACCAAATTGTTTACTAAAAACAATTCGTGGACACTGGTCACAGACATCATCATGACGGCATCTTTTGGGGGAAGACAAGCAGTAAAGAGAATGTCCCTAGCCTTTCACATTATGTTTCATTGATGGATTCTTGCCTTTACATTTAAGGACCAAAGTATATGATCACTTTTCTGTAGTTCCTACTTTTAATTTTTTATACCCAGTCTAGAGCCATTTAAACTTTTTAATTTCCAGTCTCCGTTAGTTTCTGGTCTGCATTAGTTGTGACTTCAGAGAGCCTTTAATTGTTTAGTAAGATAGAGAGCATGAATTAGGTCTAGATATTTATAGGGGGGGTGCACACATCCACAGTGTGGGTGAGAGAGAGTGGGCTCCCTCTACTATTTACCATAAAAATCTTTGTAAAATTAAAATTGTTCAAAGTTAACTCCATATTTTGAAAGTCTTATCAATGAATATAATATTGAATTAATCATATAGTCAAGTGTCTAATTCTGTAAATTACAGTAAAACCTCTATAATGTAATATGATTGTGACATAGTAGATATATTGCGTTATAGAGTTTTTTTATAATTGAACAAATGACTAATATTCTGAAATGAAGAAATAAAAACTTCATAATATTAGAACAATTTAAAAGAGATGAAACTAAAACTCAAACCTGAGTATCACCTAAGGACATGTTTCCAAATTTTAATTTGAGAACTCCTATGTGGCACCCACCATGGCTTGTAGAGATGGGTTGATTGGAAATATCTTTATTTGAATAAGTTGTTTATAAAAAATTACTTTGACTGTATAAATAAAATTATGTTTTTTAAGTTTCATAATATTCAATTTTATCCAGTAGTGAAAACTTATTACATTAGATCAAAAGAAATGATCACATTCTATCATCCTAATAGTAAAGATCACTACAAATGATACTGTTTTTCACATATGAGGTTTAATTTTAAAAAATCTAAATTGTTTATTAATTTCAAAAGATGAAAGTGATATATACATCTTTTTTAATTTTAAATGAATATTAATTTAAATTTTTGTGATTTGAATTTGAAATATATTTAAACTAACTAACCTATTTTATAAATAAATAATAATGGATTGGAAGTTGTTGATCCGAATTTGAAATTGACGTGACTTGATGAATCTGTTGTCAGGTCTACCTTGAATTAGATCTTGTAAAATTTAATTTGACTTAATTATTCAAATTGAAGTCAAACATTTTAAATAGGTTATGTATTTAAAATTTTGTTATTTAAGTACAAAATAGATCCAAACTGATTAACCTATTATTTAATAAACAAGTAATTAATGTGCTGAAGGTACTAAATCTGAGTCCGAATTGAATTCAAACATTTTGAATAGGTTATGTATTTAAAATTTTGTTATTTAAATACGAAATACATCCGAACTGATTGACCTACTATTTAATAAACAAGTAATTAATATGCTGAACGTACTTAATCTAAATCCAAATAAGATTTGATCCAAGATCTACCTAACCTAACCCATCGCGTGGTCTACTCATTGTTTCTTTATTTTTTTAGAGTGACTCTCTCGAAAAGTGAGAATTGAACTCAATACCTCTCACTTAAAGAAGTAGGTTACGTTACTTCAACTCCATTGGATTGTTCTATTTCTATGTGCATTAGTGAATAATTTTCATTTTTTTCTTTACTTTATTTGAAATGCATTTATTGTAACATGTTTGAGACTCTCATGACTCAAATTAATTTAAAGTCATTTCAAAATAAGATAAAATCTGTTAACTTTATAAAATTAAACTATAAAAATTTGTAATAAGCTAGCCTATAAATAATTTAGATCTATTAGATTTAACTAAAAATCAAACAGTTAAAATGGAATTTTTTGTGCAGTACCAACTTTATTTTTAAAATTTTAAATTAAACTTTTATTTTAAAAATCATAATATTGGTAATATTTAAAGTATCTTTGTAAAGTTGTTTTTTAGATAAATAACATATTATCAAAATAATCTGAGTAATAAGGTTGTCGTGACTCGTGACTCACTTACGTTCCGTTGGACCGTTGGAGTTTTCGATTTTATTTTACTTCCAACTTTATGTCTTTATTATTTTTATCCCAGAGATCCTGCCCAGACCAAATCTGGCCGTGCAATCTACCCAACAGCGGACGGTCAGAGATTGCGATCCCTGTACTCTCCTCTCATTGGCCAAATCTCCCAAACCCTCCTTATATAAATAAGACGCAGAGTCAAGGGTCCGAATCTCTTGAGCAAACCCTGTTCCTTCCTCTCTTTTCCAACTTCAATCCATTCCTATTTCCTCTGCAATTTCTTGTTTAATTTGTTGTAAAATCTCGTCGTTTCGCATCTTGCGAGATGGCCGGACGTGGAAAATCAGTAGGCTCTGGGGCGTCGAAGAAGTCGACGTCGAGGAGCAGCAAGGCCGGCCTCCAATTCCCCGTCGGTCGTATTGCTCGCTTTCTTAAGGCCGGAAAGTATGCTGAACGTGTTGGTGCCGGCGCTCCTGTATATCTGGCGGCCGTTCTCGAGTATCTCGCCGCTGAGGTATTCTTTATTTCTTGACTTCTTTCCTTTCCTTGCATCTCCTTGTCTTCCTCTTGTTTTGGTTTTGTGCTTTTTTTATGTCTCTTTTTGATTCACTTCAAATTTCTGTTTCACCTGTTTGGCTATTTCAATAATTTTTGTTCTTGAGTTGCCGTCTCTCCTTTTTCTCCAATTCTTTCTCTGTGGCGATTGGGGATTTTTTTTTTTTTTTTCTAAACATTTTAACCAAATCTAGGGTTAGACCATGGACGTTTTAGGGTTGGAATAAATGGGTCTGTCTTGATTCAAACCGTTCTAATTGTTCAAGATACTGGAAACTGTTGGGAATTGACTCGATTTGAACATCCCTTAATTTTCTGATTTTTTTTTTTGTTTGGACGTTTGAATTCCTTTCCTTTCTCTGTTGAGGGAACAGTTGTGTAAAAGAAAGAAAAAAAAAAAGTGGCAACTGTTGGTGGGGTGTGTGTGTGTGTGTGTGTGAGAGAGAGAGAGAGAGAGAGAGAGAGAGAGAGAGAGAGAGAGAGAGAGAGAGAGAGAGAGAGAGAGAGAGAGAGAGAGTACCACTGTAATTTGTATTTCTCCTCTATGATTCAGTGAAATTTTCTGATTGCTGCATGTGGGTATAAGCTTTGTGTTACCTTCCTGGTGATTGATTGCTTGGTTTGTTTTTTATTGCCTCTGTTGATTTAAACCGATTTTGCACAACATAAACGAATTAGGGTTGCCAATTCAACCTGAAAAGAGTTTCTTTCTCTCTCTCTCTATGTAATATTTGGGTTTGCCTGATCTTAAATCTGCTTAGAATTGGTTGTCTAGGCTGTAGTATTACAAGATACAACCTATTGATCCGACTCAATTGAATCATTTTGTAAGCTGATCTGCCTGAGTTGGGTTTTGGGTTTGAAGTGAATGGTTTACCCAAATTGACCTGAACTTTGATAGTCTTTCCTCGGTAACTAATTTTGTTTGGCTGCCTCTTCTGTTTAGATTAATCTGCTTACCTTATGTTGCTATTTCTTGCCTCAGGTGTTGGAGCTGGCTGGCAATGCTGCAAGGGACAACAAGAAGACCAGGATCGTGCCTCGGCACATACAATTGGCAGTGAGGAATGATGAAGAGCTGAGCAAATTGCTAGGAGAAGTTACCATTGCTAATGGTGGTGTCATGCCCAACATCCATAACCTGTTGCTGCCCAAGAAGACAGGTCCATCGAAGGGGGTTTCAGCTGATGATGATAGCTAAATGATTCATTCCACAACCCACTGCAATAGAACCCACTTCTCTCTTCTCCTTGTGTTTCTGACTTGTAGGGTTTAGAATTCTCAGTGAGCTGCTAGACAGGGCTTTTTAAGGGTTTGATATGTATAACTTTGGTTTCTCAGTTGCTCAAACTTTTCAGTTCATGTGTAGAGAGATTGATACCTTTTGAGAAAGAAGAGTTTCATCTTTGGCAAGAATTTGATTATTGTATGTTTGTGGTTCTTTTGCTGGTTTCTTCTGGTTGTGTTTGTGTTATGATTTCCTTATGAAGAGGTGTCTTCTTTACTTTCCATACAGGGTGGGTTTTTTTTATTATGGAATATGTATAGAATGGTAAAGAGTATAGGCAGGCTATACAGACACCCGATTATTTTTCTGCTAGGAGACACCCGAATTTGGGTTTTAGATGGAATTCTTTTTATGTTCTGGATTATTTGAGCCTTTGATGGATTTTGGTGAAGACTACTTCGATCTCAGCCTTGAAAGGGTTTACTTTGAGTATACACCTTTTTCTTTTTGGTATTGACTTTGATTTTGGTTGATTCTCCTAAAGTTAAGACTAGTTTTGGCCTCTTGGGTCGTCAACCAATGGCTCCTCCTAGGGGAATTTTTTTTTTTGAATGTTGATAGTAATTTATTAAAAAGAAAAAAAAAGGGGGGGGAAGTGAATTTTGCACTATTATTTTTTTCTCATGATGCACTACTTTTAAAGAAAAATTTAATTTTACCTTAAACTTTTGGGAAAGATGAAAAGAGAAGAAAAGAGGGAAGTACAGGCAAATTTAAATTTTCTTTTAAAAGATAGCGTATCAGAGAAAATGGTGGTGTAAAAATTACTACTTAATTACTACCTAAAGAGAAGATACAAACAGGCCGAAAGGATCAAACAGGATGGGGCCAGAAACTACAAGAAAAGCCCAAAGGCCAAATTTAGGAAGACCTTATTCGAACCGGCTTCACAATTATAACCTGGCCACCTGGGTGACTTGCCAAAATGTTCAGGTAATTGAGTTGACTACTCTCATTATTAGTCAATTTAAAGGAAAAATTGTCACATGGGCCTTTTCTTAGGTACTCTACATAGCTCAAAATATAGGCTAAATGTCTCCAAAAGGCTGGACCTGGAGGGTGGGCCGTCCTGGCAATAGTAAGATCAAGGGGGGAAAAAGCAGAATGAAATTCAATAATCTAATTCATGTTGACCTGGTAACTCAACCAACTGGGCTAGACCTGGACAAGCCTCTGGATGGCCAAGATCAGCCTCATCCTAGACCCAGAATTTGTAGGGTATGACTCGGGCGTAATCCATGATTAACCCAATTTTGCAAGCTAGACGATTAAGGTTTCTGGCCTGTCAAGTAGAGATGGAATCCACTTCCACGCCTGGAGTTGGGCCTGACATGTGAAAAGCCTTATTTAGAAGTCCAAGAGGGGCAAAATCAGAGTGTAGGTTTTTTACCCAACACTGTATTCACATTAAGGAAGCCACCTCGGATACAAATTTCGGCTGCAATACAGAATTTTGCCGAGAAATTTCCAGTCTAAACGAAATCTGAAAATTTCAGAAATTTTGGCTCATATTTCTAAAATATCAGATGCTCAATTTTGGCTGAATTCTTTGTCTAAATAAAGAACGAAGAACATAAAAATTGTACCGGCGGCCTCAGGAAGGGTTGGTCTGTTGGTTAGAAACCTGCCTCAGAAATTATGAGTTACGAGTTTGAATCCCATCCACCTCAAAAGGCCACTTCCTATAGTTTTACAAGGCATGTGGGTAAGAAGACTTGCACACACCCCCAAGACTGGTCAAGTGCTCTAAGAAGCCCTGGACCATAGTATAAAATATCAGCCAATATAAATCTCAATTTTACCCTTTTCATTCTTTCCTTCATTTCCTCCTTTCCCACGTCTCTCTCATTTCCACCTTCCCAACATCTCCACTCTCGTTTCAAGCCAAGCAGCCTCTCTTCCCTTTCCTCAAGCATTTGCGTTTTCCCTCTTCCCTCTTCTCATTTCCTCTCTTTCAAGTCTGTTATCTTCTCAATAAAACTGATCAACTAGATGATCCAAACCCAACTCTATCTGAGATTCTGACCTGATCGAAGTTGGTATTGGGGTTAACCAATGAGTTATAGTCTCTGTACTGATAATGAAATGTGTAGGATTTTCAAATGCAAGAGAAGTAGAATTGGTCCAAATCAAGCCAATTCATATGAAAAGAGACGAACATGCCAGTTAATGGCTTCAATCAACAGCACAGAACAAATTGTGTACTAAATTTGGGCACATCCCCTTAATCTTCTGTCGGTAATCTCTCTACTAGCCATGGGCAATGAACGAAATCCATCTATCTTGCCATGGGTGGCAAGGAGAGAAGATTACAGATGAAGAAGAGGACAACTAAAAGAAGAGAGGAGAGAGATCCATCTTCTTCTTTATCGACAAGATTACTTACTCGAAAAGAACGGGAAGAGGGAAGAATGGGTGCTGGACTTGAAACGAAAGTGGAGACGTTGGGAAGGAGGAAATGAGGGAGACGTGGGGAAGAAGGAAAAAAAATGAATGAATCAAAAGGGTTAAATTGAGATTTTGTTCAAATATTGTACAATTATCAAAATGTATGGTGTAAAAATCAATAGCCTATTATTATTGTTGTTGTTGGTTAGGAGGTGGGTGTGGTGTATATTGGGGTTGGGTGGGGTGTGTTGGTTGGATAGAGTTGGTCTGCCTAGAACTAGATGGATACAAATGTAGTCAAAGAAGAATTGATGATGGACTCACATTTTCATATGGTCGAGTCAGACCTGTAAATCAAGAATAGACCTAGCCATGAAGAGACGAATATCAACCAAAATGATATGAATGCTAAGCCCTTTCTGATCCAAGCAAATAGGCCATATGACATACCCTGGCTTAGAATGATAGTTAAAAGTTTGGAAACTCAATATTATTGCAATATTGAGCATAAATTAGTACCAAGAAAGAAAGGTAAAAAAATCATTATTTTTGACATATATCATATTATCATGTATTAAATCTATTTTTTTTTTAAAAATGCCAAATATACCTTTTGTTTAATTCACTGATTACTCTGTGCATGAGAGAGAAATGGTGGCCTTCCAATTAAATCCTAATTATCAAATTCAAATGCATCAAAATCAACAATGACATAACCCCTAATTCCAATATATTTGGATTGGACGGTTGACAATGGCTTTTTAGTCAAAATTTTTTATTCAATAATACTACCGGAACATCAGCAGTTAAGGACAACCGAGGACAGCCGATTTTGATTGGATCATGCATTGTGCAATAGTTTGAAGAACGGAAAGGAAGCAAGGAATTTCTCGGTTTCTAAGAAAAAGAAAGGAAGCTGGAGGCAGCTGAGTGGTTCGTCTCTGGGCGTCTTCGACCGTAGGCGCCATCCTAGCATTACTCCTTTTTATTTTGAGCATTCACATAGAAATGGAGCAGAAAAAAAAGGCACAAACGACCATATAGCATGTTTCTGTTAGCCATTTACAGTGGTGAAATTATGGGAAAGTAACAGGTGATATATAGAAGAATCAAGAAACAAAAGATGATGATACAGAAACAAAGAAATGAAGACTTTGAAGCAACCAAATTCAGTATCGATATCTTAGCACATGGCAATGAGTGGAAGGTACAGAAATATCCCAATATAGATCTTATTATTGGGCCGTCTTTAGCAGGGGCCAAATATAACTAAAGCAAGGAAGGTGATCAGGTTTTTGGAGAATGACTTGGTCATGGCTGTAACCGAAAAAATACAGAACTGTCCAAGGTTTTCATAGAATGGGATCCTCATAGCACATGGGCTAGATTGGTCATGAAAGTCCAAGTCCTAAAATAGCAGTACTATTAAAGGAACTGGTCAGCTAATACAAGGATATTACTTTTAGACTAACTTTTTCCCCCCTTTTTTTTTTTTTAAAAAAAAAGGAAAATAAAGGTGTTTCTACTGCAGATGTCCTTGGCTCTCTTGAAGCCAATCTATGTTTGTTCACAGCCTCTTTTTTTGGCAAATTTTTAAAAAGTTTTCTTTTGAAAGGCTAGAAGATTGTATTAGAAAAAGGAAAGGCAAATCAGAGGGAAGCCAACAGTTTCAAAGAAAAACTAGGGCTGCAACAGAGAAAATACATTCTAAAAACATAAATATAGATTTAAAGCAACCCCCGCTTGAGCAAAATTCCACCCTGTATCCTCCCCTTTTATGCTTAAAGCACAGCCATAAAAGGGCCTAATGTGCCTCAAATGTAAACAATCTTCTCTTGTTCTCATATTACCCTAATTGCTCAGCTGCTGCACCACATGAAAGAAGGTATCTGGGCATCTAAAGAACCAAAACCCAAAAACCACCATTATCTGGCATCATTTTCCCTCTTCTGTTAAATGGTGATATGACACAATTCAATATCGTCAAGTTTGCACATTAAGCACTAACCAATTTTGACACAATCGCTTGTCATCCAAAGTACATCTTTACTCATTTTATGGTCCATTACAATACCCCAGATGAAGTACCAAGAATACGCTTTTCTTTCGATTTTTCCTAGTAGATCACACACTTATGGGTATCCTTTGTAAAGTTATATATATATATATATATATATATATATATATATATATATATATATATATATATATATATATATATATATATATATATATATATATATATATATTTGATGATGACGATGACGATGACGATGACGATGACGAATGCATCATAGAACAGAAAATCATTTGTTCCTCAATTAGATGCAAATGTGCTTCCATACTTGATATCAGGACTGCATACAAAGGAACTCGAGGGAACTTTTGGCATATTACAATGGGATTCATAGGAGAGCAGATTTGATCAAGCGTGTGAAGGGTCAAAAGTCATGCATGGAGATCTATAATACATGACACAAGCTTCACCCTTTTTAATAGGAAATGGTTACCTATCCTCCTCCTTGGAAGATGAAGCCTAGCATACATTAAAACTTGAAGACGCTCCTTGGAACTTCAAGGTTCACATTACACCATGGACTAATACCTTGGGAATGAGGGATACTAGCTTGATTAAAGGGGTTAGATGGTGTTATACAGCATGAGTATCATGGTATACGACACCAATGAGGGAGGTGTCAATCTAACTTGCAAGTTAGGCTAGAGTCAAACTAATGGACCTAGCCATGGCGAGTAATGAATGGCTAAAATATCTTGGAAGTGCATCCAATCTTATGCTTGAGTTGTGATCCAATGTGTAGAAATGAAGTGGGAAATGCAACCCATTTCCTCAGTTGTAAAAGAAATGATTTTTTTTTTTAATTCTCATTTGTCACTCATACAAGAAATGTTATTCTCCCACAAAGGGTAGAGAATGATTCCTTTACTTAATTATTTTGAAATAGGTAGAGAATCATTCCTTACTCCCGTAAGGGTAGTTAAATAACTCTTCCAAAACCATTTCTCTAGTAAATACTATATAGTACACAAGAAATGAGGCTCCATTATTGGGAGATTCGGTACTTGTAGGATGTTTGTGCTTTTAGCTTTCTCCATGAGAGTCTCACTCATTTCTCACCATCAAAATGCATACATAGGTCCTAATTTGTACTCTAGAATTTCTTAAAGTCTATTTTGTGGAATTCTTTCAATTTTTATAATTGTTCATAATTTAAATTCCAACAAGGAATCACACACTACTAAATAGTCCATCATTTCACACATTATACACACATAAAATACGCGCTATCATATATATGTATGTAAAAATGTACCATTTAAAGCACTTTTTCCCCAAAAGTTTATGTTCTTTTTGCAATTGGATATGGCTAATAATATGGTAGAGTGAGTGGACTGTAGGCAAGCTAGGGGGCAATGTAATAAAAGAGTACCATACTGATCAAAGCATCGGCTCTATAAAATGACTATCAAGTTGACAACGTATGTTCAGCAACTAGGAGATTCTTAGCCATGAGGTTTAGAGAAAATCTAGATAGAATGAAATTTTGTTGAGGGAAGATCAGCCCACATTAGATAGGAGAGCGTGTGGTAAACTATGTTGCACAAAAACTTCAATATACACAATGTGTTTGTGTCGGAGAATTTATTTTTATGTGTAAGATCCGTTTCCTTGCTGTGTCAATAGTGTGTTCTTGCCATGTCCAGGCATCATAGGTGATACAGACAAGAAGGAGGCTGTTTGTGAAATACATGGGGTCCCCATTAGCAGTGAATCACACTTTTTTTTTAACTTCATGTCAACTAACATTCTATCTGCAAAATGGCATGAATGCAATTGGATATTGAAAACTCAAATATCTGGAGATTCTGGATAGCTTAGCACAGTCTTTTCTGCGCATTGTGCTCAAATAATATAAATAATACTATACTAAAAAAAAGGAAAAAAGTACGGTTCACAAAAATGTACAACATAACATGTTCTCCAAAAGTGTTGGCTTCATGTCATTTCTTGGTTTTATTTTTTGTAGGTGCCTGCAGGTCCACTGATAGACCATCTCCAAAGCTGGCATTTGGACCTATCAAATCAAAAGGCTGTCTTCTTTGGAATTCAGCATCGATAGCTAACATGCGGTGAATTTGGTCGAAAAAGAACAATTGATGTTTTAGGGGCAAAATCTTCCAATCTTGATGTGATCCTCCAAGTTATCAAACGGACATGCACAAATTGGATCTCAGTCCTTGCAGAATTCAGGCATTATCTAATTAATTGAATTATCAGATATTCGTCAGGAGGGATCAAACACTCATTGCCTACTACCAGTATTTCATTGCAGTGGGTCCCTCGCCATGATGGAATTTTAAAACTTATCTTCAATTGCTGCTCTTAAAGAGCACCTCGTTCTGTGAAGGTCGGGGGTTTAATCAGTAACAGCATGAGTGAGCCTTCTGTGGCATTTTCTGGCTCTGCTGGGCCATGTTTTGCTCACATTGCTAAGGCTTATGCCTCAAGCTTGCTGTCAACATGGGATTGTTTCATTTAACTATTGAAAGCAATTCATCATGTGGTATCAAATGGGCAGCAAACCCAGTCTGTATCCCATGGAACATCGTGGTCTTGATTGAAGAAATTAAGGATTTATCTTTGGCTGGGACTGTACACCATTCACACCCCATGGGAGACCAATGATGATGTGGATGCTCTTGCAAAAAGAAGAGTGACCAGACAGTTTGTTATTACTGGTGATTTGGATCTGTCTTACCCTCATTAACAAATTTCAGCCCGGAGAAAATTTTCAGTCCGTACTTTGGACTGAAAATTTTAGCTGAAATTTGGAATTTGGAAATATCATCACTCTTTCGGAAATGTTTGGATAATATTAAAAACAATGCATATTTCGGCTTGAGTTTAGACCCATTCTTTTTGGATTTCTGCTTAAGTTTGTAACTGAGGTCTTGCCTGATTCTATGCTTGAGTTTCCTTGGGCCTCTTCAGCTTAGGTCTTTATGTTCTCTTTGGCCAAATGACTGTGCTACTCTAGTGAAAGTTGTTTTCCACTAAGAACTGGTTCTGTAAGAACTCCAATTAAAGCCTTCCAAATCAACCTCAAGGAGGGGTGTTTTTATTATTTAAAAAATTGGTACCTTCACTGTATTAAATGGCAAAACACCCACCATTTGTGATTTCGCAGGCTTTAATTAGGCTTCTAATAGAATCTGTAGAGCCGGCTCACCTTTAGAAAATTTATCCTAGAAATGGATCATGTTTTCAGCTGTCAAGACTCAAGAGAGCATCTGTCATTTAGATACATTCATATAATTATAAGAAAACTGTAAAAAAGCACAAACAACATCCACTAAATCCTTTTGAATCACGTATTAGGGAAAATTCGATAGAAATTCTCTGACTTGAAAACATGAACTAAGCTAATAGAAGCAAGACAGATAAAACCCAATTCGTCATATCCGTAAAAAGTAATTGAATGAGATGGGTTTTACAAGATATCAGTAATCAGAAGACTACCCGAAACTGCGGGGCGTCATCGCCGGACGCTGGCAAGATCTCCCAGCGACAAGGCTCGAGGTCTTCGGAAACAGGGCAATATCCGGCGAGAGTAATCTTATCGGCGGAAGCGACAGCGGAGCCGAACTCGAAGACGGTGGCGTCGGTGGGGCGGCGCGGTACTTCCATGGCACCGTTCATGCCGGGGATTTCGGTTTGGGGGCCAGCGTTTGGGGGCGATTTTTCGGGCTTCGAGTCCGGTTTCGTAGCGGGGGCTTTGCCAGACCACCAAGACAGAATTCCCATGACTTTCCTGACCTTTTCTTCACAAGATTTTTTATGGTTAGGGTATGGAAGAAACGAGGATGAAGATGAAAACTCCGGTGAACTATAATGATAGTGTGACAGGTGGTAATTAGACAATTTATTAAAGCTAAAAAAATTTAGATTTTCATTTAAGGATTAAATACTGTAGATATTTATTTAAAAAATAATAAGGATGTCGATGCTTTTATAATAAGAAACACTATGGTAGAATAAGTATCAATCGTTTCATATAATTTGAATTGTAAGAGTTTAAATTTTAAAAGTCATCTCAAAATTAAATTATGTTTTATATAGAATATAAAAAGAATATCTAAGATCTCATCACATAAAATTTGAACATCTTCAAATACGTTTAGTATTATGATTTTGAATTTTGAAAATTTAATTTCTATAAATTGTTGATTTTTTATAATCTATTTAAAAAAATTAAGATCATTAGATGTAAGAGTTTTTTACCATTAAAAAAGATGAAGGAGGGTCCTTTCAAAATCTATCTTGCCCGTTTACAGAGAGTTGAACTCATAATAAGTACAACACTCTTCCAATTGAAAATCTGAACTCGAGTGTCCTTGCAACTGCCGTACCTTAGATAATATTTTAGACGGGCAAAATAAAACAGCTAGCTGAGGTCACAACATCCTCAATTTTTTTTTTTTTTTAATGAATTTTTTACCGAAATACCTCTCTAAAAATTGTAAAGAATTGCTTTTGTCCCTTTTTTAAATTGTAATAATATATTGATCTCCCTGTCTCTAAAAATACAAATTCTACACTTAGATCTCAGATGACTAGTGATACATGTTAGTATTAGAATTTGATAATCCCTTAATCATAAATCACAATACAATGTACATATATACTAAAATACTGCACAAACCCTAATTAGCCCTAAGTAGGAAAGGACAAAACTACCCTTAATAAGAAAAGGAAAATACAACTTTAACACCTGCCCTTAAACTCGCGATGTTAAAGTGGTAAGTATCGAAAGTTTGCTAAGAAGAAACTGAAAGCGTGTGACAGTGTGGGACTTCGTAAAAAAGTCAGCAAGCTGTAAGTCAGAAGTAACAAATGGAAGAGAAAGTGTGCCAATTTGGAGATGATGTTGTATAAAGTGGCAGTCCAACTCAATATGTTTTGTATGCTCATAAAAAACTGAGTTATGAATGGAAGCGAGAAAGAAAGAAAATGAGAGAGAGTAACAAGAATAACCAAAATCATCATGAGAATAACCAAAATGAGTTGGAGGCTTACGAACTCTCGAAGGATAGCGGGTAGGAGTAAGATCAAAATCATTAGAAGTTGAAGGAGCGTCAGTCGGTGGAGAGGGAGGATTTATATATGCAGAGGATACGGCTTCAACAGGAGTAGAACAAATAGGAGAAACAGAGTTAGGCAATGCAGACACTTTATCAGACACAGACAAATCATCAACAACAGAGAAATGATCAATGTATAGGAGCTCAGATTTAGGAATAGTGACAGAGTTAGATGAGACAGAATAGAAATGAATATGTTCAAGAAAAACAACATGACAAGATACATACAATTTTTGTGCAATAGGATCATAACAGCGATATCCTTTTTGTCCCTCACCATAACCTAGAAAAATACACATTACAGAGCGGGCAGATAATTTAGTGCGCTCACTATTAGGACGAAGCACAAAGCATGTGCAACAAAAAACTTTCAAAGAGAAATAATCTGGAATTTTACCATATAACCGTTCAAAATGAGATTTGCTAGAAGTGACGGCAGAAGGAATTGTATTGATCACCTGAGTTGCGGTGAGAACAGTTTCTCCCCAAAAGGCACTAGGAACACTTGCAGAAAGTAACAAAGAGCAAGCAGTTTCAATGATATGCCTATGTTTTCTTTCGGCTACTCCATTTTGCTCGGGAGTGTCAGTGTAGGATGACTGATTAATGGTTCCATCAAATGCAAGTAATTGAGAGAAATTACCAGAGGTATACTCTCCACCCAAATCACATCTAAAACATTTAATAGTAGTAGAGAACTGGGTACGAATGAATGAACGAAAATTTTGAAAAATAGTAAAGAATTTCGAGCGACGTTTCATCAAATAAATCCAACAATAACGAGAATAGTCATCAATAAAAGAAACATAATAGCGGGACCTTCCTTTTGTGGCAATAGGAGCTGGTCCCCACACATCAGAATGAATTAAATTAAAAGGAGCAAGAGATATTGATGAACTATTATTAAAAGGCAATGCAGAAAACTTTGCAAGTTTACATCCACTGCAATCAGAAATGTCACTACAATACAAATTTCCTAAAGCTCCTGTAGAGGCTAAATACTTCAAACGTGAACTAGAAACATTGCCAAACCTAGAATGCCATAAATAAAAACTAGATGAACTGGGACCCAAACGAAAAGACGACAAGTTAACTGAAAATGCTGCAACATCGGGAACCCGGAGCTGGTCTAACACATATAATCCTCCTTTTCTACGGCCGGTCCCAATCAACCTCTTGGAATGAGGATCCTTTACAAAACACGAAGTAGGAGAAAAATTTACATACCCAGAATCACACAACTGACTTATAGAGATCAAATTAAAAGTAAGATGGGGAATGCAATAAACATCAGAAAGACACAAGGGAGAATACATGATAGAACCAACACCTGCCAATGACATGGGAGTACCATTAGCAGTGAGGATAGAAACAGATGAGTGAGAAGGAGATAAAGATGAAAACAAAGAATATCATTAGACATGTGATGAGTGGCTCCTGAGTCGAAGACCCAGGTAGAGGGAGAAATACCTGAAGAAGCTGAAGGAGGCAAACCTATGGACGAAGAAGCAGTCATGTCACGCCCCGACCCGACCAGTGGGCCCGGAACGCGACTGATTTTTTTTTTTTGAAAGGAAAGTAAGCTAATCCACAAGCACTCTTACTGGGCCGGATCAACAGTTAGGCCCAGCGGTTGCGCATCAGCCCGCTAAGAGGACTCAAACATGTACCATAAGCATACCCCATAGACATAGCAAAACAACACAATAACATCCATTGATAATAAGATCAAACAAATATTAACATTGATAAATCAATCCATAACATCGTCTCCAATGGCAACATAGCCGATTACAATAGTCAAATGCAAATTAAGTACCACATCCGGTACTTAATACAAAAATAACGGTTCCGAGAACCAACAGAAAGAGATCAGGGCATTCCGCTCCGGGGGAATCCCAAACACTGCCTTGGCTCAAACGCCCTAAGTTTGAAAGAGAGGGTCCTCCTCCTCGGGTTCATCGCCTGAAAGGTGAGTGGTGTGAGCTAACAAGCCCAGTGAAGGATAATTAACAGTGCACATTAAGCAAATAGTAATACAGGTTAACAACGGTTAATATCACATGCTTGATAACAGTAAGCATAAACTCAAATAAGATAATAACATCATCAACTATCAATCACTGCCTTTATCCACCGTAACGCCTGCCGACTACACTGAGACCAGTATTAAGTCCCGACACGGTCAAAATACATCCTTGCAAGTACATCTCCGGCTCTTAAACGTAACCGGTACTGACACCCTCAAGTCAGCAACTGACGACAGCATGGTCCGCCCATGGTCCAGTAGACATAAACCATCTCTCATATGGCCGATATTGGTTCAATAGCCCAGGTACGTGGAAGCAGTCTTACATACACATACGGTCAACACCGTAATATCAAATCATCACAGCACTCTTACCATAGTGCATCATGTATAGGCACATGAGTGGGTTCATCAAAACCGAAACCACTCATTGCTCAATATAACACCTGTTTACAAAATCTGCAGAGTTAAGTTCCCTCACCGTGATTGTGTGGTTTCGCGGTCTCTGTCAAACAACATACAAGTGCTCAATCAATATACATAACAAATACGTACATATACGTAGAATTTGGAAATCATATATTTTCCTACAAAATATCCGGGTTTAATGGAATGAGTCTCCTATTTGGTTTCTATCCTCTTTAAATCATCCACAAGATAATAATATAATAAACATAAGGGGCTCAGTCCAAACTCATATTGTCTTCTGGGCATTGACCAGATTGACTTATTGAGTAAGGTCTAGATCCTCGGGTCACTTCTCGGTTGTCTTCTGGATAGGACCAGAGCTGACATTTTGAGTAGGCCTCGAGGTCACTCAGTGCCCGACTATAGTGTCGTCCTGAAAGTGAATCACTCAGTTCCCGACTAATGTCGGACTGAAAGCGTATACAATAGTATTTACACTATACATAATAAGAGGAAAAAGGGGTTAGTACATTTTTAATTAACAGGGGGTATTATAACAAATAATTTAAACACACTGAATAAACATCAATAATCAAGATTAAAACAGTAATCAAACAATATTTTATTATTTTTCAAAACAGTGTTCCTCGGAACATCACTTCGGAACTTGGGTCAGTGGCTTCGGATCATCCGAACCACACAAAACTGAGTCACTGGCCTCGGAACTCGGGGCCTGACTTCGGATCGTCCGAAGACTGGGTCTCGGACCGTCCGAAGTCCATCCGAAACAGAAAAACAGAAAACAGAAGTCTCGGTGGGTCTGCAATGCTCGGAACATCCGAAGCTTCGGTTCGGACCTTCCGAAGGTGTTCGGATCTTCCGAGATGGCTCGGTCCTTCCGAAAAGGGTCTGGCTCGCCTCGGGCGGACTGGCTTCGTGTTGAAGCTCGGAACGTCCGAGGGTCACTGCTCGGACCGTCCGAATGTTCGGACCGTCCGAAGATCGGCTCTCGGACCTTCCGAGAGTCGTCTTCTCCGACTGTCTGCAACAGCAGACAGTCACGGCGGAAATGCACTGAAATGCGATTCCAGAAAGGGAGGGCTTCCTGGATTCGTTTTTCACATCCGTCTGGTCTGATGGACTCCTCTGAGAGTCCTCTTTCCATAGGGAGAGGTTTGGAGCTCAAAAGCTCAAAGGGTCAACTGATTGTAACAGTGAAAAGCTCACGGGTACTTGAAACCCATGGTTTTCCTTAAAACTTCAAAATCGTTTTTCTCCATCAAAACATGGTCAAAATCTGTTTTTCTTGATTCTAAATTGGTTAGAATTCAGAGAAGAATGCAATGGATACCTTGGTTGAGGTTCCTGGTTTGAAATTCTGAGATTTGAAAATTTTTTCCTCAAGCTTACTGTTACTGAAAAAACAGCAGCTCAGGTTCGGCCGGTCGGAAATCAAACAGAGAGAAGAGAAGAATTGCTGGGATTTGAAACGGAAGAAGGGGCTTGAATTTATAGGCTCCTCTCGCCGGAAAATCGGCTGAAATCCGATGGGACGGGACGGCAGAAGGTGATAATCACCGCCGAACGGCCAGTGCACGCGGGATGGCGTGTGCAGGCTGTTATGGTTTTGCAGATCAGTCCCCAATCACTTCCCAATTTGCAGAAAGGGCCTGGTTCAAGAAATTTTGATTTTTAAAACTAAAAGTACTAATTTAAGACCTCAAAAACTTAATCCAACCTTACAGATGGGTTGGGTTTTTAAAACTTAGGTCACCATCAAAATTTCAGTTTTTATCTCTCAATAAAAACCTTTGATTTAAACAAAAATCACATTTTACCCAAAATTACTTAAGTAAACAAATGTAAAAATAACTAATTTGTAAACCTTATTTTGAGATGGAATGAAATATCTAGTTCAATATTAAAATGGTCTAACACCCAATACCATTTTCAAAATTTATCTCTTACCCGAAATTATTTAAAATAATTAAAACTCTCTTTCGGGCGATAAAATATCATTTTCTGAAAACTAAATTCATTTTAAACTTAGAAATGCAAATTATTCCATAAGGAGAGCATTATCAATAAAAAATAATCACTAATTCACACAATTTAGAGAAATAATCACAACAGGCGGCAAATTACCAAAATACCCCTCCAGCTGGACGGGCTGGATCTCTGAGCTCACGAGCTCGGATTGGGCCAAACTTGGGCTTTCCTCAAAGCCCTGACTGAAAACCTTGAGATCATCCGGTTAAAACACGAAAATTCAGGTAAAACACTCCTAATCTGGGGCAGGGTATTACATCCTACCCTCCTAAAAGAAAATTTCGTCCCGAAATTTAGAACAAACCCTACCTTCTTGGCTTGTGAACAAGCCAGGGTACATCTTCTGCATCGTCGATTCAGGTTCCCACGTCTCATGTTGCACGTCGCGATGTTGCCATAGCACTCGCACTAGGGTTATAGACTTCCTCCTGAGCTCTTGAGTCCGACGTTCTAGAATCTCGACTGGTGCTTCTTCAAAAGTTAAGTCCTCTGATACCTCAATATCTTCAAAACTGATCACATGTGACGGGTCAGGCTCATACTTTCTTAACATAGACACGTGGAACGTACTATGCACTCTCTCCAAAGCCTGAGGAAGATCCAACTGATAGGCCACTTCACCTATCCTCTTCAAGATCTCAAAGGGTCCAACATATCGAGGTGATAGTTTTCCCTTGCGCCCGAACCGCTGTACTCCATGACGTGGTGCCACACGTAAGAAAACTCGGTCGCCAACTGCAAACTCCAAAGGTCGTCGCCTTTTGTCAGCATAACTCTTTTGTCTGCTCTGGGCTGTCTTGAGACGCTGTCTGATTACTTCAACTTGCTCTGACGTCTCACGCACTAGATCAGGTCCTAGTAGCGCTTTGTCTCCTACCTCTGTCCAACAAAGAGGTGACCTGCACGGTCTGCCATACAGAGCCTCGTAGGGTGCCATCTGCACACTAGAGTGATAACTGTTGTTGTAGACGAACTCGATCAAAGGCAAGTGATCTTCCCAACTTCCCCGCATATCCATCACACAAGCCCTTAGCATATCCTCTAGGGTTTGAATGGTTCTCTCTGACTGACCATCTGTCTGAGGGTGAAAAGCAGTGCTAAAGCACAGCTTAGTCCCCAACTCCTCTTGCAATCCTTGCCAAAACCTTGACACGAACCTCGGGTCTCTATCAGATACAATGGATACAGGCACTCCATGCAATCTGACTATCTCCTTCAAATACAATCTACTTAGAGTAGCCAAGGAATCCGTCTTCTTGATTGGTAGAAAGTAAGCTGACTTCGTCAATCGATCGACTATTACCCAAATAGCGTCGTTCTTCTTAGGAGACTTAGGAAAACCAGTTACAAAATCCATCGTGATATGCTCCCACTTCCATTCAGCCACTTCCAAAGGTTGCATCTTTCCACCGGGTCGTTGATGTTCCGCCTTCACTTGTTGACAAGTTAGGCACTTGGACACAAAATCTGCTACCTCGCGCTTCATACCTTTCCACCAGAAAAGTCGCCGCAAGTCACGATACATCTTTGTACCACCGGGATGCACTGCAAAGCGAGATCGATGAAAGTGATCAAGCACTTTCCTCCTGCACTCGTCCGATTTTGGCACGAACAGTCTATCTTTGAAAGTAAGACTTCCGTCTGCTTTGATCTTCCAATCCTCTAAAGTTGCTCCTCCTGAAAGCTGAGTTGCCAACTCCTTTGCTTCTGGGTCGCTTTGTTGTCCTTCCAACACCAATCTAACTACCTCGGGTTGCAGAACCAAACTATGGATTCTTGCTGACCCGCTTCCTTCGATCAGCTCCAGATCGTACTCGGACAGAACTTCGAGCATCTTCCATTGCAAGGATGCCATCCTCGCCACGTCGTTATGAGACTTCCTGCTCAAGGCATCGGCCACCACATTGGCTTTCCCCGGGTGATAGGAGAGACTGAAGTCATAATCTCCCAAGTACTCCATCCACCTACGCTGCCTCATATTCAAGTCTTTCTGAGTGAAGATATACTTGAGACTATGGTGATCAGAAAACACATTGAACTTCTCACCATATAAGTAATGTCTCCACAATTTCAACGAGAACACAACAGCTGCCAACTCCAAATCATGAGTCGGGTAGTTCTGCTCGTGTCCCTTCAATTGCCTGGAACCATAAGCTACTACCTTCCCCTCTTGCATCAGCACACAACCCAAACCAAACTTGGACGCGTCGCAATAAACATCGTAACCTCGTCCTTGCTCGGGTATCACTAACACTGGAGACGTCGTCAACTTCTCCTTCAGCTCCTGAAATGCTTCCTCACAAGCTTTGCTCCACTCGAACTTGACGTTCTTCCTCGTCAGCCGAGTCATCGGTACCGCGATCTGAGAGAAGTGCGGGATAAACTTTCGGTAATATCCTGCTAATCCCAGAAAGCTCCGGATCTCGAACACGCTCTTAGGACTCTCCCAAGTCTTCACGGTCTCTACCTTTGCTGGATCTACCGAGATTCCTCCTGGAGACACTACATGTCCCAGAAATTGCACTTGAGTCAACCAAAACTCACACTTGCTCAGTTTAGCAAACAGCTGATGCTCCCGAAGAGTCTGAAGAACAATCCGCAGGTGACGCTCATGCTCCTCTTCTGATGACGAATAGATCAAGATATCGTCGATGAAGACTATCACGAACTCTCGCAGATACGGTCGAAACACCCGATTCATCAAGTCCATGAACATGGCTGGTGCGTTCGTCAAACCGAAAGGCATCACAACAAATTCGTACAAGCCGTACTGCGTCCGAAAAGCAGTCTTTGGAATGTCTTCCTCTCGAATCCGCAACTGATGGTAACCCGATCTCAAATCGATCTTCGAAAAACACTTCGATCCCCTCAAAAGATCAAAGAGGTCATCTATTCTAGGCAACGGATACTTATTCTTAATAGTTACCTGGTTAAGCCGCCGGTAATCTATACACATCCTCATCGATCCATCCTTCTTTTTCACAAAGAGAGCAGGTGCGCCCCACGGCGAGTTGCTCTGACGGATAAAACCAAGACTAAGAAGCTCTTCTACCTGCGTAGCTAGCTCTCTCTGCTCTGCCGGCGCCATCCGATAAGGTGCCATGGAAATTGGAGATGTTCCTGGCTGTAGGTCTATAACAAACTCTATCTCTCGGCGTGGAGGTAGCCCAGCCAACTGGTCAGGAAAAACATCCATAAACTCACACACCACCCGAGGAGCAACAGACCCTACACCACCTACATCTTCCCAACCCATGCTTGCCACCACACTACCGGGATACGCCCTAAGGCCAGAGAAAGTGACTCTCATCCTTTCATAGGGTACCAACTTCTCAACAAACCTCTCACCGGTTGAGGAGACCCCATGAATCCTCTTCTGAGGGCAGTCTATCAAGACTCCAAAAACAGACATCCAATCCACACCAAGGATGATGTCAAAGTCCGTCATTTCCAGAACTAGAAAATCATAAGACAACTCCACTCCGCTAATCTTCAAAATGCAAGATCTACACTCTTGGTTTGCCAAAGCCTTCTTACCCAAAGGTGAAACTACCATTAGCGGGTTAACTACTTCTACAGGTTTCAAACCCAATCTAACACAACAAGTTCTAGAGATAAAGGAATGCGAAGCACCGGTATCAAACAACACTCGAGCCAAAAGACTGAAAAGATGAAGGGTACCTTCCATTACTGCGTTCTCCATTGGTTCCTCCTTCTGAGTCCCTAAAGAGTAGACTCTCCCTTGAGGACGCCCTCGTCCTCTCCCCTGATCGCTCCGAGGTGGTCCGTTCCTCGGTGTCGCTGATCCTCTGGAAGCCTGCTGAGAACCTCTGCCGACAGATGGCTGCGCCACGGAGTAGGAAACTCCTGCGCCTTGTGAAGGTGCCGCTTTACCAGAAAAAGGACAATCCTTAAACAGGTGCCCGGTTTGCTTGCAGTGAAAACAAGCTCTCTCTCCTTTGGATTGACAGAATCTAGAAGTATGCCCTGGCTGATTGCAGGTGTAGCATACGATTGGCCGAGAGTCGGACCGACTGGACTGGCCCACACTAGGTTGGCTCTTCCTGAAGAAAGGCCTCTTCTGCTGATTGAACCTTGCCTTCTTGTTAGAAGAAGGTTTCTGAGAGCTGTCAGTGCTCCGGTTGATAGAGTCCACCGCTTCTACCTTCGAAGCGCGCTCGATGATCTCCTCCAGAGTGTTGAACACTAGGCCGGCCACTTGCCGCTGCAGGAAGGGTCTGAGTCCGTTCTCGAAATGCTGGATCTTCTCCCCCTCATTGGCTGCAATCCACGGCACAAACTGCATCAGGTCGATGTAGCGCATGGCATACTGTGCCACTGTATCTGAACCCTGCTGAATGTTGAGGAACTCTCTCTTCCTTGCTTCCTTCACCGTCTTTGGAAAGTAACGGGCCAGAAAGGCTGCAGAAAACTCCTCCCAAGTCATTGGCTCGTGATTACGAACCAAGCTCTTCGCCTCCCACCACTCGTAGGCGTTCCCTTCGAGCTGATAAGTTGCCAAGGTCACACGTAAATCATCGGCGATTGCTAGGGTATTGAGGATTCGGCTAATCTGGGTTAGCCAGTTCCTCGCAGCGCTGGGGTCTTCTGTTCCCGAGAAGCTAGTCGGGTTCAGACGTTTGAACTCTTTCAGAGCCGAGGTGGCTCTCTCCTCTGGCGTTTGGACTGGCGGACGTCGCATATTTTCAGCTATCTGCTGAAATGCTTCAACCGCCGCTCGTATCGCCTCATTGGGTAGGTCACGGGGTGGAAGACCAGTCCTCCTCCCACGAAAGTTGGCTCGGTTTGCGTTGGGTCCTGACATCTGTTATTTACACTTGTAAATATCATTAACCAAATTTTAAAATTTTTGTCAAAGTAAAAGACACAAGTTGTAACAATTTCAATTTAGAATTCATTCAACAATTTCAATACAAGTACAAAGGTTAGTAGGGTGTAAAAACCCTTCAAAATAACCAAACTTAACCCTTATAAGACAAAACTCCCTGATGCCCCCTAACAATGATTGATCTAATTCCCTGAAAAAGATCCTTCTTCACCACCAAAATAATAAAAGTTGTCTGGGCAGGCCTCAGATTTGTGCCCGTACACCCCACAAGTTAAACAGGGTATGATCCCCGGTCCTCCTACATAAGGACAATTGGTTCTGGCATTTCCATGTCCGCGGAGTCCGCAAACAGGGCAAATGACACTGGGTGGATAGGGGCAATAGATGAAATTGTGCCCTGCCTGATTGCAGAGCTCACACATCTCATCTTGATATTCGTCCAATGGCGGAGTGGCCGGAACATACTCTGGTGAACCGTTCTCCCCCACCGACTCCTCAGGAATTGGGACATCTCCCTCTTCCTCCTCAGGTTCAGCACCCACGTGGTATTCGGGGGATGCCACTACTACCTCCTCCCTAGGTGCAACCTCATCGAAATTTGGCGCACCGGAGTCATCTCCAGAATCTATGACGATAGGGTCGCTAGGTGTCCCCTGGAAGCACTCGGTATTATTGCTTGACATATCTGTATCACCAAACAAGGAAATGTCAATACAATAGCAATACTAGGGCAAAAACAAGTCTAACTAGGTAGTAACCCATCACAGTCCTAGAGTTGAGCCTACGCTCTGATACCAAGCTGTCACGCCCTGACCCGACCAGTGGGCCCGGAACGCGACTGATTTTTTTTTTTTTTTGAAAGGAAAGTAAGCTAATCCACAAGCACTCTTACTGGGCCGGATCAACAGTTAGGCCCAGCGGTTGCGCATCAGCCCGCTAAGAGGACTCAAACATGTACCATAAGCATACCCCATAGACATAGCAAAACAACACAATAACATCCATTGATAATAAGATCAAACAAATATTAACATTGATAAATCAATCCATAACATCGTCTCCAATGGCAACATAGCCGATTACAATAGTCAAATGCAAATTAAGTACCACATCCGGTACTTAATACAAAAATAACGGTTCCGAGAACCAACAGAAAGAGATCAGGGCATTCCGCTCCGGGGGAATCCCAAACACTGCCTTGGCTCAAACGCCCTAAGTTTGAAAGAGAGGGTCCTCCTCCTCGGGTTCATCGCCTGAAAGGTGAGTGGTGTGAGCTAACAAGCCCAGTGAAGGATAATTAACAGTGCACATTAAGCAAATAGTAATACAGGTTAACAACGGTTAATATCACATGCTTGATAACAGTAAGCATAAACTCAAATAAGATAATAACATCATCAACTATCAATCACTGCCTTTATCCACCGTAACGCCTGCCGACTACACTGAGACCAGTATTAAGTCCCGACACGGTCAAAATACATCCTTGCAAGTACATCTCCGGCTCTTAAACGTAACCGGTACTGACACCCTCAAGTCAGCAACTGACGACAGCATGGTCCGCCCATGGTCCAGTAGACATAAACCATCTCTCATATGGCCGATATTGGTTCAATAGCCCAGGTACGTGGAAGCAGTCTTACATACACATACGGTCAACACCGTAATATCAAATCATCACAGCACTCTTACCATAGTGCATCATGTATAGGCACATGAGTGGGTTCATCAAAACCGAAACCACTCATTGCTCAATATAACACCTGTTTACAAAATCTGCAGAGTTAAGTTCCCTCACCGTGATTGTGTGGTTTCGCGGTCTCTGTCAAACAACATACAAGTGCTCAATCAATATACATAACAAATACGTACATATACGTAGAATTTGGAAATCATATATTTTCCTACAAAATATCCGGGTTTAATGGAATGAGTCTCCTATTTGGTTTCTATCCTCTTTAAATCATCCACAAGATAATAATATAATAAACATAAGGGGCTCAGTCCAAACTCATATTGTCTTCTGGGCATTGACCAGATTGACTTATTGAGTAAGGTCTAGATCCTCGGGTCACTTCTCGGTTGTCTTCTGGATAGGACCAGAGCTGACATTTTGAGTAGGCCTCGAGGTCACTCAGTGCCCGACTATAGTGTCGTCCTGAAAGTGAATCACTCAGTTCCCGACTAATGTCGGACTGAAAGCGTATACAATAGTATTTACACTATACATAATAAGAGGAAAAAGGGGTTAGTACATTTTTAATTAACAGGGGGTATTATAACAAATAATTTAAACACACTGAATAAACATCAATAATCAAGATTAAAACAGTAATCAAACAATATTTTATTATTTTTCAAAACAGTGTTCCTCGGAACATCACTTCGGAACTTGGGTCAGTGGCTTCGGATCATCCGAACCACACAAAACTGAGTCACTGGCCTCGGAACTCGGGGCCTGACTTCGGATCGTCCGAAGACTGGGTCTCGGACCGTCCGAAGTCCATCCGAAACAGAAAAACAGAAAACAGAAGTCTCGGTGGGTCTGCAATGCTCGGAACATCCGAAGCTTCGGTTCGGACCTTCCGAAGGTGTTCGGATCTTCCGAGATGGCTCGGTCCTTCCGAAAAGGGTCTGGCTCGCCTCGGGCGGACTGGCTTCGTGTTGAAGCTCGGAACGTCCGAGGGTCACTGCTCGGACCGTCCGAATGTTCGGACCGTCCGAAGATCGGCTCTCGGACCTTCCGAGAGTCGTCTTCTCCGACTGTCTGCAACAGCAGACAGTCACGGCGGAAATGCACTGAAATGCGATTCCAGAAAGGGAGGGCTTCCTGGATTCGTTTTTCACATCCGTCTGGTCTGATGGACTCCTCTGAGAGTCCTCTTTCCATAGGGAGAGGTTTGGAGCTCAAAAGCTCAAAGGGTCAACTGATTGTAACAGTGAAAAGCTCACGGGTACTTGAAACCCATGGTTTTCCTTAAAACTTCAAAATCGTTTTTCTCCATCAAAACATGGTCAAAATCTGTTTTTCTTGATTCTAAATTGGTTAGAATTCAGAGAAGAATGCAATGGATACCTTGGTTGAGGTTCCTGGTTTGAAATTCTGAGATTTGAAAATTTTTTCCTCAAGCTTACTGTTACTGAAAAAACAGCAGCTCAGGTTCGGCCGGTCGGAAATCAAACAGAGAGAAGAGAAGAATTGCTGGGATTTGAAACGGAAGAAGGGGCTTGAATTTATAGGCTCCTCTCGCCGGAAAATCGGCTGAAATCCGATGGGACGGGACGGCAGAAGGTGATAATCACCGCCGAACGGCCAGTGCACGCGGGATGGCGTGTGCAGGCTGTTATGGTTTTGCAGATCAGTCCCCAATCACTTCCCAATTTGCAGAAAGGGCCTGGTTCAAGAAATTTTGATTTTTAAAACTAAAAGTACTAATTTAAGACCTCAAAAACTTAATCCAACCTTACAGATGGGTTGGGTTTTTAAAACTTAGGTCACCATCAAAATTTCAGTTTTTATCTCTCAATAAAAACCTTTGATTTAAACAAAAATCACATTTTACCCAAAATTACTTAAGTAAACAAATGTAAAAATAACTAATTTGTAAACCTTATTTTGAGATGGAATGAAATATCTAGTTCAATATTAAAATGGTCTAACACCCAATACCATTTTCAAAATTTATCTCTTACCCGAAATTATTTAAAATAATTAAAACTCTCTTTCGGGCGATAAAATATCATTTTCTGAAAACTAAATTCATTTTAAACTTAGAAATGCAAATTATTCCATAAGGAGAGCATTATCAATAAAAAATAATCACTAATTCACACAATTTAGAGAAATAATCACAACAGGCGGCAAATTACCAAAATACCCCTCCAGCTGGACGGGCTGGATCTCTGAGCTCACGAGCTCGGATTGGGCCAAACTTGGGCTTTCCTCAAAGCCCTGACTGAAAACCTTGAGATCATCCGGTTAAAACACGAAAATTCAGGTAAAACACTCCTAATCTGGGGCAGGGTATTACAAGTCAACAATGCATTAAGCTGATGAGAATAAAGAAACTTCTACAACTGATCTGCAAGGATGGACAGTGATGGAGTAGAGGATGAAGACTCATTCATGGGTTGAACAACTGTGGTTGTGCGATGCTGCTTTGGTGCTGACACTTGTTAGTGTTGTCTTTTCATTAAGAAAGGACACTGTGCCTTCCAATGACCCTTCTGCTTACAGTAACTACAATCATCAATGGAAAATCTCCCACCTTGGCGCTATCGTGTCTGTGAACTAGAAGAAGGTTTGGACGGCACTGCTAAGACAGTCTGACAAGGCATAGATAGAAGACCATTTCCGACATGAGACTTGAGATGAATTTCTTTAGCTAAGAGTTCGTGAACCACTACATCGACAGAAGGGAGGGGACTATGATGAAGAATGGAACCTCGAAGTGCCTCAAAATCATCCCGAAGAGCACTCAAAAACTGAATAAGTCACCCTGCTTCGCGATAAGTACAATAAAGGGTGATGGAATTGAGGCCCGCAGGTTCTGTTAAGGCAAGTTGATCCCAGAAACCAGTCATAACCGAATAAATCTGTTGAATGCTCATATCTCCGTATCGAACCAAGCAAATGTCACTTGACGAGTTGCATACCGATGGAGAGCTCAACAAAATTATTGATCCATGTGATAATTTTGGAATTATTGGTGCTCCAAGTGTAGAATGATTGAGCATAATCTTTGTTCGTGGTATTTGTGGGAGCAACAATGGCCCCAGAAATGTAACCCCACATGTTCTTTCCCGTAAGAAAATTTTGCATAACATAGGCCCAATAAGTGTAGTTAGTGTCATTCAATTTGACACTGATGGCTTGAAGAGATTATCACGTTCACCGGCCATTGTAACTGAATTGCAAAAGGGGCCTGTGGACTGGGCCTGATTCAAAATGGAGCTGCTAAGTGGGCCTGGTGTAACTGGGCCCGCCTGTTGGGGTTGCAAACTGGGCCTACTAACGGGCCTAGTTTAACTGGGCCTGTGACCTGGAACTGGGCCAGGTGCAAACAAAACAGTCTCAGATCGGTAGATCTGAAGAGACAGCAACGGATCAAAGAAGAAGGTTGGACGTGCATGACGGATCGGGATTGCAGGCGAAAGAGGAGATCCGGTAGGCGAGTCAGGATGTAGATCTGGCAGGGGCAGAGCACATCCGGCAGCGGCAAGGCAGATCTGGTAGAGGAAGAGGCAGCAAAACGGAAGTGAAGAGCAGGGCAGGCTGAAGAGCTGTCGATGCAGGTGGCTGAAGATCAGCCCGAGAAAACCGAAGAGTAGTGCAGGCGGAAGAACTGTTGGTGCAGGCGGCGGAAGATCAGCAGAGCGAAGGGGTTGAGAAAAAACCAGATCTGGGTTTCTCTCGGGTAGAAAACCAGAAGGGAAGGGTAGTGCGGGCGGTTCAACTGAAGCCGTGCGATGCAGAGGCGGAGATCGGAGTCATGCAGAGGCGGAGATCCTCAGGGCGAAAGGGGGCTATGAATGTTGGACTGTGAAGGCCGGAGATCCAACGACAGAAAACGGGAAAAGAAAAGTGAGGCAAAAAGCCGGATGCATGCAAAACTCAATCGAAAATCAAAACCCACAAGATCCAAATCGGGAAAAAATACTGCAAAACCCTTAAGCTCTGGATACCATATTAGAATCTGACAATCCCTTAATCATAAATCACAATACAATGTACATATATACTAAAATACTGCACAAATCCTAATTAGCCCTAAGTAGGAAAGGACAAAACTACCCTTAATAAGAAAAGGAAAATACAACTTTAACAGTTAGGACCTGCACTTCCAATCCAAAAGACTAGTATGTTAGGTAGAGTGACCCAAGTCCTTTATAAACTTCTAAATCTTTTTATATATTTTCAATGTGGGACTCATTCGAAGCAGCCCCAACAATCCCTCCCTCAAACGATACCCTTCGACGGAGAGAGTGACGCCGGCCATCCCATTCGCCTGAGGGATTTCCTGACCCACATGAGGTAGCTTGAGACCTGACTCTGATACCACTTGTTAGAACCTGAGCTTCTAACCTAAAAGACTAGTATGATAGGTGGAGTGATCCAAATCCTTTATAAACCCTTAAACCTCTCTCTATATTTTCAATGTCAAACTCGTTTGTAGACATCCCAACAATATCATTTTGGAAGAAAGTCAAGTTATAATTAAAAATAAATCTATAAATCATTATAGCCTTCTTCCATGTGAATTGATGCGACCTTAACCAAATTGATGGTTTTCGTTGCTAGTGCTTAAGATGAAATTGTTTATCCCAAAGATGGCAAAGGTTGTAATGGAGGCAATGGAAGAATAACAAAAGATCCACTATTGGGAGGTTGCAAGCACCATCGGGCAACTGATGAGAGTTTTGTTTTCGTAGTTGTGAAAACACGTGAAAGATGAATAAATGGCATCAGATTACCGAAATTGTTAAGATTTTGTGAGATCTAAAACTTTGATGAAAAATGAGAAATATAAATATCTGAAAGACTTGATTTTCTCTTGTCATAACTTGTGTAAAATAACACACGAAATTTGATGTCTTCCTTAATTTAGGAGAGACCTGACGAATATTGTATTTATAGAGGAACAAATATAAGAGACTTTGGAGATAATATAATTTCCCCTAAGATCAGTTCCCGTGAGACTTTCATGTATACTATAGTTTGTGAGGCTCTTAATGGATTGAAATGGATTCATTCCCGTCCTCATACTCACCTACTTATATGAATTTCTTATGTGTTCAATTTGAGTTTTATAAAGCATGTGAATTTAACTTGATGATTCTGTTATCAAATAAAATTAAAATTTTGAGGGCTTTAAAAATTTAACTTTGTTCATTTGATTAAGATAAAATTCTATAAACAACATATAGAAAGGGGCCCTATCTTAACACGGGCATACTCTTTTAGGAGACACAGGTTTTAGTGAACTTTCCACTTTGCCCCCATCAGTTCATACAGATTTTAGTGGACTTTCAGAAATCAGTTCACTTTCTAGTGGATCGGTTCACTGGATCGATGCATCGACTAGATCACTTTCCTCAAATTTCCATTTCCAAGTGATTCGGTCGGTGCACCGAACCAGTGAACCGATCCACTAGAAAGTGAACTGATTTCTGAAAGTCCACTAAAATCCGTACGGACGGATGGGGGCAAAGTGGGAAATCCAGAAAACCCGTGTCTCCTAAAAAAGTATGCTCGTGTTAGGATGCCCACCCTATAGAAATGAAGCCCTTTCAAATCCATCCATCAGTGTCAGCACAAGTGGGATACACAGACTATAATGCACAAAATTCAATGTGACTTTAGAATTCTCTTTATCTATATATAACGTCCAGACATACAGACACCTGGGTTTTCTTTCTCTACACACTTGATTTAAAAAAAACGGATGAAATTACCATTATGCCCTTTATTTTTAAAGGAAAAAATGATTCTTTACATCCTTTGAAAGACCGTTTGGTTCGTTCGAAGTAACTGTTCAAATGGATTCCTGCGAACGATGGCTGTGGAGTGAAATTTTCAAGCGAGGCCGTTTCTCGACCGATTTTTACAAACAAAGTATCAAAATTCATCTACTCTGAATTTTATGAACTGCGGGACTGATTTTAAGTGAAAAGGGTATAGTTTTGGGTTTTAAAAATTGTACTCAAAGAATTAAGGAAAAACAACCTTCCCTCTTAATTATTGGGTACGATATTTGTATAACGCCCCTTCCTCTAACCACCATCATCAGAGTAAAATATAGAGAATAATTAGTGGAGAGGGAGGCGAGCTTCACGACGCGAGCCAAGTCCGAGTCCGAAGACCGACCCTTGACTGATCCAACTAGAGTGTGCATGAAAACATTTGCACACTCTGATTATCCTGCGGAAATTTAAAACATTTATTCTATTGCATGAATAACAATACACATCTCAAAGCAAAATAAGGAGTTCTCAACAATAAGTGAGTCAAAAATACAAAACTTAATTACAAATAACAATATCTCATTTATTACATTCATCAAAATATGCATCATCCTTTCATATAATACATTGTATCCAATAACTCAAAATGTAAGAAAATATAAATCGAGACATCCAGCCTCCTTTCTTGAATCCATCTCGATCGTAATCGTCAACCCTCTAGTCCGATCCCATCTGCATCTCTTAAACCTGCATATGAATCTGATAGGGGGGGAGGGGGGGAATTTATGGGCTTAGTCAACTCGCCCAGTAAGAATTCCAGTCATATATATGCATTAGGCATCATTATAATAAGTACATGTATACTTACGTTTTCGTACTCAGGAAAAATCGCATATTACAAATCTTATACTTTCTCAAATCCAAATCATATATTAATATGATATATTTCTCAAAAGTCATTTCCAAATGATTGTATAAATCCCATGTTCAACTTGTATTTAAGATTGTTTATAAATGCCATCAAAGAAAACTCATACTCCAAATAAACATTATACATGTTGTGTCACGCCCTGACCCGAAGGATGGGCCCGGAACGCGACTGTTTTTTTTTTAAAGGCTAAGCTAACACAAGCATTCTAACTGGCCGGATCAACAATTGGGCCCAAAGGTCACACATGATCCCAACATGTGGACTCAAACATATACCATAAGTCTACTCAACAAATAGACATAATAACAACACAAAGCATGATCACCTCATTCCAACCATTGAATTATCATTCAAAACATCATCATCAGAGTAATTACGGATACATGGTAGTTTTCAATACATGACATTGATACAAACTAAGTACCACACCCGGTACTTTACAAAAACAAATGGTTCCAAGAACCAGGAAGCAAAGATCAGGGTATTCCTCTCAGTGGGAATCCCGAAACACCGCTGCAGCTTATCCACCCTAAGCTTGAAATAGAGGGTTCTCCTCCTCGGGTTCATCTCCTGAAGGTGAGTGGAGTGAGTTAACTAGCCCAATGAAGGAAATATAACAGTGCAGTTTTTAAGTAAACAACAGGTTAGCAATAATCAACAGTTGCAATAATATCTCATGCTTGATAATAAAATTCACAATATTAAGTAAAGTCTTATTATCATTTCCATCATTCCATCAGTCTTCCATTACTGCTATCGTCCAACGTAACACCTACCGACTACACTGAGACCATTGTATTAAGTTCTGACACGGTCAAAATACATCCTTACAAGTACATCTCCGGCTCTCCCATAGCCGATACTGACATCCTCAAGTCAGCAACCGTCGACACCCATGGTCCAGTAGACGTAAACTATCTCTCATATGGCTGATATTGGTTCAATAGCCAAGGGCACGTGGAAGCAGTCTTACACATTTCATATGATCAACATCATAGCATTTACCAACATCATAAGCACTCTTACCATAGTGCGTCAAGTCTAGGCACATGAGTGGGATCATCAAATCTGAAACTACTCATTGCTCAAGATCCATCTCAAATAACAAAACCTGTTTACATTTTAGCTGCAAAGTTAAGTTCCCTCACTGTATATGTGTGGTTTCGCTGTCTCTGTTCAAACAACAAACAAGTGCACAATCAATATACATAGCATTTATACACAAACAAGCAGTATTTCGAAATCATACTTGTTTTCCCAAAAATATCCATGGTATATGGAGTTGAGTCTCCTACTTGGTTTCTATCCTTTATAAATTATAATAATCCACAAGATATAATAAATAAAAAGGGTACTCAGTCCAAAACTCATATTGTCTTCTGGGCATTGACCAGATTGACTTATTGAGTTTGGTCTAGATCCTCAGGTTACATTTCGGTTGTCTTCTGGATAGGACCAGATCTGACATGTTAAGTAAAGCCTCGAGGTCACTCAGTGCCCGACAATTATAGCGCCGGCCTGAAAGTGAGATCACTCAGTGCCCGACTAATAGAGTCTGCCTAGAAGTAAATATAATAGTATATTCACTATAGTAATAAGAGAAAAGGGTCAGTACATTTTTTTTTTCAATAATCCAATAATAATATTTATTTATTTATTTATTTATTTATTTTTCAATGGGTACTAACATCACAAGCATCACAGGTATATATATATATATTTTTCTTCTTCTTCCTTCACTGTTTGTAACAGCAGACAGTGAACGGGCGACACTGCACGAAAAATGAATCCCGAAATAGTGGGTTTCCCGGATTCGGTTTTCATATCTAGCCGGTCCGATGGATTCCTTTGGGAGTCCTCTTTCCATAGGGAGAGGTTTGGAGCTTTGAAGCTCATTAGGCCAACCGATTTTAATACTAAAAGCTCACGGGTACAAGGAACCCATGGTTTTTCCTTAAACTTTGAAATGGTTTTTCTTGCTCAAAACTAAACCAAAATCAGTTTTTCTTGATTCTAAACCACCTAGATTTTGAAAAGGAATACAGTGGTTACCTTCACTGGAGTTCCTGGGCTGAAAATCCGAACTTTGAAAATTTTTCCTTCTCAAGCTACGGGTGACAAACCCAGAAAGAACAGAGGCTAAGGGTTGGCTGTTTTTTTGGTTTCTAGCTGAGAGCAGAGAGGCTGAGGAGGAAAATAAAATTTTTCTGGGAGTTAAAACAGATGGAGGAGGGCCTCTTTTATAGAGTTTTAGCCGGAGGAAGGGGCCTTCTGCCAGTGCATGCAGCCGCATGCAGCGTCTGCTTACGCTTGCAACAGTAACCTGCAAGTTACTGTTTAGGTGCAGATCAGCCCTCCACAGTTTCCATTTTGTAAAAAGGCCCCTAGTTTGATAAAAACTTGAATTTTAACTAAAAGTACGATTTTAAAAACTCAAAATCTAAATCCAACCTCACAGATAGGTTGGGTTTTGAAAACCTTAATCACCATAAAAATTTTGGGATTTAACTCTCACTAAAAACCATTGATTTAAATAAAAATCACAATTTAACACTATTTACTTAATTAAACAAATGTTAAATAAAACAATTTAGAAACCTCATTTTGGGGTGTCAAAGAATAACTAGACCATTCTTAAAATGGTCTAACACAAAATACTAGTTTTGAATTTTATCTCATTTCCAAAATCATTTAAAATAATTATTTCTCCCTTTTAGGGTTTTGACGGGCGGTTTTAAATACCATTTTCTGAAAATAAAATTATTTTAAAATTAGAAATACAATTTCTTGATTAAGGACAATCATATCATTCAATAATAATCACATAATAACATAATTTATAAAATAATAATAATAAGCGGTAAATTACCAAAATGCCCCTCCAACTGGGCGAGCTGGATCACTGAGTTTTCGAGCTCAGATTGGGCCACATCTGGACTTCCCTCAAAGCCCTAACCGTAATCTTCGAGATTAACCGGTTAAATAAAATTATTAAGCTAAAACACGCCTAATCTGGGGCAGGGTATTACATCCTACCCCCCTAAAAGAAAATTTCGTCCCGAAATTTAAAACAAACTTATACCTTTTTGGCCTGTAAACAAGCCAGGGTATAGCTTCTGCATCGTCGATTCAGGTTCCCACGTCTCATGTAGTACGTCGCGATGTTGCCACAACACTCGCAGTAGAGGAATAGACTTCCTCTGGAGCTCTTGAGTCCGGTGTTCTAGTATCTTTACTGGCACTTCTTCGAAAGTTAGGTCTTCCGAGACTTCTATTTCTTCAAAACTTATCACATGCGACGGATCAGGCTCGTACTTCCTTAACATAGACACATGAAACGTACTATGCACTCTCTCCAAAGCTTGAGGAAGGTCCAACTGATAAGCCACTTCCCCTATTCTCTTAAGATCTCAAAGGGTCCAACATATCAAAGTGATAGTTTTCCCTTGCGTCCAAACCGTTGCAATCCATGACGTGGTGCCACATGTAAGAAAACTCTATCGCCAACTGCAAATCCAAAGGTCTTCGCGTTTTGTCAGCATAACTCTTTTGTCTACTTTGGGCTGTCTTAAGACACTGTCTGATTGCTTCAACTTGTTTTGACGTCTCACGTACTAAATCAGGTCCTAATAGTGCTTTGTCTCCTACTTCTGTCCAACAAAGAGGTGACCTGCAAGGTCTGCCATACAGAGCCTCGTAGGGTGCCATCTGCACACTGGAGTGATAACTGTTGTTTTATACAAACTCGATCAAAGGCAAGTGATCTTCCCAACTTCCCTGCATATCCATAACACAGGCTCTTAGCATATCCTCTAAGGTTTGAATGGTTCTCTCTGATCGACCATCCGTTTGAGGGTGAAAAAAGTGCTGAAGCACAACTTAGTTCCCAACTCCTCTTGCAATCCTTACCAAAATCTTGATACAAACTTAGGGTCTCTATTAGATATAATGGATATAGGTACTCCATGCAATCTGACTATCTCCTTTAAATACAATTTACTTAGAGGGGTCAAAGAATCCGTTTTCTTGATCGGCAGAAAGTAAGCTGACTTTGTCAATCGATCGACTATTACCCAAATAGCGTCGTTCTTCTTAGAAGACTTCGGAAATCCAGTTACAAAGTCCATCGTGACATGCTCCCACTTCCATTCAGCCACTTCTAAAGGTTGCATCTTTCCACCAGGTCGTTGATGTTCCGATTTCACTTGTTGACAAGTTAAGCACTTGGACACAAAATCTGCTACCTCTCGCTTCATACCTTTCCACCAGAAAAGTCGCTGCAAGTCATGATACATCTTTATACCACCACGATGCACTGCAAAGTGAGAACGATCAAAGTAATCAAGCATCTTTCTCCTGCACTCGTCCGACTTTGGTACGAAAAGTCTGTATTTGAATGTCAGACCTCCGTTCGCCTTGAGCTTCCAATCTTCCGGAGTCGCTCCTCCTGAAAGTTGAGTCGCCAACTCCTTTGCTTCTGAGTCGCTCTATTGTCTTTCCATCACCAATTTAATTATCTCGAGTTGCAGAACTAAACTATTGATTCTTGCTGACCCGCTTCCTTCGATCAGCTCCAGATCGTACTTGGACAGAACTTCCAACATTTTCCACTGCAAGGATGCCATCCTCGCCACGTCGCTGTGAGACTTCCTGCTCAAGGCATCGGCCACTACGTTGGCTTTCCCTGGGTGATAAGAGTGACTAAAGTCGTAATCTCCTAGGTACTCCATCCATCTTCGCTGCCTTATATTCAAGTCTTTCTGAGTGAAGATATACTTGAGACTATGGTGATCAGAAAACACATTGAACTTCCCACCATACAAGTAATGTCTCCACAACTTTAATGAGAACACAACGGCTGCCAACTCCAAATCATGAGTCGGGTAGTTCTGCTCATGTCCCTTCAATTACCTGGAACCATAAGCTATTACCTTCCCCTTTTGCATCAGCACACAACCCAAACGAAACTTGGACGCGTCGCAATACACATCGTAACCTCGTCCTTGCTCGGGTAGCACCAACACTGGAGACGTCGTCAACTTCTTCTTCAGCTCCTGGAATGCTCTTTCACAAGCTTCGCTCCACTCGAACTTGAAGTTCTTCCTCGTCAGCCGAGTCATCGGCACCGCGATCTGAGAGAAGTGTGGGATAAAATTTCGGTAATATCCTGCTAATCCCAAAAAGCTCCTGATCTCGAACACGTTCTTGGGACTTTCCCAAATCTTCACTGTTTCCACCTTGCTGGATCTAAGGAGATCCCTCCTGGAAACACCACATGCCCCAGAAACTGTACTTGAGTTAACCAAAACTCACACTTGCTCAGCTTATCAAACAGCTGATGCTCCCAAAGGGTCTAAAGAACGATCCATAGATGACGCTCGTGCTCCTCCTCTGACGACAAAAAGATCAAGATATCGTCTATGAAGACTATCACGAACTCTAATTGATACGGTCGAAAAACACGATTCATCAAGTTCATGAACATGGCTGGCGCATTCGTCAAACCGAAAGGCATCATGACAAACTCGTACAAACCATGCTGCATCCGGAAAGTAGTCTTTGGAATGTCTTCCTCTCGAATCCGCAACTGATGGAAACCCGACCTCAGATCGATTTTCTAAAAGCATCTCGATCCTCTCAAAAGATCAAAGAGGTCGTCTATTCTAGGTAACGGATACTTATTCTTAATAGTTACTCGGTTAAGTTGCCGGTAATCTATACACATCCTCATCGATCCATCCTTCTTTTTCACAAAGAGAGCAGGTGCGCGCCACGGCGAGTTGCTCCGACGGATAAAGCCAAGACTAAGAAGTTCATCTACCCGCGTAGCTAGCTCTCTCTGCTCTGTCGGTGCCATCTGATAAGATGCCATGGAAATTGGAGTTGTTCCTGGCTGTAGGTCTATAAAAAATTCTATCTCTTGGCGTGGAGGTATATCCTTGCCAACTGGTCAGGAAACACATCCATAAACTTACACACCACCCGAGGAGCAACAGACCCTACACCACCTACATCTTCCCAACCCATGCTCGCCACCACATTACCAAGATACGTCCTAAGGCCAGAGAAAGTGGCTCTCGTCTTCTCATAGGGTAGCAACTTCTCCATGAACCTTTCATTGGTTGAGGAGACCCCACGAATTCTTCTCTGAGAGCAGTCTATCAAAACCTCAAAAACTGACAACCAATCCATGCCAAGGATGATGTCAAAGTCCGTCATTTCTAACACAAGAAAATCATAGGACAACTCTACACCGTTAATCTTCAAAATACAATATCTACACTCTTGGTTCACCAAAGCCTTTTTACTCAAGGGTGATACTACCATTAGTGGGTTAGCTACTTCTACCGGTTTCAAACTCAATCTATCACAACAAGCTCTAGAAATAAAGGAATGCGAAGCACCGGTATCAAAAAGCACTCGAGCCAAAAGACTGAAAAGATTAAGGGTACCTACCATTATAGTATTCTCCATTGGCTCTTTCTTCTGAGTCCCAATCATGTAGACTCTCCCTTGAGGACGTCCTTGTCCTCTCTTCTGACTGTTCCTTGGTGGTCCGTTCCTCAGTGCCACTAAGCCTCTGGAGGTCTGCTAAGAACCTCGACCGATAGATGGTTGTGCCATAGAGAAAGAAACTCCTGCGCCTTGCGAAGGTGCAGCTTTACCAAGAAAAGGGCAGTCTCTGAACAGGTGCCCGGTCTGCTTGCAGTGAAAGCACGCCTTCTCTCCTCCGAATGGGCAGAACTTGGAAGTATGCCCATGCTGGTTGCAGGTGTAGCACACAACTTGCCGAGAGTCAGACCAACTCGACTGTCCTGCACTAGGCTGGCTCTTCTTGAAGAAAGGCCTCTTCTGGTTGAGCTTGGCGTTCTTGTTGGAAGAATGTTTCTGAGAGCTATCGGCACTCCGGTTGATGGAGTCCACTGCCTCTACCTTCGAAGCTCGATCGATGATCTCCTCCAAGGTGTCAAACACCAGGCCGACTACTTGCCGCTGCAGAAACGGTCGGAGTCCATTCTCAAAATGCTAGACCTTTTCCTCTTCGTTTGCAGCTATCCACAGCACGAACTGCATCAAGTCGATGAAGCGCATGACATACTGTGCCACCGAATCAGAACTTTGTTGGATGTTGAGGAATTCCCTCTTCCTTGCCTCCTGCACGGTCTTTGGAAAGTAACGGGCCAGAAAGGCAGCAGAGAACTCTTCCCACGTCATGGGCTCGTGGTTACGAACCAAGTTCTTCGCTTCCCACCACTCGTAGGCGTTTCCTTCTAGCTGGTACGCCGCCAAGGTCACCCGCAAGTTGTCGGCAATAGCCAGGGTATTAAGGATCTGGCTAATCTGAGTCAGCCAGTTCCTCGCAGCACTAGGGTCCTCTGTCCCTGAGAAACTTGTCGGGTTCAGTCGCTTGAAATCCTTGAGAGCCGAGGTGGTTCTCTCCTCTGGCGTACGGATTGGCGGGCGTCGCATGTTTTCAGCTATCTGCTGAAATGCTTCAACCGCCGCTCGAACGGCCTCATTGGGTAAGTCACGGGGTGGAAGACCTGTCCTCCTCCCACGGTAATTGGTTCCGTTAGCGTTAGGTCCTAACATCTGTTATTTACATTTGTAAATATCATTAACAATTTTAAGAAACTTATTAAAGCAAGAACACTCAAATTGCAACAGTTTCATTAGAAATCAATCAAAATTGCATTTCAATTATAAGGGTTAGTAGGGTATGAAAACCCGTTAAATAAAACAATTTAGAAACCTCATTTTGGGGTGTCTAATACAAAATACTAGTTTTGAATTTTATCTCATTTCCAAAATCATTTAAAATAATTATTTCTCCCTTTTGGGGTTTTGACGGGCGGTTTTAAATACCATTTTCTGAAAATAAAATTATTTTAAAATTAGAAATACAATTCCTGGATTAAGGACAATCATATCATCCAATAATAATCACATAATAACATAATTTATAAAATAATAATAATAAGTGGTAAATTACCAAAATGCCCAACTAGCTGGGCGAGCTGGATCACTGAGTTTTCGAGCTCAGATTGGGCCACACCTGGACTTCCCTCAAAGCCCTAACCGTAATCTTCGAGATTAACCGGTTAAACAAAATTATTAAGCTAAAACACGCCTAATCTGGGGCAGGGTATTACATGTTGTAAATTCTCATTTATCCTATCATAAATATTTCATACCATATTACAAAATACCATTGTACATAAATAACTTGTATTTCATTTATAGAAAATCCTCATCATACTTTCCTCATAAACATATCATATGTCATACTATTCATAATACCCCTTCCAAAACATTTTAAGAAAATACTTAACATTTTACTTCATACGTCATCATTCTAGGAGTCCTTTTAAGTGTATTTTTCATATTTCATATGCAATAATAAGTCCACATCTACCTCACCATACACAACTCCTACCTTCTCGACTTATCTCGCATTACACCTTCCCACCTTAGTTATCATACCATTTGCTTAATTTCAAATATTCCTTGTTGTGTTTCTCATTTCACATAAGTGCTAAATTTCCCATGTATTCTATTATTACCCATCACATGCTTATACTTAACTCATACCCCTCCCGTCGTGGGACTTACACATTCATAACCGTTCAGTCTCATTTCTATTCCTTCTTTTGTATAACCAACAATTTAACCGGCGAACCAGTGGAGTGTTGCCTCTAAGACTTTCATTTACATGACCAACAATTTAACCGGCGTACCGGTGGAGTATTGCCTCCAATACTCTTTATTACACAACCAACAATTTAACCAGCGTACCGGTAGAGTGTTGCCTCCAAGACTCACATTTACATGACCAACAATTTAACCGGCATACCGGTGGAGTGTTGCCTCCAAGACTCACATTTCATGTACATTATAAGGTTGTACTGAAGTTACCAACCTCCATTTCCTTTCGTTATTAACCCAAGTTTCTGTCATACTTTATTTACTTCTCTAGGGTGTTTTCAAGTATCACAATCCACATCTTAATCTATTCAAACTTCATACAATTCACATAGTGCTACTTACTTTCTCTTCATCACACCCATTCTCCATTGTTTCATAACTTCTCATCTTCTTAATATCGTTCCTATTGAATGTACATGATTCATCACATAAATTCCTATGATTCCTCTACCACATTCATATTTCATTTATTCTTATAAAATATATTTCATCATATCAATTTAGGAAATCATTTATAAGAATTATTATCATAAAACATCATTCTCCAATCATATTTATTGGTACATACAAAAATATTTTCCATGTCCTACTAGCATCCTATTCATTTGGATAGAAAATTTATTTATAATACATTTTCTTTTCTTCATTCTTCAAAATTCATAATCAAATTCATCATAGAATATCATAACTTCAAAATTGATATTAATTACTACTAATAAATCACGGTAATACAGTATGGCACCCAAATGCTTCAACAAAGTAGGAAAACCTACCTGTTCTTAGCCAATCAACAATAGAAGGTACTCCTCGAACTTGTTCGTTCAATCCTGGGTTCACTTCTTTAACCCTTCGTTCATTACCCATGCATTGAAAACATCACATACATATCATTTGATTTATTTCTTATTAATTGTCATCCATTTCTAGTCTTTACATCATATTCTCAATACCTAAGGTCGCACTAAGTCTCTTGGGTCAATTATTGAAAGCCATTACGGTCTATGTGAACCCAAATACATGATTATCCTTAAATATATAAGACCTTGGAATGGTTCAGGGGCTGGATGATTTTGAAGAAAATAATAATAGTAACTCATAGTAATTTTGATTTAAAAATACCAAATTCCCAAATTAAAATAAGGTAAGAACCAAAGGCAAACTCCTATAGAACATGCCTAAGGAGATCATCTTTCCTCATCATAAATTGACTGAAATTCACTCCCAATGTCAACCGATTTTGAACTGAAAATTAGTCGCCCATTTGATACATAGCCAGATATCAACAAATTCCAAGTGATGACATCTCTCTCAGTCATTTTGTCAAACACCTTCTTGGATTAATCATCAACTGATTTTATAAGTAACATAATAGGGCAAAACACCTTAAAGTAGATTAGGTGGTGGCTGCAGGTGGGCGGTCATTGCAGGCCTATGTATTATCATTCTTAGGTTTTATAAATAAAATCATTGAATGCAAGAGATGGGGTTTTGTATCTACAGTCCAAGATAAACAACTGAACTGGTTTTTATTTCAGGTTTGTACAACATGTATGATTGAATGGCTGCTGTAATACCCAACATATGTAATCAAAAGAATCGGGAGAAAGGCTTTCCTTCAACTAGTGGAGAGAGATAAATTCAAGGAATCCAAAGAGGGCTTGCCGTAATCCTTTTCCTCTTTCTTTCTTCGCATTTCCTTCTTTTCCTTTCCTTCTTAGCTTTCACAGTGGGGAGATGGGTTTCTCAGTGTAAGGTTTGGAAGATGGACTACTGACTGTTGTGTGAAGAAGAGAAGTGGAAGGAAGAACTACTGTGGGAGGGAAAGGAATAGTGAGTGCGTACGCATGTAGTGGGGAGCCGTGCGTATGAAAATGTGGAAACAGAGAGTGCTGTGCGCATGGAGTAGGGAAACTGCCATGCGTACAAATGGGATTTGACTGAGTCTGCAGGGGATTTCTTCTATTCCCTATTTGCCCCTATATTATTTGAATGTGGCATGACACATGACCGAACTATTTTAATTAAATCTTATACATTTAATTCCGATCGTGATACCCGACATTAATTTAATTTCGTAAAAATTTCGGGATGTCAAAGTTTGAAGTTAGTCCCAGATTTCATAAAATTTAGAATAGATGAATTTTGATACCTTGTTTGTAAAAATAGGTCGAGAAACCGCCTCCCTGTGAGCTGTAATATTTGCGCGTGTGGCTCGAGTTTCTCGAACTTTTTCTACTGACAAGGTATAAAATTCATATATTCTGAATTTTATGAACTCTAAGACTAATTTTAAGTGAAAAATGTATAGTTTTGGGTTTCAAATATTGTACCCAAAGAATTAAGAGAGAAGACCATTTTTTCTTAATTCTTTGGGTACAATTTTTGAAGCCCAAAATTATATCATTCTCACTTAAAATTAGTCCCGGAGTTCATAAAATTCAGAGTAGATGAATTTTGATATATTGTTTGTAAAAATTGGTCGAGAAACGGCCTAGCTTGAAAATACTACTCCACAACCATCGTCCGAAGGAATCCATTTGAACTATTTGTTCGAATGAATCAAACGGTTGTTCGAAGCATGTGGAGAATTGTTTTTTCCTTTAAAAAATGAAAGGCAAAATGATAATTTCATTCGATTTTTTGAAATTGGGTGTGTAGAGAAAGAAAATCCAGGTGTCTGTATGACTGGCCTATATAATAGATAGGTTCACCCGAGGGATGTCATGTGACGCCCTGACTCGCAATGAACTCGTGATACAAACACGTCACGTATCTGCCTTGAAACGAGTGCATGAGATATTTTTCCTCGTTCACTTTCCAATTCTCTATTCATTCACAAATTGTTTTACAACAGGGTTTCACACTCTCACGAGAAACCTACCGTTTCTAGATTCTCCATCATGACCGAAAGATTCGACCAAAATTTCAGCAAACTTTTGTCAGAAAACTGCACATCTTGAGGAAAACTCATTCCCTCCATCTCATCAATATCATCACATACACATCTCATATCAAATCAAAATATAAATCAAATCCACTCCACAACACACAGGGTTAAAAAATAACAGACTCAAGTTATTACAACCCAATAATCTCAAAATCAAATGTAAACTGTAAAGTGTTTTCACAAATCAAATGTAAGGGAACTTGTAGGTGGCCAAAGTAATGTGGAGATTATCCTCTGTCACAACCAAAGTCTCCAATATCTTCTCTATTTGGGCGATCCAATCTTCTGCAACCATAGGGTTCGAATCCCCTCTGAACAACAGAGGATAATGGCGGTTGAATTCATGAAGAGTAACCATTTCCTTAGTCTCATGTGTTGCAACAGAAGATGAGACAATTTGTTGGTTCAACACACTCTAATGAACTACATCCATTGCTTCCTTGATCGCGTGAAACACCTCATTGGTTTCTGGGTTTGTAGTGGAGCGGGGCGTGAAAGGAACAAATTTTTTAGATCCCTATGTGAGGCCTTCTTGGGTCTCATTTGAACCCCTTACCCTCCTCCACCCTACCCTATCCCGTGAATTGAATCTCTATCCAGTTTGAACCCATTATGAGTTGATCTCACCACAGGATCGAAATCCATTCAAAATTGCCTCCATTTTTACTTTTAAATTTTGTTCTCGTGAAAATCTTGGCTTTTAAAACTCAATGGATTTGATTTTTTATGAGAAACATTATCCAAAAAATACCTTTCAAATGAACCTAACCCCACCCCTTGCACTCCACCCAAGTGGGCCGACAAGCTTTGATTCAAATAGTCCATGGTCACACTTAGACCTAACCCCACCCCTTGCACTCCACCCAAGTGGGCCGACAAGCTTTGATTCAAATAGTCCATGGTCACAATTAGACCCACATGAATTGGTGGATTTAAAAGACATTAGCTTGTATATGATGTCTACAAAATTTTATCTTGAGTGAATAAGGGATGACACATTTTTTAATACACTCAAAATTTGATATTTATCTAATGGTGAAAATTCATCGAGTTAGACCAATGTATATAAAAATCAAATTATATACAAGTGCAATTCATGGGAGGTAGGTAAATCCATTGGGTTGACATGTTTCCATATCAAGTTTTTATAATTTATATTTTTTATGAATACAAATTATTGTGTATAATTAAACTTTTAATATATCATTCAATTCAATGAAGTTGGTGCAATTATCTCTTTATGTTATTTTCGTAGAGCCACATGCAAAGCATTTATCTATACAAGAATCCAAAATTTGCACTAAAGGGCTAACAAATCAAGCTTTATAAACATATTTCATTGGCATATATTGTGGATGACAAAACCATAAAGGCCTTAAGGGGAGTCTGTAGCACAGCTCCATGTCAAATAATTTCTGTTCATGGCTCATCATTTCTTCGAATCGCAAAAATAGAAAGGTAAGGTATCTCTCTCTCTCTCTCAATTCATATGATGTTAGTAGACACAACACATAATAATGTCAAATTATATTATGAACTTAGGTAATTTATCAACACATCTTGATTTTAGATAATAATGAAATTCACTAACGAGGGTCAAATTCAGTAATTGACATGTCATTTCTGGATGTAGGAGACAAGTTTCTTGTCCTTGTATCCATCTCGTTTGCTTCTGATACACCAACAAAAAAGGCAGGTCGAGAAGGAGATGGTAGAGTGACAGAATAACTGTTGAGCATGAGAACAACTGACAACATGGTGGGTCTCTTAGTTGCATCTTCTTGAACACATAGTAACCCAATGTGGATGCATCTCATAACTTCGTTTCTCGAATAATGCCCATATAAAATTGAATCAACAATCTCAAAAATGGTTCCATTGTTCCAAGCCTTCCATGCCTACAACAATCATTTTGATGTAAATTACTAAGGTAGTATAATGGTTGTACATCAAGTACCCACGCTTCTGTAAGTAGCAAAGAAAAAATTCTCTTGTTCATACTTACATAGCTTAGGAGGTTCTCACCATTGTCTGATTGGTAAAAATCAGTGGTCTTTTGACCTGTCAAAATCTCTATGACTAACACACCAAAGCCAAATACATCTGTTTTGATTGAGCATCGCCCATGTATAGCATACTCTGGAGGCATGTATCCACTGCATTATATCATCATGAAGTGACCGTTAGAAAAGAACAACACAATAGACATCTGAAGAAAATACACAATGCACACAAAATTGCAGAGCTCGATGAGTAAACGTATGAGAAAATTTATGTTAACATCAGTAAGCTCTTATTTTTTTATAAAGAGTTCATTTATGCAGTTCTTAGCTTGGTTTTGACTTGGTAACAAAGAATCAATATGTATAGCAATTCTTGTGGAGTTGGGGTCATTACTTTGCTTCAAGAAGTTCGATAAGTAGGTCGTTTCATATATGTATGCAGGCAAGAGGGACTTGGTATTGAAAATAAAGAGACTAAGATGCAAAGAGCACACAAGAAATCACACAAAAACACAACAAGAGTTACATGGTTCAGTACTGTACCTATGTCTACAGTGAGATGGGAGGAATTTTACATTCATTATCTTCAAGAATAGGGTCAAAAAGTGCTCTTTTCATCATGGATTTCTAAATATAGAATGAATCCTGTAATCTTAGAATCCCCTCAAAGATAGATTATATAGACAAATACCCAGTAGTACCCCTATAGAAATTGGATTTTTTACAAATATTTGGTACAAACTTACATTATATAGGCAATACCCTGAAAGAACTGCAAACTATGACACTTAGGAGGTCATTAAGGTTGAATTCTCTCTCTCTCTCTCTCTCTCTCTCTCTCTCGTGTGAGCACATGCCATGTGCATGTGTTTTTCTTTTTTACTGTGTATACAATTCAAAAATTAGTACATTCACCAGGATGAGATGGGAGCAACTTCACTATTGAATTGCTTCATAAGGTTTTCTTCCTCATGCATCTCCAAATTCAGAATGAATCCCATAGTCCTAGAAACCCCTCAAACAAACATTGTATAGGCAAATACCCTACAATAAAATACCCTTGACAAAATTGGAATTTGTACAAAATACTCGGTACAAAATTACAGTATGTAGGCAATACTCTAAGAGAACTACCAATTAGGGTCCAGTATCCAGTATGGCCCAAACCACTGAAAAATACAAGACAACTTTATGACGCTCGGCTGCTCATCTGTTGTGTGTGTGCGCCATATGCACCGTGTGCACACACATGTATATCTATTATTTTTCTTGATGTATATACAATTCAAAAAGAGGTACATACAAAAGGTGAGTAAACAACTTAAGGTTAAGAGACTTACTAAGTTCCTGCAACTGTATTTGTGCTGGCTTGAGTCTGGTCCACTCCAAATAACTTTGCCAGGCCAAAATCAGAAATTTTGGGGTTCATCTCGTTATCCAATAAAATATTACTAGCCTTGAGATCACGATGAATAATTCTTAGCCGTGACTCTTCATGAAGATAAAGTAATCCTCGTGAAATTCCTCCAATTATTTTGTATCGAGTTGGCCAATCTAGACTAGTATGATTGGTTGGATCTGTACATGTATTGCAAATGCAAAAATTTCAGAAACAGAGAAAAAATATACATTATGTTGTCTTCACAACGTAACCATCTACTAATTCTTTGGAAATGCATTGAGTTATATAGTGATTGGTTAACCAATCCTTTTATCAAATATGAATACTAAGGGGAAAAAAAACAATTTAATCAGAAAATGACGAGGGGGTGAATGTGAGCATTTTCATGCATGGTTGGCACATTAGTACAGTGATAGAGAGGGAGACCATCGTGATTTGCATACGGTCCATAGCTCCCTGTTATGAATGGGTAATTATGCTATAGCATACATCATTCAGATAGTACTAGCAATGTGGATCACAACCTTTGAAATCTATTAAAATAGAATACATAAATGGTCCAATTCCAAGGAAGAAATCAAGCGGAAAGGAATGTCTTCTTCATGCGCATACATGATAGGAGTGCTTAAATGAAAGACGAAGAAAATTGACTCTACAACCACACAACCATGCAATTGAGTTGATTGAGATAATAAACAAAATTTGATTGATAATGTAAATATGAAAATGGAGTCAAACCAAATAAAAAGTTGTTGAGGCTTTTGTTTGGCACATATTCATAGATGAGTAACTTCTCCACTCCTTCCAAGCAGCAACCAAAAAGCCTAACTAGATTCCTGTGCTGAAGCTTTGCTAATAAAGTTATCTCATTTTTGAATTGTTCTGCACCTTGTCTTGAATTTATAGACAACCTCTTCACAGCAATTTCTTGTCCATCCTGAAGCTTTCCCTAGAATTAGAAACTAACAACATGAGGCTTGGGGTGAAAAGCAATTTAGCCTTGAAAAAGATGATTGAAGTAGAACTCAAAGTTGACTGTAGATATGGACATTTTCAGCAACATATCACCATTACCATTGATGGCCACATGAGTGAGAGCACCATAAGTGGGACGTGAGGGAGATAGCTTATTATATACCAAACATCACTTGGGCAAAGCATCAACTTTCCCAAGTTTATTTGCATTAGCGTCCTCCCAGTACATGTAGGACTAAAATTTTCAACTGGAATAAAGACCACAATATGATTTACAAAATTAATTAATTATTACCTTATAAACAGGACCAAATCCACCTTCTCCAAGCTTATTTGCATCCAAGAAACCATCTGTGGCAGCTCTAATTGTGTCCAATTTAAACAAGAAAGAAGTCTCCCTTCCATCAACCAGATCTACAAAAGAAAGTTGAAATTTGAGCCAGATGAGTGAGTTTTTTTTTGAGATCTTAAAACAATAGAAGTGGTAGTATGAGTAGTATGGATATACCACGCATTGATGTGGGAGTCTTTTTCCTTCGTAGAGAAGTCTTCTTAGTTAGCAAAATTGTTGCAATAATAGATAGTATTGCTACAGCAATAACTGTGCAAACAATGATAAGAATGGTTCTAGATGAAGTAAGCCTTCTTCCTGAATGAACTAAAAACATTATAACTCACGAAGTTAGAGTTTTCCAAGAATAGTATGCTATAACAAATGTTTTTCATATTTGTTAATTACTTCAATAAATTCAGCTTTAGGTAATATCTTAATAATGCAACAAATAAGAATACCATGATATGTCACAGTATTGCCACTGTTATATCATATAATTTTTATGAAAATTATCTAATTTATACATTTTAAGCTATAAAAAACATTTTTACACATTTTCTATTTTTTAACTATTTTGTTTTTTGTGATAATTCTCAATAATATCCTTGATTAAATCAAAAGTTTAGAAATATCTTTTGATATTATTTCTACTAATGATATCTCATAGTAATAGCTGTGACAATAGACTAGAAGAATGACTAGGACAACTTAAAAAACAAAACTAGGAAAAGTTAAGACTGAACTAAAATAAGTAATCTTTTAGAATTGTATCTGAATTCTATCATACTCCTATGAGGCTAAAAGTAGTTTGCTCCCTAACATTCCTCTTGCCTTACACTCTCCTTCCATTAACTACCAACACTTTAATAGTGGTCACCATTCCTCTTGCACTTGCCATTCTATGAAAGAACTTAGTATTCTTATCACCCTCCCACATTCCTCAAGATTTTTGTGGCCACTCAATTTCCTCCTTCCTCATATGCTCCCATATACTGTAAGGTCACTTTCTTCTTCAATTGCCTCCCATCCCTCAATCTCACTCAAAATACACTTTATCTTCTTTTGGAGACCGACTAGACAACCTACACCATTCTTTGATTTTTTTACTTGAGGAGTTTCAACTTATGTGAAACAAATCTTGCCCAGCCATCAACATGAACGCTAGCCCACCACTCCTCAACTTTGTTTCTAAACACATTATCTTGCAATAAAAAATTATTGAAGCGAAACGGTCTGGGTTTCCCAATCTTCCTCCTCTATATTAAAAAGAATCAACCAATAATTAAAAATAGGCCTTCTCAACTTCACCCGCGATGTTTCCTTGAAGAATTCATCCCATTCCACCAAAACTAGAAATCTGTCAAGCTGGCTCATAGGCAGCCTCTCTTGTATTGACTAGAACTAATACACACTGAAAAACCATTCAAAGCACTTGAGGTTCTTGCGCTGCCCCTACACTCATACAAGAATATAACCACATTAAAGTCTCCACTTAAACACCACAAAACACTCCACCTCCTCTTCAGGTCCTTTAGCTCATACTAGAAAGCACCTTTCTCGATATCTAGAGTTGGACCATACATATTAGTAATTAATACTTCTTTATCCTCCATAAGTAAGCAACCCTTAACTGACAGGGATCTTCCTTCCAACATTATCTTCAAAACAGCTAGAATCTCAAGATGCACCATATTTATTGTTGAAACATAAACTAGAGGACCTATGAGAACAGAGATCGGGATATCAAAATCTTAATCATCACTGGATTCATAGGTGATATCAGGACCACATATTGCTAAAAAGTTGGAAGAATGGCAGAAAGGAATTTAGCAATGCTAACACAAGCATTTACAATAGGTAGGGAGTCTTCAGCAATATGATCTGTCGCAGAATCACCACTAGCAGACATCAGAGAAGACAAAATAGCAGTTAGATCAATCTTGTAGCCTAATAAGGATCAATGGAAACATCTCAACAATAATAGGAGTATGAGCTTCGTTTGGTTAAAACCAGAGATAAAAATGTGGCCAATACAGATTGTTGTGTCCATATAGAATGCATATCGGCTGATACGACACAATTTCAAAAAAAAAAAAAAAATGTTTCAACTATTTTTCGAGTTCAATCTTGCATTGGGTATGATTTTAAGTAGGTTTAAAGGGAAGTTCTTCAACCGAAAGGTATTTGTCAATTCCAAACATTTCTCCCTTAAAATTTGACCATTTTATTTTCATCAATTTTTTTTTGAATTTCAGCTCTAAGATAGGTGAAAATAATTTAATGAAATAATATTCAATGATTATGGAATTCAGTGAGATGTCTTAATGTAATTGATATAGTTTATAGGATGTTTGTGTGATTTTCCAAGCATTGTTCTGAAAAATTAATGAAAACAGGATTCTCTAAGATACTTACCATTTTCGAGTTTCTTGTGGAGAAAAGTAATGAAATAATATGCAAATGTTTCTAGAATTAAATGGAGATCCCTTAATGTGAGTGATATAGTTTTTAGGTATTTGTGTGATTTCTAATATTCCAACATTTATGAAATTAAAAAAAATTTACATAAAAAATTATGAATTGTAATAAAAGATACATGTCACTAGGGGATAGAAGAGAATATGAATTTCATATTAGGTGTTTCCTCATATTGGGTTCCTATTTTCTTAATTTTTTATGATATATTTTATTTGTATCAAAATTTTGACTTTCAAGGGTCTAACACTCCATAAACATGACCATTATATTTAACAAAAATATGCTTACAATAAGTTTTCCATTTTTCACTATTTTCTCATATTTTTTGTATTTAAAAAAAATAAAGGAGAGAGAGACTGTATTGGTGGTACGTATTGCTAATACAGTTGTCTCGGCTTGTCGAATTCAAAACCCCTGGTTGAAACACCAAAATCCACTGTGTAAGGAACAACAAAAGTAGATCCAAGCCCAATACTACCAAAAGCAAAGCTAAACCTAAAGAAATAAAACACTAGAAGGGAAGCAGTGGCATCAACTACACGAAGAATAGCAGAAACAACTTGAGACCTATGATTTCTAGTGAAACTTTAGCTTCAATTGAGATGTCTGCACAAACTCCTCCAACATCAGACAATCAAGAAACAATTGGGATGGAGCTGAAAATTGTAGACCAAGTGCACTCCCTCCAACATCAGACAATCAATCAAGCCCCACCTAGCAATGAATCCTAAAAACTTCTTTTTGCAACAAGTCAACTTACCTGCCTTTCTCCCCTCAAATGGAAATCTTACAATGTTGAAATCACCAACTATGCACCATAACCCGGTGCAGCTTCCTTCAATCTCATCCAACTCCCTCCATAAGTCATCGCTTTCACCCTTGGCATTTGGCCCATACACATTAGTGATGGCAATTTCAACATCATTGTCAATCAGCAAACCTTCCACAGCATCAAAATACCTCCAAAAGTAGCATTTGCGAGTTTATAAATCCAATCTACAACTTTATTACTTGAAGTGATTGGTGCACCAACACTTTTACCCTTGGTGCACCAAAATGAGTAAAATACCCATTTTGCCCAAATTTTTTTCAATCCCTCTTCTTTCTCTCTTCCCATTTGTTTGGACAAAATGGGTATTTCACTCATTTGTGGTGCACATGGGTAAAAGTGTTGGTGCACCAACCAATTCCCCTCTATTACTCCATAAATCCTGTATACCCACTCTAGTGAAAGTTTCCTCCTTTGTTTCTTGAAACAAAACATTATCAACTTTGTATTTTTTCTAATAAACGTCCTAATTGTGCCTCTTTTTAACTTCCTCCCCATACCTCACAACATTCCATGTAACAATCTTCATTGAGGTTCCTTTTGCACACCCCTACTCCTTTTGACCCCCTCCTTCTTTCTGGTGTAACAATCTCTTCCTCAATGATGAATGATTTGAAGATGAATTGTGTTGAGCATCCATCCACTACATCACTTTTTTTTGCCTTCTCTAAACTCTATCTCCTTTCTTTCCCTAATTTCATAATTTTGAGCGTCCCCGTTAAGCAATGTTATTAGGCCTGTCTAATCCGGTTTTAAGTATCCCCTCATTTAAAGACTAAACTCAACCACTGATTTAAATGAATCAATCTTGATTATTAATTGTAAAAAGGTTGGAAACCCAATCCTCCATTGGACAAAGAGATCAATCTTGTACCAAGACCAACTTGAACCAAAATGACCTGAATATCTGACTCCAATGTTTTTGTCAAGATCAATTTTGGTTGGGATTTTCTTGACCAAGTTTGAATTTGGTCTAGCTCGAGTTGAATTTTTGAAATTTGGATTCAGTCTTGAAGACCTGTTTGATTTCCTGTCAATTATTGGAACTCTTATTTAATTATGCATTGAAGCTTCTAAAGTTTTTTTTTTTTTTTTTTTGGCTTATTAGACTTGGTATGTTATTTGACTAGAGAAAAAATTGGATTTTTGACATTAAGCCTTGTTTTGGAGTTAAGCCGCTCTAGCCACTATTGAAGGTACCTATTGTATTGTATGAACCCCATCCAGTGACCAGCATCAGAGAAGAGACCCATCCATCCAAGTTTTGCAGCCTAATCCCACGAGGGAACCTTAGTTGGCTTAATTTTATTTGGAAGATTTAATTGGCCAACAATTACTTCTGTTTTTCATGTTTAGAAAACAGAGTTTTTCATTGAAATTTCATTTGAAATTATGCAACTAAGCAGTTTGTTCTCCCTCAATTTTCATGTTCTTTCCATTGAACCCAATTTTCTCCTTATATAATGTAATATGTTGCAATAACAAAAATACTCTCTTTAAAGTAGTTTGACAGTTCTGATCAAAGCATACACAGCTTGTTTTTGCAATGGTGCAGAGGACCTAAAGTTATCTGCTGCAGCAGAAAATACAGAGAAATATGCAAAATGCAACCCATGTATTTTCACGCTAGAGAACACATACCTAATCGGAAATACATGTCTGATACGCACAGAAGATCATGGTGGAAGGAATGGTATTAGGAAAGACATGCAATAAATCAAACACTTACAGGGGCCTGCAGTTGTTCCATTGGAGGAAGGTGTGGTGGTGGATGCAGGCGGCGAAGAAGAAACTGCAGGAGTTGTAGGAGCTGGTGCTAATATAGCTGAGGCTTTATACCACATATTATCCTCATACCATATAATACAAGAGGACCCAAATATTCTTCCCCCATTTTTTCCATCTATAGTAGATTTTGGAATCTCAGAGATCAGATTTTCCAAGCATCCCTTGCAATCTCTAGCTGAAATGTCACGCGTGCACTGCACAAGCCCATATATCTTAGGTTGAGAGCTGGTAAAATTGGCTTCTCCAGTGGCATACATGCTAGTCCAAGGCTTAAATGCCGCTTCCGAAGAAAGACTATTCAACAACTCCGTCAAAGTCCTCCTCAATAGATCTGGGTTCGATGTATTAGATGGATTTGGGATGGGAAACTTCGTCGAATTGTTTACAGAGCCAAAGAACCTTTGGTTGGAGTAGCGCAAGAGGCAGTGATCTTGCCAGTCGATAGCACTCTCATCTCTACATTGCTCCTTGAGTTCTTCACCTGCCTGCTTGATGCAATTTTGACATTCATTGCGCGTGGCATCACCGCGGCAGAGACCCAGCCCGTATACCTTGTCGGAGTTGTCGCCAATAGTGTCGTTGTAGTAGCCCTTGTTGAGAGAAGCATTGGAAGTTAGAGAAGTGAACAAGAGGTTGACGTTGGTCATGTATTTGCTGTTACTGTCGTATACAGTATTATTTAGACATAACAAGTAGGAGTTAACAGGGCTCTGCAACACCAGTAGTGGTGGTACTAGTAGCAGAAGGGAAGAGAAGAAGGGCAGGTGAAAGGGCAGTAAGAAGAATAGTAAGAGCTTCTTCATCATCTCATCCTGTTCTAGCCTCTTTCGGGACGTCGATTGGTTCTTAAATTGGTAAAGGAAATTAGAAAACCTTTGCCTTTTCTTTCTTTCCCGTTGCTTCTTCTCTCTTTCCTCAGGCGAAGTCAATATGAAACTGATTACCGTTCGTCCGCCTCGCACTTATTGGACGGCCAATGACCCTTCAAAATTTTAAATTTGATTTGGACTATTGACCCTATTCATTCTTTATTTATGACCGTTATAAAATATAAATAACATTTTTAAAATATTATCATTGATAAAATATGTTTTTAGAATATCATTTATTAATGATGATGTTGAGATATTTTTAAAATTTAAAGTTTTTATTATGATATTTTTGAAAGATCTCATAGAAAATAAAATATTTAAAATAATTAACATACACGAATGAATATAAAAAATGACAGTCAAATTGAGTGGGATTCGTATTGAATGGGGCATTAACATATCCTTGACAATAGAACGAGCCAGACTATATGAGGCACTTACTCCTGTCAATTACCAAAGTATAAATGAATAAAAAGAAAATGTCATCCTAACTCAAGATCAATGTTGTGTTTAAATGGAGGAAACTTAGGTTACATTTCGACTGAGGGTAAGGGGTGGCACCAGGTCACCCCTCCTTACTCTTTTTTGGTAACTTAAAAATTACTTCAAGTGAAAGTAAAAATTCAAAAAATCACCTCTCTTATCAACTTTTTTTTTTAATATCCTATTGAAGTTTGGGGTATTTAAGGATGACCCCAAGCTTAAAAGGTGACTCCAAGTGGGATGATCTCTGTAAAATTATCCTTCATCGAAACGCAACCTTTAGACTATACAAATTGTCCTGCTGACGCCATTTCCCGCTAAATGTGGAGATATTAACTTTCTTCCCGTTCAAATACAACTCTAAGCTTCTTTCTTTCAGCATCGGCCGGATCAACCCTTTTTTATAAAAAAATGTATTATTTTTTAATAAAATTTATATTGAGAATTTAATATAAGAGGAACCTCAACGATCAAATTTAATAGCAAGGGTCAATCTTAAGTAAAGTAAATGAGGAGAAGACTAAATTTAGCAAAAGATTTAATAAAAATAAAAATAAAAAAATCAAAGAAGAAAAGTGAGACAAACGTATTCAGACGGTTGCATTTGTTATTTTCAAATTCCAATTCATTGGAGAGTGGAAGACACGCTTTGTAGCGGGACGTTGACCCATTGACTAAGACAATCACTACCAAAGTTTCACATGCAAAATGGGAAGGTGAAATAATCTCATAATTTAATTGTAAATTACATAATATATGATAATTACTGGAGCTTAATAACCCTAAAATTTATTGATCTGTAATTTTAAAAAATAATTTCGTTAGATATGTACAGTCATTTGATCTAAGTGAATAAAATGTGCAGTTAATTTCGAACTTCTTATCCACTGTCTATTCATTTGATTAAATCTAATGACTGTAGATGTCTGAAACTGTTCTTGTAAAAAAAGAAATATAAAAGACACAATTCTAAGTAGTTAAATCAAACAACCCTGCGAGGTAGGCGGTGGTCAAAACATACCTTATTTGCGGGAAGTCTTAAGATCAATTCAACACAAAAAATGATAGCAGACCCATTTATAGAGAATATCGAATATGTATACTAATTAGTAATTTCAAAGGTGATCAACAGTATAGTCGTTCTGAACAATTTCTCCAAGTCTCTCTAATTGGCTGATTTAATGTTTGGATTTTCCACATTATAGATATGGATAATTTGTTCCATATAATAAGACATTAATCAGAACATTACACAATAGTGGACATATCAAAATATTTCTTGTCTCACAATGAGAATGGATGATAGGAAGTTCTAAAAGTGATCTATTCTGACATTGATGAGCATATTTGCTAAGCTAGGCTGTTCAAAGTCAATAGCTTTGACATAGGGTCGAGATATCGGCCGATATTCGATATATATCAGTAATATATATCGTCGATACTGGCCGATATTGATACGTTTTTTTTTTAAAAGAAAAAAAATAAGAGAGAAAAATATCAGCCGATACTGAACTTTTCACCCCTGCCTCTAACTCTATATTGGAAACAATAGAACGGAAACTTGCATTCTTCTAGCAGTTCTATTTGTGTTGCCTTGGGTTTGGTCCACTCCAAATATATTTGCCATGTTGAAATATAAAAAATTGGCTCATTTCTACACCCATTAACATATTGTTAGCCTTGAGATCACGATGAATAATATGTTTAGAGGAAAATGTCTTTTTTACCATACAAAAATAACACTATCGAAAAGAAAACAGAAGGGAGAAAAATCAACATAGACAATGAAACTACAATATAGAGACTTACGTGATTCCCTTTCGGTACGTTCACAGGTTCAACATCTATCCACTGTACTCAAAGGCATGTCGAACCACTACAGTGTAGATTGAATTGACAGTACATCTCTTATATTCAGATTCTATGTAACCTAATTTTATACTGCCTTTGCCAATTTCGACAACATCGGTTACTTTGGATCTGTATATTCAGCATAGATGAAAATGATTTTCTTTTATCAAGAATGAAATGCAAAAATGAGTAAACATAGCCCACGTTAATAAAACGCTTATGTCGCTGCTATCCTTTGGAAATGTTAAGAGTTCGACGTCTACAATAGGGCCAATCATTGTGATCTAGCACCCAAATAATGGACTGTCCTGGGCTCAACAGCATAAATTGTTGACTTTAGGTCCTTAATTAATTCATCCATAGAGGTGTTCTAAACAGACTGTCGTCGGATTGACTCCACATTTTATAGAATTTGGGTCTTTTACAGGCTCATTTATAGAGGGGTTCCAAACGAATTCCAATGCAAGTCTCACATTGCAACCTTTCATCTGATGATGAATTACCCACAATAAAGCACTTGATTACGCCATATTTTTTATGTCTTCTAAATTTTGATCACTTCAATTTATTTATTGATCTCAAAAAAAATAATTAGCCTTTAAAAATATTTACCTGTTTATATAATCAAATTAATCTTTAAATTAAACATAAATCCTTCCAATGAACTCATCACCTGATGCGAAGTTAGAAACCTCTGCAAATAAGTTGTTAGAGGATAGTGACTCCTTCGCTCCATTCAACTTAAAACTGAATTTAGTATCTTTTAAGTTTATTTGCATCATTCAGGTTATCGACAACAAGTCCTATCACATGTTGGACGTAAAATTTTTAATTGAAATTGAAATGTAAGGTTGGAGCCTAGGATCAGTTTATTTGTTTTAAGAAAAACCATGTAGGTTTTAGCCTAGATTGGATACATATAATAATTTTAGGATAGGCATTTAGACACGGAATTTTTTTTTCAGCAGATACGGGTTTTCAAATTTTTACTGAAAATTACCATTTTGCCTTTTCGCTTCTATACTGTTCGGACATGAATTAAGAATATTTTTTTTTCGTTCGGACTATCGGGCGATTATTTACCATCCGTCTAGAGTAATGCATAGTGCATTAGTTAAAAAGAAAAACTATATAATTCTTATAGTTTTGAATAATAAAATCTCCTTTAAAATTTTAAAGTTATTTTTTAAGCATTGTGTATTTTCAAAATTTCTCAAATTGAATATCCGGACTAATTACAATAACCTGATAAAAATACTTTAAGACTTCAAAGTCTTTTGACACTTCTAAATGTTTAAAACACAGTGTTTTACAAATAAGGGTATTCTTCGGCTGTGCTGAAAACACACTTCTGGAAGTCCAAACGATAAACCGTAAAAACCGTTGAACTCCAAATTCAAAACTGAACAAATATGTGAAATTTAAAAATTTAGATATTTCAAATGATTGTTTACCAAAACTAAGTGACCTTTAACGCCCCAGCTGGAGAAAAAATAGGTGATCTTTCTAGTTTTGAATTTGGAGTTCAACGGTTTTTACGGTTTGTCGTTTAGACTTCTGAAAGTGTGTTTTCAGCACAGCCGATGAATACCCTTATTTGTAAAATATTGTGTTTTAAGCCATTGGGAGTGTCAAAAGACCTTGAAGTCTTAAAGTATTTTTATCAAGTTATCATAATTAGTTCAGATATTTAATTTGAAAATTTTTGGAAATAAACAGTGCCTAAAAAATAAATTTAAAGTTTTAAAAGAGATTTTATTATTCAAAATTATAGGAATTATATAGTTTTTTTTTTAACTAATACACTATGCATCACTCTAACATCTAGAGATAGATCGTCTTGACGAATGGTATCTCACGTCGAGACCATGCTGACAAAAAGGACAATGCGGTAATTTTCTTCAAAAATTTGAAAATCCATGTCTCCAAAAAGGAAAAATCCGTATCTAAATAATTACCTTAATTTTATTTGAATTGATACGGTTTTAATAAAAAATCTGGATTGGAACGTAATCCTTTTTTGAGTAGTTTGTTGCAATAAAGATGTCAAAAGGTTTTGGATTTTTGAGAATTTAATACCCTAATTAGGCCCAATTTGATATTTATGAAAGTCCCACGTAGGTTGTTCATGTAAGTTGGAGCTTCCATGTGTGGCCAGATTTATATTTTTATCAAAATCCTATGTAGGTTGTAGCTTGCGTTGGGTACATATAGGTTAGAGCCTACATGTGTGGCCAGATTTATATTTATGAAAATCACTGATACAGGCACCCAATGAACCCAACGTGGGCTCAACGCAATCAAACGAAATTGATGAGTTTGTTCTTCAGATTATCATCAGACTGATAGAAGAAAGAGGGACCTCAAATACAACCAAATGAACCACTTGCATTAGAGTTAAAAGTCCATTCGAGTCAAGTACAGGTGTACCGATATACATAACATATAAATATAGAGCCGCGTCTTATCGATACATCGGTATTTGATGAGCAGTATATCGATAAGAGTAAAATGAAAATTTCACTCCATCTTGTTTCTCCTAATAGATTTTGCCCGTTTTACGATGGCCGAAGATAAGTTGATGTGGATGTATAGGGATTCGAACCTGAAATAAGAGTTTTCAAATGCTTTTTCCTAATTTTGGGATTTTTGAGGGATTTTGACAAGAAAATCTCTTAATTTTAAATAACAAATTATTTGAATAGAATTTTTTAATTTATTAGCATTTAATTTAATTGTTAGATTAGCAAAGTTTATACGACAGGTCTAGCAAGCATCTAGTCTACAAAGCTTGAGTATTTTGATGGGTAGTGTTAAATGGTGGGTCTAACTTGATGATTACAAAAATTATATAGATGAATAAATTATTATGGAAACTATTATATTGTCAAAAATGAGATCAATTAGATACGTTAACTATTGAATTTTTTTTAAGATTAAAAATAAAAAAATGGATAAATATTTTGGCCTATAATGATTAATCCAAAAGTCAAGATGTATTAAATGAAAATTATAAAATGTTGTATTTAAGTTTTGAAAAAGAGCAAAATACTTTTAACAAACTAATTTTAACATAAAATGATTCTCACATGGGCCCTTTGAGACGCTAAAAAAATTTAGGCATTTTGTAGTTTCACCCATGTTTTCAAAGACAACTATTTAAAGTTGTCATGATATAAATTATAAGTCAAGCGCTTAAATGGTAGAGTAACATTAATATTTATTTTATACTCAAATTACATTCCTAAAAATGTTTTGTAATAAGAATTTTAGTATAAAGGTTATGTAAATGATGTTTATTTAATATTTGATTAAAATAACATGGGTGGGTCAAGTAGATATCCTAGCTAAAAAGTCTAGGTATTCTGAAAAGTGGATCTCACTCTATAAAAAAAAAATTATATGGGGAATATCCATCATGGGAACTATTATAATATAAAAGATGAAACCTATCATGTTAGCCTTGTTTTTATTTTATTAAAGTTAAATGATTAAATAAAATATATGAATTTTGACCTATCATGATTAATTTATAAATAAAAATGTATCAAATAGAGACTACAAAATGTTGAATTTAAATTAAAAATAATTTTAATATATTAAATTTAATATAAAGTGAATCTCACAAGGAGTCCTTGTGTCGATGTTGCTGGACATTTTGTAGTCCCCCCAACCAATTTGATAAACATTTAAGAAAATAAGAAAAAATGTATATAACTTCATTTGCATTATTTTCAATTCTTCTAAGTTCTTCTTGCTAGGGAACACTGCAGAGACAGCGGTATGTTCCCAACGGTTGTGAAGGACGCTCGGACAGTAGACGGACTGAACGATCGGAGCAAGAGGAGCAGGCAGATCCAGTCCTGGGTTCAAACCCATTTCAGAACCCATTTTTTTCTTCCAAAAGAGCAATTCGAACAGGATTGGCCCTGTCAACGCAAGGAGACTGCTCTGAATATCAATTGACGTAGCAGAAGCGATAACTTGACGTCGGATTGATTGTACACCGGTAGTTTGATTGGAGAAAAAGGATTCCTTAGTCACCGAGACTGCTGGGAAGGAGAAGTAAGGAGGACAAGAAAAAAGAAGAGAGAAAGAATGAGGAAAAAATAACATTTTTTATTCCATATTCAAAAAATAAAATCTTCTTCAATCACATTACATCATCTTTCTTAAATAAAATAAATAAATTGATAAAAAAGAAAAGTCGGTAATATAAAAAAAATTAATTAGATGTAGCTCACCTTGTAATCTCACTTTAAAAAGCAAAAGTGCCAAATGTAAACTCCCATGATCTCACCTCTAAAAATAGTGGGCGTCACTCGAGTTTTATCCAAAAAAACCTTGTTACATGTACGGTCTCGGAACATATCCGATCCCAGCTGTTGACACTGGCACCAAAACATGTCTCCCATTGGTGGACAGGTCTACTTCTAGAGGATACAGCACGTTTTTTTTTCCCTTTCCTTCTCTGCTATTCTTGTCCTTCAAGTCTTGTATGTGGTTCCACCATAGTTTCATTCATAAAGAAAAAGTAAAAAAGATAAAAAAGGTAGTGATTTAGTGTACTAAAATTAAAGAATATTCAAATTCAACGATGTGACCAGCCACCGCCGCCACCGGACAGCAGTTCTAGAAGATTCAAATTCAACCGACCACACCCCCACTTGCGAGTATCAATTCGGATTTCGACCTCTCTCTCTCTCAGACGTGCAAAATCTTTATAAATTCTGATCAGCAGATCGAGAAAAGTAGATCAGTCATCACTGAGAAATAAATCCTTGAAGATGAAGTTCTCTCTTGAGAAATATATGGATTTCAGCAATCTTGCTTGCTTTTAGTCTGGAATGCGAAGAAGAAGAAGCAGGCACTCTCCTCAGTTGGAAAGCTAGTCTTCTGGAGTCCCATGCTCTGCAATCATGGATCCCCACTTCCAATTCCACAACTAAGATGTGCAATCCATGCATTTGGGCTGGAATTACACGCGACGATGCCGGAAATGTGATGGAAGTAAACCTGTCCAACGCAGGTTTGCAAGGTGTAGGCTGAGTTTGGATGGGGTAAGAGGGGGTAACCTCCTGTTACCTCTTGTTACCCTCGTTTGGTAATATGGAGATTAAGGTAAAAATTAGAATTTTTACCCCTTTCATCTCATTTTTTAATACCCCTATAGAGGTTGAAGTATTCACAATATTCTACCCCTCAATACCCCTTGTCTTTCTCTCTTTATCAATTATATATTGTAAAATTAAAATCTTTCAAAAAATTATATATTTTATAATTAAAAAAATAATATATTTCAAGTTATTAGCAATTTAATTCTGTTTGAATTTTATTTAAAAATGTGTCATCATTTTCAACATGATGCATTTGGATAAAGGGTAAATTTACTGAAGTTACCCTTAAGTAAGTGCAACCGTAAGCGGAGATAATCTAACATATTAACAATTTTATAAGAATTAATATTTTTATTAAATCTATATGATATAAAAATTAAAAATTAAATTTTATAAAACATAATTGTCAAAATGTCCTATATTTAAGGGGTGATTCTGTTGAAATTTTGATAGATTCTCGAAATTCCGAAAGAGTTTGAAGTTCATGGTAATCTATTTTGGTGTAATTAACAATTTATTCTGTTAGAAATTTATTTTAAAAATGTGTCAACAATTTCAATATGATGCATTTGGATGAGGAGTAAATTTTTCGAGGGTTACCTGGAGTTACTCTTGAGTAGGGGTAACTGTAAGCATAAGTAATCTGACATATTAACAAATTTATAAGAATTAATAATTTCTATTAAATTTATATAATATAAAAAATAAAAATAAAATTTTATGAAACATAATTGTCAAAATGTCCTATTTTTAAGGGGTGATTCTGTGTAAATATCGATAGAATCTCGAAACTCCTAAAGAGTTTGAGGTTTATGGTAATCTCCTTTGAGATAATTAGCAATTTATTGAAGTTTATTTTAAAAATGTTTCTATATTTTCAATTTGATGTATTTTGATGAGGGATAAAGTTTACGAGGGTTACATGGAGTTATCCTTGAGTAGGTGTAACTATAAGCAGGAGTAACCTGACATATTAATAATTTTATGAGAATTTATATTTTTATTAAACTCATATAATATAAAAGATAAATTTTTATGAAGAGATATGTTGATATTTTTCATTCATTTATTGGGATTTAAAATAATAATATCAAAAAAATTCTTTATTTATTTTTTTAATATTAGAATGCAACTGTTCATTTTAAATTATAATTATGAAAAATAATTTATAAAACATGAATAATATTACTATAACTTACTTCATGAATATTATTTAATAATTATATTTTATAAAATTTCTCAAAAAATATTAATGTATCAAGTTACCCTTCCTTATAGTTACCAAATAAGATTTTTTTACTCTTAGAGTAAGTTTTTACTTTATCACTATAATTATCAAAACTATAATCATCAAAGGGTAATTTCACTTTAAAGGGTGACCTCCACTCCAGAGGTGACCCCTATTCGAGGTAAAATTTACCGCTCATCCAAACGCAGCCTAGGCTCCACAACTTCAGCTTCGTCTCCTTGCCTAACCTCATCCATCTTGATCTCAGCAGCACCTCTCCGTGGAACCATCCTGGCAGAAATCAGCTCCCTTTCAAGGCTCTCCTTCTTCGACCTTTCTCACAATCAACTTTCTGGTCCAATTCCTGGGGAGATAGGGAATATGACGGGTCTGAGTGTCCTCTCCTTGTCCTACAACCTCTTAACCGGTTTGATACCTTCCACTATTGGAAAATTGGAGGATAGCCTTACCCATTTGTACCTCAGTGAAAATCCAATTTTTGGTCCTATTCCTTCACAAATAGGGGGTCTCAAGAACTTGAGGTATCTGGATATGTCCTCCAACTTTCTAACCGGACCCATTCCTCTCACTTTTGGAAACTGGACCCATTTGGCACACTTGAACATTTCTCAGACTTCCATTTCCGGTACAATTCCCTGTCAACTGGGACACCTCAACAATTTGGTTCAGCTGTGTTTCTTGAATCCTTCAACGTCTCTCTCGCTCCTTAAATGGTATGATCAAAATTATTTTCTTTGGCATGAAATCATCAGATTATTGAATCCATCCATGAAATCAACTAAAGATTATTCATTGATTCAGCTTCATAACTGGGCCTCTTGATTATGAACCTACAACTAGAGAGCACCCTTTTTCATACGGTGGAGCAGATACCCTCACTTTTGTCATACGGTCTATTTTAAAGGGTTTTAATTTGTATACTTTAATTTTTATATAAATGGGTATAATCTCTTTCAGACTTCTCATCAATTGCAGTCTCTCTCTCTTTTTAGGCACCATATTAAAGGACTCTCTCTCTTTTTAGGCACATGTTAAAGGAAAAAAATGTTAGGACCAAAAGACTAGCTCGTTAAGTAGAATAACCCAAGTCCTTTATAAATCTCTAGATCTTCCAAAAGGTTTTATTTTGTATATTTCAATTTTTATTTAAATGGGTATAATCTCTGTCAAACTTCTCATCAATTGCAGCCTTTCTCTCTCTCTAGGCACATATTAAAGAAAAAAATGTTAGGACCTTGATATCCATCTCAAAAAACTAGTGTGTTAGGTGGAGTAATCCAAGTCCTTTATAAATCTCTAGATCTTCCTTACACTTCCAATGTGGAGCTCAATCGCGGCCCTAACAATCATCCCTCGAATGAGGCCAGCCATCCCGTCTGCCTAGGAGATCTCTTGAGTCCATATGAAGTGGCTTGAGACCTAGGTATCCATCCCAAAAGACTAGTGTGTTAGGTGGAGTGATCTAAGTCCTTTATAAATCCCTATATCTCTATCTACACTTCCAATGTGAGATTTATTCGCAGCACCAACAATCATCCCTCGAACGATGCCAGCCATCCCGTCCGCCTAGGAGATCTCGAGTCCATATGAAGTAGTCCGAGACCTGGCTCTAATTCCACTTGTTAGGACCTGAGTACCCTCCTAAAAGGCTAACTTGTTAAGTAGAGTGACTCAAGTCTTTTATAAATTTCAAGATCTCCCACTACACTTCCAATGTCAGACTCGTTCATAGCCCCCAACAAAAAAAATTAAGAGCAATTAAACAACATTGTACACACATTGTCACATTAGATTATGATCTTGAATAATTCACCAACTTGTACATTGTCTTTTAGATAATACATTACCAATGAACTAACTAGGATCTAATTCTGTAATAGATACCTCATTTATGGATGGTGTGGACAAGTTTCTTGTCTTTGAATCCTGCTCATGCTCATGTGATCTTGAAGTATGATCTAACAATTGGAAACTTGGCTCCATTCTACTGCTAATGAAAAATGCTGGCGGTAAAGGTGATGGCAGTGTGACAGAAAAACTATTGAGCATAAGAACAACAGCAGACATAGTAGGCCTATTAACTGCATCTTCTTGAACACACAGTAACCCGATGTGGATGCATCTCATAACTTCATTTGCCGAACAATTCCCATTTAAAGTTGGATCAATAATCTCTAAAATGGTTCCATCATTCCAAGCTTTCCATACCTACAACAATTGATCAATTTGTAAATTATTTTAAAACTATCATAATTGTACATAAGCAACCATGTTCCTATAACAGAAGAGAATATTGACAACGTTCACACTCACATAGCTCGAAAGGTCCTCATAATGTTCAGATCGGTAGAAAGTTGTCTTTTTACCCGTCACAATCTCTAAGATTAACACACCAAAGCTAAACACATCCGACTTGACGGAGAATTGCCCATGCATGGCATACTCTGGAGACATGTAGCCACTGCATTGCATTATCATCAAATGACAATCAATAAAGCATACCTTGATAGATTCATGTCGAGAAATTTACAAAATATGGTGTTCAAGCGTCCCTATCCACACACACCGAATAGAACTACGGAGTATGGCCTTTGAGGTGGGATGTGATTCGAACTCAGGACTCCCACTTTTGAGAAGTGTTCCTGGCCAACACACCAATCCCTTGGGTTCATGTGTCAGTTAACTTTCAAAATGCTAAGCATTCAATTGATGGGCCCTATCATTTATGAAGGTTCTCCAAGATTCTGATCCAATGGGATGGTTTGATTTTTGGATTTTTCCCTTTGATAGATGTGGATCATTTGACAAGAGACTCTGGAACATTTGGTAAGTGATAATTATTCCAATCATAAGACTGCAAGTTCAAGTCCTTTTGATGTTAGAGAGCAAGCCACTCTATAGAAAATATTTTTCAAATTGAAACACGAGTGTCACCTCCAAATAGATAGGATTAATGGATCTAACGACAATGATAGTTAACATTAAGTAGGACACTAGTTTCATGGTCAATAGTCGGGTGGCCAAGATGGTCAAATACTAAGGAACGTGCAGATTGGGGTACAATAATTACAACCTAAGTGCAGTCAATAGATAGTCACAATTAAGTTGAAAGCAATGTCTGTTTTTATCATCATTGTCATTTGTCAAATCTATTTATCCCATTTATCTAGGATTAACACAGAATTTGATTTGACAATTTGTTTATTATAGGTTGACAACCTATATGACACTTATATGAATCAAACAATAACCTTTATGATTTAGAATTTCCAGTTTCAACTATTTTATTACAGGTTATTTCATAATTGAATGCATAATCCTTAAAGGCATCTATTCATTGCATGTAGTGCTTAAGAGAGTTCTTGACGAGGACATCTTAGGCTCAATGGAAGAAAATGAACATCTAAGGCCTGATCTTACATTTTTTGGACTGTAAAAGCCTATATTTAAGGGTCCATTAGCAAGGAGCAAGGAGTGATGAGATAAGAAGAGATGATAAGCTTCCACATCACCATCCTCATCTTATCATGACCAAATTAGCAAAAGAATCATCTCATTTTGCATGGTGTCTAATTTCTCCTAGTGAGACTTGAGCCCTCTCTTGATTTCTTTCTAAATGAATTAAGTGTTGGTGATCTATTGAAACTTAGGTCCCAGGGGTGTTGGCACGACGGTCAAGGCTCTCTCCTTCACAAGTGAGGTCTTGGGGTCAATTCCTGGGCAGCCCCTCTCGAGGTATTTCCCCATCGATTGAATTCGGCATGTGTTCAGGGAGGCGTGCATGTGCCTCGAAGGACTAGTCCAGCGAGACAACTAGACACCTTCGATCATAAAAAAATATCTATTGAAACTTAGGGTTTTCTCCATCAAAAAGTTGTTTCTTTGGTGGAATTTGGAATTTAAGAAATTTAAGGATTGTCTTTGAATTCTTTGGGTGAATTTGCAATTGGGTTCTCTCAATTCCAATTGAGCCTGTGCTGAATTTTCTTAGATCCAATTTGAAGAAGTTTGAAATAAATTCAAATTGTGTTCGAAGACTTTTGACAGATCTCATAGTTTCAAACGTAAGTTAAAAGAATGTAAAGATGGCTCCATCTGTAGACTTTGATGGCCAAAAAGTAATGAAGATTGGATACCAACCCATTTCAATCATTTTCTGACTCTCTTAGAAGCATGTAAAAAATTCCTATCCATATTGTCACTCTTCATGCTTAATGGCGTGGGCCACATGATATTGAGCCCATAGTTTCTCTTCCTTTCTTAGATTCAAATTTTCATTTGCAGCTCAATTACCCACACACAAACTTCCATATCAATCACATATATGACACTCTGTGTGTGTATGCATGTGGAGTATTGATAAAAATATGTTCCCGTTCAAAAAAAAAAAGTATTGATAGAAATGAGCATAGTTCAAGGTTCCCAAACTTACTATGTTCCAGCAATTCTGTTAGTGTTGCCCTGAGTTTGATCTACCCCGAATAACCTTGCCATGCCAAAATCTGAAATCTTTGGGTTCATCTTTGAATCTAACAAAATGTTGCCAGACTTCAAATCTCGATGAATGATCCTTAGCCGTGAGTCTTCATGGAGATAGAGTAACCCTCTTGCGATTCCTCCAATAATTTTGTACCTTCTTTGCCAATCGAATGAACCACTTTTCGCCGGATCTATTACAAATGCAAATAAGTTAGACCTGCCCATACAAGGTCCAAACAATTGATTTTTTAAATATATACATATAGAGCTTGTAAATGGTCCACTTAAAACAAAAAGATCAAGTGGTCTAGATTGTCTTGTTAATGTGCTTTTCAAACAATCTACCATCCATAATGGGGACTGATTAGATCGAAGATCCAAATTGATTGACCATGGAACTTCACAATTTAGCATCATTGAGATAATAAGCAATAATTAAGTAGCAAAACAAATGTGAGTAGAGTCAAACCAAATAAAAAATTGTCGAGGCTTTTGTTTGGAACATATTCATAAATAAGCAGTTTCTCTACTCCCTCCACACAGCAACCTAAAAGCCTAACCAGATTCCTGTGTTGAAGCTTTGCTATAAGAGTTATCTCATTCTTGAATTCTTCTATGCCCTGTCCTGAATTTATAGACAGCCTCTTCACGGCTATTTCTTGTCCATCCAGAAGCCTTCCCTGGAATTAGAAAACTGACATTAAAACCTCTCATATTGATGCAGGTTGATGAAGGACACAAGAAAGAAGGCCTTTAAAATTCTTCATATTGAATCTTGGTAACCACAAGGCTAAGGAAGGACAAAAAATTTGGCCCCAAGTAGGGATAACTGGAGATATTGATCTCAACTTAGTTATTTACATGGGACAAGACTTCGACAATAATGGTAACATTCTTCAGTATTCCTGTTATTTCGAATATCTTTTGAACTTTTATTTTAATACTACTACGATCCAATACAACAAATATGGGTTGCCGAAGTTAGCTTTCAGGCTGACTGTTATAGCCCTCCAGTGTTGCTAACTTAGACCATGGGGTGTAAACAAGAAATTGAACATGTCACAAATAATGGTATATACAACCTTATTGTGTATATTCAGATAAACCAATCATGAAGCCAAACATTTGAATTGGAAATATAATGCTAATGCTAATGGAATAGTTGACTGCCCTCAACTCTTTCTTTGTTTCCTGTAAATGTAGTGACCTTGTGTTTATCAATGTCAACTTTTACATATTTGTTGCCCATTTCAAAGAACCAGTGTAACACAATGTTCAGGCATCTTCATCAGAAGTTGTGGTCAATTGGGTTAAAGCTCAGTAGAGTAAATGACCCTTAGTTCTGATGAAATTTAGAGGGACACATGTATCCAAAATTGGCAGGTTATTGTTGAGCTGTTGTACAAGTAAGATGAAGAAGAGTAAGCCAGTTATTGAGTGGAGACCCTCCCGCTCAAGGCAGCTTGAAATTGAATTTCAATGGCAGCTCTTAGGTGGCAAAAAGCAAAGGGGGCTTTGGAGGAGTGCACAACAATGAGGGTAAAGCTGCTCTTTCTCCGTTCCAATTCCATTTTATATGCCAATGAAACAAATCTGCAGACTATTTAAACAAGGATAAGAGAACTGCAAAGATTGGCTCAGTGCAAAAAAGAGATTGTCAAAGGTGACTTTGATTCCTTAGACACTGGTGCAATGGATCACTGGTGTTCATTGTCCATAGAATTTCCTGGAGAAAGTTGAAAAGTTCAATCTACCGCTAAAAGTTGACTGTATTTTCTTATATTGGGTAAGTTCTAGTGCTCGTTTTCTTTTCCTTGATGCAGGTTATGTCACCTCATTGGTACATTCAAAACTTTGACGAGGATATGGGAGGAATTCTCCATTGAATGCCGCTGTAATGGGATAGAGGAAGACCTGGAAGAATGAGAAGCTTTGGGAAAGAGGGAATTGGAGAAAGGAAAATGAGGTAGGAAGGGTAGAAGTGGAATTATAAAAAAAAATAAAAACCAGCATATGATGAGAAACATGCCGGTGTAAATATAAATCCCCTAATGTATTTCACTATTTATAGATCTTCCTAGACAACAATTGACTGACTAAAAGAGTTAAAATTGTGAATAAAAAATGCCTGAGAGTTGAAACTGATATGAACTGACATAATTCCAATTATGATCTCCATGTAGCTTCCAAAAGCATCATCCATGAGAAAAAATTGTTTGCATGAATTAAACACCTATATAAGAAGGATAACTGATATAAAAACATGAAACTTGTTGTACTTCCTATGCTAACACTCAACTGCTGAAGAAGAGTGTCAGCGATATTAAGATATGTTGGGCACCATTGTCTTTTTCATAAAGTTGGCATTCATAAATGCTTTTGTATGGTAATTAACAATTTCTAAGTAAAATTACAGAATGATAATCATCATTATCAAATGCCCAAATTCCATCTAAATTTACTGAATGCACCTACAGATAGTATTTTCATAACAGTATTCACAGGTAGCAACACCAGCACACATTGAACCCTATAAATTACACAGTTCAACATAAGGTAAAGATCTATCAATAGTTATTACCTTGTAGACAGGACCAAATCCACCTTCTCCAAGCTTATTTTCCTCGGAGAAGTCATTGGTGGCAGCTCTAATTGTGCTCAAATCAAACTGAAAGGAAGCATCACTTCCATCGAGTGGATCTGTAGAAGAAATAGATCCTTGAGCCAAATGTATGAACACTCTAGGATCTGAAGCAATGAACTGAGACCAATACAATGACTAAATCTGTTTTTACCAAGTACAGGCATATTAGGCTTCTTCCTTTGTAAACGGATCTTCCTAATTAGCAAAAGAGCCACAATAATTGAAAGTAATGCTGCAGAAACAACTGTTGAAACAGCGATAACAAGAGTTCTAGATGAATTATTCCTTCCTCCTGCAGAAATTACAATTTCAAAAGTTCAATTTTTAGTTAGACTAGGAGAAAAACTAAGAACAAATAATAAATCAAAGAAAAGATGAACTGCATAACCATTTAAAAACCCATCTAACATATGTGTATTGGACTGAATAAGTGATCTAGGACAACCTGCGGTTTACCCAACTCAGCCAAAATGGAAAAACCCGCCTGACCGAAAATTCATAGAAGCTAATTTTTTTATTTAGTTTTCCTTTATTTTTATTTTTTTCCCTAATTGTAAATTGTTAATTACTTTCTCTAGTGATTAATGGAAACTAAATTTTCTCCGCTTCTCTCCCTCGGGTAGACTCCCGATTGTATCCTTCTTCTCTTCTTCCTCTTTCCTTCTTCTACTTCTGTTTCAGGCGACGGTGTTCCCTGAAGTTTCCTATCTTCTCTTCACAAGGCGACCGTGCTCGTCCGATGGGCTTCCCCCGTTCATCAAGCGATTGCCGTTGTTCTGCCTATGACTGTGCCCAGGCTGAGCGACCTCAGCCACACTTCGCTGCAGCCATCGTCGTCGTCCACGGCAGATTCGCCCTCCCAACCTTCCGCATTCGCTGCTGTGCCTCCGCCTGGAGGCCCTTCTGTTTGCTACGGCTGAACGACAGAACGAATGGACGACTCTTCCGTCCGTGCCTCCCCTGCCAAACGCCTGCAATCCACCTGCCTCCATCGTCCCCATCGCCCTTGCATCGTGCCTGTTTCCCTGCTCGCCACCCGGCCCAGCATTTCTCAGTCAGCCCTGCAACCGTTGGCCCAACAACTCTATCGTCCAGACCCTACAGAACCCATTCCCTGCCTCCGCCAACAAACACCTCCTTCTCCCGAGCCCATTCAAATCCCAGTACCCTTCTTCCATCGCCTGTAGCACCTAACGCCCAGATCCGCTTTCTTTCGTTTCCCAAATTCCCACCACCATTTACCCCTTTTAACTCGTGAGACCTACTTCACTATATTGACCAATTGCCCATTAACCGAGTCAACTCGTCCATTCCATCTCCCTTTTGTCCCACACAAAAAACCCATTAATTCCATCAATTAAATCAATTAAATCCCATTTATTTTTTCACTAAATTGAGTCACCCGTCCATTTCAAACTCAATCATGTTCTATACTGTATCAATAAATAAAATAAAATAAAAACCTTCTCTTGGGGCAATCTTCTTGGATATCAACTAAACTTAAGACTTCTTTTTCATTTTTCTCTAATTCTGATGATATCATTTGAAAAATTAACAAGTTGGCCATTATAACAATTGTAATTTTTCTTTAAAGCCTTCGAGATCCTCCTATGTGGATTCTCCTAAGTTAAAGGTTCTCATTCCTAACGAACACAAAGGAAAGAGAACAATAGATTTTACCAAAGGGATGAGAGAAATCTATAGTTTAAGGACAAAAGAGAATTGGACAATATGACTTGTCATTTTGACATAACTTTGTCTAAAAAATAATAAAACAAGGTACACGAGAATCCAAACAAAGGAGATAATTTAAGAAGCATTTAGATTAGTTAACAACTCTACATACTACAGTAAGTTAAACGATAGTGGAGGCAAGAAAACTTAATAGAAGAGCAGTCAGGGAGGCTTTTCCACATTATCAAACAAAACAGAGGAATTTCAGATAGAGGGCTTCTCCTATCCGAGGTGGCCTACTTCATATTTCAGCTTTTTCAGACCTTTTCAAAGATGTCTTTTGAAATTCAATCAGTTAAATAGATATTAGTGTAATATTTTTTGGATGTACACAAGAAACTCCTCAAAAGAAGCAGAATTTGTTTTTCTAATTTCATATATCGCAGACTAAAGTTAAAAAAAAAAGGAACTTCTCTTATTATCAAACTAACTAGCCTTCTGAAATTCCCCCAAAATCAGAAAGAAAGAAGAAGGAAGAAGAAGAAAATATAAAAAGCTGACCAGTACCTGTGGTTGTTGATCCATTGGTGGAGGAAGATGTGGTGGTGGAAGGTGGAGGAGGAGAAACTGTGGGAGGTGGTGAGGGAGCTGGTAGTGATATAGCTGAAGAGTTATAGAAACTGTAAACCTCATATCTGAAATTACACGACGACCCGATAATTCTACCTCCAATCTTTCCACTCAGTAGAGTAGAGGAGGGTATCTCAGAGACTATGCTATCTAAGCATGACTTGCAGTCACTTGCAGTGATATCACGTGTGCACTGCACAAGCCCATACATCTTGGATGAAAAGCTCGAAAAATTTGCATCTCCGGTCGCATACATACGATTCCAAGGCTCAAATGCAGCTTTAGAAGTAAGATTATTCAACAAGTTCCCCAAAATATTATTAAACCGTTCTGTATCTGAAACATTCAGCGTATTCCCCATGTAAACCCTCAAGGAATTGTCTGCAGAGCCGAAGAAGCTCTGGTTAGAGTAGCGAAGGAGGCAGTTATCGTACCAGATGATTGCACTCCTGTTGGAGCAACTCTGCAACAGCTCTTCACCTGCCATTCTAATGCACTCTCGACATACGTTGGGTGTAGCGTCGCCGCGGCAGAGCACGAGACCGTATACCCTGTTGGTGTTGTTGCCGACAGAGGTGTTGAAGAAGCCATTGTTGAGAGAAGCATTGGAGGAAAGAGAAGGAAAGAGGAGTTTGAGGTTGGTCTGGAATGTGCTGTTGGTGCTGTAATTAGCTGAATTTTGACACAAAGTGTAGAGGGGTTGGGCATGGGAAACAGGACTCTGCAAAACGAGTAGTAGGAGAGGAAGAAGAAACAGAGATGATGAAAAGAAGAATAGTTTCATCTCCATAATCTCTCTCTTTCAGAGCTGCTCGGAACTGGTGTGGAATTGAAATTATTAAATAAGATGGCGATTGCTCTGAAATTGGATTGTCTTTCTTTGATAAATTCTTAATTCAACTTGGTTTTTATTTTATTTTAGTGGGAATCATTCATCATCCGCTGTTGACATTTCAATGTTGCGTTTTCTTCGAAACACAGCACGCTTGACTTCACTGAGTCTTCCACAGTTGGCGGGTCTCTTCCACGCGGTTTGACCATTTAAATAATAGAAAATTAAAAATAAATGTCGCCTTTTCCTTCACCCAATTTTGGACCATCATAGAAAAAGACGAGCACATAAATTGGCTGTGGATGGAGATGTACGATCAGAATCGTTCTTGAGAACGAGGAATCCAAAATTGCCTATTCTGATATCGACCGAGATTTGTACTCCGGCTGAAAGCACGTACACAAATTTCACATCAACAACCAGACAAGAGCCATTCTGATCCTTCCATCAAACAGTAATCTGCCATAATTATAAGTCAATTTTTCTATTTATACCATTTGAATTTTTCTTATCTGACTTTCTTCCCAGGTTGATAACTGATGACCCCAAATCACTCAGAGGTCATTTGCATGTTTATATTGTTTTAGGATTTCATTTTTAGTTTAATAAGTGCTGTGAAATTCAACTTGTGTCGAGTTGTGAAGACTTGATGTTTTAATTGTCTGAATTAAAAATTTTATCTTTATCTTTATTAAAAATCAATAAAATATTATCTCAGTGAATGTGAAAAACTGGATTCTTAGAAGAAGAGAAGAATGTCACGTTTATGGTGGTCAAGCACTGATTAGGATAATCCACGTTGACTTGACTCGACCGAAAATCGAACAACCGATTCAAAATTTTTTTTTTTTCATTTTCTTATTTATATTTTCATTTTTATCTATTCTCGTAATTTGAGGATTAAAATTTTCTTTAATCCTTCCAATCCCCACCGCCAGTTCATCGCCCAACCATATAACCCATCACTGCTCTGTCCCTCAGATCTCAGCGACCTTTCCCCCGTCCGTCCCCTGGCCTTGCTGCCTCCTTCGCCCTCTCATTCACCGTGGGACCCCCACCTTGACCACCTTCTGACCCTATCTCCTCCCATAATCCCATTAACCCTTCCATTAATTCCACCCTCCATGTTTCCACTTTCTTTGTTTCTTTTATTTTTATTTCATTAATTTAAACCCTTTTATCCTTTGACCAGTAGTTTGATTGGGACTCATCAAGTCCCATTGATGGAACCCATTGCTCTATTTCATCCGATCTTATTCGCAACGTCAAGTTATAATTGGGTTGAATTTTCGATTTTCAGTCTAATCAGATCATCCAATTGTCCTACATCAAACATTCGTTTCATGAAAAAAGAAAGAAGAGTTTTATTTTCTATACTCCTTATTTTTATAGTTGAAAATGACAATTGTTGGGATTTTAAGAAAACCAACTTATTAGGAAAAGTTACTTCTAGTTTTGACCTTTTTCATTCAATAAATATTATCAAGTTTGACATTATCTTGAGTTGCAAAAATTCAATAATTTTATCATTTGCCCCAAAACTTTTATTTTTGTTGAATGAATAAAATATTGTATCACCTTCAAGGAAAACCCTTTTTCCCTATAAAATTTTCATTAAATTTTTTAATCAACCTCTTGAAAATTGATTCCTTAAAGAGAAGAGAAAGTGAAATTTTCGTGGGCATATATGCTTGGCAAAGAGCTTTTTTTTAAAGAAATAAATAAAAAGGGTCTTATTTTCTTTACTCTCATTCTCTTTTTATTTTTCACTTTCTATTACGGTTTTTCACACAGCTTGCTTATAGTGCAGGTCCCACTTTTATATCGTATTTGGCCAAAAAAGCACCAGACAAGCCGGATTTTCTACCTCCTTGGGACTCCATGGACCAAGATCTGTTTTCATTACATGGGCACTAAGCTAGAAGATGACAAACAACTCTCAAAGCAAATTTGTTAGTTTTATTGGGAAAATAGATTTCTATAGATTTTTTTGGGAAAATGACTTAGTGAGAATTTATTTTTTAATCGTAAAACTTTCTCTATCTTTATTTTCCACTTGATTTTATTGGGAATTTAAGTTTAGATTATTTTATCCATTTTTTCATAGGAGCCAGGGCCGGCTAGACACAAGTTAAGGTCTAAGACAAAAAATCTAAACGAGACCTTCTTGTATTTAACATATTATTAAACACATTATTATAAGTAATATTTAATTAAAATTTTAATTATATATAATAACAAGAATTTATCTAAAATTCTTATAGACCTCTTATTCAAATATCCAGCTAAGCTCAAACTGAAAATAATTTCTTCATTTATATTTTGTCATTGAGTTTAGATCAGAGACTATTTATATTTTCATTCTTCTTGAAGAGAATGATGATTTACATTCATTTTTCTTCAATTCTTCATCCATTCGACTGCATTGTAGGTAGGACATTTCAAACATTATTTTTAACTATTATTCTAGCAATTCTAGCATATCCAAACATTTTCAGTATTTCAACACTATTTCAAGCCCGTAAGCAATAATTATTATTATTCAACCAATATTCAAATATCCAAACCTCAAAACTCTGTTGTTTCAATATTTCCATTACGGCATTACTAATCTAGCATAGATCACTAATCACCAAATAAAAGAATAAATAACTGAATTAAAAAAGTAATCAAAAGATAAAAGAATTAAAAGAATAAATAAAGTAATCAAAAGACAAAGGAATTAAAAAATTTGCACCATAAGTTCAAATAACACAAGTAATAGTTGGCGTTAGATCAGATTAGGTGGGAAAGGGGGAAAAACTGATGTTGTTTCAAGGTGCTGAAAAAACCATCGAAAATCTCCAATTTAATTAAATTGGAGAAGAGTCCTTCAAATTTATCCTACAAATAAATCTGAGCTCAAAATGGCGAAGCCTAAAATTAAAACACATCCCCAACATGAAACCAATTTGCGGAATGGATAATGGTTGGTGTTGGATGACATTAGGTGGGAATGGAAAAAAAGTTGATGTTGTTTCGAAAGGACTGGAAAAACAATCTAAAATCTCCAATTTAATTAAATTAGAGAAGGGTTCTTCAAATTTATCCCACAAATAAATCTGGATTCAAAATAGTGACGTCCAAAACTGAAATCCATCCCCAACTTGAAACCAATAATGGGTCTTTTTTAAACAAGGCCTAAGACGCCGGTCTAACTTGCCTTATGGTTGCGCCGGCCCTGATTGGAGCCTTGGTTGAATCTCCATACATGTGGCTGAAATTTGCATTTTGCTTTTGTTAGAGAGGCTACATCAAGTGGGTATTAGAGCATAAATCTTAGATGCTCCGATTATATTCTCTTTGCACACATCATGGCAGCCAAAAGAACTAGATGAACTCAAGGTGGTGATGCTGATAAAAAAACGGATGGAGAATCCTTTTGTGCAACTTTTGAAGATCAAATGGCCGAACAAAGTGCCATAATTGAAGGACTTCGGCAGCATATCATGAATCTAATTCAGCCTATTAATTAGACTTTTCATGGAGTTGACTTAAAGACTCCAAATACCATTTCACATGCATGGTTTACCTGGATCCAACTTGTTACTTGTTAGGTTTATTAGCAACAAGTTGGAACTGCTGCTAACGAGTTTCACATTGAAAATATAAAAGAATATCTAAAGATTTATAAAGGACTTGAATTACTCCACCTAATAGGTTAGTCTTTTGGGATGGAATCCCAGATCCTAACACAACTTACAATTCAGTATTAGTTTATATGTGGGATTCCTAAGTTCGTGAATTCACTAGCATATGACTCCTAATATGCTTAGTCTACAAGAGCATCACCGTTTGGAGAGAATCCCAAATGTATTGGGACACAAAGGGAGATGTCCATGCACCACCGTTTGGAAATTTCAAAGCAGAACTTAGTTGCCTTAGGATTATTTGAGTGTTTATCTAGGATTGTCATTTTGATTCTTAGACTTAGGACTTTAATTTTGATTTTTTTTTTGTGAGGGCCATGATTATGAAATAAAGTCTGTTATTTTCCATGGAAAAATGATTGAAGGCTTAAGCACCTAGTTGTAGCCGAGTCAACCAGTTGTTTGTTGATTCGTGACTGAGTCAGATTAATTGAGGACAGATTGAGATTCTCTCTTCAAGAACTAGGTACTTTCAAACTTCTTTAAATTTTGTGAAATTAATTGAATCGGTTCTTTATGTTAATTAAACTTGTGAACTCAGTATGACTGCTAACGGTTTAATTAACTGAGTCGTGTTGACTCGTCACTAAATACCCATTAACACTTTGAGTCTGAATGTGTGGGTGGTGGTTGTTTTTTTTAAAAGTGTTTTTTCTTAGTTTAGTTAAGAAATTAATTCAGTACTGGAGCACTGTTGAACCGTTGATTGGGCTGAATGTTCTTAGTTGGAATTGAATTTGTTTCAGTCTCAGTCGGGTTGAGGCAGTAGTTACTAGTTTGTGGTCAGTTTAAAGGATCTAATTTCAGAACATCTAATTTGAACCGATGTGTGTGGGGTTTTGAAACATTATTTGGTTTGATTAAAGGGATTAAACCCAGTTTTTTTTTTTTTCAGATTTGTTTTGAAACTGAAATTTTTATTAAACTGTAGATAGAATTCTGAACCCTGTTTGGAAATCATTGATAAATTTGTTTGAAGTTGCATTAATTGAAAGGGTTAATAAGGTATATGACGTTGGATGACTTGATTTTCTGGATGGTTTTAGACGGGTTTGAAATAACAATTTGAGACCAATTTTTAAGGATTTAAACCCAATATTAAAAACCTGTTTTGGGCCTTCAGCAAAATCCGTCAGTTTTTCCAACCTTATCATTGTGGTTTTCAGAAAATTCAATTTCAAATTCAAATTACATTGATAGTTGTGGAAGGCTTTGTTGCTAAAATTACTCAGAATTTTGGAAACCCATCCACGTTGTATTGATTCTTCATTACTTAAAAGAGATTTGGATTTTATTATTGAAGATCAACGGGGGTTGTGTTAAACTGCATGGGCTCTTGATTTACATAACCGAAGTATTTGAGTTGTGTCCAGGGCCGGCCCTGAAATTTCAGGGGCCCTAGGCCCATCCATTAGTAGGGGCCCCAGGCCCTAAGGAAAGTACATGGTGAGGACCCAACATTGCAGGCAGACTTAGGCTTTGACAGCAGAAAGCCAGAAACGGACTCAGGCTTGACCAAAGCAAAACATAACGCTAACCCATGAAAATCCATACTAAGGGCCTGATTTCATGGCCTGGCAGACTGCAGAAACAGTAGGGACACTGAATAGTGTCACAGAAAATTGTTGAACATAAGAACTACTGCAAATTCCCATGTAAACTTGAGCAGAACTAACTTGCCGAACAATTCCCATGTAAACTTGGACCAATAATCTCTAAAATGGTTCCATCCTTCCAAGCTTTCCATACCTATAACAATTAACCACTGTCTACATTGTTTGAAAATTATAATAATTGTAAATAAGCAACCATGCTCCTATAACAAAATAAGAAAATATAATTTCAAGAAGTTGGTTTGACGGTCAAGACGCACGTCTCATGAAGTGGGGTTTTGAATTCAATTCATGCTCAATCTCAAAGGGTCATCCTCCAGAGAAAAACTCTGTGTGTGAGTGTTGAGAGGTTCTCACATGCCTCGAACATGTGTGGAATTGGAATTATTAAATAAGAGAGATGGCGATTGCTCTGAAATTGGATCATCTTCTTTGGAAGAATCTTAACTCATCTTGGTTTTTATTTTATTTTAGTGGGAATCATTCATCACCGGCTGTTGATATTTCAAATTTGCATTTTATTTTACTGGGCATAGGTCTCTTCAAAATTTGTAGGAGATTGACATCTAATGTGGGTTGAATTTGTTATAGTTAGATTGATATAAAATTTGTGAGATGATTATTGAAAAAAATTAATGATTGCTAATATTTTGAAGACTAAAATTACTAAAATATTATACAAGGATGATTATATTCCTTGATCCATCTACTTCATTTTGGGCCAAATTCAAAAGTTAATGATCACATTACCCTTTTCAATGATGATGATAATGACATGTCAGGCTCTCAAAGTTGAAGTTCTCTCTCTTTTTAGTTGTTTGACCGTCTCATGTCAACCTGACTTACCGCACCTTTATTGAAAAGTGACCTACAAATCCCACTACTCTCATTTATTAATCCCATTAAATCTCATTTAATGTCATTTATTTGTTAATTTGACGAAGTCACCTATCCTAATTAATCCAATCCTATTTCGTTGTTCATCACATTATTTTTACTGTTGTATGGTCTTTCATGGCTCTCTTTTACATGATCCCTTTGTACTGTTGTACCTTACAAATTTTTAGGGCTGAAATCGGGTCGGGCTGGGTCGGTTTTTTTTTTTTTTAAATCCAACCCAACCTGACCTGAACTTTTGACCTGTAAGTCTTGACCCGATCCAACTCGAATTATAATCTGATTCAACCCGAAACCCGACCCACATTTTGAACCTACTTTTTATTGGGTCGGGTCGGGTTTGATCGGGTCAGGTCGGGTTAATTTAAAAATCTTTCAACCCAACTTGACCTGACCCGTTGACCCGACTTTTAGGACTCGACCCACATGTTTTTTGCGTTGGGTCATGCGGGTTCGGGCCAAAACCCGACCCGAGTTTCACCCCTACAAATTTTTGTCTTTGCTAAGAAAAAAATGGTGTGAATACTGTAATTTGTAAATTTCTAGATATGATGAATCTATCACGGTATGTTTTATTGATGGTCGTTTGATGATAATGCAATGCACTGGCTACATGTCTCCATAGTATGCCATTCATGGGCAATTCTCCATCACGTCGGATGTGTTTAGCTTCAGGCTTAGAGATTGTGATGGATAAAAAGACAACCAACTTCTACCAATCTAAACGTTGTGAGGACCTTCAGAGCTATGTGAGTGTGAACATTGTCAATATTCTCTTCTTTTATTATAGGAGCATGGTTGCTTATGTACGATAATCATAGTTTTAAAACAATTTACAAATGGATTAATTGTTGTGGGCATAGAAAGCCTGGAATGATGGGACCATTTTAGAGATTATTGATCCAACTTTACATGGGAATTGTGGCAAGTGAAGTCAGGGGTTTAAAAAGTGTTTTCGGCCGATATTTTCTCTCTCCAGCCGATATCGGCTGATATTTTGATATCGGCCGATATAATACGGCCGATATTTCAGTCGATATTGTGAATATCGGCCGATAACGATATATATCGGCCGATATTCACTACTTTAAATCCGGTACATATTGGCCGATACGATATGTATCGGCCGATATTTACACCCGTGAGTGAAGTTATGAGATGCATCTACATTGGGTTACTGTGTGCTCAAGAAGATAAATTTAATAGGGCTACTGTAGTTCTTATGCTCAACAGTTTTTCTGTGATACTATTCAGTGTCCCTACTGTTTCTGCAGTCTGCCAGGCCATGAAATCAGGACCTTAGTATGGATATTCATTGGTTAGGGTTGGGTTTTGCTTTGGTCAAGCCTGAGTCCGTTTTTGGTATCAAAACCTAAGTTTGCTTGCAGCATTGGAACCTCTTGTAGATTAATATATTTGAACATAGTGAGCTTGAAGTCCATGTTATGGCCCAATTTCAAATTTTAGTATGTGGAAATGTTTTGGAGGATAATTGGAAAGTAGAAAGACAATTTATTTCATTTTATAATTTTCATAAGGTTTAATCTTGGTTTTTCCATGAGCTTGTGTTTCCATTTTTGATCTTTTTATACCATGCAAAGATATGACCTTTTAGTTTAATTGCAACTGATTGGACATGTTTAGGGTCTGGTACATTCTTAAACTCTTAAAATATTCTCAATAGTTTCAAGTTATTCTATAAAATCATCAGCTTTCATATCTATGAAGAATTCAAGTAGTTCACTCTTGATGCCAAAGGATTTCTTATCAACTTGCCCCTAATGATGTCTTTTCTATTTTGCTCTCTTCATTGATATCTCTGTCTTCTTCTACCTTGGATGTTCTCAATCTCATTTTCTGATAAATATGCTCCCGAAGACTCTTCACAATGTCTGGATTCATGTCTTGATATAGCCGATCTATGATGGGATTTATGTGATGTAGATCTAGATCTACACATTAGATCTGCGATCTGCTGCTGAAGTTCTTCAATTATGGCACTCTGTTCAACCATTAGATCTTCAAAAGTTGGCACAAAAGGATTCTCCATTTGTTCATGATCAACATCACCACCTTGGGTTCGCCTAGTTTTTTTTATTGCAATGACGTGTGTGAAGAATATACAACCTATGCTCTGATACCACTTATAGCTTATTTGACAAAAGAAAAATGCAAATTTTAGCCACATGTATGGGGAGTCGACCAAGGTTCTCAGTATATGATAAAATGGAGAAAATAATCTAGGCTACATTCCAAATAAAATTGAATTTTCTCCCAAAAAATATAAGTTAGAGAGAATGAAAAATCAAAGAATTAATCACCAAAACACTTATAACAATCCTGACTTGACTTTCCTAGCATGATATTATTCTCTTTGAGCCATTAGTTCAGCCCATTACTCTGCTGACCGGGCAAACTCTTAAGGTTTTACTATGGCCTGGCCCACTTGACTAGGCCTAAAAGGCCTCATGTTTGGAGTGGGGTTCCCCTCTCTCTTAAACTCTTTTTCCATACCCATTGAAGGCAATGTGGGACTTTTCTCACATGCCCAAGTGGATTGGTAGGGCATCACAACACTACTCTAAAATTGACACAATTATGTATGGAAACCCAAAATTGATTAGACAATTATGAATTTCACTCTAAAAAGGAAGAAAATTCAGAACTCAAACCTCATCTAGGTTGAATTTTCTCATTGTGGGAAAATCAACCAAAGGTTTCAATCAATTTCAAATTTCCATAAGATTATAATTGCATTAATTAATTTAAAATTGTAGTAAAAAATTCAAAAATTGCTTGATGACATTCAAAATTTGCATAAATTATATTAATTAATAACAAAAATAAAATTACAAGAAAATTCAAATCAAAACAAACTCATCAAAGAATGGAGAGAATCAATGAAATTCCAAATTATTGCTTGTATAATGGTTGACCAAGGCCTCAATTGATAGAGGTTTATCATGAAGAGAAAAAAATAAAAAAAATAAATTGGGTTTCTAAGTTACCTATTCTCTAAATTGGCAGGGTCGGCCCTGAGATCGCCTAAAATCTAAGGGGCCCTAGGCAGAGTGAGATTTTAGGGGCCCTTTGTGACTGATATATTAAGGAGTTTATGTGTGTGGGGCATTTCTGTCTTGAGGCCCTAGGTGGCGCCTATGTCCAAAGCCGACCCTGTAAATTGGTTCTAACCACTAAGATCTTACCTGTGTCATTGCTACAGCATTATTGAAAAATAAAAAATAAAAAAAAATCCAAAGAGGAGCTTATTTGCCAATATGGGGAGAGAAATTGTAGTGGCAGTAGCCAATGCAAGTACGTGGAAACGAGGAGGAGAATCCTCTAGAGAGATGGAGAGATTCTCTTTGGCAATAATTCCTTGTCCTCTAAATTTGGACATCTTCCTTCAACCAAATCAAGTTCAAAATGTGCAATTAAGGGATTGATCCAATACCCCAAACCATGAGCCAATTATTTTAAAGTTTTGATCTCAGATACATTAATCAAATATATTTTAATTTTGTTTTGACAAAATAAAAAATTTCAAAAAAATATAAAATCAAACTTATTTGCCAACAAACATCTTTTTCTCAACCATTAACAACAAGCTATTGCTTCAAAAATATGTTCTAATATGTACTAATATATAGAGCTATGTTAGTCGATCCAGTGTTCTATTATACACCACTACACCCATAGGATTTCTTGGCTCAAAAGGCCTCTATTGGGTCAAACCGTGTTCATGTAGGTCTCAGGTCCAATGAGCCCAATATGTATTGTAAGCCCAGCAGTATATATGTGGTCTCTTGGTAGGTGTCTCCCAAATGGTTTGACTGTGAATTTGCTTCTTCATTTTTCGTACGCTTGGCTTTATGAATTGAGAAAAATAAGTGTTAGACCTTTTCATTCAATCTGTGGTCCATAGAAGCGTATGAAATGGGATTTCAAAGTTTAATCTAGTTGTAATAATCATTTATTACTGAGTAAATTTGGAGCTGTAAAATAACAGCCTGTTAGTGACAGTATATATAAGAATTACATAATCAAAGTGGCTTAAGCTTTGTAATTTTTATTATTTTGTCTAGAAAAGTAGAGTCGTCTGAAACTCTGAGGGACAATGAGGCACCAACTCTGTATATTTACAAACTAGGCATGTGAGTGGGTGAAATCTTTTTACAAGACAGCACTCACTTGTAATTTGCTCAGTCTTGAATATTTATTTTATTATTCTTTTACTATTTGCATTTTTTTTTTCTTTTCTAATTTTTTTTTTGAATTTATGTGTGGAAAATTGCAGGATACCCAGGGTAAAACCCCCACGGGTGAACCCATTACTTCTAGAGCACACCAAAGTTAGGCCACAGGAGCTCGAACGCACAATTTCCCGCTTCTTGAGACGTGAGGCAACCAATTGAGCTACACCCAGGTAAAACCTCTACAGGACTGTCTTTAGGGTATACCAAGTTAGGCCATGGAAGTTCGAACTTGATACATCCCGCTTCCTAAGGTGGGAGGTCAATTAATTGAGCTACACCCATATAGACTTCTTTTCCTATTTTCTTTAACAAAACTAACTAAAGCAATCTTTTATCAGTTGATTGACCCCAAATAGTTGTAGTCATCAAATGGTCTGATCACATCCAGTAAATTCTAGAGTTTATCTAACCTCAATGTTTTGTTGAATAAGTAAGCCCCACTTCTGGACAATGTTTGTTAAACAATTGACTTTATCTAAATCAAACTTTTTTAGTAAATGAGTTGAACAAATTTGTTCTAGTTTATCAAACAGATGAAGTTTTCATCTACTTTGCTACATTTAATGTGAAGATTTGAATAGGATCTTTTTTCATGTAAGAAAACTTCAACTAAAGCATTTTCGATATTAATGTATTTATTTATTTTATCATGTAGACAATGACAAGTAAATAAAATGACAGTTGCCGTCATTTTCCTCCAAGATGTTGTAGGTTGACAGTAGAGATGAAGATGAAACACGTTTGTAATGGGACAATTGACGTCTTCAAGTATTCATGGACATGGACAATTGTCTGTGTGCTCGTAGTGTCTTTTTAAATATTTCATATTTTCATCTTGCAATATATTTTTCAGTAAATATGATATTTGGATTTTGAAATTTTAATGGTTATCTCCACACTAGTGTCATGGGTGAGATCCACACTCAAAATGACTAGTTGATTTTAAGGTTTCATAGCCTCTGCTGATAAACTCAAGATATTTCAGGGAAATTTCTGATGTGAGACTTGTCCATGTTACAGGCTCTTCGGCCCGATATCTTTAGATTACTGTGAGACTTGTTCATGTTATAGGCTCTCTGGTCGAATCCTTAGCGCTAGAGGGACTTATATTTTTTTTTTTTCTTTTTTTTTTTTGTGTAGGATTCACGTGTCAGGTGGAGTTACGAGCCTACAGGGTGAATCAGGGAGAGTTGTGAGCCTACAGAATCTCCAGTGGCTACGGTACTTCTTTCATGTGGGTCCACACCTAGGTGGAGTGGGGGTCACAGACGAGAGTGCCCCAGTTTACTCTGATACTGAAATTTAAGATTTACCGGCCCCTCCTTGTAAATGCAGGACATCCCGGGGTAACTTCCGATGTGGGAGTTGCCCACGTGACATTAGGCTCTAGTAGTCAAGTCAAGAGAGTAGGTCAGAGAAGGATCGAAGAAGATGCAAGATGCAAGAATCACCAAGTTTGAACGAAATTATCAGTCAAAAGACACGCAAACTTTCTTCAATCTTCTCTCTCTAATGTTAATTGAAACCACACCTGTCATAACAACATCAAGAGATTATGGAGACCAAATCACTCCTGTCTTCGTCTTTCTTTCTCTTTTCTCTTCCACTGCTGCTTGTTTTGCAGAGCCCTGCTTCCCTTGCCGATCTCCTCCACACAAGGTGTCAAGAATCAGCTAATTACACCACCAACAGTACATTCGAGACCAACCTCAAACTCCTCATTCCCTCTCTTTCCTCCAATGCTTCGCTCAACTACGGCTTCTTCAACACCTCTGTGGGCAACAACGCCGACCGGGTATACGGTCTAGTGCTCTGTCGAGGCGATGCGACATCCGACGTATGCCAAAGATGCATCAGTACAGCGGGTGAAGAGCTGTTGAAGAAGTGCTCCAGCAGGAGTGCAGTGATCTTCTACGACAGCTGCCTCCTCCGCTACTCCAACCAGAACTTCTTCGGTTCTGTAGACAACTCCTTCAAGTTTTACATGTGGAATACACGGAACACATCAGAACTAGACCGATTTAACAGCGTTTTGGGGAATTTGTTGAATGATCTTGCTTCTAAAGCTGCATTTGAGCCTTGGAATCGCATGTATGCGACAGGAGAAGCAAATTTTTCGAGTTTTACACCCAAGATATATGGGCTTGTGCAGTGCACTCGTGATATCTCTGCAAATAATTGCAAGTCGTGCTTGGATTATATCATCTCTGAGATACCAATGACAAATAAACTTATTGGAAAGAGAGGTGGAAAAATTATCGTAGCGTCTTGTAATTTGAGGTATGAGGTCTATGGTTTTTATACTGGTTCAGCTATATCAGCACCAGCTCCCTCAGTTTCTCCTCCTCCTCGTCCTCCTCCGTCGTCAACCACCACACCGTCGATCAATGGAACAACCACCGGTAACTCATTTTCTCGTTGTCCTGAGCACCACCTAAACACATCATAAACAGACTGGATTTGATTAGGCTTTTAGGCCCTTGGACATTTATGTGTACGTAGACACGTAGTCTATTTTCTCTTTTATAAAAATTAATTTGAAATTAATTATATGATTGACTGCTCAAATTGAAAGTAAACATTATTGATTACAAGTGGAGTAATAATTGAGTTCAAAATTCAATTTTTAGTCACTAGATCTCACTGATTACGAGAATTGATAGATTTCTAAAGCCTTAGATCAAACAAGAACATGACTTAAAACAAATGCAGTGTACTGGAGGATTAAATAGCTGATGATGACAGTAAATCATATTGAACTAGAAAAATGATGAGAACGCCAATGTTTTTTACACTAAGAGACGCCGGACTTGTCCTTTTATTCTCTTGTTGTAAAACATACTGTTGTTCCTGTCACAATCCATTGAACTGTGATCTGAGTATGTAAAACTCAGTCATGTCTATCAAGTGCTCTATCATGATATCTATCTAATGTCAAACATAAGTTGCATGGATTTCTACTTGGGAATGTAGCTTTTTCCATGTTTTTTACCTCAATTATTCTTAACTATCAAAATTTTAACTTGAGTATTGTCTCTAATTGATACAGGAAGAAGGGGAAATTCAACTAAGGCCATTGTTATTATTGTTTCAACAGTTGTTGTTGTCGTAATGGTTTCTATGACTCTGGCTCTGTTCCTAATTAGGAAGACTTGTTTGCGAAGGAACAAGCCGTATACACGGGTAATAGGTAAAGATCCATATTGCTCACAATACCAATTTCAAAGGGCATGGGAAATGATTGATGAATATAATTTCATTTTTGTTAAATTTGATACTATTCATACATTTGGGTCATTGTAGATCCTCTTGATGGGAGTCAGGCATCCTTCCTATTTGACTTGGACACAATTAGAGTTGCCACTGATGATTTCTCTGATGCAAATAAGCTTGGAGAAGGTGGATTTGGTACTGTTTACAAGGTAATGAGTTATTGTTTTGCATCTAAATTTTAATTAAAATTTTTAGATCCAACATGTGTGTTGTCAATGACCTTTGTAATGCAAATAAACTTGAAGAAAGAAGATTTACTCCATTTATGAAGCAATATTTAAGTGTTGAATGGAAAGTTGGTAACTGTTATGAATATTCAAGGGAACGATGTTGATCCAAAAGTCTAATATCAAGAAGAACAGAAACCATGTAAACATATCAAGTCCAAAAAAGAAAAAAATTCCAAAATATCAAGAACAGAAACTAAAAGTTTTTGTAATCTCATCTAACATATAAGCATGTGTCATAGTCATTATTGAAGCTATATCCCATGTATGAACATTGAGTTCAGTAATCCTGTTTTATGGAAAATTCTGCAAAGCTTAATTGTTACTCAGATTATATGTACAAAATTGTAAAGAAGTTTCATGTTGAGTTATACTATTTCAGGGGAACCTTGTGGATGGACAAGAAATAGCTGTGAAGAGGTTGTCCATAAATTCAGGACAGGGCATAGAAGAATTCAGGAACGAGATAGCTCTGATAGCAAAGCTTCAACACAGGAATCTGGTTAGGCTTTTTGGTTGTTGCGTGGAGGGCGATGAGAAGTTACTGGTTTATGAATATGTTCCAAACAAAAGCTTGGACAAATTTTTATTTGGTTAGTCTCTATTTGCACCTTTTTTTATGACCGAAGGTGTCTAGGCATCTCAACCGACTAATCCTTCAAGGCATGTGAAGACCTCCCAATTCGCACACACTTGCTTCTTCTTGGGAAGGTGGCCCTTTAGGGTTGAGCGTGACACAAGACCTTATTATCTCATTTGTTAATGTAGCTGCATGGTCAATTGATTTGAATCCTTCATCTGATTGGAAAACTCATAGCATTTCCAAAGGATAGCAATAGCATAAACATGAACAAAAGCATTTTATAAACATGGGTTATGTTTACTCATTTTTTGTGCTTCATTCTTGATAGAAAATCATTTGCATTTGTGGTGAATATGTAGATCCAAACAATTGCTCTTGTCTAGATTGGCAAAGGAGGTACAAAATTATTGGAGGAATTGCAAGAGGGTTACTCTATCTTCATGAAGACTCACGACTGAGGATTATTCATCGTGATCTCAAGGCTAGCAATATTTTATTGGATGCAGAAATGAATCCCAAAATTTCAGATTTTGGTATGGCAAAGTTATTTGGAGTGGACCAAACCCAAGGCAACACAAATAGAATTGCTGGGACATTGTAAGTCTATTCGATTGCTATATTGTTTCCAGTATAGAGGTATTGAGATTGAACAGTCCAGCTTAGCAAGCATGCTCATCAATGTCACAGTAGATCACTTTGTAAACCTTCCTATCATCTATTCTCATTGTGAGGCAAGAAATATTTTGATATGTGGGCAGCTGAACAAGTCCCACATCGGTTGGTGAAGAGGAAGACGTAGGACTTATATTGGACTTGGGTCACTCTACCTAATGGGCTATTCTTTTGGGTTGGATGCTCAGTCCTAACACTGGTTAACATCTATCATATGGAGCAAATGATCCATATCTATCTTGTGGAAAATCCGAACATTAAATCATCCAATGAAAGAGAGCTGGAGAATTTTTTCAGAAAGGCTAAACTGTGGCTCACTTTTTACTTCTGAAGCTTTGTGGTTACTAATTAGCATGCATATTGGATATTCTCTAGAAATGAGTCTATCATGCTATCCTTTTCTAATGGTCAATTCATGGTAATGCAATGCAGTGGATACATGTCCCCGGAGTATGCCATGAACGGCCAGTTCTCAGTTAAATCAGATGTGTTTAGCTTCGGTGTGCTACTCTTAGAGATTGTGGCGGGTAAAAGGAACACTTCTTTCTGCCAATCAGATCGCTGTGAGGACCTTCTAAGCTATGTAAGTACAGATAACAAACTTTTTCAGCATCGTTTATGAGCATGGGTGTATATCTACAACAATGTGGTTTTTAAGCATTGATTAATTGTAGGCATGGAAAGCTTGGAGCCATAGAACTATTTCAGAGATTATTGATTCGACTTTAGGTGACAATTTTTCGACAACTGAAGTTATGAGATGCATCCACATTGGACTACTGTGTGTTCAAGAAGATGCAAGTAGCAGACCAATCATGTCTTCAATTGTTCTCATGCTCAACAGTTTCTCTATGACTCTGCCATCACCTGCACCTCCTGCCTTCTTCATTGGTAGTAGAGCAGAGGCAAGCTTCCAACTGCAAGAGCATGGTTCACAAGCAAATGAAGCAGAATCAAACATGAGAAACCTGTCAACACCATCCATAAATGACGTGTCAATTACTGAACTAGATCCTCGCTGACGTTCATTTGTAAGAGTATTGGGATCTAATGTAATATACTATGTGCATCATTGCTGTTCGTTATATTTTTTATGTGACATCCATGGATTTTCCTTAGTTATCAGCATAAATAAACTCCCACTATTGATGAGAAGTGTGATCGAAATATCCACATGCCTCACAATTATTTTTCTCTAGTATGGTTATCCCGAGTCCAAGTTCATTTACATTCCCACTTCCCATCTAAACATGATACAGGGAAGCTACAAAATCCTTGCTTGTGAAATGGGCTGGGACGGACTAGGGCATTTCACTTTCATATTTATCAGCAACCACAACTTGTTTAGGGCCAGTGAATTCTAATACTAAAATTTGGGTGTGCAAGAAAGAAGAAAAGCTTCAGCTTAAATAAAATACTTTTCTTTTGGCAGGCGACTTTACTCAGCAAATGGGGGTTAATGCAACAAAGTATGACCCTCCTATTTCTGCTGTTCCTTCAGTTAATATCATCATTATTCTACAACAAATGACCATACATCTTTTCAGTCTATTAATGAGCTTAATCTCCAAGAGTCCAAAGTCTTTTTGAGGTTGAAAATGATGGTAGTTAGTGGAGCATTGTTAGCAATAGGGGGGGAAAGTTGCTTTTGCTAATGGCAGCAAATTCCCACTAGTGGAAAAAGAACTTAAATGTTTTAAGGTAGGCCTCTGAAATAGCTAGTTACTTATCTTCTTCAGGTTGTTCAGTTAGTATGATGCTCTGACAGTCATCCTTACACAAGTTTTCTATTTTGTTGGATTTAGATGGAAAGTTCACCATATTGGAAGAGCAACTGAATCCCATTGATAATTTTGTTGAGTAAATCGTCTGCTATGAAGCACGGATACTCCAAAACCATTCGAGTATCTGTATTAGGTACGTTCTCGACACGGATATGGCCGGATACAGATCCAATTAAATAAAATATTTTTTAAATACAGATACGGCAGCATGGGAGAAAAGGGAGAAAAAAAGTTATCAACCAATAGCTTTAGTCTCTTGAGAGACAAAGTTTAAGTAAAATATCAAATTATCAACCAATAACTTTTAGTCTCTTGAAAGAAAATTTCCTTATCATCTAATATTTTAATTTTAGACTATTGCATCAAGAGGGGAGGTTGAGAACAGTAGTTACTACATCAAAAAATCTAGACTTACTTATGTATGTGCTTAATCGATGGTAATTTTTATGTCTAACAATAAAAAAATAGAAGATGGAAATCGAAGTTAAAATTAATAAAAATGTATAAATAGTGACTAGTCCCCTATATATCCCGCCGCACCCGTATCCTAGTCTTTCAAAATTTATCGTATCTCATATCGGATACGTGTCATATCCAATACGCGTATCTGTATCGGTGCTTCTTTAGATTATCTGTAATGCCCAATGTATGAGTTGCCAATAATTGTAGTCTTGTATGTTGTGTGTTTTGTTCGATTTCACTTCTTAGAATTGTGTGTTTTTTTTTTCTCTTTTTCTCGAAAAAAACATGCAGAGGGATTCAAACTCACACTCTGTCTTGCACAAGCGAACAGTTACTGATGTAAATTCTTTTCTGATCTGCTGGTTCTTAGGAGTAGGGGTTCAAAAATCGGGTCGGCCGATATATTGGCAGATATGTAAATATCGGCCGATATGCGATATGGACGATATATCGGCCGATAATTTTATCTCTCATACCGATATCGGCATTTTCTCTCTCGTCCGATATCGGAACCGTGAAAAAAACCGCAAAAAACCGTGACGAACCGTGAAAAACCGCAAAAAACCGTAAGCACCCGTGAGAACCGTAAACCCTGAACCGCCGGAAATCGCGAAAAACAGCAAAAAACCGTGTAAAAACCGCGAAAAACCGTATCGGTGTTTAAAAAAAAAATTTTAAATACCGATATTTATGAATATCGGCCGATATTTCGGACCGAATATCGGCCATATCGGCCGATATTTGAACCTTAGCTTAGGAGTGATCCTACTTGACCCAGTTTGTGGTTCTTCCAATGTTTAGGATAATCCAAGTCATTGTTTCACATGTTTCTTTCCATCTTTGGAAATAAGAACTATTTACCACCTCTTGAATATAAACACTACTCACCCTAAAATAGAAAATAAAATTGTATTTGGTGCAAAGCAGAACAATAAAATCAAAATTGGCAGGGCAATAGATGCACTTCTCAATATGCTACAAAAGGAGAGCCCAGAGACATAATGACTGCAATTTTCATACTCCCAAATTGGTACCTTCAAGTCATGGTCGTGGACTCCAGGGGTGAAAAATTTGCCCAATAAATTTCTCTCTACTCTTTTGTTATTAAATATCTGTATTTTTTTATTATTTTAATTTTTATGAATTAAAAAATAAATAAAAAATCCAAAAGAAAGCTGATTTTTTTTTAAAAAAATTAAAACGATAATATCGGCTGATATCTGGTCTGATATTGGGCCGATATTGGTCGAGATATCAACTCGGGCCCACCATCATTTTTATTTTTTTAAAAAAGGCCGATATTCATTATCGGACTGATATATCTCGCCGATATATTGGCTATGTCAACCGAGAACTATTGCGTACGGCTGATATAATACGTATCGGCCGATATGATAAGTCTATGAAAAACTGTATCATATCGGCCGATACATTTCGTATCAGTTGATATCTTCACCCCTGTCTTGGAGAACCTTATAGGAAGGAAATATAAGAGCTCAAAGTAGATACACCCATATGTTACACACAAGAACAATGCATGCAGAGATGCACCATTTTGTCAAAGATTGAGAACCATTAAGATATCATACTCTGCCAATGTTTTTTATTAGGAGTCTTAAGGAAGGCAGCACTCGAATAATTCCTTAAGCACGGCAAATGGACACTATCTCTACCAACAAAGTTGTATAAATGCAAATTGATAATTATGTTGCTCAATGGACTTCAAGTCTTCATCAACTGTTGTTGCTCTAATTATTTCAGAATCGCAAGGAATGAAGTTCACAAAACCGGTTACAGTTCAATGTTAATGAACGTATTTCCAAATTTCAGCATTTCATTTCATTTTTTCATTTACAGGGTTTACAAGAATGACTACTCCACTGAGGATTCCTTTCGGTCCTCCCCAATGATGTTGGTTCATTGCTTACATATTGTATCTCTTATTAACATTCTTCATGGAGTATTTCCGAAAATCACTTAGTAGGGGAAGATGAATGGTGTTTAGAAGATGAGGATATACAAAATTCACGTGTGTGCGCCTCTTTCTCCACTACAACTACAGTAGTGCATTTCACAATTTCAATATGAAAATAGAAAAGGACAAATATTCAACAATTATGATCATCAATTATTCAAAGGGTCAGGTCTACTTGTTTGTTTTGAACTCTTAATTCAAATTTATTCATCTATTAAATGGGTTGATATTTTTAATTTAGATGATTTTTTTTAGCCAGCTTAGGATTGATTGTTGAAAATGCAAACAAACTATGATGCAGTAAACAAACGAATAATAACATAGAAACAAAAGAGATTTACATAGTTCCAATATGCTTATGTCCATTATGAGTTCAACGTGATTGCACTATGTTTAAGAATAAGGTCATAATACTCTTTTCCACACATCTCTCTTAATATAGATGATAAATGTGACATCAAATGATATCATTTGGGGTTATTTTTGCTATTCTTTCTATCCCAATTTATTTGTCTTATATGCATTTTGGAAGAGTTAAAAGATGTTGGAGAGAAGTTCATAAGTCTTTTGAGAGCTCTTCTTTAAAAAAATCAAAATTTTAAAAAGAGGCAACTAAAATAAGATGGAGAGATTATTAAGATGAGAACATATTATCATTTCTCTAAATATATAACTATATATTATTGTTACCATGTTACATTAGACCCCATTTATATAATGCAATTGCCTCACTCAAAACCATAATCAACTGGTTGAGATTTGAAATGTGGAATTGAGACTCAAAAAGGGCTTTACACACATTTTGTACAATTGTATTAAACTATAAATTGTGTTCAATCGAAAGTATGCAATCGTTAAGGATGTACGCTAAGGGGTAGGACTGTTCAATGGCACAAACCAGGCCCGAGCCTGAACTAAACCCATTGTAAGCAAATGAGTGTGAGACCGATAGGCAGGACTTATGCTCATATTTCGGACCTACTTAATAAATGGGAGGGCATGAGCTTTTAAGTGAAGGCCAGGACAGTTCATCTATTTTTTTTTAATCCGCTTAGCTATCATTTATTATAAATAAATATATAATTAATGGTGTTGGGAGGTCCAGCCCCACTTTTGCACCTGAATAGTGTATATATTCATCTCATTCTTTCTTTTAGTCTGCGTTTGGATAAGAGGTAAGAGGGGGTAAATCCCCCGTTACCCCTTGTTACCCTCGTTTGGTAATAAGGGCGTAGGGGTAAAAATTTACCCCTCTGGTCACCATTATAAATACTCCCATGGGACTTGGGGTATTCATTCTTGAATACCCCTCTTTACCCTATCCTTTGTTCTTTTATGAGATTTTTTTTTTTTTTACATTTTATTTATTTATTTATTTATTTTGGTGAGTACTTGGTTTTTATTTTTTTAAACTCCATTATTTCCATTTGATAAATTTCATATCACCAGACAACAAATTATATTTTTTTTTACGAAGAGATGTGTAGAATTTTTTATTCATTTACTTAAATTTAAAATAATAATAGTGGTTTTTTATTTATTTTTTATTTTTTAAGGAAATCTTTCCCTTATTTATCCCGTACCTTCCTCTAATTTTCAATTATATATTATATAATTGAAAAATTAATTGTGATACCTTCACCTCAAAAACTGATGTGGGAAAGTCCCACATTGGTTTGGAGGGGTGGGGATATATAAGAGGCCACCCCTCATACTCAAGCATGACGTGTTTTAGGCCTTGGCCCAAAGGCAAAATCGTGCCGGTTCGAGCTGCATGCGAGGCCCAAACAGGACAATATCTTGCTAAGTTGAGCTCTAAGTCCTGTATTCGAGTCGGGTCATTATAAATTTGGTATTAGAGCCGAGTTCAACACTTGAATTGTATGGGCCTATCATCTTTCCTTGGAGTTGTTGAGCTGGACCAGGTCGAGCCGGGGACGGCTCGAGGCTTTAGGGGGAGTGATTGTAATACCCTCATCTCAAAAACTGATGTGGGAAAGTCCCCCATCGGTTTAGAGGGTGAGGGGTGGGGATATATAACAGGCCACACCTCATACTCAAGCATGACGCGTTTTGGGCCTTCGCCATTTGGGCCCCGGCCCAAAGGCAAAACCGTGTTGGTTCGAGCTGTGTGCGAGGCCCAAAGTGGACAATATCTTGCTGAGTTGAGCCCTAAGCCCTGTATTCGGGTCGGGTTGTTACATTAATAGATTTCAAATAAGTAGCAATTTATTTTTTATATTATATAGATTTTCAACATGATGCATTTGGATGAGTAATTTTTTACAGGAGTTACCTCAGGTTACCCTTGAGTAAGGGTAATTGTAAGTAGGGGTAACCTGACATATTAACAATTTTAGAATAATTAATAATTTTATTTAATCCATATAATATAAAAATAAAAATAAAATTTTCTTGAAACGTATTTGTCAAAATATTCTTTCTTTAAGGGATGATTCTGTCGAAATTTCAATATGTTCTCAAAACTCTGAAAAAGTTTGAGATTCATGATAATCTCTTTCATGGTAATTAACAATTTATTCTTTTAGAAGATTATTTTAAAAATGTGTCAACATTTTCAACGTGATGCATTTGGGTGAGGGGTAAACTTTTACAGGGGTTACCCTTGAGTATGGGTAATTGTAAGTAGGGATAAACTGACATATTAATAATTTTATAAGTATTAATAATTTTATTAAATCTATATAATATAAAAAAAATCAACATTTTCAACGTGATGTATTTGGGTTAGGGGTAAATTTTTACAGGGGTTACCCTTGAGTATGGGTAATTGTAAGTAGGGATAAACTGACATATTAACAATTTTATGAATATTAATAATTTTATTAAATCTATATAATATAAAAAAAATCAACATTTTCAACGTGATGCATTTGGGTGAGGGGTAAATTTTTACAGGGGTTACCCTTGAGTAGGGGTAATTATAAGTAAGGGTAAACTGACATATTAACAATTTTATGAATATTAATAATTTTATTAAATCTATATAATATAAAAATAAAATTTCTCCAACATTTTCAATGTGATGCATTTGGGTGCGGGGTAAATTTTTATAGGGTTACCCTTGAGTATGGGTAATTATAAGTAAGGGTAAACTGACATATTAACAATTCTATGAGAATTAATAATTTTATTAAATCTATATAATATAAAAAAAAATCAACATTTTCAACGTGATGCATTTGGGTGAGGGGTAAATTTTTACCGGGGTTACCCTTGAGTATGGGTAATTGTAAGTAGGGGTAAACTGACATATTAACAATTTTATGAGAATTAATAATTTTATTAAAATGTAGATAATATAAAAATAAAATTCTTGCAACATTTTCAATATGATGCATTTGAGTGAGGGGTAAATTTTTATAGGGTTACCCTTAAGTAGGGGTAATTGTAAGTAGGGGTAAACTGACATATTAACAATTTTATTAGAATTAATAATTTTATTAAATTTATATAATGTTAAAAAAAAAATCTGCAACATTTTCAATGTGATGCATTTGGGTGAAGGGTAAATTTTTACCGGGGTTATCCTTGAGTAGGGGTAATTGTAAGTAGGGATAAACTGAAATATTAACAATTTTATAAGAATTAATAATTTTATTAAATCTATATAATATAAAAATAAAAATAAAATTTTCTGAAACATATTTGTCAAAATATTCTATTTTTAAGGAGTTCAACCCGTGACAATTTTTAATATTAATTTTATATTTGTTGTGATTTATTAAACTATTATAATAGTTTATTATATTATATATTTCATGTTACCAATGAACAAATTATATTTTTTTATAAAGAGATATGTTGATATTTTTTTTATTCATTTAGTGGGATTTAAAATAATAATATCTATTTTTTTTTTTTTTTACTGTTAGAATGCAAGTGTTCATTTTAAATTATAGTAATAAAAAAGAATCTATAAAAATTAGATAACATTAGATTTACTAAATGAATATTATTTAATAATTATATTTTATAAAAAAATTCATAAAATTGTTAATATATCAGGTTACCCCTTTTAATAGGTACTAAATAAGATTTTTTACCCTTAGAGTAAGTTCTTATTTTACCACCGTAATTACCAAATAAGATAAGTATAATTCCTTTTCAACGTGACCCTACTCAAGTGTGCTCCTTATAAAAATTACCCCCATCCAAACGCAGCCTCTGCGTTTGCATGTTTATCTCAGACGACTGATTCGCCGTCGGATCTTGGGGCGAAATCATAAATCAAGGAAACTCACAAAGGGTGTCTCGGTTCAGAGGACCTGAGAAGTTACTGGCGGCAGTAAAAGGGGTTTTCCCAAATTAACCCCATCCAGCGTTTCAGCGTGCAGCGATAGGGCTGTGTTGAAATCTGTCCCACAGATAGGAACAACGTTGTTCCTGGTTTTTGCTCTTCCAGACAGTGCAAGGGAAGAGGCGAGCAGTGGACAACGCCAAGAATAGAGATTGCAAGCTTAGGCAATCACTGTGTGCAAGATTGGAGATCGAGAAGAGGAAGGGACAACAGGTAGCATCGTTGCTATGTAGAAAGGTTTTTGGAACAGAGTGCAGATTTGCAGGAAATTGAAACCCACAACTGGATCAGTCGTTCAGTCAAGAACAGATCTACAGGGGCGGCAGCGACGCCAGGCAGTGATGCAAAAGCATGCAGATCGGTAAACAGTTGGGCAAAAGGGGTTTTCTCGGTTGAGCAGAATCCAACAAAGGGAGGCCAACAACGTAGAGGATTTGCAGATCTATCAAAGGGCGATAGGCATTCAGATCTGTTCACACCACCGTGTGCAAACGCCAGAAGGGGTTGTACTGCACCCATCGCACGAGCAGTGACAAACCATCGGCAAAGGAGGCAATCAGCTGTGTTTCACACACACAGATCTGCGAGGTCGAGGAGGCAGAGAAGCCAGGACAGCAAAAGGGGTTTCTCAAAAGGAGAAAGGACCGAGCAACAGCCAGCAACGGCGATTGCAGAGAGAGAGGCAGCATGCATGTTTTTAGTACAGCTACCAACGCACCATGTTTTCACATGAGAGTGAGAAGGAAGAGGCAAGTAGAACCCTCACCACCTGCTCAACAATTTGCCTCTATTAAATCGGCTGCGAAAGAGAGGAAATCAAATTAGTTTTTTTTTTTCCTTTCATGATTGTCATTTATTGTACACATTATGTCTGTCATGTGTTTGATTGATTGATGGAACCACCCAAGTGGTGAGGAGTTCGGAGGTGTTTGGTTGGATGTCAAGAATATGTTCCTAGGTTTTGTGCAGGGCTACTAATTAATTTGCGTTGATTAATTGTTTACGTTGATTAATTGCTTTCGTGTTTGCGCACCAATAAGAGAGATCTCAGAATGGCATCCAGTACAAGCAATGCTACAATTATGAAATTGGTACCAGAAAATTACCTTTTGTTGAAGACCCAGATGCAAGACCTCCTGATTGAGAATGATCTGTATTATCCAATCTTTGGAGATGAATCTAAGCCTGATGACATGAAAGATAAACCAAAGGAATGGGAATACAAGCACTTGAAAGCTTTGAGCTTGATTGGAAAGTATGTTGATGATTCCATACTTCACCATGTCACAGAAGAAAAGAAGACAGATGTGCTGTGGACGAAATTATCTACAATGTATGAGAGCAAGCCACCAGTAAACAAGGTTTCTGCTATTAAGAGATTGATGAAATTGATATACAATGAGAATCAGTCAATGTCAGAACACCTTAACAACTTCCAAGGTATGGTGAATCAATTGGCTAGTGCGAAAATTACATTTGAAGATGAGATTTTGGCTCTTCTTCTTATGGGGACACTATCAGATTCATTTGAGACTTTGATGATTACCTTGAGTAACGCTGCACCTGGTGGCAAGACATCTTTAGAATCAGTCAAGGAAGCATTGATGAATGAAGAGGTAAGATAAAAAGAAAAGAGTATTACATCTTCTTGTTCAGGAGCATATGTGTCGCAGAACATGGGCAAAAGTAAAAATCATGGTCACCAGGACTATAGAAGCAAAAGCAGGATTGGTCAAGGTAACAGATCTCAGAGCAGAGACAAAGAGACCAGAAAGTGTTTTCATTGTGGCAGAGTAGGGCATCTTAAGAATCAGTGCAGGGTGTGGAAGAAAGAAAAGAAACAGACTGGGCGACATCAGGGATGAAAGCCAGACTCTTCAGAAACAGCAGCTGCAACATCTCAGGAGCAGCGTACTCTCGTCGTTGTGACCACTAGTGAGGGGGAGAGCTATTCTAATACCCCTTCCTCATCTGAGTGGGTCATCTTCCAAAGAACAAGTTTGAGTTTTGCGTAGGGGCATCTGGCCTCTACAGGAGATAATATCTACCTCAAAGTGTTCTCTTCCTCATGGGGCTGGAGGGGGAGATTATTGTGAGGTCCAGCCCCACTTTTGGGCCTGGATTGTCTGTTGGGCTCAGGCCCAGGCCCAGGCTTGTGACTTAAGCCCTTGTATATATTCATCTCTTTCTTTGTTTTAGGGTGATTAGCTTTGGCTGATTAGTTGTGGTCTTGTGTGTGATTAGTTGTGGTTGAGACTGAGAGATAGAGAAGAAAAACCAAAGAGAAAGAGAGATGGTGGCTAACCCTTATAATCTGGTATATTTCTCTTCATAGTGGATTTTTATCTCGCTCCGTGGATGTAGGCAATTTTGCCGAATCACGTATATCTGTGTGTTCGATCTCTTGTGTGGTTTGATCGTGTGTTTGCATTTTTCATCTTCAACAAATGGAACGTGTTCTACATCATGAAAAGTGGCAGCCTGACAAGCAGTAAACAGTATTAGGTACGATATAAGCATGTTTAAGCTTGAACAACGGAAAACCTAGCCCAAACCCAACCCTTGAATAGCCCTACTAAGAGGCCTGATTTATGGCCTGGTATACTGATAGCAACATTAATGACACTAAATTGTTTAGGCTGGCCCACAAAAACACCACCAGTTACGCATGCACGATCAAATGCATAATAAGAATCTAAAGACCCACATCAAAAATAAAATTAAGAGTATTAACGTACAACAATGTAAACACATTATCATGTAAGATCATGATCTTGAACAAGTTACCAATTCATACTTGGTTTTAGATGGTAAGTTTACAAATGCACTATCAAGGGTCTAATTCACTAATTGACACCTCATTTATCGCGGGTCTTAATTCATTAATTGATCGTTCCATTCTACTACTACTGAAAAATGCTGGGGAAGAAGGTGATGACAGTGAAACAGAGAAACTGTTGAGCATAAGAATAACTGTAGACATGGTGGGTCTATTAACTGCATCATCTTGAACACACAGTAACCCAATATGGATGTATCTCATAACTTCACTCCCTGAATAATTCTCGCGTAGCACAGGATCAATAATCTCTAAAACATTTCCATCATTCCAAGCTTTCCATGCCTACAACAATTAGCCAATGTATAAAAAATGTTAAAAATATCATGATTTCACTCAAGCAATCGTGTTCTTGAAACAAAAGAAGAAAGTATGGCAATGTTCACACTCACATAGCTAAGAAGGTCCTTGCAACTATGTTCAAATTGGTAGAAAGAGGTGTTCTTTTTCGCTGTCACGATCTCTAAGACCAACACACCAAAGCTAAAGACATCTGACTTAACTAAGAATCGTCCATGGATAGCATACTTAGGAGACATGTAGCCACTTCATTACATTATGAGGAAAAAAACCAGTTGGAAAAGGATAAATAATAGACACAGTTGTTAAAACATACAAATTACTATGTTCATATTGATTTCATTGACTACATGTTTGTAGTACTTGATAAAAATGACTTCAAGATTACTAACTTACTATGTTCCAGCAATCCTATTAGTGTTGACTTCAGTTTGATTCACTGCAACTATTCTTGCCATACTGAAATCTGAAATCTTTGGGTTCATCTCTGCATCTAACAAAATATTGCCAGCCTTTAGATCACGATCAATTATCTTTAGGTGTGAATCTTCATGAAGATAGAGTAGCCCTCTTGCAATTCCTCTGATAATTCTATGCATGTCTTTGCGAATCTAGATAAATACGCTTTTCTGTATCTGTATGTTCATCATCATGCAAATAATTTAATGATAAAACAAACAAAAAAAAAATCGTTCAAAATGTTATGTTGGCAACATGATTTCCTTACTCCTTGGAAATGTCATGTGTTTCAGAATTTTCAGTGAACGATAATAAAATTAAGCAACTCATCATAAGGTGCATTTGACCTTCTATTTCCTAAGCATGAAAACATTATCATGCATAGTAAATAAAATAGAATGAATTGGCTTATCGGGAATACTCATGACCCTCTTACAAATGGTCTCATAGTGAATGAGAAATCACATAAAATGTACGTCAGTAGACTGATCCTCTCAGTTTGTTCTTGTTAAAAATTGTGAACCGATAATGCATCCATTCTTATTCACAAACATATGTAGCATCCAATGACAACAGTTTTGAAGAATTCTGGGACACAATTGGACCAGGATTCTTTAAGAGTCTTGTATACACAATCATCAATATACCAGGATTACTGATGTGGTGCATCCCTGCGGTGCAACCCCTGCTATTTTTTTTATTTACTATTTTTTTTTAGTTTTATTTTAAGCAAAGGTAATCTTGTAATTTTCTGCTTTAGTTTATTTTAGTAAGTGAAGTCTTTATATAAGGCCTTTTAGCCCTTTGGGCAGATTCATATACGATGAAATAAAATTCTTGAGATTTCAGAAATCCCCTTTGGTGAGAAGCTTGGTTTTGTTTGGCGAGAAGCCGTGATTCGTATTCTCCAAGTTCTCTTCCTCTCTTCCTCTCTTTATCTTCTCTCTTCTCTTCTTCTTCTCTTTAATTTTCTTTAATCTTCTGTGAATACCCAAACCCATTCCCAAGTTTTGCTGTTGCCCACAAACAACCCTCTCAGACCCTCCACCCTTCCTTATTGCTTCCCAAACCCTCGTGCCATCTGTAAACCCATTCAAAGCTTTCACCCCTTGTCCTAATCTGTCCCAACCCCTTCATCTACTCTTAAAACCTACCCTTCACCACTCCTTTTCCTCAGACAATCCTTTTGCAACTGTTGTAAGCCCAGATTTCGTCTCTTACATACTCATCTGCGACTAAACCCACCCAAAATCACTTCCATACTTTCCTACTGCTTTCAGATAGTCCAAGTCCTTTCCCACAACCATCGCCAGCCCCTTTCCAAACCATATAGCCATCGCAAGGCCTTAACCCTGCCCCTGCTTGTCGTGAATCCACGTATTCCAGCCCCTTGTGTTAGCTGACCTGTGTTATCTTTAATTACCATACTGTCATTAGTCTTTTATACCCATTTAAATCAAATTTCTGTCCTAATTTGATGTGGTTCTAAGTACGCGTAAGATCTGATAAACCTCTGTCTTCTTAAAGGCCTTCTATTTTGAGCTATAAGTTGATTTGGATTGTGATTTAATTATTTACATTAAACTCTCTAAATTTCTTAATTATTTGTCGTAGATTTTATCATTTTAATTGTTATTATTGATTTTAATTTTAATTTCAGCCTCATATTAGTTTCTTATTACAACATAATTGTATTTAGGCATTTAGGGTCACCTTTTTGTCTTGTCCTGCATCAATTACAGTTCTCAAAATAGTCATGTTTTTAAAATAGAACCATCCATGATAGTACTGATTAGGACAAAGATTCAGATTGATTGAGATAATAATTGATAATTGAAAGTAAATATGAGTGGAGAAAAACCAAACAAAAAGGGGTCCATGCTTTTGTTAGGAATGTATTAATAAATAAGCAACTTCTCTTCTCCCTGCATATAGCAGCCAAAGAGTGACCAAATTCCTGTGTAGAAGTTTTGCTATTAGAGCTATCTCATTCTTGAATTCTTCTGCACCCTGTCCTGAATATATAGACAACCTCTTCACAGCTATTTCTCCATCCAAGAGCCTTCCCTGGAATTAGAAAACTAACATAAAAACCTATTCTTATTGCAGTATGGAGAAAAAGCTTTTAAATTCTTGGTGTTAAATTGATGTAACTATTAAGTTACAGAGTCGCACAAAATTTGGCCTTAATTAGGGATAAGTATAGCATATATCTGACGTAATGATGCTTAGATGGAATAAAGTTTTTGAGGTAAATGATGACACATACTTCAATATTCCTAAGATTTCAAATATGATACTTGATGCCAAAGCAATCCAATACAGCTGATATATATTACTAAGGCATTGGTTTTTTTGGCAGACCACCTCTCACTACCATTATTTTGAATGTTGACATACAATGGAATGTTTGTGTCTGTATGGCCCGCCTTTCAATTAATTAAAGTTTTTTTGTTTTTGACTATTAAAATTATTTATTTTATCCATGTTGGTTGACAATTAGGCACAGTTTTTCGTGGGCTGAAACCTACAATTTTTATAATTGTGAAACTGAATATTATTTTTATAAATCTAAATGGCTTCTCTTGGGACAAATTCTGCTACTCGAGAGAATCAACAGTTGCTGAAGCAATTGTATTTTCCATTTTCTTTTCTTGCTCTACAAGTTCACTTGATTTGTTGCTGCAAATGTATTACCCAAGTTTATATGGGTTGGAGATGCAAATAATCCTGGCTGGGCTAAGCACAGGGTCAAAAAATCGCCGATATCGAAATATCGACGTCTCGGCCGACATCTGGATATCTCAGATCTCGGCATCGGTCGATATCTCTCTTTCTTCTAATTTTTTTCCAACAAATCTTGACTATATAAATGTGTATCGGCCGAGGTATCTAGCCTATATCACGGGAGTATCAACCGAAATTTGTAACCGCAACTATGCATAGCTTGCATTGGGCCGTGATTGTCAAGGCTGTAGGCTAAGGGCTAGGAGCGTAGGACTGTTCAATGGCAGAAACCAGGCTCGAGCCTTAACCAAATCCATTGTAAACAAATGGGTTGAAGATGTGTTTTTGACCGATGGGCGGAAGGGCATGAGCTTTTAAGTGAAGCCCATTATAGTTCATCTGCTTTTTTTAATCTGCTTAGCTATCATTTATTTATGAATAAATACATAATAATTATAAATTATTATATTACTGCTTAAGGCCCAATGTATATAATGTAGTCCCCTTCCTCGCTCAAGCAAAATCATCTCATTCAAGTTTGAAATTAGTCCTTCAAATGAACTTTAAATTCACTTTGTCCGCATGTGTCAATTTACTAACAGGTTCCATCACACAGGCTCAGACTTCCCACTTTGAACCTTTATTTTTATCTGTCGTATAACAACAAATGATATAATAAACTAATAATAATACATTTGACTTTTAGAAAATGCAAGCCAAAGAGTTGTTACATGATAGATAAAAATAAAGGTACAATTTTTTATTATCTTCGGTATATTTTTTAAGAAAATAATAAATAAATTTGACAATTTTTTAAATTAACAACCTTCAGCATAAAATTATTTTTGCAAAATTATTGTTTTGATCTTCATTTACAAAAATACAAATATACATGTATATTTGTTTTGTGCACGTAATAATGTATTATTTTTGTAGCATATATTTCACAAATTATTTAACTAGCTTATGTTACTTTTTGCCACCTCTTCTGTATTTCCTTCTCCATTGCCTTTTCTTTTCTCTTTAATATTAAAATTTGCTATCTGTTGCTTAACTTAATAGATGAGATAACTGAACATGGAAATCAAAATAATACAAGTCCAATATAACATCACATTTCTCTTCAAAAGGATACCAAAGTTTAGTAATCAAATCTAAAACTTTCATTAATAACATAACTGGGTTGAGAATTTTTTTTTTTAAACTATTTTGTATTTGAATCAATATTTTAGATAAAAAATACATATTATAATTTTTTACAGTTATGTAGTCATAATTTCTGCCATAAATTATTTAAATAAAACTTTTTATACCCACAGACATTTGGTCTCAACTTTCTAATTTGTATGGCTTAATTTTTAACAGTATTTTTCGAAACAGCATCAAATAGCACCCGAGTTGTTTCTTCACAATATTTTTTTGGAGTAAATTGAAGTGCTAAGTATGTTATCAGTCAAACCCATTAAAGAAATGTTTGTTCGAGGGGTGGTTTGGACTTTGGAGGACCATCTGGGACTGATTTGGAGGCTAATTTTGATATATGTAGGCTGATTTGGAAGCTCTCTTTTAGGAATGTTAACAAGGTTTTATCAAATAAGAAAAAATACAAGAAAAATATTTCAGATAGATAGAATTCTGAGTTATGACGATGAAGATAACAAGGCAATTACAAAATCGCAGGAAAGATACAAATGCATACGGCTGCGACTCGGGTCAGACGGGTCGGGTTCCTTACAACCCAACTTGATCCGAGTTTATATATATGCAACCCGACCCGACCCTACCCAACCCGAATACTTAATCCGAATCTCACAACCCGACCTGACCCGAATTCTAATCCTAATCAACCCGAATTCTGACCCAACCCGCATTTTGAACCCATTTTAGACTAATTTTAGCCGGGTTGGGTCGGGTTGTGTCGGGTTAACTTATAAAATCTTCAACCCAATCCGACCCGAATTTCATGCGGATTTTTATCTTCTCAACCCGACCTGACCTGCTGACCCTAAATTCTCTACCCGACCCGCATGATTTCTCGGGTCAGACCAAAACGTGACCCGAGTTGCAGTCCTACGAATGCATTTCTCCTCCCTAATTACAGGGTGATGTTGTGGTGATTTGACAGAGCAAAGCTTGGGGCAAGCCGAAACTCGACTTGATGCCAAATTGGGTTTTTTAATTCGGTCTATACGTATCGGCCGCAACACATCAATGCATTACGGCTGGGGTCTGGATGGTTGCAGACAGATGACAGACGGAGGTGTATCGGCCTATAGCGGTCGCCCGTTTCAGTGAACCAATTTTTTGACCCGTGATGCCAACTAATGGTAAAACCCATGGACTTTGACTGACTAAGTTTTGTTGGGTCATGAATTCAGGATCCCAATATTTGTACAAACAAGGGCTAGCCGAAAGCCCAGCCCAGCCAAGCCCATCCATTTCACCTCAATTCAGGGGTCCAAAATTCCGAGATCTTGGCATCTCGGCCGATATCTCAGTTCCACAATGTCGGTCGATATTACTCTTTCTCTCTCTCTTTTAAGACCGAGATCTCGTCTGTACGGCCGATACACCTCGTATCAGCCGAGATATCTCGGGCGTCTAAAATCCGAGATGTATCGGCCGAATTTTGGACCCCCTCAACTTATGCGAAGTAGAAATGGTTGAGCCCATTTAATAAAAGGGAGGGCATGGGCTTTTAAGTAGATCCCATGATTGCTCATCTGTTTTTTTTTAATCTGCTTCTCCCGCTTTTCATTCTCCAAAAGGGCAGGTTTAAGCATTAGCCTAAAAACCTTGACGCGTGCGAAGCCGGACAAGCAGCAGCCAGGAGTAGGGACTGTTGGATTGGGCTAGATTTGGACATTGTAAAATTCTCCCCTTAATTTTCAGATCTTATTTTTCTTTTGGAATTTTTTTTCTCCTTCTCTCCTTTCTTTCTTTGTTCATTGGTGAAGTTTTTTTTTATAAGAAAAAAATTAACAGAGAAAATCGGTGGAGGTAGGCCGTCTGGCTTCTCTCGGGGGTTGGGCTGCGTGAGAGAGAAGTAGAGGAAAAACAAGTGAGATTCATCTGTGTGGTGGGGGATTTGTTTTGTAATTGTTAGATAGAGTCGGTTTGTTGAGAGAGAAGGATAGAGGGGGACGAATTTGAGATTGAGAGAAGGTGAGAGATTTTGTATTTTGTACTTATGTTTGATTTAGTAGAACTTCTTCGATTGTTATAGACGCATGTTTCGGCCAAATCACGTAAAATTTTGTTTTCTCTTGTAAATGATTGCTTGATTTGTTTTATACTTCCGTTTGATTAATTGGGTTAATTCTAACAGGGCCAATATAAACAGGTTTAAGCTTGAACAATGTGAAGCCTAGCCCAACCCTTGAATAGCCCTACCTAGAGACACGATTTAATGCCCTGGTATAATAGTAGCAACAGTAATGATAGTGAATTTTTTGGCCTAGAATAATCCCTTTCAAAATTCTCATCAAATTCATACTCTCTCTCCAACACCCAAAAAAACACCACCACTTGCATAGGCACGATCAAATTGATAATAAATATCTAAAAACACATAAAAATTAAAATAGCAAAAAGTGTTCAACAAACACATTATTGTGTAAGATAATGATGTTGAATAAGTCACCAATGGATACTTCGTTTTAGATGCCAGGTTTGCAGATGCACTATCTAGGGTCTAATTCAGAAATTGTCACCTCATTTATCGATGGTGTCGTCACTTTCCTTATCTTTGAATCCAGCTCACTTGCTTCTGAATTAGCATCAACTTTGAAAGTTGGATCCATTCTACTACTAATGAAAAATGCTGGTGAAGAAGGTGATGGCAGTGTAAAAGAGAAACTGTTGAGCATAAGAACAACCGTAGATATGGTGGGTCTATTAACTGCATCTTCTTGGACGCACAGCAACCCAATATGGATGCATCTCATAACTTCATTTGCTGAACAATTCTCGCGTAGCATAGGATCAATAATCTCTAATATATTTCCATCATTCCAAGCTTTCCATGCCTACAACAATTAACCAATGTGTAAATTGTTTAAAACTATGATGATTGTGCACAAGCAATTGTGTTATTAAAAAAAAGAAGTGCGGCAATGTTCACACTTACATAGCTAAGAAGGTCCTCACAGCGGTCAGATTGGTAGAAAGAGGTGTTCTTTTTAGCCGTCACAATCTCTAAGACCAACACACCAAAGCTAAAGACATCGGACTTAACCGAGAATTGCCCATGCATAGCATACTCAGGAGACATGTAGCCACTTCATTATATCAAGAAAAAACGATTAGAAAAGGATAAACTGATAAACAATAGACTCAGTTGTTCAAACATAAAAATTACAATGTTCAAATTGATTGTGAGCTCATTTGCCCCCAAGCTAGCCAATAGTCTTAGCAAGTGTGAAAGCTTGAGTCTCCTAGTCTTGTGTTCATTGTAAGTGTGAGAGTTTGCCTTGTACTTCTCTTGATTCATCAATACAAGTTGAGTTTGTGTTGACTAAGTCTCGGTGTTTCATCTCTTTCTCATTTTTGTGTGCAAGTGTGTTTGTGGTTTGTGTTAATTACATTTGTCCAAGAAGTGACCAAATTGGTGATAAGGTTGACTCGTTTGATGATGGAGTGTTCAAGTGAATGCCGCACAAGCTGAATCGAGGAAGGATTCGCTAGCCCCATGACATCCAGTATATAAGCCACAATGTTAAAACAAATTGCATTGAGTATGTTTGTGGAATTTGATAAAAATGAGTAGTAGTTCAAGATTAACAAACTTACTATGTTCCAGCAATTCTATTAGTGTTTCCTTGAGTTTGATCCACTCCAAATATCTTTGCCATACCAAAATCTGAAATCTTTGGGTTCATCTCTGCATCTAACAAAATATTGCAAGTCTTGAGATCACGATGAATTATCCGTAGGCGTGAATCTTCATGAAGATAGAGTAACCCTCTTGCAATTCCTCCAACTATTTTATACCGTCTTTGCCAATCTAGATAAATACGTTTTTCTTCATCTGCACATTCATCATAATGCAAATAATTTAGTGATAAAACAAAAAAAAAAATGCAATCCCTGTTGACTATAATGAAGGGTCACTCTCCATGGAATATGTACAGAGTAAGGTCCCACCGCTTGTATGTAGAGAGGCATGCATATGTCCCGAAGGACTAGTCGGACGAGACATCTGGACACCTTCGGTCATAAAAAAAAAATGTTATCTTGCTAGCATAATTCCGTTACTCCTTGGAAATGTCATATGTTTCAGAATTTTCATGCAAATTACTAAATACCTTAACACTTCTTTATGTAAGCAACTCATCAGGTGCATGTGACCTTCTATTTCCTAACACTTCATTGTATGAATTGCATGAAAACATCATCATGCATGGCAAATAAAATACAGAGAATTGGCTTATCTGGACACCCTCACTACCCTCCTATAAATGGTCCCATGGTGAATGAGGAACTGCATTGAATGTATGTCAGTAGGCTGATCCTCTCAATATGGTTTTTTTTTTTTTTTAAATTGTGAATTGATAATGCATCGATTATTATTTACAAACATATGTAGTATCAAATGACAAGAGTCTTCAAGAACTCTCAACACAATCGAACTGGGATTCTTTCAGAGTCTTGTTAACATACAATTATCAAAATACCAGGATTTTCTACTACTAACAGGTTTATAACCCCCTCAAAATAGTCTTTTAAACGATTGTAAGAAATCAGGGAATTTGGGTAGTGCTTTTTAAACAGTACCATCCATGATAGGATGTATTAGAACAAAGATTTAGATTGAATGACCATGTAACTGCTCAAATGAGTATGATTGAGATAATAACTCTTAGTTGATTGAAAAGTAAATAAGTGAAGGCAAACCAAATAAAAAGGTGTCCAGGCTTCTATTGGGAATGTATTCATAAATAAGCAACTTCTCTTCTCCCTCCATACAGCACCCAAAGAGCCTGACCAAATTCCTGTGTTGAAGCTTTGCTATTAGAGCTATCTCATTCCTGAATTCTTCTACACCCTGTCCTGAATATATAGACAATCTCTTCACAGCTATTTCTTGTCCATTCAAGAGCCTTCCCTGAAATTAGAAAACTAACATAAAAACCTATTTTTATTGCAGGGATGAAGAAAAATCATTTAAATTCTTGGTGTTGAATTAACTATTAAGTTACAGAGTGGCATAGAATTTGGCCCTAATTAGGTATAAGAGCAATATGGCTAAAATCGTAATGATGCTTAGATGGGATTAGGTTTTTGAGGTAAATGATGACACATTCTTCAATATTCCTGAGATTTCAAATATGATACTTAATACTAAGATAATCCAATACAGCTGATACATATTATTACTGAGACGTATTGGCTTTTAGGCATACCATCTCTCATTACCACTATTTTGAACGTTGGGGTGTAAACATACAACGGAACATTTCACAACTAATATGAGTCATTGTCATCTTCATCAGCAAAGCCTTTGCCCAAAACTAGTATGACTGTACTCAAGAAATATGAGTACAGGACCCCGTTGTGTATATCCCAAACGTATATCTTGAGATGGTCCAACCATATATACTACCAAAAATAGCAAATTGTAGAAATAGAATGGAAAAAGCCCATATCCTCTATCCCCAACTCCCTAATATGCAATTTTATAAGAGATCTGAGGAAGACCAATCAAGGATTCCAATGGGTTTAGGTTTTCATTATGAACCTCACAGATATTCTCCTCCAAATGTGACCTTTCTTCAAGATTCAAGATTCATCTTCAAAAACGAATCACCTATAGCAACAAATGCTCTAATACAAATTTTAAACATGTTCAAATGGCTTGATTATTCAGTACGACTCTATGGCAGTTTGGGCAGACAATTGAAAACTTCACAAATGATATGACAAATTCACATATCCAAATACATTTCGGGCATAAACCTTGATATTGATCTATTGGTATAACAAATAAATAAATAACCATCCGAAATAGTTTATACTACAAACAAGAGTAGCTAACATTGAATAGGTATAGGCTCTGGTTCTTCAAAGAGTTGAAGCATGTTACTATCGACTATTTATGACAGAGAAGAGAGTGCAATATAACGTTTAAGTGAAGGGGGGAAATTTAGTGGAGCAAGGAGATAGTACCAAAAATAATTACAATGCATAATAGGTTTTGGTATTCTGAACTGATATGAGAGGTTTTAATCTGCATCACCTGATAACATACACCCAAACCTAAACACAATACACATACAGAACAGAGGAACATATTCTCATGATTGCAACAAGTAAATTACAAACTAATGTATTTTAATGTGTTTCAATACTTATAAGCGACAAAGATAATTATTAACTGATTAACAGAGTAACAAAGATGAATAAAACATGTCAAAGAGTCAAAACATGCAAGGTGCCCTAAAAGAAAACAATTGCTCAACTTATATAAGAATGATTACTGATATGGAAGCATGAAAATTGTTGTACATGGATATACTAACACTCAAATATGATCTAAATGCTCTAAGTATGAACTAAGTCATTTTATGCAACTTCGACATGAAGGACACGAGTTTTATCCATGAATTTGGCAATCATAATTGAAGTTGTGCCATAATTAATCATTACTATGTTCAATGGACTGAATCCACCTTCTAAATACAATTGGCATCAGAGAAGTCACTTGCAGCAGAAAAGTTAGCATGTGTTTGATCCTAAATTTCTAACTAGAAAGTACAGACCTTGTAAACTGGACCAAATCCACCTTCTCCAAGCTTATTTGCCTCAGAGAAGTTGTCGGTGGCAACTCTAATCATGCTCAAGTCAAATTGAAAGGACACATCACTTCCATCAAGTGGATCTGCAGAAGAATGGGATCTTTGAGCTAAGTATATGAACATTCATACAATGTGAGAAAAATGAAAATGAGACCAATATTATGAGGAAGATGTCTATGTACCAAGCACAGGCATATAAGGTTTCCTCCTTTGCAAACGGGTCTTCCTGATCAACAAAAGAGCAAAAATAATGGAAAGTATAACTGCAGTGATTGCTGAAACAAGGATAGCCATAGTTCTAGATGACATACGCCTTCCTCCTGCTTAAGTTACAAAGATAATAACTTAAAAGGTCAATTTTTTGTTAGGATAGGAGAATAACTAAGAATAAGCACCATTGAACTGACATTTAAGAAAAGGGCAAAAAGAGAAGAAAAAAATATTGGTTGGTGCAATTTGTTTATCTTATATAAAGATATGAACTGAATTTGATGATGACTTGTTGCCCATTCATCAATGATCCAAAAGATTGACAGAAACTCACCTAACCATCCTAAACGATAGGTTCCCTCTCATCCAATTTGGATATGATGAAGCACCCCAAATCCATTTCTGGTGTCCATGATGGGGAAACCCACATTAAGAGCCACATATCACCCACAAATAGGTAATGAATAGTTGCATATAAAATGCCTAAAATTGGTCTAAAAATGGCAATAAATATCTAGACATTTCAACAGGGGATATCACTTGATGGATCAAAGTAAAACTCGTAAACAATCAATAGATGAGAAATTGAACATCTTGTGGACAAGTTAGCAACACAAGAAGGCAGGGATGATCTAAGCCAGTAATCAACCTATTCTAATTAACATAATAATTACAGAAAAAATACCAAGGAAGCAAAGTGTTATGGTCTCTCTAACAGGGTGATCTCTCTGTATTCCTCCAAAATCAGAGAAAAATGAAAACATGGAAAACTCACCACATGGAAAACTCACCAGTGGGCGTGGATGTTCCTTTGGTAGAGGAAGATGGGTTAGTGGAGGGTGAACGAGGAGAAACCGACCGTGGTGGTGGAGGAGGTAGTGCTGATATAGCTGAAGACCCAAAGAAAGGAGACACTTCATACCTCAAATAACAGGAGGAACGATAGATCCTAGCCCCCAGTTGGTGTTTACCGTCGTTAATTTCTTTTGTTCCAATCATGGAAATAATCTCATCCAAGCACCACTCGCAATCAGTAGCAGAAATATCACGAGTGCACTGAACCAGCCCATATATATTGTAACCGATGTCCGAAACGTTGGTTTCCCCCGTCGCGTACATGCGATTCCAAGGCTCAGATGCAGCTTCAAATGAGAGATTACTCATCAGACTTCCCAAAATCGTGTCGAAATGATTTGGTTCTGTTATATACCCCCTACTCCACATGTAAACCTGCAATTTATTGTCCGCAGAGCCGAAAAAGTTTTGATTGGAATAGCGGAAGAGGCAATTAGTGTACCAGATGATGGCACTCCTGTTAGAGCACTCATTCATCAGGTCTTCACCTGCTTTGTTGATGCAATCTTGACACAAGGCCGGTGCAGCATCGCCACGGCAGAGCACAAGACCATATACCCTGTTGGAGCTGTTGCCAGCAGAAGTGTTGAAGAAGCCGTTGTTGAGAGAAGCATTGGTGGAAAGAGAAGGGATTAAGAGTCTGAGGTTGGTAGCGAAAGTGCTCGTATTAGTGTAACTAGTTGTGTTTTCACATATTGAGTAGCTACGTTCTTGAAACTGGGCATAAGCATGAGGGGGGCTCCGAAGCAAGAGTGGGAGCAGAAGAGGAAGGAGAAAGGAGGAGGAAAGGAAGGGGAGGTGAAAGAAGGGTGATGAGAGGAGGAATGGCTTCATCTCCACCATCTCTTTTGGAGGTGAGTTTGGTCTTTATCACAGAATTAATCACGATTGAACCTGGTTCAACTTTCCATATCTAATTAATCTTTATCAAACCATGGTCTTCATGTTTTGTACTTTTGTCGGTGAAGTCCATTTCTAATATCAAGCCACGTTCTTCATGTTTTCTACTTTCGTCAGTTGGTGGAAGACTTTATCTAGCAAAATGGGAACGGCCCAGAAAAGGAAAGCAAAAGTTCCTCTCTTTATGGTTTCCACGTTTTGCAGCAAAACATACTATTTATAGTACCGGGCTTGGTCAAACGGGTCAACAAAAAATGGTCGGCTAGAAAATATGGCTTTTGGTCTCAAAATATTTTGATATTATTTTTCTTAAATCTTAGAACGAAAACCAAACCATGGGAAGAAATTTCGATGAAAAATCTGGGAAAATGTTACCATTCTACCCCCACATATAAATTCATTCGAATGAACTTTCAATTCATTTTCAGTTCGTTTGAATGAATATACTTATCTGAACGAACACCTTAATGTAATTTTTATTCCTTCGAACGAGTGTTCATTTGCTCGAATGAACAGTTTAGTTCATTCGAATAAATGAATCGAATTTTGTGAATAATGGACATATATATATATATATATATATATATATATTCATTCGAACAAATGAACACTCGTTCGAATGAACTAAAAATACACTAAGATATTTGTTCAGATGAATACAGTCATCTGAACGAACTAAGAATGAATTAGCAGTTCGTTTGGATGAGATAAAACGTGGGGGTAGAATGATAATTTCACCCAAAAAAAATCAAAAACGGATGTGTAGAGGTAGGAAATCCAAGTGTCTGTATGGCCTGCCTTTCAATTTATTAAGGTTTTTTTTTTTACTATTAAAATTATTTATTTTATCTATGTTGGATGACAATTAGGCACAGTTTTTCGTGGGCTAAAATCTACAATTTTTATAATTGTGAAATTGAATGTTATTTTTATAAATCTAAATGGCTTCTCTTGGGACAAATTCTGCTACTCGAGAGAATCAACAGTTGCTGAAGCAGTTGTATTGTCCATTTTCTTTTCTTGCTCTGTACGTTCACTTGATTTGTTGTTGCAAATGTAATACCCAAGTTTATATGGGTTGGAGATGCAAATAATCCTGGCTAGGCTAAGCACAGGGGTCAAAAAATCGCCGATATTGAAATATCGACATCTCAGCCGATATCTCAGTATCTCATATCTCGACATCGGTCGATATCTCTCTTTTTTCTAATTTTTTTCCAACAAATCTTGACTATATAAATGTGTATCGGTCGAGATATCTATGCCGATATCTCGAGAGTATCAGCCGAAATTTGTAACCGTAACTAAGCATAGCTTGCATTGGGCCGTGATTGTCAAGGCTGTAGGGTAAGGGCTTAGGAGCCTAGGACTGTTCAATAGCAGAAACCAGGCTCGAGCCTGAAGCAAACCCATTGTAAACAAATGGGTTGAAGATGTGTTTTTGACCGATGGGCGGGAGGGCATGAGCTTTTAAGTGGAGCCCATTATAGTTCATCTGCTCTTTTTAATCGGCTTAGTTATCATTTATGTATAAATAAATACGTAATAATTATAAATTATTATATTACTATTAAAGGCCCCATGTATGTAATGTAGTCCCCTTCCTCGCTCATGCAAAATCGTCTCATTCAAGTTTGAAATTAGTCCTTAAAATGAACTGTAAATGCACTTTGTCCTCATATGTCAATTTACCAACAGGTTCCACCACACAGGCACAGACTTTCCATTTTCCAGACTGCACATGTTTGAGCATTACTGTAAAAAGCTTGACGAGTGGCAGGCCCAATGGGTAACAAGCAGGATTAGGGACAATATAAATATTTTTTAAAAGTAAGGTTTGAGGTATTTCATCAAACTAATTTTTGGGACATATGTAAATTTTTCAATCCATACACGTCCAGTACAGATCAATGGATAATAATTTTGATCATCAAACTAACTCTTTAGGTTACAACTAAGCATGTTTAAACTTTAACAATAGAAAGCCTAGGCAAAACCAAACCCTTGAATTTCCCTACTAAGAGGCCTGATTTATGGCATGTTATATTCATAGCAACAGTAACGACACTGAATTGTTTTGATCTCTATCAAAATTGTACCACCCACTTGTGCATGCAAATAATTTAATAATAAAACAAAAGAAAATCCATGCAAAATGTTATCTTGGTAGCATAATTTCCTTACTCTTTGGAAATCTCATGTGTTTAAGAATTTTCATACAAATTACTAAATACCTTGGGAAATTAACTTATCAGGAGTCCCTCATTATCCTCCCATGAATGGTCCTATAGTGAATGAGTAACTCCACTAAATGTACATCTGTAGGTATTGGGCATGGGCTTCCAATCCAAAAAACTAGCCTGATAGGTGGAGTTCACCAGCCCCTTATAACTCCTTATATCCCCCCTTTCCCAACCGATGTGGAACTCGTTTGCAGCCCCAACAATCTCTCCCTCGAACGAGCCACTCCGACGGATCAAACATCGTCGCTAAGGATCCCGTTCGGCTAAGGAATTCTGAGTCCATATGCATTGGCTTGGGGGCTCAGCTATGCTACCACTAGTTGGGCCCAGGGGTCAAAAATTCGGTCGATATTGTGCGTATCAGCCGAACTATATCGGGTTTTCGAACGCCGATACAGTTCGGCCGATACGTGTAGTATCTGGTTTATCCTCTCGATTTGGTTTGGTTGAAAATTGTGAACTAATAATGCATCCTTTGTTATTTACAAACATATGTAGCACAAGAGTCTTCAAGAACTCTCAACACAATCAAACCGGGATTCTTTCAGAGTTCTCTTAACGTACAATTATCAGAATACCAAGATTTTCTACTACTAACAGCTTTATAGCCCCCTCAAAATAGTCTTTTAAACAATTGTAAGAAATCAAACATTCCGACATTCTGACTGATTTGATGTTTCATTTAAAAAATGATACTATAAAAATTAAAAATAATTATATGATAAAATAATATACAAAATACTACAAAGTTATTGAAATTAATTATTTTCACAATTACTTACTAAACTATACAATTAGAAGCATAAATTATTATTATATACTAATTCATATTGCTAATCTCAAGTTATAATAGTATAATTATCAAATATAAGAGAGTTTGATTTTACTTAAATAAGATTCAAACAGAAAAAAAAAATGTAACGATTCGTCCCAACCTAGCATAATATTGTTCGCTTTGAACTAAAAAAGAGACATTGTGCCCGACTCACTTTCAGCCCAAAATGCATTGTGCCTATTGTTAGGACCCTTTCCCACACCCACACACCCAACTCTCTTTTCTCTGCACTCTACAGCAGTTGTTGCGCTTAAACTCCTGAGCCTGGCTATCTAGGGCTGGGCATCACAATCCACCCCACTTAGGTCCAGAGTCCCACAAAAGGCAAAGGGGCAAAGGATTGAACTGTGCTCTAATACCATTTGTAACGACCCTTCACGACCCAACACAATATTGTCCGTTTTGGGCTAAAAAAGACTCGCATGACTTTGCATTGGGTCCGACTCACTTCCAGACCCAAAATGCGTTGTGCTTAGGTAGAGAGGTGCTCCCTCTTATTAACCCCTGAAATTTTCATCTCCTGGGCAATGTGAGACCTTTTCCACACCCACACACTCAGCTCTCTTTTCTTTGCACTTTCCAGCAGTTGTTGGGCCTGGATGCCTGGACCTAGCCATCACAAAAAAACTCAAGAAGTGAGCTTGAATTTTAATTTTATTCAAAATCAAAACATGTGGGTACATCAGGCTCATTTCATTTCTTTCTCCATTTTTGTTAAATTCATAAAATATCAACCGTATTAAACAAAAGTAAACTTAATTAACTACAAATAGACCAAATTTTAATCTAAAATTCAATTTGTAACCAGTTGATGCGAGTGGTGAAAATCACGAGATATCCATGATTAAGAATACCTAATAACTTTACCCATTATGAGAAAGCTGCTTAAAATTGACTTTTTGTTGTAATTTTATCCACATGTAGGTTATTAAATCTGTTTTTAATCTATATATAAAATTTTTTAAAAATTGTGAAATGAATAATGAAAAACAGGTAGGGCTGACACGGGCCATTCTAATCTGTCTCTCTCAGATTAAACCTGTTCCAACCGATACAAACCGAAAATGGTGAAAACAGAACCTGATACAAAAGTATACGTCGTTTCATTCCATTTTTGGGGGTCCATCTGGGACTGATTTGGAGGCTAATTTTGATATATGTAGGCTGATTTGGAAGCTCTTTTTAGGAATGTTAACAAGGTTTTATCAAATAAGAAAAAATACAAGGAAAATAGTTCAGATAGATAGAATTCTGAGTTATGATGAAGATAGAAAGGCCATTTGATGTGGGCATCAGTGAAGGTGACTCTAAGCCCAATTCATATGTCAAGTCCAAGATTAAGCCCAAGCCTTGGCCCAACAAGCTGCCAATCAAGCTTTGTGAACCTACACAAGCCAGGCACAGCAAAGTCAGGCCCAACGAATTGAAGGCAAGAAGCTGTGTGAATCAGCAAGATTATTCTCAACGTGTGGACAGTCCTAATTAGGATAGGATTAGTGTGTCATACGGTGGAAACTTTAGGTTATGTATTTTTATTTCTTTCTAATTCCAATTTTAAGAGGTCTAGATTTAGAAGTTGTTATTTGAGTCAAAGTCGTGCATGGAAGGATCGGCTTCGTCGGTAGTTTTTTTTTTTTTTCTTTATTTAAGCTTTGTATGGAGATTTTGATTAATAAAATTTGAGTTTTGTTTTCCTCTAAGCAAATCGTGAATTGCTTGTGTGAATTCCTACTGCAAATAGCTGCAGTATTCATTGAAGTTGCAGTCTCGTGGTCTCGTGGAGAGACAATTGCAGTAACACACAGCAGATCTTGTGTGTCATCCTATCCAGGTGCGTGTTCTATGTTTCTGTCGGATTTAGATCAAGATCTTGAGTAGTTTGTTGTGTCCAGGCCATAGTAAACAGACAGAACTGGTTTGTTTCGTTGGAGATTTCTGCAACAGGTTGAGGTTAGGTCCTCTCTTCTTATTAGCAGATCAGGTTCCCACCTAGCAGATTCATTCGACTTCAGTGATTTAAGTCTTTGGTTCGTGAAATTCTGTTTGATTGTCAATTATACAATCGGGTTATTAGATTTGTGATCAAGTTATTAACGAGTTTCCGAATAGTATTTGGGTTTCGACAATGTATCTGTTCTAAGCCTACGTCACAATTACAAAATGTCAAAAAAGATACAAATGCATTTCTACTCCCTAATTACAGGATGATGTGGTGGTGATTTGACAGAGCAAAGTTTGGGCCAAGCATAAACCCGACTTGATGCTAAGCTGGGTTTTTTAATTCTGTCTATACGTATCGGCCGCAACACATCAATGCATTACGGCTGGGATCCGAATGGTTGCGGACAAATGACGGACGGAAGTGTATTGGCCTATAGCAGCCGATAAGTATTAGCCGTTTCAGTGAACCAATTTTTTTACCTGTGAAGCCAACTTAGGTTGAACGGAGCTTGGGTCCAATACTAAAACCCATGGACTTGGACTGACTGAGTTTTGTTGGGTCATGATTTCAGGGCTAGCTGAAAGCCCAGCACAACCCAGCCAAGCCCATCCATTTCACCTCAACTTATGCGAAGTAGACATGGTTGAGCCCATTTAATAAGAGGGAGGGCATGGGCTTTTAAGTAGATCCCATGATAGCTTATCTGCTTTTTTTAATCCGCTTCTCGGGGTTTTTATTTTTCAAGCGGGCACATTTAAGTATTAGCCTAAAAAGCTTGATGCGTGCCAAGCCAGAATAGGGACTCTTGGATTTGGCTAGATTCAGGTCTTATTTTTCTCTTGGATTTTTTTTCCTACTCTGCTTTCTTTCTTTGTTCATTAGTGAAGTTTTTCTTATAACAAAAAAATTAACAGAGAGAGCCGGTTTGTTGAAAGAGAAAAAAAGAGGGAGACAAATTTGAGACTGAGAGAAGGTGAGAGAGTTCATATTTTGTACTTTTGTTTGATTTAGTAGAACTACTCCGATTGTTTTGAACGTATGCTTTGGTCAAACTATGTAAAATTTTCTTTTCTCTGGTGAGTGATTGCTTGATTTATTTTATGTTTCCGTTTGATTAATCGAGTAACTTCCAACAGAGCCAATATAAACAGATTTAAGCTTGAACAATGGGAAGCCTGGCCCAAACTAACCCTTGAATAGCCCTACTAAGAGACCTGATTTAATATCCTGGTATACTAGTAGCAACACTAATGATTGTGAATTTTTTGGCCTACAATGATCCCTTTCAAAATTCTCATCAAATTCAGACTCATTCCAACACCCGAAAAAACACCAACACTAGCACATGCACAATCAAATAGATAATAAAAATCTAAAAACACATAAATATTAGAATAGCAAGCAGTGTTCAACAAACAATAATGTACACACATTATTGTGTAACATAATGATCTTGAATAAGTCACCAACTCATACTTGTTTTAGATGCCAGGTTTGCAGATGCACTATCGAGGGTCTAATCTGGTAATTGACATCTCATTTCTCGATGGCTCACACGCTTCTGAATTAGGATCAAAATTTAAAGTTGGATCCATTCTACTACTACTGAAAAATGCTGGTAGAGAAGGTGATGGCAGTGAAAAAGAGAAACTGTTGAGCATAAGAACTACTGTAGACATGGTGGGTCTATTAACTGCATCATCTTGAACACACAGTAACCCAATATGGATGCATCTCATAACTTTACTCGCTGAACAATTCTCGCGTAGCGTAGGATCAATAATCTCTAAAACATTTCCATCATTCCAAGCTTTCCATGCCTACAACAATTAACCAATGTATAAATTGTTAAAAACTATCATGATAGCACTCAAGTAACCGTGTTCTTGAAACAAAAGAAGAAAGTATGGCAATGTACACTCACATAGCTAAGAAGGTCCTTGCAACCATGTTCAAAATGGTAGAAAGAGGTGTTCTTTTTCGCTATCACAATCTCTAAGACCAACACACCAAAGCTAAAGGCATCCGACTTAACAGAAAATTGCCCATGCATAGCATACTCAGGAGACATGTAGCCACTTCATTACGTTATAAGGAAATAAACCATAAGAAAAGGATAAACAATAGAGTCAACTGTAAACCACAATGTTAAAACCAATTGCATTGAGTATATGTTTGTGGTATTTGATAAACATTAGTAAAAGTTCAAGACTAACAAACTTACTATGTTCCAGCAATTCTATTGGTGTTTCCTTGAGTTTGATTCACCGCGACTATCCTTGCCATACCGAAATCTGAAATCTTTGGGTTCATCTCTGCATCTAACAAAATATTGCCAGCCTTTAGATCACGATGAATTATCCTTAGGCGTGAATCTTCATGAAGATAGAGTAACCCTCTTGCAATTCCTCCAATAATTTTATACCCTCTTTGCCAATCAAGACAAGTACGCTTTTCTGGATCTGTACGTTCATCATAATGCAAATAATTTAGAAATAAAACCAAAAAAAAAAAAACCATGCAAAATGTTATGTTGGTAACATAATTTCCTTACTCCTTGAAAATGTCGTGTGTTTATGAATTTTCATGTGAATAATAATAAAATTAAGCAACTCATCAGAAGGTGCATTTGACCTTCTATTTCCTAAGCATGAAAACATCATCATGCATAGTAAATAAAATAGAACGAATTGGCTTATTGGGAATCCTCATGACCCTCCTACAAATGGTCCCATAGTGAATGAGCAACCACATAAAATGTACGTAAGTAGACTGATTCTCTCAGTTTGGTCTTATTAAAAATTGTGAACTGATAATGCATCCATTGTTATTCACAAGCATATGTAGCATCCAATGACAACAATCTTCAAGAATTTTGAGACACAATTGAACCAGGATTGCTTCATAGTCCTGTTGACACAATCATCAATATACCAGAATTCTCTACAATTGACAAGTTTACAGCCCTAAAAAATAGTCGTGTTTTTAAAACAGAACCATCCATGATAGTATTGATTAGGACAAAGATTTATAGTGATTGAGATAATAACTGAAAATTGAAAGTAAATATGAGTGGAGAAAAACCAAATAAAAAGGTGTCAAGGCTTTTGTTAGGAACGTATTCATAAATAAGCAACTTCTCTTCTCCCTCCATACAGCAGCCAAAGAGCCTGACCAAATTCCTGTGTTGAAGTTTTGCTATTAGAGCTATCTCATTCTTGAATTCTTCTACACCCTGTCCTGAATATATAGACAACCTCTTCACAGCTATTTCTTGTCCATCCAAGAGCCTTCCCTGGAATTAGAAAACAAACATAAAAACCTATTCTTATTACAGGATAGAAAAAAGGCTTTTAAATTCTTGATGTTGAATTGATGTAACTATTAAGCCGATATTTTTTAACTGATTAACAGAGTAACAAATATGAATAAAATATGTCAAAGAGTCAAAACATGCATAGTGCCCTAAAAGAAAATAATTGGTCACCCTATATAAGAATGATTACTGATATTGTTTTATCCATGAATTTGGCAATCATAATTGAAGTTGTGCCATAATTAATCATTACTATCTACAATGGACTGAATCCACCTTCTAAATACAATTGGCATCAGAGAAATCACTTGCAGCAGAAAAGTTAGAATGTGTTGGATCCTAAATTTTTAACTAGAAAGTACAGACCTTGTAAACTGGACCAAATCCACCTTCTCCAAGCTTATTTGCCTCAGAGAAGTTGTCGGTGGCAACTCTAATCGTGCTCAAGTCAAATTGAAAGGACACATCACTTCCATCATGTGGATCTGCAGAAGAATGGGATCTTTGAGCCAAGTGTATGAACATTCATACAACGTGAAAACAATGAAAATGAGACCAATATTATGAGGTAGATGTCTATGTACCAAGCACATGCATATAAGGTCTCCTCCTTTGCAAACGGGTCTTCCTGATGAACAAAAGAGCAAAAATAATGGAAAGCATAACTGCAGGAGAGATTGTTGAAACAATGATAACAATAGATGAACCACGCCTTCCTCCTGAATAAGTCACAAACATAATAGTTACAAACATTGATAGCAATGGTTCCCTTCTCATTCAATATTGGATGTCATGAAGCATCCCAAGAACATCCGTTTCTGGTGTCCATCATAGGGACACCCACATTAAAAGCCACATATCACCCACTAATAGGCAATGAACAGTCACATATAAAATGCCTAAAATTGGCCTAGAATTAGCAATAATTATTTAGACAATCCAATGGGGGATATCACTCGATGGATCAAAGTATGATATATAAATAATATATAGATGAGAAATTGAATATCTTGTGGACAATTTAGCGATACATGAAGGCAAGGATGAATACGCCATAAACTAATATACGCTCTAAGCCTCTAACAGGTATTGCAAGATAAGCATTAGCCTAATCTCAGCCTGTGATGAATCTATTCTATTTAACATAATAATTACACAAAAATACCAAGGGAGCAAAGTGTTATGCTGTCTCTAACAGTGTGATCTCTTTGTATTCCTTCAAAATCAGCGAATAACCAAGACATGAAAAACTCACCAGTGCTCATGGATGTTCCATTGGTAGAGGAAGATGAATTAGTGGAGGGTGAAGGAGGAGAAACCGAGCGTGGCGGTGCAGGAGCTGATGCTGATATTGCAGAAGCCCCAAAGAAACTATACACTTCATACCTCATGTTACAGGAGGAACCAAGGACCCTAGCCCCTCGTTTACCATTCATTTGAGTTGTTCCAATCATAGCAATAATCCCATCCAAGCACGACTTGCAATCAGTAGCAGAAATATCACGAGTGCACTGAACCTGCCCATATATCTTGGAATCGAAGCCGGAAAAGTTGGTTTCCCCCGTCGCATACATGCGATTCCAAGGCTCAAATGCAGCTTTAGATGAGAGATTAAGCATCAGACTTCCCGTAATCGTGTTGAAACGACCTGGTTCTGTTATATTCACCGTATTGTACATCATAACCCTCAAATTATTGTCCGCAAAGCCGAAAAAGTTTCGGTTGGAATAGCGAAGGAGGCAATGTTCGTACCAGATGATGGCACTCCTGCCAGAACACGCATTCATCAGGTCTTCACCTGCTTTGTTGATGCAATATTGACACAAGTCCGGTCCAGCATCGCCACGGCAGAGCACAAGAACATATACCCTGTCGGAGCTGTTGCCAGCAGAAGTGTTGAAGAATCCGTCGTTGGTGGAAAGAGAAGAGATTAGGAGTCTGAGGTTGGTGGCGAAAGTGCTCGTATCTGTGTAATTAGTTGTGTTTTCACATACTGAGTAGAAAGGTTGTACGACCTGGGCATAGGCATGAGGGGTGCTCCAAAGCAAGAGTGGGAGCAAAAGATGAAGGAGAAAGAGGGAGGAAAGGAAGGGGAGGTGAAAGAAGGGTGACGATAGGAGGAATGGCTTCATCTCCATGAGATCTCTTTTGGAGGTTTTTATTATCAGAAAGAGGTGTTGGGATATGGTGGCTCAGATCCATAGTCCTAAATGTGCAAGACTCCAAATAAATAGCAATTACTATTTTAATGCTATAGAATGGAATGGATTCTATCTCAAATTGGGCAACCACTGTATACGAATCTGTTAGCAATACTGGGCAGTGTCTTAATATAAAAGGGGTATCTTTGGCAAGAGGAGTTTGGCTGTATGTACTGGCTGTAAAACTCAAAGACGGATTTGCCATTTGGCAGGCTTTCTTTATAAGAGAAGGATAGCAATAGAAATTGCTAATGTAAGAACCCGATTGAAGGTATATAAAAGGACTGTCTGGCTGACGGGAAAGGGGGTGTGGAATCCCAGGAAGGCATTGAGAGAGGGACGTCTTTGAGGAAGGCCTTTTGGCCTTGGGCCTCTAAGTCGCATGTGAAGAGGGCCTTATCTGGCTGCATGCAAGACGGTGTGGAATCTCAACAGTACGCAGATCTGACGATGTCTGGAGGACAACTCGAAGGCCGGAGAGGGGCGTAAGCAACAGTGCAATACCGCTGCAGATCTGGGTTCACAGATCTGTGAGTGGCAGCCAGCAGGAGTGCGGCTGGAGAGACGAAGCCCCTTCGCCAGAGCAGAGGTGGAGATCTGTGTGTGTGGGACACACCATCATCGGAGACGCTCGCGTTTGAAAAGCATGTCGGGATTGCTCGTAGGACGCAGGAAGCGTAGAGGGAGGAACACAGAGGTTTGGGTTCACTATTCTGGGTATGAGAGAGATTCACATCAACTGAGAGGTGACGTCGATGTGTTGTACAAAGGGGCTCGGGACTTCGAGTTTGGGCTCATGACTCAAGGGAGTCATATTATTGTACATGTATTTCTTTCTCATATAGTGAATATTCTGTCGCTCCGTGGACGTAGGCCAGGTGGGCCGAACCACGTTAAAATATTGTGTTGTGCTGTGTTTTATTTCCGTTCGAATTTTTCTTGTTTCCGCGCGTAACGCTAACAAGAGGGAGGAAAGGAAAGGGAATGTGAAAGAAGGATGATGAGAGGAGGAATGACTTCCATCTCCATGATCTCTTTTGGAGGAGTTGGGTCTTTATTATCAAACAAAACGAGAGAGAGAGTCTGATGGCGACTGCTCTGAAATTTATTCATTGTTTCTCTGATTCTTCAGTGCAGTCACCGTGGGGAGTTAGCTTTCTGCGTCTTCGTCGAAGCAGAGCACACTTCACTGTCTACCATTCATCAATGAATTTAAAATTATAAAATATATTAAAAAAAAAATCTCATCAACATGAAAATGCACAACTTAACTAGCATGTCACAAGTCTTAAGTCTATCAATTTAACTAAATTTTTTCAAACTTAGTTAAGCATATAGATTGGTCCCATCATTTCATATATAGCTAGTCTTGTTATAGATAGGATCCATCAATTTAAAATTATTTAGATTAGACTACTTATTTAATAAATTGTTTGGATTTGATAAAACTCAAATTAAACCTAACATTTAATAGGTAGACTGCTTTTACAAAAAGGTTTGGATCATATTAATTTTCTTTTTTAAATTTAGTTAGACAAATTAAATCATTTAATAAATGAATTGTATTGAATTAAGCTATTTAATTTAGTATTTATATTATCATGTCATTTTAGTCATACTATAAAGATGAGTGTATTTATATTGAAAAGTAATAAATTTAACTATTGATAAAAATTATTTAAGATCTAAATAAGTTATAAATTCACTTATTCACATAATAAATACTATGATGACAACATATGATTATTCTTCTATATTTAAATTCTAATTTTATTTGATGATATCAATTAGCCCTTGTATTATAGCATTTTTTCTTTTTAACAATTATTTAAAGGCCAGCAATCCTTCTACGGGAGTTTTATGTAATTAGACACAGATTTTAATGTATTACCAATTTTATCCTTCGCCTCTGTTGTACCGAAAATTTAAAAAAAAAATGAACAGCAAATTGGCTCACTTATCAGATCACTTACTAGCCATTTGCCGAGCCAATTTACTCTATTTTTCAATATTGATAAGTGAATCAGTAAAGATAAAATTGATAATATATTAAAATTTGTATCTAATTATACAAAACTCTCTAAGGAGAGTCTATCTTCCGTATACTACAGTAATGCATAGTGTATTAAATAATAAAATCTCCTTTAAAACTTTAAAGTTATTTTTTAAGCATTGTGTATTTTCAAAATTTCTTAAATTGAATATCCGGACTAATTATGATAACCTGATAAAAATACTTTAAGACTTCAAGGTTTTTTGACACCTCCAAATGTGTTTTCGGCATAGCCTAGGGATACCCTTATTTGTAAAACACTGTGTTTTAAGCATTTGGGAGTGTCAAAAGACCTTAAAGTCTTAAAGTATTTTTATTAGGTTATCGTAATTAGTCCGGATATTCAATTTGAGAAATTTTAAAAATACGCAGTACTTAAAAAATAACTTTAAAATTTTAAAAAAAAATTTATTATTTAAATAATCAATTCATTCGAATGAAACGATCCGTTTATTCAAATGAATCGAGTTAACAGTAATGCACGTTACTGCTCACCTGTTCATTCCATCGGTTTATTCGAATGAACGGGTGAACAGTAACGTGCGTTACTGTTCACTCAATTCATCCGAATGAATTAAATTTATACGAGGCATTCGTTCGAACGAATCAAAATCGCAGGAACTGGGCATTCGTTCGAACGAATCAAAATCGCAGGAACTGGACATTCGTTCGAACGAATGAAAATGTAGGGGTATCATGGTAATTTACCACCAGAATGCGGAGTCGAGTATGTAGAGGCAGTTTTTTCGAGTGCGTAAATGACGAGCCTTATGATAACCGATATCACCCAAATCACTCAGAGCTCGTTTGCCTTCAAACTTATTTTATAGACAAATTATTTTAGGATTTTATTTTTATTGTCTAATAAGTGGTATGAAATTTAACTTGTGTCGAGTTGTGAAGCTCAATGTTTTAGTTATTTAAATTAATTTTTTATAAAAAATCAATAAACATTAATTTAGTGAGTGAAAAAAATAGATTTTTTAGGAAAGAGAAAATTTTCACATTTATCATAGTCAAGCGCTCGTTCTATAAAAAAAGGAAGAAGAGTCTTATTTTTCATACTCCTTATTTTTGATAGTTGAAAAATGACAAATAACTTCTAACAATTAGACGTGGTTTGCCAATTTTTTTTAAAAAACAACTTATTATACAAGTAGATAATTAGCGAGAGCTCAATCTAACTTATTAGATTGTCATAGTTCTTAAGAAGTTTAATAAAAGTCTAGCTTGGCCCAAATTGAACTTATTTTCCAAAGTCCAATGCTATTATGTATTGAGTTAATTTTTTTAATCAAACTCAACTTTTCTAAGTCTTTCAGAACAAATTTCCATTCCTTTCCCTATCTAATTAGTTTTCGTCAAACCGCGTTCTTAAATGTTTTGCCGTTCTTAAATGTTTTGTCAAGTTGTTGAAGGTGACAACATCACTCAATTGGTAATAAAGATCCAATTTTAAAAATAAAGATGAAACAATCAAAGCTCTAGACTTTACATGAAATTGTTCTAATAAAACCTGATGATTGTAATTCATGATCTAATTTTAAACACAATTTGAACTTTGAAGAGAGAAGATTTTAGTGAAGAACTTTGATTTATTTGAGTAGTAATAATTTTGAATAGAAATAAGAACTTGGAAAGCCTTTCATAGTGTGGAAGACTTCTAAAATGAATAGTCTACTTAAAAAAATGGGTCCATGGTTGGGGCTGGATCACCAAGAATGCAAGCATTGTGGTCAAAAAGTAAAAGAGGAAACATTATCGTGAAAAAAGAGAAGACGACCAATAGGAAAATAAAAAGAAAAGAGGAAGAAGCAAAGAGGAAACTAAGCCCAAATGTATAAATCGAAGACTTGAAAACCATGGAAAAGACTTGAGATTCTATTTTAAGACTTTCCATTCAGATAGATTTTCTATTAAAATTTATAATGGGTCATACATGTTTGCTGTGTAGAGATGCATTTCAAGTTAGCCCATTTATGAAGTAAGTTTGAGTTGATTCAATCTATTTCCTCCGTCTCATTTTAGTTGTCTCATTTGAAATATTTGTATTTTTTAAAGAACTCTCTATATAAACTTAGTACTTATGTGATCTCATCTATTTTCAACACATTTTATACTACTCAAATACAAATGAGACAACTATGTTTGGACAATTCTAAAAGCCACATAAGACAACTAATTTGGGACAGAGGGAGTATTTGATAAACAAATTCTAATACAATAATTTAGATTAAAGATTATTTCAAAAAAGTTAACCAAACTTTTCTCAAATGATACGTGTGCTTCTCATCAATATTTCAAGTTAAAGCCATTTTCCAATAGAGTATAAAAAAATGAAAAAAGAAAATTTTCATTAGTATATTAAAGAAAAAATGGAAAAGTTAAAACTTATTTTAAGAGAAAAACTCTTGTTTGGTAATTGTAAAGAGGGAAAACCTAGTATATTACTGATTTTATGATAATGAATGGTTTTTAGTAAATCTATATAATATAAAAATAACTTATTAATTCTTGTTTAATGTGAATAAAATATCAAGTATTTTTCAATAAGTAAAAGCATCATTACTTTTTTAAAATAATTTTTTAAATGATTATATTAGCAGTTTAGTTTTTTTATTTTTTATTTTTTGATTTTCAAAGCATTGTTGAAAGATAATGCAATTCAAATTTAAACAAGTAGTTTAGTTTTTAAAGTTAAAGTAAATAAAGCATGCGACTGTAACAAATAAAAAAATGTTAAAAATAATGATAATTTTATATGTTTAATAAATAAAAGCTTACATTTTTTATATTTTTAGACATTGTAATTATTTATGGAACAAATAGAATGTATAAAGATTTTTTTATTTTATTTTAATTGAGATGACTAAAAAATTCTGAGAAAATTTTGATTTTAAGAAGTTGAGCTGTAACACAGGCTTGTATTTCACTAGTTCATTATTATTATTTTAACTTTCATTTTCAAAATAAAAAATAAGTATTTGAATAAATAGTTTTTCGGTCCCCGTTTACACACCCAGTTTTTCTACCTCTACACACCCGTTTCTGGGTACGGGTGGCTAATTATCATTTTGCTCCTGCATTTCCATTCGTTCGAACGAATTCCCAATTCATTTCGGCATTCGTTCGAACGAATAGACGCATACCCCATCCAATTTTGATTCGTTCAAACGAATCCCCGTTTAAAATCAATTCGTTCGAATGAATGAATAGGGTGAACAGCAACGCACGTTACTGTTCACCCGTGAACGAATTGATTGAATGAATCAATTTTTTTTAAAATTTTAAAATTATTTTTTAAGCACTGTGTATTTTTAAAATTTCTCAAATTAAATATTCAGACTAATTACGATAATCTGATAAAAATACTTTAACACTTCAAGGTCTTTCGACACTCCTAAATATTTAAAACACAGTATTTTACAAATAAGGGTATCCCTAGGGTGTCCCGAAAATACATTTAGGAGTGTCAAAAGACCTTAAAGTCTTAAAGTATTTTTATCAGGTTATCGTAATTAGTCTGGATATTCAATTTGAGAAATTTTGGAATACACAGTACTTAAAAAATAACTTTAAAGTTTTAAAGGAGATTTTATTATTTAATACACTATGCATATTATTTTTTAAGCACCGTGTATTTTCAACATTTCCAACATTTCTCAAATTGAATATCAGGACTAATTACGATAACCTGATAAAAATACTTTAAGACTTTAAGGTCTTTTGACAATCCTAAATGTGTTTTCGGCATATCCTAGGGATATTCTTATTTGTAAAATACTGTGTTTTAAATATTTAGGAGTGTCAAAAGACCTTAAAGTCTTAAAATATTTTTATCAGATTATCGTAATTAGTCCGGATATTTAATTTGAGAAATTTTAAAAATACACAGTGATTAAAAAATAATTTAAAAATTTTAAAAAAAAATTGATTCATTCGATCAATTTGTTCATGGGTGAACAGTAATGCTCATTGATGTTCACCTGATTCATTCATTCGAACGAATTGATTTTAAACGGGGATTCGTTCTAATGAATCAAAATTGGATGGGGTATGCGTCCATTCGTTCGAACGAATGCCGGAATGAACTGGGAATTTATTTGAACAAATAGAAATGTAAGGGCAAAATGGTAATTAGCCACCTGTACCGGGAAATGGGTGTGTAGAGGCAGAAAAATCGAGTGTGTAAATGGGGACCCTAGTTTTTACTTATCTGAATCAATTTAACAGTTAAAATGTGTCAAATAACATTAATCAAAATTAGATTTAAAAGTAAACTTAAAAATAATATTTTAAACAATTTTCGGTTGAAGAATGGTAAGAGAGGGATAGGAAGAGGGTAGGAGAGTGAGAGGCTTTATGAATCCCTCTTGCATCGATGGGGTTTTCGAATATCAAGGTGGAAAGGTAAAATCATGATTTTTTACCACTTTACCATGCTGCTGCCACCGTTACACCTCAAACAAACGCAGCGCAAGGGATTTCCATCATGATACCCCATATGGATTTGTCTATGTTTTTTAACAATGGAAGCGGCTATTAGACTAATTTGTATCTCTAAGTCAAGTAAATAATGTTTCAGTGATTGTAACCTCGTTCTCAGGAAATTACCGGTAATTAGTTAAGATATTTTTAATAGAAATTTAACAGAAAGATCTCATGAAAAATATAATAATTAAAAATTGTGATACCCATATCGAAGGAAGACAGAGCGTCACCGATCGATTGGTGGTGGCAATCGCTCGGCGAGTCAGGTGGGCGTTGTAAGAGTCCCACATGGGAAGTGAGGGAAAAAATGAGGGGATTTATAAGAGGCCACACCCCTCAACTCAGTAAGATGCGTTTTGGGCATGTGTATTGGATCCGGGCCCAAAGGCAAATCCATATGGGCTCTCGTGTGTGTGGGTCCAGAGTGGACACTTTCTTGTTGAGCCAAGTTGGGTTAAACGAGCGTGGCCTGATAGTGAATTTTTGGGCCGGGTCGTGACAAATTTGGTATCAGAGCCAAAGTTCAACACTCGGACTGTGTGGGCCTATCCCCTAATTGCGGTAAGTTGAGCCGAGGACAGCTCTGGACTTTAAAGGGGGTGGAGTGTTGATACCTTGACCCGAGGAAACCAAAGTGTCACCGATCGATCGGTGGGAGCGATCAATTGGCGATTCGGGTGGGCGTTGTAAGAATCCCATATCGGAAGTGAGGGGATTTATAAGAGGCCACACCCCTCAACGCAGCAAGACACGTTTTAGACATGTGTATTGGACTGGGCCTAAAGGCAAATCCGTGCTGGCTGGTGTGTGTGTGGACCCAGAGTAGACAGTTTCTTGCTGAGCCAAGTTGGGTTGAACGGGCGTGACTTGGCCAGTGGATATAATAAATGAAAATATTAATATAATAAAAAATATAATATGGAATTTACAGAAATTTATCGGGATATTATCGTAATATTACCATTTATCACATTTTTAACAAGGTTTTATCAGGAATTTTGTGACAATAAATACGCCTTATTAATGCGGTAATGGTATTTTGTCCTAAAAACGTGGTAAATTTGACAAATTTAAACCATCTTAATCATTAATGATTCAATATATAATAGATTATCATGCTTTTCTTTTGATATGCACCTCCATGACAACTTTCACACTAACTTCACATTAAGTTTTTCTCTAAATTGCTTTTATTAAGATTCAAACACAAAATATTAATTTAACTTTGTTGTTAAAAGTTAGGTTACTAATAATCATGCTAAAAGCTCAATGCTTACAGAAGCAGAAAATCCTAAGTTGTTGATGAATATAAATATGATTGACTTATAAAATGCGATATAATGTTTATAATAAAGATGAACTAATCAAAGCTCTGGATTTTACATGAAATTATTCTAATTACACTATATGATTGCAATTCAAGATCTAATTTAAACACAATTTGAAGAGACAAGATTTTAGTGAAGAATTTTGATTTATTTGAATAGTAATGATTTTGAATAGAAATTTTCCAAGATGGTTACCACATGAAACTTTTATACGGTGACAGCCTTGTGGGCCCAACATGGCTGCAATCGCAGTTCAGTCCCCCTTTACGTATCTCGCCAGTGTGAAGTGAATATGTGGATGCAACTTGGGTCGGATTTTGTCCCGACCCGCATGATTTGACTTGAGAAATCTTGAAGGTTGGGTCGAAAATTTTAGGTTAGCAGGTCTAGTCGGGTTGAAAATATAAAAATCCATATGAAATTTGAGTCGGATTGAGTTAAAGATTTTATAAGTTAACCCGACCCGACTTAAATAAAAATTTGAAAATTCACTTCAAATGGTCCGACGATTGTAACATGTCATTCTTAAAAATGACTCGAATTACATTTTTATCATTTTCATGATACTATAAACATGAGTGTATTTGTGATTCATTTTGAAATGTAAATAAATTCAAATATTGATAAAAATTAAAAACTATTTAAAAATTAAATAAATTGTAGGTTCATTCAACCTCATATCAAATGCAACGAAGATTAGTTTTATTGGATGATATCGATTGGGCCATGCAGGGCTATCTCAATACAAGTTGAGGTCTAAGGCAAAAATTCTGAATGGGGCTTTTTTGTTATTTAACATATTATTTTAAGTAATATTTAATTAAAATTTTAATTATATATAATAAAAAGAATTTATCTAAAATCTATTTTTCTTGTTTTTTGAGATGTAAAACTAGTAATTAATTTTTTGTATTCAAATTTTACTAAAATATCATTTTCAATTGATAATATGACTAATTCACTTAATTTTTTTTGTGACATTGTTGATCATAAATAAGATTTTGTTAATTTTAATTTTGAAAAACTTCTTTTTGCAGAAGCAATTGTTACCGGTATTGTCAATAATATTCAGTATATAATATAAAAATTTGGAAAAAAATCTAGTCTTTTAATATAATTGAGAATTTCAAGAGGGAGTTGCATAAATAAGCAATCATCTAATGAGCAATTCTGCACATTTTTCACATTACAAACAAATTTTGCTTCATGACAAAATTTAAAGCTACAGTAATAAATGAAATAAACACAAGTCACTTTGTGGTTTTATACCAAATTTCTTTTTATCTCATGTGGATCAAACAAAAATGTTCTTTTCCAAACACGGGTAAGAATCCATTTAAATAATGGTAAGATTTACAGTGAAAAACCACAAAAAAAATGGTATCTAAGAACAGCCAAATGAATAATTCTCTGATGCTTCCAACAAGACAAAGCACTTCTCAGAAGAAAGCAATACACAGGCAATCGAGAAGGGCCAAACAGATGAGTGAGATGGTCATGATCGTGCAACATAGCAAATACTCTTAGTACTCTAATCTCTTAGAGGCAGTAAGCTAGTAAGATGCAACAAAGAGTGGCCAATTCAACAGGGGGTACTCTTGGTACTCTTTCTTCACTCGATTTAACTTTGTTGCCCCATCAGATTGTTATGAAATACATGCAAATCACACATAACACAACCACACAAGAGACAAGCGATTTACGTGGTTCACTCGAAGGCTACGTCTACAGAGCGATTGCTCAATTCACTATGAAGATAATAATAAACAGAGTGCTATAATGAATTTCTCTATAGTCTCCCCTCTTTCCTGACAGAGAGAAATCTTATATCAGCTTAAACCCTAGTGAGTAAAACTTACCTTTATATGGTCTGGGTCTACAAGAGAACTTAGGCCTAATGGGCTCAACTTAATATTAGCCTTTTGAGCCAAACACAACAATCTCCACCTTGGCAAGAAATGTTCAACCTTTGAAGACTGTTGAAATGTTGTGCAGCACCTCCACCTGGTGGGAGTGACTCCCACCAGGTGCAGGTCCAATCTCTAGCATGACAAGATTGAGTAAGTCCAGGCAATGCCTGAACTTTTCTGCGGTAAATGGCTTGGTAAACATGTTTGCGGCATTCTCATCTGTGTGAATCTTCAGAATGGAGATCTCACCAGTGGCAGCCCAGTATTGAACCCTGTGATACATCACTTCTATGTGTTTTGTCCTACCATGATATACCTGATTCCTTGACAAATAGATTGCACTCTAACTATCACAATATATGGAGATTGATTTCTAATTAATGACCAAACCATTCACAAAACCTCTCAACCACACTACTTTTTTAGAAGCCCCTGGCAATGCCATATACTCTGCCTCTGTAGTAGACTAAAGTACTGACTGCCAACTGAGAAGTTTTATGTCTCCATAGATGTAATTTTCCATAAAAGCATATTTTTTATCCAAAAGCGATAACAGATTCTTCAATTTCGAGGGAGACTAGAGATGAAGTACAGAATCAGGATGAAATAAGGTTCTTTGAAATAACAAGGCCATCTAGTATTGAAGTCGAGACACCCGAATCATCCTCCATTGAGTACTCAGTTGAAGGGCGTGAATGTTAAGTCCATGATAGAACAATGTCTCATTCGTCTGCAAATCCACTGATCCAATCGTCTCCAGAGGACTCCTTACAGGTATTACCTGATCCTATTCTGTTTGACTCTAATATTCATGATATTGTTAGTATAACTGAACCTGCATCTGAACCATCCCAATATCATCTTCCACCCCGATCTAATGGTGGGCAACAAACAACTAGATATGAGCCTGACCGGAAAGCTAAAGTTAAATATCCAATAAGTAACCATGTGTCCTCCCACAAGTTGTCTGAGTCATATGCATCTTATGTACTTCAATTATCCTCTGTCTCTATTCCTAGTAAATTAAAAAAAGCTGTAGCAGATTTTAGGTGGACCAAGGCTATGGTGGAGGAAATGATAGCATTGGACAAAAATGTCACTTGGGAACTCGTGCACTTACCAAAGGGAAAGAAGACCATGGGGTGCAGATGGGTATTTACGGTCAAACACAAAGTAGATGGGACGATTGAGAGATACAAAGCTTGGGTAGTTGCAAAATGATATAGACAATCTTATGGTGTAGATTATCAAGAAACGTTTGCACTAGTTGCCAAACTCAATACTGTGAGAGTACTTTTGTCGTTAGCAGCTAATCAAGATTGAATTCTTCTTTAGTTTGATGTCAAAAATGTTTTATTGCATGGAGATCTTACTGAAGAAGTATATATGGATCCTCCTCCAGGCATACCAAAATACTCAGATACAGCAATGATGTGCAAACTAAAAAGGGCCTTGTATGGGTTAAAGCAGTCTCCAAGGGCTTGGTTTAGCAGGTTCACCAAGTCTATTCGGCTCCAAACAAAGTAACTCATATCACACTTTATTTTTAAAGCACAAAAGAGGTAAAACCACTGCCCTAATTATCTATGTTGATGATATTGTAGTGACAAGTGATGATCATGAGGAGATTTCTAGTTTACAACAGTATTTAGCATCTAAGTTTGAAATGAAGTAGCTTGGAGATCTTAAATACTTTCTTGGGATTGAGGTGGCCCGATCAAAGCTTAGTATTTTCTTATCCCAAAGAAAATATATCCTTGATCTATTATTTGAAAAAGGAATGCTAGGATGCAAGCCAGTTAATACTCCTATTGAGCAGAATCATAAACTTTTTGAGTGTTGGAGTGCATCTCCTACCGATAAAGGGAGATACCAGAGGCTCGTTGGAAAACTAATTTATTTATCTCATACCAGGCTGGATATTGCATATACAGTAAGTGTGGTGAGTCAGTTCATGCATGACCCACATAAACCTCACATGGATGTTGTAGAACGTATATTGAGATATTTAAAGTCTGCTCCGGGTAAAGGTTTATTGTTCTCAAATCATGGTCACCTAAAGGTGGAAAGTTATACCGATGCAGATTGGGCAGGTTCAGCTGATGACAGAAGATCTACCTCAGGATACTTCACCTTTGTAGGTGGGAACCTTGTGACTTGGAGAAGTAAAAAGCAACAAGTAGTATCAAGATCAAGTACTGAAGCTGAGTATAGAGGTATGGCACTTGGGGTATGTGAGTTACTCTGGTTAAGGAATTTACTGAATGACTTAAGCATCAAACTAAGAATGACAATAGAACTATACTGTGACAACAAGTCAGCTATAGACATTGCTCATAACCCTGTTCAACATGATCGGACTAAACATGTGGAGATTGATAGACATTTTATCAAAGAAAAACTTGAAGTCGGAATTATTATTTTTCCATTCGTGAAGTCCGAAGACCAACTGGCAGATGTCCTCACTAAAGCTGTAGCTAGCAAGGTGTTTCTCGACTCTCTTGTCAAGTTGGGCATGAACGATATCCACGCACCAACTTGAGGAGGGGTGTTAGGAATGGTCAACCTCAAATCTCATGTAAATAGGAAGGTTGTTATTCGTACTATAATTCTTTATCTAATATTGGATCTCATGTAATCAAGGAGAATCCAATATTAGATTTCCTATAATTGTGGGGAATATTATTTTTATAAATAGACCTCTTGTAATCATAATTAAATACAGAGAAATTGTTTTAATCGTCTCTAATAGTGTGATCTCTTTGTACTCCTTCAAAATCAGCGAATAACCAAGACATGAAAAACTCACCAGTGCTCATGGATGTTCCATTGCTGGAGGAAGATGGGTTAATGGAGGGCGAAGGAGGAGAAACCGAGCGTGGTGAGTGTGGTGGGGGACGAGCCCGTGCCAATATAGTTGAAGGCCCAAAGAAACTATACACTTCATACCTCACATTACAGGAGGAACCAAGGACCCTACCCCCTCGTTTACCAAAAATTTCATATACATCCTCATCAATAATCCTATCCAAGCACGACTTGCAATCAGTAGCAGAAATATCACGAGTGCACTGAACCAGCCCCTATATCTTGGAATCGATGCCGAAAAAGTCGGCTTCCGCCGTCACATACATGAGATTCCAAGGCTCAAATGCAGCTTTATATGAGAGATTACTCATCATACGTGCCGCAATCATGCTGAAACGACCTGGTGCTGTTGTATTCCCCCCCGTATTCCACATGTAAACCAGCCTTTGATTACTCGAATTGCTGAAAAAGCTTTGGTTGGAGTAGCGAAGGAGGCAATTATCGTACCAGATGATGGCACTCCCATTAGAGCACTCATTCATCAGGTCTTCACCTGCTTTGTTGATGCAATCTTGACACAAGGCCGGTGTAGCATCGCCATGGCAGAGCACAAGACTATACACCCTGTCGGAGCTGTTGCCAGCAGGAGTGTAGAAGAATCCGTTGTTGAGAGAAGCAATGGTGGAAAGAAAAGGGATTAGGAGTTTGAGGTTGGTGGCGAAAGTGCTCGTATTGGTGTAATTAGCTGTGTTTTCACATATTGAGTAGAGAGGTTGTATGTCCTGGGTATAGGCATGAGGGGGGCTCGAAAGCAAGAGTGGGAGCAAAAGAGGAAGGAGAAAGTGTTGAACATTTTACAGAATAACTAATTGATTTGTACAGCTGTAAAATTGATTTATTTCCAGATCTTGTATAATTTGTTTCCTCTTTTATAGATAGGTTTGTATTTATAAATTGTAATGTTCTCATTGAGAAATATATGAATGAAAAAGGGGAAATCCCATTGATGTCTAAATTTCAAGTTGGCATCACAGCCAGGTTCGAAATTCCATAGATCTTGAGACAGGGTTTCGAAGTGAAACCAGAAAGATCTGATATTGAAAAAAAAAAAGACACGGCTGAGAAAATCGCAGATTTCAGTTTTTTGTTTTTCCTCTAGATGGTTTCAAAAGGGATTTTTTTTCTTCTTCTCAATTGACACCCTCGCCGGATCTGACCGGAGAAGAAGGGGAAAAGTCTTGATCTATAGCAGAACCAGCGCCGGCGAGCGGCAACACACGGTGGCCAGATCTGAGATTTGAACTCAGAATCGGGGAAGAAGAACCCCAGATCAGCAGAACCAGCGCCGGCGAGCGGCAACACACGGCGGCCAGATCTGAGATTTGAACTCAGAATCGGGGAAGAAGAACCCCAGATCTGGAGCGATCCGTAACGTGAAGAACGGGCTGCAGAACCAGCGCCGGTGAGCGGCAACACACGGCGGCCAGATCTGAGATTTGAACTCAGAATCGGGGAAGAAGAACCCCAGATCTGGACGGGGTGAAGCCCGGCCATCTCTCAGATCTGCGGCCCAACGCCTGCTTCCTTGAACCGACACCGTCTGCAAATAAGCCCGGCCGGCCAAAATCTGAGATCGGGGAAGAAGAACGCCGGACGAACAGGCTGCCGAATCAGCAGAGACACCCGACACACCCGACGGCAAGGGGGTTCAGATCTGCACGGCGGTTTGCATATCTGAACACCGAGATCTGAGAAGGAGGCATCCCTATTGCCTGTGAATCCAGATCCCATCGTCAACAATCGCGGCGGAAGCAAGAAATGGGGATCGGCGATCTCACCGAGAATAGAGGCACGATTCCCATCAGTGAATCCAGCTGGAGAAGAATAGCAACGTCGGCATCACCTTATCTGACCAGCGCAGCAATGTCGGCATCACCTTATCTGAACAGCGCCGAAGAAGAGGCACCGAAGAAGAAAGAAAAAAACCACGGTGGCGAAAATAAAAAAAAACTGAAAAAAACCAGTCGGGGCGGAAGAGCGATATTGCTTGTGAAATCGGCCGGACGTGTAGAAAGCGGCCGGACGTGTTGAGTTCCAATACTCGAGTAACTGAGCAGCAGCGTATATTTCAAAAAAAAAAACGCTACGCTCGTCCCTGAATCACCACTATTGATCACACAGACGTGATGTCTTCTTCTAAGCCGGAATCGTCTGGAACAAAATCGGTTCCTATTGTTGTTCAATCTGAAAGTGTTTTTAATGCAGGGATCATTCTTACTGAATCAAACTATGATGTTTGGTCACAGCTAATGGAGATGCATATTGCTGAGAGGGAAAAACTCCTATATTCGTGGTAAGACTATGCCACCTGCAGAATCTGATGATGGCTATGAAAAATGGTATGCTGAGAATCAGAAAGTGAAGAGATCGCTATTGATGTCCATGAGTCCAGATATTATGAAGCGTTACTTACGCTTACCTACTGCCTATGAAATCTGGAGTGCTCTGTCAAAAGCCTTCTATGATGGAAGTGATGAGTTGCAAGTCTTTGCTTTGAATCAAAAGGCCTTCACCGCCACACAAAGTGGAAAGTCTTTTTCCGAATATTATGGAGAGTTGACTGGGATTTTTCGAGAATTGGACCATCGAGATAAAGTTATCATAAAGGATCCGGATGATATTGTAGCATACCAAAAGTCCATTGAACGACTCAGGGTGCACATATTTCTTGCCGGATTGGATGCAACGTTTGAACAAGTTCGTGGAGAGATTCTACGCAAAGAACCGATTCCAGATTTGGAAAAGTGCTATGCGTTCATTCGACGAGAGGTGGTACGTCGTGCAACTCTGAAAGGGGAGTCTGAAAGTTCTGAAGCTTCAGCTATGGTGACTCGAAATCGACCAACTCAAAACTGGCAGGACCGTCCAAGGGGCAACCATCCAAAGAGCACCAATGGTGTCGATAAATCTGCATATAAATGCACCCATTGCAGTCAAACTGGACATACCAAAGATCGTTGTTTTGAACTTGTGGGATATCCAGAATGGTGGGATCATAGTCGTACTTCCCGGAAAAAGAAGCCTGTCACTGCCGCTTTTGTTGAAACAAAGACAGATGATGCTGTTACTGAAAAGACCTCAGCATTAGTAGCAACTACCGATACTAATGGTAAATTTTTAAATATTTCTACACCTGTTTCTAATAGTACATGTCAGCCTGCCGATACACCGGTGGAAGAAGGCTTGAAGTTATGTGTTGAACTAGAGGGAGTTCCAATTGATAAAGAAAAATAGCAAAGACTTGTAGGGAGACTGATGTACTTAGCACACACAAGACCGGATCTTGCTTATGCACTAAGTATGGTCAGCCAATTTATGCATAATCCTAGAGAACAACATATGAATGCAGTCATGCGCATTTTAAGGTATTTGAAGTCTGCACTTGGAAAGGGAATTCTGTTCACTAAAAGTACAGAGTATCAACGCATAGATGCATATACTGATGCTGACTGGGCTGGAGTAATAGATGATAGGCGGTCGACTTCTGGTTACTTTACCTTTGTAGGTGGTAATCTTGTTACGTGGAGAAGTAAGAAACAAAATGTTGTTGCTCGCTCAAGTGCAGAAGCTGAATTCAGAGGTATGGCCCTTGGCCTTTGTGAAACATTGTGGTTAAGACTTCTCTTATAAGATTTGGGTTACTCATCTAGGCAACCAATTCAACTATATTGTGACAATAAAACTGCATGTGATATTGCCCACAATCCAGTTCAACATGATCGTACAAAGCATGTAGAGGTGGACAGATTGTTCATCAAGGAGAAGCTAGATGGGAACATATTGGAGTTACCTAAGATTCGATCAGAGGATCAGTTGGCTGACATTCTCACTAAAGCAGTCTCCAAACGAGTGTTCTCAAATTTTTTAGACAAGTTGGGCATGTGTGATATCTATGCACCAACTTGAGGGGGAGTGTTGAAGATTTTACAGAATAACTAATTGATTTGTACAACTGTAAAATTGATTTACTTCCAGATCCTGTATAATTTGTTTCTTCTTTTATAAATAGATTTGTATCTATAAATTGTAATGTTCTCATTGAGAAATATATGAATGAAAAAGGAGAAATCCCATTGATGTCTAAATTTCAAGTGAAAGAGGGAGGAAAGGAGGGTGACGACAGGAGGAATTGCTTCATCTCCATGAGATCTCTTTTAGCTTTCTGCGTCCTCGTCGAATCAGAGCACACCTTTAGTGACTTTCTACCATTCATCAATGAATTTAAAATTATAAAATATAAAAAAGAAAAAATCTCATCAATAGTGAAAATGCACAACTTAACTAGTTATGTCACAAGTCTCAACTCTCAAGTCTATCAATTTATAAGTATTTTTATTTAGTGGTATTGACTAATTTTTTTCAAACTTAGTTAAGAATCTAAATTCTCATCCATTTAAAATTATTTAGATTTGACTACTCATTTAATAAATTGATTTGAATTGATAAAACTCAAATTAAATCTACCATTTACTAGGTAGAATTCTTTTATAAAAGGGTTGGATCATATTAATTTTCTTTTTTTAAATTTAGTAAAGACAAATTAAATCATTTAATAATTGAATTGTATTGAATTAGGTTATTTAAATTTAGTTAAGTCATATCAATTTATTTAATAATTGAGTCAAATAGAATTTATTGAAATGTTTAAAATTTATATTTTACCAAAAATATTGATGGATTTTTTTAAAAAAAAAAATTTGTCAAAAAAATTCAATTCTTAAATGAAATTGTGGAAGTAAATATAAAAAATATATTTTTAAAAAAAATATTTTTCTTAAAGATTCAAGGGAAAAAACATGTTTTATATGCGCTCGTTCTCCCTTCTGGTTGAAATTTAGATTTTTTTTATTTTATACAGGAATGTATGAGATTTTCTTATGAATGTCAATGACAACGAGTTGGTGGGTTTTTTTTCCAAAAGTAATTAACAATTTGAGTTTTGATTTGTATGGAATTGAGAAAATTATTTAATAAATAATTTACTGAGAAATAATCATTACAGATATTTTGTCAAAATAAAATCTAGGTCTTATATGTCTATCATTCATCAATGAATTTGAAACTATAAAATATATTTTTTTCTCATGAATAATAAAAATGCATGACTTAACTTTATTATAGATATGTTGCAAGTCTAACGTCTATTTATTTGGTCTAAAAATTTAAAATCTTAAACAAAATTGTAGAATAAAATATTTTAAAAAAATATTTTTTCTTAATGATTAAAGGAAAAAAAACATGTCTTGTACCCACTAGATAATAAAAAGAATTCACTCCTTGTCCTACCAAACGGTTAAAATTTAGATTTTTTTTTTTTCATCTTTTATTTGGGAACGAACGAGATATTTTGAATAAGGTTCAAATTGATTATCCAAACAGATCAAACAACGGTAGCTCCAAGAAGACCGAATCCATTTTTAGAGAGATTCTATATTTATCATAAGATAGATCTCAAAAGTTATCAAACATAGATAAATGATTTTATAGATGATATAAATCAAGAGAAACTCCTGAATCTAGAGGTCCGAAGGAGAGAGAATATCGGCTGAGATATCGGTCGAGAAACTGTTGAGCATAAGAACAACTTTAGACATGGTGCGTCTTTTAACTACATCTTCTTGAACACACAATAACCCAATATGGATGTATCTCTTAACTTCACTCGTTGAACAAATCTCGCATAGCATAGGATCAATAATCTCTAAAACATTTCCATCATTCCAAGCTTCCATGCCTACAACAATTAACCAATGTATAAATTGTAAAAAACTATCGTGATTGCAGACAAGCAACCGTGTTCCTGATACAAAAGAAGAATGGCAATGCTCACACTTACATAGCTAAAAAGGTCTTTGCAACCGTGTTCAAAATGGTAGAAAGAGGTGTTCTTTTTAGCCGTCACAATCTCTAAGAGTAACATACCAAAGCTAAAGACATCTGACTTAACTGAGAATCACCCATGCAGAGCATACTCAAGAGACATGAAGCTACTTCATTACATTATCAGGAAAAAAAAATAGAAAAGGATAAACAGTAGACTCAGTTGTTCAAACATACAAATTACAATGTTCACATTGATTGCAGTGAGTATATGTTTGTGGAATTTGATAAATATGAGTAGAAGTTCAAGATTAACAAATTTACTATGTTTGTGGCATTGAGTTCTTTTAGTGTTGCCTTGAATTTGATTCACTACAACTATCCTCGCCATATCAAAATCTGAAATCTTTGGGTTCATCTCTGCATCTAACAAAATATTTTCAGCCTTGAGATCACGATGAATTATCCTTAGGTGTGAATCTTTATGAAGATAAAGTAACCTTTTTGCAATTCCTCCACTAATTTTATACCGTCTTTGCCAATCTAGATAAGTACGCTTTTCTGGATCTGTATACTGATCATAATGCAAATAATTTAGTAATAAAACAAAAGAAAAACCCTGCAAAATGTTATCTTGGTAGCATAATTTCCTTACTCTTTGGAAATGTCTCGTGTTTAAGAATTTCCATGCAAATTATTAAATACCTTAGGAAATTGGCTTATCGGAGTCCCTTATTATCCTCCTATAAATAGTCCCATAGTGAATGAGTAACTCCATTAGATGTACATCAGTAGACTCCTCCTCTCGATTTGGTTTTGTTAAAAATTGTGAACTGATAATGCATCCTTTGTTATTTACAAACATATGTAGTATCAAATGACAAGATTTTGTTCAATTATATTATAACCCACCAGGTGAGTAGCTCCCTCATGTCCTGGGATCAAACTTTGGTGCTACCACTTTATTTATCTGGGTCGGCTGTGTGGGCAATGGCGGTGCAGGACCGGGAGATCAGTCTTGTTGGGTCTATACCTTAGGAATACCCTCGTTATCCAAAAAAAAATGACAAGAGTTCTTCAAGAACTCTCAACACAATCGAACCGGAATTCTTTTAGAGTCTTGTTAACATACAATTATCAAAATACAAGGATTTTCTACTACTAACAGGTTTATAGCCCCCTCAAAATAGTCTTCTAAACAATCATAAGAATATAGAGGGTGTGTGGACCCAAACATATTCTTGAGATGGTGCAACCATATATACAACCAAAAACAACGCAGCAATTCAGCAACATCATGGGCAAATTGTAGAAATAGAAAGGAAAGCCCACACCCTCTATCCCCAATTCCCCAATATGCAATTTTATAAAGTGATCTCAGGAAGATTAATCAAGAATTTCAACCTATCCAATCAAAGATCACTGTGGGTTTAGGTTTCTATTATGAACCTCTCAGATATTCTCTTCCAAAAGTGACATTTCTTCAAGATTCAAGATTCATCTTCAAAAACAAATCACCTTTTGCAACAAATGCTCTTGTACAATTTTTTAAAAATCTTCAAATGGCATGATTGTTGAGTATGACTCTACGGTAGTTTGGGCAGACAATTGAAAACTTCACGAATGATATGACAAATTTACATATCCATATACATTCCAGACATAAACCTTGATATTGATCTATTGGTATAACAAATAAATAATAAATACTAGTGTTTTCTAAAAAAAAAAACACTATATACATTTTCACCACTATATAACAAGTGGACAAAAAGACAAGCTTAGTGTCCTGTATTATAAAAAAACACCAATATCTCTATCAATTCTCAGTGCAATGATGTATTGGTCGATACATGGTACTAACAAACGAGCATGAGCGTATTATTGGACCTATTCACAGGGTGGGTTTCAGCCAGGTTTTGACAAAAAAAGCGCGAGCCCATTAATATCTAAAAAGGTCCAAGCTCCTTAAAATCTAAAATCTTTGTGCATATCTGAAACTTGTCAGGCTTTTAAAGCCAAAGCATGAGCCTGCTATTTAAAGCAATTTATTTTGCATCTAGCACTAATTTTATTTTGTAACTTAAAAAATGTAACCTGTAGTTAGAGACTTATTAATAATTAAAATTTCAATCCAAAAATCATTTTCTACAACTTGATCTTATTAGTCCAAGTTAGAAGATGTCCTTGAAAAGATTTGAAGCCTAGAGATTTTGACCGTTAAGATCGAGTGGCTAGAAATCTAATTTTAATATGTGGTAGGGTTTTAAGTATGCTTTCAATCTATACAGTTATTTTTTTCAATTTCCAAAAGAAATTTAAAAAAATAAAAGCAGTATTATATATTTAAGTATATAAATATAATAAACAAGCTTAAAATCCTAATGGGCATGAACATACTTTAAGTAAAAATACTTTAAAACTTTAAGGTCTTTTGACACTCCCAAATGCTTAAAACACAGTGTAATTGTTACAGAGAGCCTATTTTTAGAGAGAAAGAGAGAGAGAGGAAGAGGAATTTGAGATTTAGAGAAGGTGAGAGAGAGTTTGTATTTTATACTTCTATTTGATTTAGTGGAATTTCTCTGATTGCTGTCTGTGAACGTAGACTTCGACCAAACCACGTAAAATTTAGTTTTTTCTTGTAGATGATTCTTTGACTTGTTTTATGCTTCCGTTTAATTAATCAGATAAATTCCAACAGGACAATATAAACAGGTTTAAGCCTAAATAATGGGAAGCCTGGCCCAAACCAACCCTTGAATAGCCCCACTAAGAGACTTGATTTAATGTCCCGGTATACTGGTAGCAACAGTAATGACAGTGAACTTTTTGGCCTAAAATAATCCCTCAAATCAAATTCAGATTCTCTTCCTTTACACACACATCCAACCCCCAACAAAAAGAAAACACCACTTGCACATGCACCATCAAATAGATAATAAAAATCTTAAAACACAAAAAAAAAAAAAAAAAATTAAAATAACAGACAGCGTTCAACAAACAGTAATGTGAACACATTATTGTGTAAGATAATGATCTTGATTAAGTCACCAACTCATACTTCGTTTTAGATGCCAGTTTTGCAGATGCACTATCGAGGGTCTAATTCAGTAATTGACACCTCATTTATCGATGGTGTGGACACGTTCCTTGTCTTTGAATTCAGCTCACTCGCTTCTGAATTAGGATCAAATTTGAAAGCTGGATCCATTCTACTACTAATGAAAAATGCTGGTGAAGAAGGTGATGGCAGTGTAACGGAGAAATTGTTGAGCAAAAGAACAACTGTAGATATGGTGGGTCTATCAGTTGCATATTCTTGGACGCACAATAACCCAATATGGATGCATCTCATAACTTCATTCGCTGAACAATTCTCGCGTAGCATAGGATCAATAATCTCTAATATATTTCCATCATTCCAAGCTTTCCATGCCTATAACAATTAAACAATGTGTAAATTTTTTAAAACTATGATGATTGTACACAAACAACCGTGTTACTTAAAAAAGAAGAAAGTATGGCAATGTTCATACTTACATAGCGAAGAAGGTCCTCACAGCGGTCAGAATCGTAGAAAGAGGTGTTCTTTTTAGCCCTCACAATCTCTAAGACCAACACACCAAAGTTAAAGACATCCGACTTAATCGAGAATTGCCTATGCATAGTATACTCAAGAGACATGTAGCCACTTCATTACATTATCAGGAAAAAAACATTAGAAAAGGATAAACAATAGACTCAGTTGTTCAAACATACAAATTACAATGTTCACATTGATTGTGAGCTCTGTGTCACGGGTCGATAGCCCGCAACCTGAGAATCGGCTAAGAGAAAGCCAAAGAGAAAAAAGTAGAAATTCTTGTATAAATGTATATATACATGTAGAGTACATGTATGTGTCCAGGATAGTGTAGAACATTCTATATTCATGTGAAGGATCATAGAATAATTTGGAGTCTTGTGGAAAATTCTATAGTGGTGTGGAATTGTAGAAAATATCTAAGATATTTTGTGGAAAAACCATTGGATTGGTGCTATTTGACACATTTCTAGCCACAATTGGTGGTGGCCTCTTTTAAGTATAAAGAAGGGCGAAGAGAGGAGGAACGACTGCCATCTACATCATGATTTTTATTATCAAAGAGAGAGAGAGAGAGAGTGAGTGAGAGTCTGATGGCGACTGCCCTGAAATTTATTCATCGACTGCTCTGATATTTATTCATCGTTTCTCTGATTCTTCAGTGCAGTCGCTGTGAGGAGTTAGCTTTCTGCATCTTCGTCGAAGCAGAGCACACTTTTATTGACTGTCTACCGTTCATCAATGAATTTAAAATTATAAAATATAAAAAGAAAAATCTCATCAACATGAAAATGCAAAACTTAACTAGTAATGTCACAAGTATCAAGTCTATCAATTTAACTAAATTCTTTTAAACTTAGTTAAGCATCTTGATTGGTCCCATCATTTCATATATAGTTAGTCTTGTTAGAGATAGGATCCATCCATTTAAAATCATTTAGATTAGACTACTTATTTAATAAATTGTTTGGATTTGATAAAACTCAAATTAAACCTACCATTTAATAGGTAGATTTCTTTTACAAAAAGGTTTGGATCATATTAATTTTCTTTTTTAAATTTAGTTAGACAAATTAAATCATTTAATAAATGAACTGTATTGAATTAAGTTATTTAAATTTAGTAAAGTCATATCAATTTATTTAATAATTGATCAAATAGAATCTATTGAAATGTTTAAAATATATATTCACCAAAAATATTGATGGAAATTTTTTATTCTTTAAATTTGGTCAAAAAAATTAAATTCTTGAATGAAATTGTGGAAGTAAATATGAAAAAAATTAAAAAATATTTTTTCTTAAATATTCAAGGAAAAAACATGTTTTATACGCATAAGATAAAGAGAAGAATACGCTCGTTCTCCCATCAAATGGTTAAAATTTAGATTTTTTAAAATTTTATGCAGGAATGTATGAGATATTTTCGATAATCTTCAAATTGAATACTTAAGGAGATCAGAGAAAGGCCGCTTTAAGAAGACCCATGTTCATTTTTATCAGAGAGATTCTATATTTATCACAAGTTAGATTTTCTAAAGTTATAGAAAATAGATAGACGACTTCATAAATATTATAAATTAAGAGAAACTCCTCAATTCAACCATCAAAATTTTATGAGATGGATTATGTAAAATCAATATTTTTAGTAATAAATTTTTTTAAATCTAAAATCATATGGCTATATGATGAAATAAGAGTCAAATTTTATACAACCAGTACTATGTTTTCTGCTCTACTCATTGCATTAGAAACACATGGTCCACTTCAATATTTAATAAAAGTTCTTCTTAAATAAAAAACTAAGAATTCTCTTTATTATTATTAGGAAACAAATGCTCAAATATAGGAACATGTCATGCTGTTAAAAATTACTGAAATTGCATTCTTATCATGTCATTTTAGTCATACCATAAAGATGAGTGTATTTATATTGAAAAGTAATAAATTTAACTATTGATAAAAATTATTTAAGATCTAAATAAGTTATAAATTCACTTATTCACATAATAAATACTACGATGACAACATATGATTATTCTTCTATATTTAAATTCTAATTTTATTCGATGATATCAATTCGCCCTTGTATTATAGCATTTTTTCTTTTTAACAATTATTTAAAGGCCAGTGATTCTTCCACAGGAGTTTTGTGTAACCAGACACAGGTTTTAGTGAACTATCAATTTTATCCTTCGCAGATTAAAAAAATGAATGAACAATAAATTGACTCACTTATTAGATCATTTACTAGTGACTTGGCGAGTAGATTTACTCTATTTTCTAGTGTTAGTAGGTGAATCTATAAGAATAAAATTGATAATATACTAAAATACGTGTCTGATTACACAAAACTCTCGTGAAAATTATTATTTTTATTAAAATATTTTAATCAGGCAGGTGTTTCGCTAAGTCTTGCTTGCGTATAGAACTGGGGCATTGACCAGAGGAAAATTATGTCCACTTTCAGACTTTCAGAGCACATGCCCGAATTTCACATCAACGACACAGCCTTCCAACCAAGGGCAAGAGCCGATCTGATTCTTCCACCCAACAGTAGTCTTCCATAATTTTAAGTCAATTTTTCTATTTATAACATTTGATTTTTTGTTATTTTACTTTCTTCCAATTATGATAACCGATATGACCCAAATCACTCAGAGCTCATTTGCCTTCAAATTTATTTTATAGACAAATTATTTTAGGATTTTATTTTTATTGTCTGTAAGTGGTATGAAATTTAACTTGTGTCGAGTTGTGAAGCTCGATGTTTTAGTTATTTAAATTAATTTTTTTATTTTTATAAAAATCAATAAAACATTAATTTAGTGAGTGAAAAAATAGATGTTTTTAAGAAGAGAAAATTTTCACAATTATCATAGTCAAGCGTTCATGTTATAAAAGAAGAAAAAAGAGTCTTATTTTTCATACTCTTTATTTTTTATAGTTGAAAAATGGCAAATAACTCTTGAGGATTAGACGTGGTTTGTCAATTTTTTGGACAAACAACTTATTATACAAGTAGATAATTAGCGAGATCTCAATTTAACTTATTAGATTATCATAATTCTTAAGAGTTTAATAAAAGTCTAACTTGGCCCAAATTGAACTTATTTTTCCAAATCCAACGCTATTAGGTATTGAGTCTTAATCAAACTCAACTTTTCTGAGTCCTTCAGAACAAATTTCCATTCTTTTCCCAATCTCATTAGTCTTCGTCAAACCACGTTCTTAAATGTTTTGTCAAGTTGTTGAAGGTGACAACGTGACTCCTATATTGTACCGACAGAAATTTCAATAAATATTATATAGGAAGCTATTCGATCTCATTATATAAAATAAAAAATACTAAAATATTTAATAATTAAAATTAAAAGTGATTAGCCAATCTATCTAAATGCATTAGAATTAACCACGTTCTTGTTATTGATTTTAATTTATCTAAATTGAATGATTAAAAATAGTGTTATTTAATTTTTAATTTTTAGAATCTTAAGTAATTCTAAATGCTATATGATAAGGCCCGCTTGTCAAAATAACATCATATATTGAAAAATATTTTTATCCCTCTCTTCAGACGCGATTTGATATGTTTTTTTTTTTGGGAAAACGTGATATGAATTTTAAAAATTAGAGGTATTGGTCGGACTCTATCATGGATTTATGACCACATTCTCCATGGGGCCCTCTTATCTTTTCCTTCTCTGAGCTTGGGTTATGGAAGAAGGAACCAAGAAAGACGTATCAGTCAGGGGTTGAAATATCGGCCGATACGTATCGTATCGGCCGATATATATCGGTTTTGGATATGTGAATATCGGCCGATATGTATCGTATCGGCCGATATTCACAATATCGGCCTTGATATCGGCCGTATTATATCGGCCCGATATCAAAATATCGGCCGATATTTAAAAAAACAAGGAAGAAAGAGAAAAATATCGGCCGATAACGATATATCGATCGACATATCGTATCGGCCGATATATCGGCCGATACCGATTTTTAAACCCCTGGTATCAGCAACAACTTGTTTTATTATAGGACAACTTATGATCTTCATATCGATCTATTATGCGCCTCTGCATCTGGCAATAGGTAGACCTTATACTTATCGACTCCTCTAGTGTCTCAATTATAATATTTTAATTTCTATTTTAAAAAATGATATAAAGATCTAAAAATGATATGATAAAATATGAAGAAAATACTACAAACTAATTGAAATTAATTATTTCTATGATTTTTGTATTTAAATTATACAATGAAAAATATAAATTATCATTACACACCTTGTCACGCCCCGACCAGAAGGGTGGGCCCGGAACGCTACTGATTTTTTTTTTTTTTTTATAAGTAAACTAAACCATAAGCATACGCAATCTAATTGGGCCGGATCAACAGTTGGGCCCAAGGGTCATACATGATCCCATCATGTGGACTCAAACATGTACTATATGCCTACCCCATAAAATAGACATTAACAACATCATAATATCATCAAACAAAATCATCCATTGATTCATCATTCAAAGTCACAACAAACAGATTACAGCTATGTCGTAGTCTCGATACATAAAGTTTTTCAAGGAACTAAGCACCACATCCGGTACTTTACAAAAGCCAAGGCTCCAAGAACCCGAAAGCATAAATAAGGGTATTCCCCCTTCAGGGAAATCCCAAACCACTGTCGCAGCTAAACCACCCTACGCCTGAAAGAGAGGGTCCTCCTCCTCGGGTTCATCGCCTGAAAGGTGAGTGGTGTGAGCTAACTAGCCCAGTGAAGGAAATATAACAATGCAAATTAAGTAAATATAAAACAGGTTAGCAACAGTTCAAGATCACATGCTCGATAACAATAAACATAATCTCAAGTAATACATCAACATCATCAACATTGCCATCATCCACCGTAACGCCTGCAGACTACGCTGAGACCAATATTAAGTCCCGACACGGTCAAAATACATCCTTCCAAGTACATCTCCGTCTCTGACTTAGCCGATACTGACACCCTCAAGTCAGCAACTGACGACAGCATGGTCCGCCCATGGTCCAGTAGATATAAACCATCTCTCATGTGGCCGATATTGATTCAATAGCCCAGGTACGTGGAAGCAGTCTTTCATACTCATACGATCATCATCGTAATATCACAATCAACATGAACACTCTTACCATAATGCATCGTGTATAGGCACATGAGTGGGTTCATCAAAACTGAAACCACTCATTACTCAATACTTATCTCATCATAAAACCTATTTACAAAATCTGCAGAGTTAAGTTCCCTCACCGTTATGTGTGGTTTACGCGGTCTCTGTTCAAAAAACACACAAGTGCACAATCAATATACAGATCAAATACATACACACGAGTAGTATTTTGAAATCTCACGTTTTTCCAAAAATATCCTAGGTATATGGAATTGAGTCTCCTATTGGGTTTCTATCCTTTTTAAATTATCATAATCCACAATATAATAATAAATAAAAAGGGGCTCAGTCCAAACTCATATTGTCTTCTGGGCATTGACCAGATTGACTTATTGAGTTGGGTCTAGATCCTCGGGTCACTTCTCGGTTGTCTTCTGGATAGGACCAGATCTGACATTTTGAGTAGGCCTCGAGGTCACCCAGTGCCCGACTATATAGCGTCGGCTTGAAAGTGAATCACTCAGTGCCCGACCAATAGGGTCGGCCTGGAAGCGGATACAATAGTATTTACACTATAAGTAATAAGAGAAGAGGGTTAGTACAATTTTAATTAACAAAAAGAGGTACTAATCATCACATCACATAATCTAACAAAATAATAATTTTTTTTAATAAAACAATAATATTTATTTATTCAATCATTGAATTAATTAGTTATCTATATATATTTTTTTTTCAAAGGGAACCAACATTTCAAATCACAAGCAACAATAATATCAAATAAAAATATTTTTTTGAATAAAATAATAATATTTATTTATTTAATCATTTAATTAATTATTTATCTATATATATTTTTTTAAAAGGGAACCAACATTTCAAATCACAAGCAACAATAATATCAAATAAATTTTTTTTTTCCTTTTTTTTTTCTTTCTTCTTCTTCCTCCCCCGTCACTGTCTGCAACAGACAGTGAACGGCCGGGAACAGTAAAACCGAACTTGGAAAATAAGGGATTTTCTAGACTCGATTTTTACATTTGACCGGTCCAATGGATTCCTCCGGGAGTCCTCTTTCCATAGGAAGAGGTTTGGAGCTTTGAAACTCAGTAAGCCATCCGATCTTAGCACCGGAAGCTCACTGATACGAGGAACCCTAGAATTTTTCCTAAACTTTGAAATCATTTTTCTCACTGAAAACAGAGCTAAATTCAAAATTTCTTGATTCAAAACCGATCGAAATTGAAAGGGGAATGCAGTGGTTACCTTGGATTGAATTCCTGGGCTGAAATCCGAATGTTTGAAAATTTTTTCCCCTAAGTTACTACTACTGAAAAAAAAAAAGCTTAAAGGTCTCGGCTGGGTTTTTGCAAGAGAGAGAAGGGAGAAGAGAAGCTGGGAGTTCAAAACCGAAGGGTAAGCCGGTTTATATAGATTTTTGGCCGGAAAATCCGCTAATGGGACGAAACGACGTAGGAAATTGGGCCGAGCAGCAGTGCATGCGCCTACCTGCTGCTGAAGCTGCTACAGTAAACCGCAGGGTTTGCAGATCAGCCCTCCCATTTTCCATTTTTTGCAAAAAGCCCTAGTTTTAATAAAAACCTGATTTTTAACTAAAACATGTTTTTAGAAGCTTAAAAATTTTGATCCAACGTTACAGATAGGTTGGGTTTTAAAAATCTTAATCACCATAAATTTTTTGGAATTTATCTCTTATTAAAAACCATTTATTTAAATAAAAATCATAAATTTACACTATTTACTTAAATAAACAATTGTTAAAATAAACAATTTAGAAACATCATTTTGAGGTGAAATGAAATAACTAGACCATTCTTAAAATGGTCTACCATAGAATACTAATTTCAAATTTTATTTCATTTTCAAAACCCTTTAAAATAATTAATACTCCCTTTCGGGGTTTTGACGGGCTGGATTTAAATACCATTTTCTGAAAATAAATTCATTTTAAAATAAAAAATACAAATCCTTTATTTAGGAGAACATTATTTACCAATAATATACACATATCAACAATATTCATAAAATAATAACTAAAAGTGGTAAATTACCAAAATGCCCCTCCAGCTCGACGAGCTGAATCACTGAGTTTTCGGGCTCAGATGGGCCAAACCTGGGCTTTCCTCAAAGCCCTAACCAAAATCTCCAAAATTAACCGGCTAAACAGGATTAACAAGCTAAAACACGCCTAATCTGGGGCAGGGTATTACACACTTATTATGTTCCTAATATCAAGTTATAATAGTATAATTATTAAATATTATTTCAAGAGGATTTGATTTTACTTTGATAGAAATTAAATAAAAATTCAAATAGACAAAAAGAAAACCTCAAGAAATGATTTTGAATTCTAATTTTATTCAAAATCAAATGTTAAAATAATGTTGGTTTAGGAACATTAACGACGTTTTATTAAAGTAAGAAGAAGTACCAGGCAAATACTCCAAATAGATAGAATTCTATGTTATGATGATGAAGATGACAAGGCAAATACAAAATGCGTGAAAGATACAAATGTATTTCCCCTCCCTAATTAGTAATTACAGGGTGATTTTGTGGTGATTTCACAGACCCAAGCTCGGGTCAAGTCTAAATCGGACTTGATGCGAGCTTATGTTGAGCTGAGATTGGGTCCAATACAAAAACCCGTTTGCTTGGATTGACTGAGTTTTGTTGGGTCATAAATTCAGGATCTCAATCAGGAGTCTAAATCTCTGTCGATATGAGATGTATTGGTCGTACAGGCGAGATCTAAGCCAATACATCTTGGTCTTCGCCGAGATTTGGCCCAAAAAAGAGATAAATAGTAATATCGGCCGATATTGTGGAACTGAGATATCAACCGAGATGCCAAGATCTCGTCCCCATCGAATTTGGGACCCCTGATTCCAATATGTTCTACAAACAAGGGCTAGCTGAAAGTCGAGCCCAACCCAGCCTATCCATTTGACCTCAGCTTATGCAAAGTAGAATACAACGGCAAATTACTGTCATCAAGATGGAGAATGTTAAAGGTCCATCAGATGAATGATATGAATCCTCAAACAACCAACTTCACAAACAAACTCAAAGCCCACTTATTCAATGTTTGGTTAAGTAAACCTGAATATAGATATTAGAATATACATAACTATTCTATCAAAATCATGCTACCGGGTGCCCAACTCTATATCCAACACCTCAGTTACAGGCCAAGATAGTAGCTTACAATCAGACAAATCGGCTGTACAAGAATCACATTCAATTGTAGTAGGGAAATTACCTAGCCTACATCAGAATGACTATCAGAGCTTCGGAGTCATTTGAGACTCATACTTCGATCAAGAGTTAGTTATGACAAGGCGTTACTGCCTTCGTAGCCGACAAGCCGGGAATAGTGACTGGTTTCATTCCAGTTAGAGTCGTCATGTGAGACGTGCTCCAGAAGATGATCGACTTGAATTCTCTAAAGACCGCGACAAGCAGTTTGATCGGTTATTTGAGTCATGTGTTCATCTATAGAGAGAGCTTGCGGCTCTAAAGAATCAAAAAAGCCAACACTTTTCTAGTTCGCCATTAGTGAGATCAAAGTACTCTAGATACTCATATTCTGAAGAAAGTTCAAATGACAGTTCAAATCAAAGTTCGGATGAAAGTTCAGACTAAAGTTTCTATTATCACAAACATAGGGCAAGACATATCGTCCGACAGCCTGAAAGAAGGCAATGATTCGTCCGATTTGCTGATGAAGTAAACACGACTGCACAAGTCGAAATTGTTGACTCAGATTCCTCTAGTGAGGAAGATGTCGATAATTCTGTGGATACAGACTCCATGAGTGTGCAACTCTTGGAGACGGTACAGGAACATCCAGTTCATTGTTATGAATCCCAAGTGGACGATATGCACCACAGTGGCACAGAGGCTGAGGCCATCGATGAGTTTATATTTTGTGACGTTTGTCCCATGGAAACATTAGGCAAGAAGAGAACTTATGTTGATCCAATGTGGGAAGAACACATGAACCAGTTGGCTACACCCAATATCTCACCAGTTGTAGCAGTGCATGAATCTACGTCAGATACAGGTGCAACAGAAGGATGTGTTCAACAGTTTGAGGCAAGTTCCATCCTGAAGTAGGAACGTGAGACACTCATATACCACCCTAAGCCACAGTCTATTAAGAAGCAACCAAAAGATGCTACAGACAACGGCTACAGTGATCAATTGGTAAGGATTTGAACATTGGGAGTTGGAGATGACCGCCATCTTGTAGACTCAGACCACACCATCCGGCCATATGTTAACCCTATTTGGGAAGGTTATGTGACACAATTCTTTACACCTACTGTTTAGTCACTTTTGGTAGGTGCCACAACGACATCTCATGACGCACAAACTCCACATCGATTGGTTACACTACACGATGTAATTTTGTGTAGGCACAGGCGAAAGACTATGAGAAGACCGCACCCTTCATCGATGAACCTTATAAACTCGAGGACGAGTTTCTTCCGAGAGGGAGAGAATGATGTGGGCATCTGTGGATGTAATCAAAATTTAAGTTTTGACCAGGGGGGTATGTTAGCAATTTAGCAAGTTCGATGCCCGAGTTGAGAGATGAAAATTTTATTTTCGATCCCGGCAAGTGCATGAGTAGCTTGGGTCACTTCAATCCTAAACAAGCCTATTCCGACACAGCAGGCCCAAAGACAAAGCCCACCAAAGTCCAAAATCCAATTGGTGCCACACATACAATTCAAAGTTGAGTTGGGTCCCACTGATGTATCAACGTGTGGGAGTAGGACAAGGACAAGGACAAGATACCACGTTGGCTGATTCTTTTAGGATCAGTTTATTTTGGAATTCCAAACTTAGTAGGTTTCTTAATTCATTATCCACGTAGATTTAGTAACTTAGTATTCTTAGGAATTGAGTTTGAGTTTCCTTTTGTAAAGGGGAGGGTCGGCTCCTTTATTTCCTTTTCAGTCGGTAATTTTTATTTATTTAAGGAGATGTACTTCCTCTGGTTTAAGGGACGATGATTATGAAATAAAGTGTTTTTTATTTATTTTTCCATTGGAAAATTCAATTGAGGCCTAAGACAACCGAGGTTGCAGCCGAGCCAAGCCGAGTGCTTGTTGATCCCTCACTGAGTTGAGGAGTCTTCAGGATTGAGTGAGCTCTCCTCATCAAGAACCAGGTAATTCTTAACTCATCTAAGTTTTGGAGTTAATTGAACCAAGGTTCTAATTGTTGATTAAACCCAGTGACTCAGCGGGAACGTTGATGGTTTAATTAACTCGAGTCACGTTGAGTCATGGATGTTGAAAATCAGTTTTACAAGTTTGAATTATCGAGTTGCGTTAAACCTGTATTGGTTCTTATTTTACACGAGCTACCGCTATAATTTGAGATTGGGTATTCTTAATCCTACCTAGCCTACATTATCCATGGTGTAAAATCTAAATAGGTAACTTACTAGCTATCCACAGCGAGGTTGAAATCGAAATACAAAGCAGTTTGGCTAGCTGGAAATCCATAAAAGTTTAACTTGATATAATGAATTTTGAAGTAATATAACCCAGCACTACCAAACAGGTTTTTGACATCACAAGGAAGTGTTCATTTCTCAGAATTACTTTCTGAATATCCATGGAATTCACTGATTGCCTTCCAATTTATTTTCTTCTATTTCTGTAGACTCAAAGAAATGCAATCATAGGTCCTTTAGTTAGAGACTAAAGGCCCATAAGTGACTCTTTTGACGTGGCCTTTTCTTGATCATCAAGATCCCAAGGGGAGTAATTTTGGCTACCTCTTCAGGAAAAAAAAAAAAAAAGGGTACTTCCAAAGGAAAGTGGAGTCTCCAATGATCAATACTTGAGAAAAAAGAGTGAAATACAACTCAGTTAGGATACATACACACTACACACACAGACAGTGAAAGAGTTTACATAGCTTGGAAGGTCATCTGCAAGATCTGATTGATGGAAACCATAGTTCTTCAGACCAGTTATAATTTCTAGAAGTAAAACACCAAAGTTGAACACATCGGACTTGATTGAGAATTTTCCTTGCATGGCATACTCTGGAGACATGTATCCACTGCATGTCATTGCACACAAGAATCAATTGTTTTAGACCCATTTTTTTTTAAAATATAGACATGTAGCATAATGTGTCACACCATCATGATATATTTTTTTTTTTTTTGAAAAATACAGACAATTATTGATATTGTGCGTTTGTTACTGAGAGAGAGAGAGAGAGAGAGAGAGATAGATGTTTTAGTTGATGCATTCTGGCAGAAAAATGTTAATAGTACCAACCAGATAGAATGTGAAGGTGAGGAAGGAAACACCCATGGAAGACTATTCCTCCCAGACGTGAACAGAAAGAAAGAGAAAAAAAAAAGGCGGAAAAAAAGGACCTCGATGTATGGGATAAGTGCCCCATAAAATGGATTAAAAATATTAAAAAAAAAACTGGTCTTTTCAAGGGTTTTTTCCCTTGTTTTTTGAAGGGCAGCTATTGAGCATCCTTTGAGCTTCTAGCCAGCTGTTCATCCTAGTGTTTCGCATGAAAGGAGGGGAATTAAGACGAATGAGTGAAATTCCATTCATTTAACTGCACATAGTTGTAACAAGTGTTTATACGATGATGATATTATGCAGTGCACTCTATTCATGTCATGCATGTGATCCATGATGGCAGATGGAGACCACACATATAGGGGAATGTATGAAAAATCACCATCAAGTAGAAGCAGTTAGCATTGCAATCTAGTGAGGAAACTTAGACGCAGAAAAGAGTAGGGAACAAAACATATGACGAGGGGTATCCAGTATGGGTGATTTTTACAGGCCCTGTACATCCCACCCATCATGTAAAAGAAAAATTAAATGCTCTAATGAAAATTATAGTAAGCAGCCACATTATCACCTTATATGAGATTTTTAAAACTTCCCAAAGATTAGACTCGAGAGACCTTTAGCAACAGATTCAAAACTTCAAAAACTCTTATGAGGTCATGATCCCATTGACTCAGGCATGACAAGATCTTGATAAGACTACAGTTGTTAGATTTCCAAGAATTTAACATCAATCGTCATTTCATTATTGACGAGCAGAAATATGATAATTTTATTTTTGAATATTTGATTACTTAGTTTTTAAATTTTATTTATTTTATATTATTATTATAATATATTATATATTCTAAAATTATATTTGTTAATATATTATATTAATTAATTTATCTAATTAATTTTTTTTTAGAGACAATATTAATTCATGCTGAAAGTGGGTCTACATGGTGAGGGTTTTGCAGGAAGCAAAAGAAGAGAGAAGCAGCCGATAGATGGAAAAAATAAGAAGAGGAAACCCATGCATGAAAGGGTGCTGTGATTGTCAGAAAAAGGAAAGAAGAAAATAAGAAAGTAAGCAACCGTCAGCAAACAAAAGAAATAAAAGAGAGAGAAAGATAGAAAAGAAGGTGTCGGTTGAAACTGAAAGAGGAAGGTGGTTGTTGTTTACGAACAGAAAGAGTTGAGAAGAAGAAATTAGAAAAGAAGGATAGCTGGAAGGAATAAAAAAAGAGGAAGTAAAGACGGACCAACTAAATATAAAAAAGAAAGGAGAGAATCGACTGAATTCAGTGGGCCCTTCTTTGCTTATTTTATTTCCTCTCTCATCTTATAAATATCAGCCGACCCTCATTTAGAACTGGGAACTTGAACTGGACATACGGACAGAGGGCTGAAGCAGAGGGATTATGACATTACCTCGAGATCTCTGATATGGTTTGAATTTTATTTTTCTCTTTTTTTTATTTTAATTTTATAATATTCGATTAAATTTTTGTACTGAGGTTGAAGATGAAACCCCATTAATGAAATAATTTTCTTTTATTTTTTTATTTAATTCCAAATTATGTGTGTTTGATTATTTATACCTTCATCAAATTAATAGATGTTAATTATTTTTCACAATTAATGGCATGTATTTTTGGTTGTTAATATTAATATCTAATTAATTAAATATTTGGTTTTTAATTGAATAAAAGTAAATCCTTTGATTCATTGTTTTCTTTTATTTTAATTTAAATACATTCGATGCTTAGATTAATCCCTTTGATCCATTGTCTTTTGAGTTAACATTGGATACATTGAATACTTAGAATCTACACTTTTAAGCAAAGGATAATCAATTTTTGAATACCATATTTATAAACTTAAATGTTTAAATATCTTATAATTGGGAATTAATAAATAAATAATTGGAAGATCATAGATTTAATGGTGGTGGAATCCGATACCTTAGTAATTTTTCTCACTTTATTCAATCTCTATTTTAGTTGTGTTATTTTAATTTTGCATGATTAATTCAACCATCCTCCATAAAAAGTTTTAACTAGGTTAAGGTTAAAATATTAGACTTTTTAATTTGTTTTTCCGTTCATTCTAAATCAAGTCTCTGTGGGTTCGACCTCGCACTTGCATATCTCTATTATCACGCCCGACCCGAAGGGTGGGCCCGGAACGCGACTGATTTTTTTTTTTTTTTTAAAGATAAATTGAACAACAAGCATTCTTACTGGGCCGGATCAACAGTTGGGCCCAGAAGTCACACATGACCCCGTCATGTGGACTCAAACATGTACCATATGCTTTCCAAAAACCAAGACATAACAACACAATACATAACATACTCAAATCAAATCCAACGTTGATTAATACAAGGCATACAGAAATTACTCATTGATTCATCATTCAAAACATTGTCTCAAAAGGCAACATAACCTATTATATCAATTCAACATAAATTAAGTACCACATCCGGTACTTAATGAAAATCAACGGTTCCAAGAACCAACGGAAAAGATCAGGGCATTCCTCTCCGGGGGAATCCCAAGACACTGCCTTAACTTAATCACCCTAAGTCTGAAAGAGAGGGTCCTCCTCCTCGGGTTCATCGCCTGAAAGGTGAGTGGTGTGAGCTAACTAGTCCAGTGAAGGATAATTAACAATGCACATTAAGTAAATATAAAACAGGTTAGCAACAGTTCAATAATATCACATGCTTGATAAAAATAAGCATAATTCTAAGTAATATATCAACATCATTAAATCATCAATCACTGTCATTATCCACCGTAACGCCTACCGACTACACTGAGACCAGTATTAAGTCCCGACACGGTCAAAATACATCCTTGCAAGTACATCTCCGGCTCTGACTTAGCCGATACTGACACCCTCAAGTCAGCAACTGACGACAGCATGGTCCGCCCATGGTCCAGTAGACATAAACCATCTCTCATGTGGCCGATATTGGTTCAATAGCCCAGGTACGTGGAAGCAGTCTTTCATACTCATACGATCAACATCGTAATATCACAATCATCACAGCACTCTTACCATAGTGCATCATGTATAGGCACATGAGTAGGTTCATCAAAATCTGAAACCACTCATTGCTCAATACTCATCTTATCATAACACCTGTGTACAAAATATACAGAGTTAAGTTCCCTCACCGTTCTGTGTGGTTTACACGGTCTCTGTTCAAACAACATACAAGTGCACAATCAATATACATAACAAATACGTACATATACGTAGAATTTGGAAATCATGCATTTTCCCACAAAATATCCGGGGTTAATGGAAATGAGTCTCCTACTTGGTTTCTATCCTTTTTAAATCATCCACAACATAATAATATAATAATAAAAGGGGCTCAGTCCAAACTCATATTGTCTTCTGGGCATGGACCAGATTGACTTATTGAGTTAGGTTTAGATCCTCGGGTCACTTTTCGGTTGTCTTTTGGATAGGACCAGAGCTGACATTTTGAGTAGACCTCGAGGTCACCCAGTGCCCAACTATAGTGCTGGCATAAAAGTGAATCACTCAGTTCCCGACCAATAGGGTCGAACTGAAAGCGGATACAATAGTATTTACATTATAAATAATAAGAGAAAGGGGTTAGTACAGTTTTATTTAACAAGGGAGGGTATAAATCATCACATCACATAATCTAACAAAATAATAAAAAAAAAATTTGAATAAAATAATAATATTTAATTATTTAATTATTTATTCATTTTTTTTTCCTTCAATGGGAACTAGCATTTAAAATCATAAGCAACTATAATCTCAAATAAAAATATATTTTTTTTAATAAAATAATAATATTTAATTATTTAATTATTTATTCATTTTTTTTTCTTCAATGGAAACCAACATTTCAAAACATGAGCAACCATAATATCAAATAAAAATATAATTTGTTTTTTAATAAAATAATAATATTTTTTTTTTCTTCTTCTTCTTCCCCGTTCACTGTTTACAACAGATAGTGAACGGCGACCGTGAACAGTAAAATCAAAAATGGGAAAAGGGCTATTTTCTGGACTCGATTTTTATATCTAACCGGTCCGATGGGTTCCTCCGGGAGTCCTCTTTCCATAGGGAGAGGTTTGGAGCTTTGAAACTCATTAAGCCATCCGATCTTAACACCGGAAGCTCACTGATACGAAGAACCCTAGAATTTGCCCTAAATTTTGAAATCGTTTTTCCCACTGAAAATAGAGCCAAATCCAAAAAAAATTTATTCAAAACCGATCGAAATTGAAAGGGGAATGCAGTGGTTACCTTGGATTGAGTTTCTGGGCTGAAATCCAGATTTTCTTTTGAAATCTACCTCTAAGTTAGTGTTTACTAAAACGGAAGCTTAAAGCAGGGGGGTTTTCGGCTGAAATCAGAGAGGGAAAGCAGAAGAAAATTGGTGGGAGTGAATCCGGTTGAAGGAGGCCGGTTTATATAAGTTTTTCGGCCGGAAAATCTGGGATGGGACGGGACGAGGGATCGCCGGAAATCCGGCCGAGCAGCAGCACGCTCGTACGCCGCTGACCCTGCTACAGTAACTGCAGGTTTTCTGCTGTTTACAAATCAGCCCTCCAATATTTCCATTTTTGCAAAAAGCCCCTAGTTTTAATAAAAAAACCTGATTTTTAACTAAAACATGTTTTTAAAAGCTCAAAAATTTTGATCCAACCTTACAGATAGGTTGGGTTTTGAAAATTTTAGTTACCATAAAACTTTCAGATTTTATCTCATATTAAAAATCATTTATTTAAATAAAACTCATAAATTTATACTATTTACTTAAATAAAGAATTGTTAAAATAAACAATTTAGAAACATCATTTTGAGATGAAATTAAATAACTAGACCATTCTTAAAATGGTCTACCATAAAATACAAATTTCAAATTTTATTTCATTTTCAAAACCCTTTAAAATAATTAATACTCCCTTTCGGGGTTTTGACAGGCGGAATTTAAATACCATTTTCTGAAAATAAATTCATTTTAAAATCAGAAATGCAAATATTTTATTTAGGAGAATATTATTTGCCAATAATATACATATATCAACAATATTTATAAAAATATACACAACAAGTGGTAAATTACCAAAATGCCCCTCCAACTCGACGAGTTAAATCACTGAGTTTTCGGGCTCAGATCGGGCCAAACTTGGGCTTTCCTCGAAGCCCTAACCAAAATCTCCGAGATTAACCGGTTAAACAAATTTAACGAGTTAAAACACACCTAATCTGGGGCAGGGTATTACATCCTACCCCCCTAAAAGAAAATTTCATCCCGAAATTTAGAACAAACTCTACCTTCTTGGCCTGTGAACAAGCCAGGGTACAGCTTCTGCATCGTCGATTCAGGTTCCCACGTCTCATGTTGCACGTCGCGATGTTGCCACAGCACTCGCACTAGAGGTATAGACTTCCTCCTGAGTTCTTGAGTCCGACGTTCTAGAATCTTGACTGGTGCCTCCTCAAACGTTAAGTCCTCTGACACTTCAATATCTTCGAAACTGATCACATGCGACGGGTCAGGCTCGTACTTCCTTAACATAGACACGTGGAAAGTACTATGCACTCTCTCCAAAGCCTGAGGAAGATCCAACTGATAGGCCACTTCAGCTATCCTCTTCAAAATCTCAAAGGGTCCAACATATCGAGGTGATAGTTTTCCCTTGCGCCCGAACCGCTGCACTCCATGACGTGGTGCCACACGTAAGAAAACTTGGTCACCAACTGCAACTCCAAAGGTCGTCGCCTTTTGTCAGCATAACTCTTTTGTCTGCTCTGGGCTGTCTTGAGACGCTGTCTGATCACTTCAACTTGCTCTGACGTCTCACGCACTAGGTCAGGTCCTAGCAGCGCTTTGTCTCCTGCCTCTGTCCAACAAAGAGGTGACTTGCAAGGTCTGCCATACAGAGCCTCGTAGGGTGCCATCTGCACACTGGAGTGATAACTGTTGTTGTAGACGAACTCGATCAAAGGCAAGTGATCTTCCCAACTTCCCCGCATATCCATCACACAAGCCCTTAGCATATCCTCTAAGGTTTGAATGGTTCTCTCTGACTGACCATCCGTCTGAGGGTGAAAAGCAGTGCTGGAGCACAGCTTAGTCCCCAACTCCTCTTGTAATCCTTGCCAAAACCTTGACACGAACCTCGGGTCTCTATCAGTGATTAAAAATCATTTATTTAAATAAAACTCATAAATTTACACTATTTACTTAAATAAAGAATTGTTAAAATAAGCAATTTAGAAACATCATTTTGAGATGAAATTAAATAACTAGATAATTCTTAAAATGGTCTACCATAAAATACAAATTTCAAATTTTATTTCATTTTCAAAACCCTTTAAAATAATTAATACTCCCTTTCGGGGTTTTGACGGGCGGAATTTAAATACCATTTTCTGAAAATAAATTCATTTTAAAATCAGAAATACAAATCCTTTATTTAGGAGAACATTATTTGTCAATAATATACACATATCAACAATATTTATAAAAATATACACAACAAGTGGTAAATTACCAAAATGCCCCTCTAACTCGACGAGCTAAATCACTGAGTTTTCGGGCTCAGATCGGGCCAAACTTGGGCTTTCCTTGAAGCCCTAACCAAAATCTCCGAGATTAACCGGTTAAACAAATTTAACGAGTTAAAACACGCCTAATCTGGGGCAGGGTATTACATCTATACTCCAATTCGATTCGTGTGCTTGCGAGTAATTATAAATTTAAAATTTGCACAACAATTATACCCTATGATCAAACCTCTACTTTTAATTGGTGATTTCCCAAAAATGACCGTCACCAGAGTGACACTAAGGATAATTTTATATTTAGGAAAAGAAAATGACTTTCATTCAATATGATGATTAACATTAACCCTAGAGCAAAACCACATCAAACTACTGTAGAAACCTACTTCACTGACAAACATAAAGCTCATTTACGTTACATACACAATGGACCAGGCCACTCAATTTGACCTTTGGGAAAATGTAGGCCCTATTTGATGGGCAGAACAAATACACTTGGTTCATACACAATGGACCAGGCCACTCAATTTGACCTTTGGGAAAATGTAGGCCCTATTTGATGGGCAGAACAAATACACTTGGTTCCTAACCTGCTAAATTGGCAAAATAGGGCCTCTTTCTTGGTATTTTAGTTACCAACGTAGAATTCAAAATTTTATGATTTTGCCAGGGACTTGGTTCCTGTTACTTTATCCTATTTTGTTTCTTTGATTTATTATCTTATGAATTTCTCAATTTCGAAGGCAACCAACATAGCACACCCACCAAATGCAACCTAGATTGATGGCCACATTTGGCCTTCCATTGGCTGAGAATGGGCAGAAGACATTCACATTTTTAATAGACATGACCTGAATAGTGGAAACTCCAGGTGTGATGAAACCTAAACCTGTCCTAACATGAACAAATAGTACCAATGCAGACTTCAATGAAAAAAAAAAAATATTCAGAAAAAATATCAAGGTTCAAATCTTACTATGTCCCAGTAATCCTTGTGTCGCCTTGAGTTTGGCCTACATCAAAAAGTCTTGCAGTGCCAAAATCCGAAATTTTGGGATTCATTTCTCCATCTAATAAGACATTGCCGGCTTTGAGATCCCGATGAATAATCTTGAGCCTAGAATCTTCATGAAGATAAAGTAGTCCTTTAGCAATCCCTTCAATGATTTTGTAACGCCTTTCCCAATCCAAACATGCACGTTTTGTTGAATCTACAGACCCATAGAATCCAATCGATTTGTAGTTAATTTCTAAATTAATTCACTAAAATTAGAAAATGCATTAAGCAGTTCCTTCACACTAAATTCCAGAATTTATAATTGCATGCATGTAAAAGAGAGAGTAATCCAGTGCTAATATATGGAGTATTTCTAATGAATTACAGGGACTTTCTTCTCAAGAAAAGGTTTTTCTCTCTTTTATGAGGTAAAAATGTACTTTTTGTCAGATGCTTCAGTAAACCATACATACACAACAAATGCAAAGATTATTGTGGCATTCAATTCCATTTATGTAATTTATCTGTCAAAAACAAGCATATTTCAATCTTAAAAGCCCTTTAAAAAATCCTCAAAACCTCGCAGATCATAGATCTTAAACCAGTAATTTCCTCAGACAGACTTTGCTAGATCACTGCATTCTTTCATTGTCTCCCTTGTGAGACAAAACTAAGGACCCCACATGCAATTCTTGGATCATCTACAGCCATAGTAAGGCCCACCGGACCATCAGTCCAGACCCTGAACCAAGCGATACATGCATGGAAACAGTTCTTTAAACTACTTATTTCCTGAAGTGCCAAATGCTCAATTGTTTTAAAGAATATAAAAAGGGTTTGTAAAAGGAAAATCCTAAAAAACTGGTCCAAATTTCATCCCACCAGAGTTGAGCCATTACCGAATTGATCAGACTTTAAAACACAATCATCTCCTACAAAACCTCAATAAAGTTAATCTTTTGTACGACATATGATCAATCAAATGGTAGGTGCCACTCTGATTGATGCGGAGTGTGGAACATTCCCAATACTTGACTAATAGTCTCTGCAAGAAATTCAGATTTGATATAGTGGGGACCTTGTCAACCCACATTAGGGTAAAAAGGACTATATATTAAATTGCTTGTCATGCGGGACTCAAGGATGAGCTCCATTGCCACCATGTTTGCCAAGTTTAGGTCTTGGGGTGATGGCCAAAAGAATGTCTCTCATATGGTCCATGCCCATATATCTTAGAATGATTTTGTTCACCTAATTTATAACCCACCGCATAAGGATGGGAAGTGTGATATGGAAAGTACGACCTATATAGGGTAAAGTTCGCCCGCCCATCATTTAGTGACATAGTGGGGTGGGAGTAAGAAAGAAGTTTCTATTTCATTAGAAATGAATATGTTAAGTGTGTGAGACAGTAAAGAAAGCAACTTTCATGATATTCATGGAGCCAATGAATGAATTGGGGGCCCTGTTCCCGACCGACACCTGCCCCGTTTTCCAGCCTGATCTTCAAAACAACCATATGTGACAATAAGGACGCGACAACTGTTAAATTACGCCATGTCATTTCAGACTAGTAGCAACCCTTGAATAGCCCTACTAAGAGACCTGATTCAATGTCCCGGTATACTAGTAGCAACAGTAATGATAGTGAGTTTTTTGGCCTACAATGATCCCTTTCAAAATTCTCATCAAATTCAGACTCTCTCTCACTCCAACACCCAAAAAATCAGCACCACTAGCACATGCACGATCAAATAGATAATAAAAATCTAAAAACACATAAATATTAGAAAAGCAAGCAGTGTTCAACAAACAATAATGTACACACATTATTGTGTAAGATAATGATCTTGAATAAGTCACCAACTCATACTTCGTTTTAAATGCCAGGTTTGCAAATGCACTATCGAGGGTCTAATTCGGTAATTAATACCTCATTTCTCGATGGCTCACTGGCTTCAGAATTAGGATCGAATTTTAAAGTTGGATCCATTCTACTACTACTGAAAAATGCTAGTAAAAAAGGTGATGGCAGTGAAACAGAGAAACTATTGAGCATAAGAATAACTGTAAACATGGTGGGTCTATCAACTGCATCTTCTTGAACACACAGTAACCCAATATGGATGCATCTCATAACTTCACTCCCTGAACAATTCTCGCGTAGCATAGGATTAATAATCTCTAAAACATTTCCATCATTCCAAGCTTTCCATGCCTACAACAATTAACCAATGTATAAATTGTTAAAAACTATCATGCTTGCACTCAAGCAACCGTGTCTTGAAACAAAAGAAGAAAGTATGGCAATGTTCACTCACATAGCTAAGAAGGTCCTTGCAACCATGTTCAAATTGGTAGAAAGAGGTGTTCTTTTTCGCCATCACAATCTCTAAGACCAACACACCAAAGCTAAAGGCATCCGACTTAACTGAGAATTGCCCATGCATGGCATACTCAGGAGACATGTAGCCACTTCATTACATTATAAGGAAATAAACCATAAGAAAAGGCTAAACAATAGAGTCAACTGTAAACCACAATGTTAAAACCAATTGCATTGAGTATATGTTTGTGGTATTTGATAAACATGAGTAGAAGTTCAAGATTAACAAACTTACTATGTTCCAGTAATTCTATTAGTGTTTCCTTGAGTTTGATCCACTGCGACTATCCTTGCCATACCAAAATCTGAAATCTTTGGGTTCATCTCTGCATCTAACAAAATATTGCCAGCCTTTAGATCACAATGAACTATCCTTAGGCATGAATCTTCATGAAGATAGAGTAACCCTCTTGCAATTCCTCCAATAATTTTATACCGTCTTTGCCAATCAAGACAACGTTTTTTTGGATCTGTACATTCATCATAATGCAAATAATTTAGAAATAAAACAAAACAAAAAAAAAAAAAACCATGCAAAATGTTATGTTGGTAACATAATTTCCTTACTCCTTGGAAATGTCATGTGTTTATGAATTTTCATGTGAATAATAATAAAATTAAGCAATTCACCGGAAGGTGCATTTGACCTTCTATTTCCTAAGCATGAAAACATCATCATGCATAGTAAATAAAATAGAACGAATTGGCTTATTGGGAATCCTCATAACCCTCCTACAAATGGTCCCATAGTGAATGAGCAACCACATAAAATGTACGTCAGTAGACTGATTCTCTCAGTTTGGTCTTGTTAAAAATTGTGAACTGATAATGCATCCATTGTTATTCACAAGCATATGTAGCATCCAATGACAACAATCTTCAAGAATTTTGGGACACAATTGAACCAGGATTCCTTCATAGTCCTGTTGACACAATCATCAATATACCAGGATTCTCTACAACTGACAGGTTTACAGCCCTAAAAAATAGTCATGTTTTTAAAACAGAACCATCCATGATAGTATTGATTAGGACAAAGATTTATAGTGAGAGAGGTAATAACTGATAATTGAAAGTAAATATGAGTGGAGAAAAACCAAATAAAAAGGTGTCGAGGCTTTTGTTAGGAACGTATTCATAAATAAGCAACTTCTCTTCTCCCTCCATACAGCAGCCAAAGTGCCTGACCAAATTCCTTTGTTGAAGTTTTGCTATTAGAGCTATCTCATTCTTGAATTCTTCTACACCCTGTCCTGAATATATAGACAACAACCTCTTCACAGCTATTTCTTGTCCATCCAAGAGCCTTCCCTGGAATTAGAAAACTAACATAAAAACCTATTCTTATTACAGGATGGAAAAAAGGCTTTTAAATTCTTGATGTTGAATTGATGTAACTATTAAGCCACAAAGATATTTTTTAACTGATTAACAGAGTAACAAATTTGAATAAAACATGTCAAAGAGTCAAAACATGCATAGTGCCCTAAAAGAAAATAATTGCTCACCCTATACAAAGAATGGTTACTGATATTGTTTTATCCATGAATTTGGCAATCATAATTGTTTTTGTGCAATAATTAATCATTACTATGTACAATGGACTGAATCCACCTTCTAAATACAATTGGCATCAGAGAAATCACTTGCAGCAGAAAAGTTAGCATGTGTTGGATCCTAAATTTCTAACTAGAAAGTACAGACCTTGTAAACTGGACCAAAGCCACCTTCTCCAAACTTATTTGCCTCAGAGAAGTTGTCGGTGGCAACTCTAATCGTGCTCAAGTCAAATTGAAGGGACACATCACTTCCATCAAGTGGATCTGCAAAAGAATGGGATCTTTGAGCTACGTGTATGAACATACAATATGAAAAAAATGAAAATGAGACCAATATTATGAGGAAGATGCCTATGTACCAGGAACACGCATATAAGGTTTCCTCCTACGTAAACAGTTCTTCCTGATGAACAAAAGAGAAAAATGATGGAAAGTATAACTGCAGCAGAGATTGTTGAAACAATGATAACAATAGTTGTAGATGAACCACGCCTTCCTCCTGAATAAGTCACAAACATAATAGTTACAAACATTGATAGCAATGGTTCCCTCCTCATTCAATATTAAAAGCCACATATCACCCACTAATAGGCAATGAAACACATATAAAATGCCTAAAATTGGCCTAGAATTAGCAATAATTATTTAGACAATCCAATGGGGGATATCGCTCGATGGATCAAAGTATGATATATAAAAAATACTCCCTCTGTCTCATTTTAGTTGTCTCATTTTAAAAATTTAAATTTTTTAATAAAGACTCTCAAAAGACTTCTGAACTTCTCTCAAACATCTTTTTAACTCTTCTAAAATGCATATGAGATAACTATTTTGAGACAGTTGCAAAATGCATATGAGACAACTAAATTGGGACAGAGGGAGTATATAGATGAGAAATTGAATGTCTTGTGGACAATTTAGCGATACATGAAGGCAAGGATGAATACGCCATAAACTAATATACACTCTAAGCCTCTTAACAGGTATTGCAAGATAAGCATTAGCCTAATCTCAGCCTGTGATGAACCTATTCTAATTAACGTAAGAATTACAGAAAAATACAAAGGGAGCAGAGTGTTCTGCTCTCTCTAACAGGGTGATGTCTCTGTATTCCTCCAAAATCAGAGAAAAATGAAAACATGAAAAACTCACCAGTCGGCGTGGATGTTCCATTGGTAGAGGAAGATGGGTTAGTGGAGGGTGAAGGAGGAGAAACCGAGCGTGGCGGTGGAGGAGCTGGTGCCAATATAGCTGAAGCCCCAAAGAAACTATACACTTCATACCTCATATTACAGGTGGAACCAAGGACCCTAGCCCCTAGTTTACCAATCATTTTATATGTCACAACCTTATAAATAATCCCATCCAAGCACGACTTGCAATCAGTAGCAGAAATATCACGAGTGCACTGAACCAGCCCATATATCTTGGAACCGAAGCCGGAAAAGTTGGCTTCCGCCGTCTCATACATGCGATTCCAAGGCTCAAATGCAGCTTTAGATGGGAGATCACTCAAAATACTTCCCAACATCAAGTTGATAACATCTGGTGCTGTTGTATTCCCCGTATTCCACATGTAAACCAGCATTTCATTACTCGAATTGCCGAAAAAGTTTCGGTTGTAATATTGAAGGAGGCAATTATCGTACCAGATGATGGCACTCCTGTTAGAGCACCGCTTCATAAGCTCTTCACCTGCAGTGCCAATGCAATTTCGACACATGGCGGGTGTAGCATCGCCGCGGCAGAGCACAAGACCATATACCTTGTTGGAGCTGTTGCCAGTAGAAGTGTTGAAGAAGCCGTCGTTGAGAGAAGCATCGGTGGAAAGAGAAGGGATTAGGAGTCTGAGGTTGGCGAAAGTGCTCGTATTGGTGTAATTAGCTGTGTTTTCACATATTGAGTAGAGAGGTTGTACGTCCTGGGCATAGGCATGAAGGGGGCTCCAAAGCAAGTGGGAGCAAAAGAGGAAGGAGAAAGAGGAACGGAACGAAATTAAATCAGAGCACAACTTAACAAGTTATGTCACAAGTCTCAACTCTCAAGTCTATCAATTTATAAGTATTTTTATTTAGTGGTATTAACTAATTTTTTTCAAACTTAGTTAAGCATCTAAATTCTCATCCATTTAAAATTATTTAGATTTGACTACTGATTTATAAATTGATTGGATTTGATGAAACTCAAATTAAACCTACCATTTACTAGGTAGACTTCATTTATAAAAGGGTTGGATCATATTAATTTTCTTTTTTAAAATTTAGTAAAGACAAATTAAATCATTTAATAAATGAATTGTATTGAATTAATTTATTTAAATTTAGTTAAGTCATATCAATTTATTTTATAATTGAGTCAAATAGAATCTATTGAAATGTTTAAAATTTATATTTTACCAAAAATATTGATGGAATTTTTTTTATTTTTTAAATTTTGTCAAAAAAATTCAATTCTTAAATGAAATTGTGGAAGTAAATATAAAAAAAAAAAAAATTAAAAAATATTTTTTTCTTAAAGATTCAAGGGAAAAAACATGTTTTATATGCGCTCGTTCTCCCTTTTGGTTGAAATTTAGGTTGAAATTTATATTTTTTTTTATTTTATGCAGGAATGTTTGAGATTTTCTTATGAATGTCATTGAGGTCGAGTTGGTGGGTTTTTTTTCCAAAAGTAATTAACAATTTGAGTTTTGTTTTGTATGGAATTGAGAAATTATTTAATAAATAATTTATTGAGAAATAATCATTATAGATATTTTGTCAAAATAAAATCTAGGTCTTATATATCTATCATTCATCAATGAATTTGAAATTATAAAATATTTTTTTCTCATGAATAATAAAAGTGCATGACTTAACTTTATTATAGATATGTTGCAAGTCTAACGTGTATTTATTTGGTCTAAAATTTTAAAATCTTAAATAAAATTGTAGAATAAAATATTTTTTGGGAAAAAAAACATGTCTTGTACCCACCAGATAATAAAAGGAATTCACTCCTTGTCCTACCAAACAGTTAAAATTTAGAATTTTTTTTTTCATCTTTTATTTGGGAACGAATGAGATATTTTGAATAAGCTTCAAATTGATTATCCAAACAGATCAAACAACAGTAGTTCCAAGAAGACCGATTCCTTTTTTAGAGAGATTCTATATTTATCATAAGATAAATCTCTCAAAGTTATCAAACATTGATAGATGATTTTTAAGATGATATAAATCAAGAGAAACTCCTGAATCTAGGGGTCCGAATATCAGCCGATACGCCGATATTAAAAATCGCATCATATCGGCCGATATCTGCCGGTTTTGTAAAAAAAAAAAGGAGAGAATTTTATCGGCCAAGATATCGGTCTAGAAATTGTTGAGCATAAGAACAACTTTAGACATGATGGTCTTTTAACTGCATCTTCTTGAACACACAGTAACCCATATGGATGTATCTCTTAACTTCACTCGTTGAACAAATCTCGCATAGCATAGGATCAATAATCTCTAAAACATTTCCACCATTCCAAGCTTCCATGCCTACAACAATTAACCAATGTATAAATTGTAAAAAACTATCATGATTGCAGACAAGCAACCGTGTTCCTGATACAAAAGAAGAATGGCAATGCTCACACTTACATAGCTAAAAAGGTCCTTGTAACCGTGTTCAAAATGGTAGAAAGAGGTGTTCTTTTTAGCCGTCACAATCTCTAAGAGTAACATACCAAAGCTAAAGACATCTGACTTAACTGAGAATCGCCCATGCATAGCATACTCAAGAGACATATAGCCACTTCATTACATTATCAGGAAAAAAATAGAAAAGGATAAATAATAGACTCCGTTGTTAAAACATACAAATTACAATGTTCTCATTGATTGCATTGAGTACATGTTTTTAGTATTTGATAAAAATGAGTAGAAGTTCAAGATTAACAAACTTACTATGTTTGTGGCATTAAGTTCTTTTAGTGTTGCCTTGAGTTTGATTCACTGCAACTATCCTCGCCATACCAAAATCTGAAATCTTTGGGTTCATCTCTGAATCTAACAAAATATTTCTAGCCGTAAGATCACGATGAATTATCCTTAGGTGTGAATCTTCATGAAGATAGAATAACCCTCTTGCAATTCCTCCAATAATTTTATGCCGTCTTTGCCAATCTAGATAAGTACGCTTTTCTGGATCTGTATACTGATCATAATGCAAATAATTTAGTAATAAAACAAAAGCAAAACCTGCAAAATGTTATCTTAGTAGCATAATTTCCTTACTCTTTGGAAATGTCTTGTGTTTAAGAATTTCCATGCAAATTACTAAATACCTTAGGAAATTGGCTTATTGGAGTCCCTTATTATCCTCCTATTAATAGTCCTATAGTGAATGATTAACTCCATTAGATGTACATCAGTAGGCTCATCCTCTCGATTTGGTTTTGTTAAAAATTGTGAACTGAAAGTGCATCCTTTGTTATTTACAAACATACGTAGAATCAAATGACAAGAGTCTTCAAGAACTCTCAATACAATCGAACTGGGATTCTTTCAGAGTTTTTTTAACATACAATTATCAAAATACCAGGATTTTCTATTACTAACAGGTTTATTACCCCCTCAAAATAGTCTTTTAAACAATTGTAAGAATATGAGTACAGGACAAAGTTGTGTATATCCCAAACATATATCTTGAGATGGTCCAACCATATATACTACCAAAAACAACGCAGCATCATGGGCAAATTGTAGAAATAGAAAGGAAAGCTCACACCCTCTATCCCCAATTCCCCAACATGCAATTTTATAAAGTGATCTCAGGAAGATAAATCAAGAATTTCAACCTATCCAATCAAAGATTACTGTGGGTTTAGGCTTCTATTATGAACCTCTCAGATATTCTCTTCCAAAAGTGACATTTCTTCAAGATTCAAGATTCAAGATTCATCTTCAAAAACAAATCACCTTTTGCAACAAGTGCTCTTGTACAAATTTTAAAAATGTTCAAATGGCATGATTGTTCAGTATGACTCTACAGTAGTTTGGGCAGACAATTGAAAACTTCACAAATGATATGACAAATTCACATATCCATATACATTCCAGGCATAAACCTTGATATTGATCTATTGGTATAACAAATAAATAATAAATACTAATGTTTTCTATAATAAGAAACACTATATACATTTTCACCACTATATAACAAGTGGACAAAAAGACAAGCTTAGTGTCCGGTGTTATAAAAAACACTAATATTTCTATCAATTCTCAGTGCAATGATGTATTAGTCGATACATAGTACTAACAAAAAAGCATGAGCGTATTATTGGACCTATTCACAGAGTGGGTTTTGGCCAGGCTTTGACAAAAAAGCCCGAGCCCATTAATATCTACAAGGCCCAAGCCCCTTAAAATCTAAAAACTCTGTGCATGTCTGAAACCTGACAGGCTTTTAAAGTCAAAGCATGAGCCCCTCATTTAAAGCAATTTATTTTGCACCTAGAACTAATTTTATTTTGTAACTTAAAAAATCTAACCTATACTTAGAGACTTACTAATAATTAAAATTTTAGTCCAAAAATCATTTTCTACCACTTGATCTTATTAGTCCAAGTTAGAAGACGTCCTTGAAAAGATTTGAAGCGTAGAGATTTTGACTGTCAAGATCGAATGACTAGAAATCTACTTTTAAAATGAAATTTTAATATGTGGTAAGGTTTTAAGTATGCTTTCAATCTGTACACTTATTTTTTTTCAATTTCCAAAAGAAATTTTAAAAAAATAAAAGCAGTATTATATATTTAAGTATATAAATATAATAAACAAGCCTAAAATCCTAATGGGCCTGAAGGGACTTTAAGTAAAAGCCCGAGTCTGACCCAACGGACAAAAAATCTTATTCAAATCCGTTTATTTAAGTTGAGTTCAAGCCGATCATGGGCCAGGTTCAGACAAATGAGATGGGCTGGCTGAGGCCAACTAATAGTTCAGCCCAATAAGTAATCCATTTAGTGTTAAACTATCTTTTTCTTACCGAATAGGGTTAAACTATTGATAAAAGTTGGAGCATATTTTAGAAGAATAACTTGTTATTAAAAAATAGAGCAGCTGTAATTAGGCCAGATTCAAGATGTGCTTTTTTACTAAAGACTTAAAGAGTAAGACGGCTTTCAATTGTTATTAGAGTTTTCTATTTTAGACTATCAAAGTTATTTATCTTATCCATCTTAATTGACAATCATAATAAAATTAGGGACATACGGGGAATGCAAATAAACCTGGCCAGGCTAAGCATAGAATGCACTGGGCCACGATCGTTAAGGCTGTAGCCTAAGGGCTAGGACTGTTCATGGACACAAACCAGGATCCAGCCTAACCCAGGCCCATTTTAAACAAAAGGGTTAGAAGATGGGTAACTGACAGAGTGACAGATGGGCGGGTCTTGGGCTCATATTTTGAGCCCATTTAATAAAAGGGAGGTCATGGGCTTTTAATTAAATCCCATGATAGCTCATCTGCTTTTTTTAATCCGCTGCCCGGGACTGTTGGATTTGGCTCGATTTGCAGATTGTAAAACTATCATCCTCAATTTTCAGATCTTATTTTTCTTTTGAAAATTTTCTTTTCTCCTCTCCTTTCTTTCTTTGTTCATTGGTGAAGATTTTTTTTTATAAAAAAGAAAAAATCAACAGAGAAAATCGGTAGATGAAAAACAAGTGAGATTCGGCTGTGGTTGGGTATTTGTTTTGTAATCGTTAGAGAGCCTGTTTTTAGAGAGAAAGAGAGAGAGGAAGACAAATTTGAGATTTGATAGAAGGGGAGAGAGAGTTTGTACTTTATACTACTATTTGATTTAGTGGAATTTCTCTGATTGCTTTCTGTGAACGTAGACTTCGACCAAACCACGTAAAATTTAGTTTTCTCTTGTAGAGGATTGCTTGATTTGTTTTATGCTTCCGTTTAATTAATCGGATAAATTCCAAGAGGACAATATAAACAAATTTAAGCCTGAATAATGGGAAGCCTGACCCAAACCAACCCTTGAATAGCCCCACTAAGAGACCTGATTTAATGAAAAGGTGTACTGGTAGCAACAGTAATGACAGTGAACTTTTTGACATAAAATAATCCCTCAAATCAAATTCAGACTCTCTTCCTTTACACACATCCAACACCCAAAAAAAAAAAACCCCACTTGCACACGCACGATCAAATAGATAATAAAAATCTTAAAACACAAAAAAAAAAATATATATATATATATATAACAAACAGCCTTCAACAAACCGTAATGTAAACACATTATTGTGTAAGATAATGACCTTGATTAAGTCACCAACTCATACTTCGTTTTAGATGCTAGGTTTGCAGATGCACTATCGAGGGTCTAATTCAGTAATTGACACCTCATTTATCGATGGTGTGGACGCGTTCCTTGTCTTTGAATTCAGCTCACTCGCTTCCGAATTAAGATCAAATTTGAAAGTTGGATCCATTCTACTACTAATGAAAAATGCTGGTGAAGAAGGTGATGGCAGTGTAACAGAGAAACTGTTGAGCAAAAGAACAACTGTAGACATAGTGGGTCTATCAACTGCATCTTCTTGGACGCACAGTAATCCAATATGGATGCATCTCATAACTTCATTTGCTGAACAATTCTCTCGTAGCATAGGATCAATAATCTCTAATATATTTCCATCATTCCAAGCTTTCCACGCCTACAACAATTAAACAATGTGTAAATTGTTTAAAACTATGATGATTGTACACAAGCAACCGTGTTACTGGATAAAAAAGTATGGCAATGTTCATACTTACATAGCTAAGAAGGTCCTCGCAGCGGTCAGATTCGTAGAAAGAGGTGTTCTTTTTAGCCGTCACAATCTCTAAGACCAACACACCAAAGCTAAAGATATCCGACTTAACCGAGAATTGCCCATGCATAGCATACTCAGGAGACATGTAGCCACTTCATTACATTATCAGGAAAAAACATTAGAAAAGGATAAACAATAGACTCAGTTGTTCAAACATACAAATTACAATGTTCACATTGATTGTGAGCTCTGTGTGACAGGTCGATAGCCTGCAACCCAAGAATCGGCTAAGAGAAAGCTAAAGAGAAAAAAAGTAGAAATACTTGTATAAATGTATATATACATGCAAAGTACATGTATGTGTCTAGGATAGTGTAGAACATTCTATATTTATGTGAACGATCGTAGAATAGTTTGGAGCCTCGTGGAAAATTCTAGAGTGGTGTGGAAATGTAGAAAATATCTAAGATATTTTGTAGACAAACCATTGGATTGGTGCCCCTTGGCACAATCCTAGGCACAATTGTCGTGGCCTCTTAAGTATAAATAAAGGTGGGGAGCTCATTTGCTCCCAAGCAAGCCAAAGTCCTAGCAAGTGTGAAAGCTTGAATCTCCTAGTCTTGCGTTCATTGTAAGTCTGAGAGTTTGCCTTGTACTTCTCTTGATTCATCAATACAAGTTGAGTTTGTTTTGACTAAATCTTGGTGTTTCATCTCTTCCTCATGCTTGTGTGCAAGTGTGTTTGTGGTATGTGTTAATCACTTTGGGCCCAAGAAGTGACCAAATTGGTGATAAGGCTGACTCTCTTGACGACGGACTGTTCGAGTGAGTGTGGCAAGGGATGAATCAAGGAAAGATTCACTAGCCCCATAACATCCGGTATATAAGCCACAATGTTAAAACCAATTACATTGAGTATATGTTTGTGGTATTTGACAAAAATGAGTAGAAGTTCAATGTTAACAAACTTACTATGTTCCCGCAATTCTATTAGTGTTGCCTTGAGTTTGATCCACTCCAAATATCCTTGCCATACCAAAATCTGAAATCTTTGGGTTCATCTCTGCATCTAACAAAATATTGCTAGTCTTGAGATCACGATGAATTATCCTTAGACGTGAATCTTCATGAAGATAAAGTAACCCTCTTGCAATTCCTCCAACAATTTTATACCGTCTTTGCCAATCAAGATAACTACGCTTTTCTGGATCTGTACATTCATCATAATGCAAATAATTTAGTGATAAAACAACAAAAAAACCTGCAAAATGTTATCTTGGTAGCATAATTCCCTTACTCCTCGGAGAAGTCATGTGTTTCAGAATTTTCATGCAAATTACTAAATACCTTCACACTTCTTCATGCGATTAATATGAATGATAATAAAATTAAGCAACTCATCAGGTGCATGTGACCTTCTATTTCCTAACACTTCATTGTATGAATTGCATGAAAACATCACCATGCATGGTAAATAAAATACAGCAAATTGGCTTATCGGGAGTCCCTCATTACCCTCCTATAAAAGGTCCCATAGTGAATGAGCAACTGTATTAAATGTATGTCAGTAGGCTCATCCTCTCAATTTGGTTTTGTTAAAAATTGTGAACTGCTAATGCATTGATTGTTATTTACAAACATATGTAGTAGCAAATGACAAAAGTCTTCAAAAACTCTCAACACAATAGAACCGGGATTCTTTCAGGGTCCTGTTAACACACAATTATCAAAATACCAGGAATCCACGATTCTCTACTACTAATGGGTTTATTGCCCTCAAAATAGTCTAAGCCTTTTAAACAATTGTAAGAAACCAGGGAATTTGGGTAGTGTTTTTTAAACAGTACCGTCCATGATGGGATGTATTAGAACAAAGATTCAGATTGATTGACCATGTAACTGATCAAATGATTATGATTGAGATAATAACTCTTAGTTGATTGAAAAGTAAATAAGTGAAGACAAACCAAATAAAAAGGTGTCGAGGCTATTGTTAGGAATGTATTCATAAATAAGCAACTTCTCTCCTCCTTCCGCACAGCAGCCAAAGAGCCTGACCAAATTCCTATGTTGAAGCTTTGCTATTAGAGCTATCTCATTCCTGAATTCTTCTACACCCTGTCCCGAATTTATCGACAATCTCTTCACAGCTATTTCTTGTCCATCCAAAAGCCTTCCCTGAAATTAGAAAACTAACATAAAAAACCTATTTTTATTGCAAGGATGAAGGAAAAAACTTTTATATTCTTGGTGTTGAATTAAGTATTAAGTTACAGAGTGGCACAGAATTTGGCCCCAAGTCCCTAACTAGGGATAAGAGCAATATAGCTAAAATCGTAATGATGCTTAGATGAGATAAGGTTTTTGAGGTAAATGATCACACATTCTTTAATATTCCTGAGATTTCAGATACGATACTTAATACTAAGATAATCCAATACAGCTGATACATATTACTGAGACATACTGGTTTTTAGGCAGACCACCCTTCATTACCATTATTTTGAACGTTGGGGTGTAAACATACAACGGAACATTTCACAACTAATATGAGCCATTGTCATCTTCATCAGCGAAACCTTTGCCCAAAACTAGTATGACTGTACTCAAGAAATATGAGTACAGGACCTAGTTATGTATATCTTGAGATGGTCCAACCATATATACCACCAAAAATAGCATAGCAATTCAGTAGAATCATGGCAAATTATAGAAATAGAAAGGAAAAAGCCCACACACACACTATATCCCCAACTCCTCAATATGCAATTTTATAAAGTGATCTCAGGAAGACCAATCAAGGATTTCAACCTATCCAAATCTTAAACATGTTCAAATGGCATGATTATTCAGTACGACTCTATGGCAGTTTGGGCAGACAATTGAAAACTTCACAAATGATATGAAAAATTCACATATCCATATACATTTCGGGCATGAACCTGGATATTGATCTATTGGTATAACAAATAAATAAATAACCATCCGAAGTAGTTTATACTACAAACAAGAGTAGCTAACATTGAATAGGTATAGGCTCTGCTTCTTCAAAGAGTTAAGGCAGGTTAATATCGACTATTTATGACAGAGGAGTGTGCAATAAAAGGTTTTAGTGAAAGGGGGCAGTTTAGTGGAGCAAGGAGATAGCACCAAAAATAATCACCACGCATAATACGTTTCGGTATAGTGAACTGATATGAGAGGTTTTGAGGAAGGTTAATATCAATTAATGTGTGACGGAGAAGAGTGTGCAATAGAAAGGAGAGATAAGTAGAGCAAGCAGATAGTACCATAAGTAATTGCATTGCATAATAGGTTTTGGTATTCTGAACTGATATGAGGGGTTTTACTCTGCATCACCTGATAACGTACACCCAAACCAAAACACAATACACATACAGAACAGAGGAACATATTCTCATGATTGCAACAAGTAATTACAAACTAATGTATTTTAATGTGTTTCAATACTTATAAGCCACAAAGATAATTATTCACTGAATAACAGAGTAACAAAGATGAATAAAACATGTCAAAAAGTCAAAACATGCATGGTGCCCTAAAAGAAAGCAATTGCTCAAGCTATATAAGAATGATTACTGATATGGAAACATGAAAAATGTTGTACATGGATATACTAACACTCAAGTATGATCTAAATGCTGTAAGTATGAACTAAGTGATTTTAAGCAACTTTGACATAAAGGACACGAGTTTTATCCATGAATTTGTCAATCATAATTGATGTTGTGCCATAGTTAATCATTACTATGTTCAATGGACTGAATCCACCTTCTAAATATAATTGGCATCAGAGAAATCACTTGCAGCAGAAAAGTTAGCATGTTTTTTATCCTAAATTTCTAACTTGAAAGTACAGACCTTGTAAACTGGACCAAATCCACCTTCTCCAAGCTTATTTGCCTCAGAGAAGTCGTCGGTGGCAACTCTAATCATGTTCAAGTCAAATTGAAGGGACACATCACTTCCATCAAGTGGTTCTGCAGAAGAATGATCTTTGAGCTAAGTGTATGAACATTCATACAATATGAAAACAATGAAAATGAGACCAATATTATGAGTAAGAATGTCTATGTACCAAGCACAGGCATATAAGGTTTCCTCCTTCGCAAACGGTTCTTCCTGATCAACAAAAGAGCAAAAATAATGGAAAGAATAACTGCAGCAGAGATTGTTGAAACAATGATAGCAATAGTTCTAGATGAACTATGCCTTCCCCCTGCATGAGTTACAAACGTAATAACTTAAAAGGTCATTTTTTTGTTAGGATACGAGAATAACTAAGAATAAGCAATAGGTAGACTAAGAAGAAGAACAAGAAGAAACCCATTCAACTTATATCTACCATTGAACTGACATTTAAGAGAAGGGGAAAAAAACTCTTGGTTGGTGCAATTTGTTTATCTTATATAAAGATATGAACTGAATTTGATGATGACTTGTTGCCCATTCATCAATGATCCAAAAGATTGACAGAAACTCACCTATCCATCCTAACGAGAGGTTTCCTCTCATCCAATTTGGATATGATGAAGCACCCCAAATCCATTTCTGGTGTCCATCATGGGGAAACCCACATTAAGAGCCACATATCACCCACAAATAGGTAATGAATAGTTGCATCTAAAATGCCTAAAATTGGTCTAAAAATGGCAATAAATATTTAGACAATTCAACAGGGGATATCACTTGATGGATCAAAGTAAAACTCGTAAACAATCAATAGATGAGAAATTGAACAACTTGTGGACAATTTAGCAACACAAGAAGGCAGGGATGATCTAAGCCAGTAATTAACCTATTCTAATTAACATAATAATTACACAAAATACCAAGGGAGCAAAGTGTTATGCTCTCTCTAACAGGGTGATCCCTCTGTATTCCTCCAAAATCAGTGAAAAACGAAAACATGAAAAACTCACCAGTGAGCGTGGATGTTCCATTGGTAGAGGAAGATGAGTTAGTGGAGGGTGAAGAAGGAGAAACCAAGGGTGGCGGTGGAGGAGCTGGTACTGATATAGCAGAAGCCCCAAAGAAACTATACACTTCATACCTCATATTACAGGAGGAACCAAGGACCTTACCCCCTTGTTTACCATTCATTACAGTTGTTCCAACCATAGCAAAACTCCGATCCAAGCACGACTTGCAATCAGTAGCAGAAATATCACGAGTGCACTGAACCTGCCCATATATCTTGGAACCGGAGCCGGAAAAGTTGGTTTCCCCCGTCGCATACATGCGATTCCAAGGCTCAAATGCAGCTTTAGATGAGAGATTACTCATCAGACTTCCCAAAATCGTGTTGAAACGACCTGGTTCTGTTACATTCCGCCTATTATACCAGGCACCCATCAAATCATTACTCGAATTGCCGAAATAGTTTCGGTTGGAATAGCGAACGAGGCAATTATTGTACCAGATGATGGCACTCCTGCTAGAGCACTCATTCATCAGCTCTTCACCTGCGGTGACGATGCAATAAAAACACAGGGGGGGTGTAGCATCGCCACGGCAGAGCACAAGACCATATACCCTGTCGGGGCTCTTGCCAGCAGAAGTGTTGAAGAAGCCGTTGTTGGAGGAAGCATTGCTGGAAAGAGTATGGATTAGGAGTCCGAGGTTGGTGGCGAAAGTGCTCGTATTGGTGTAATTAGCTGTGTTTTCACATATTGAGTTGATACGTCCTATTTCCTGAGCATAGGCATGAGAGAGCAAAAGAGGAAGGAGAAAGAGGGAGGAAAGGAAGGGGAGGTGAAAGAAGGGTGATGACAGGAGGAATGGCTTCATCTCCATGATCTGGTTTGAAGGTGAGTTGGGTTTTTATCATCAGAGAGAGGGAGGAAAGGAAGGGGAGGTGAAAGAAGGGCTGATGAGAGGAGGAATAATTTCATCTCCGTGATCTCTTCTGGAGGTGGAGTTGGGTCTTTATTACCACAGAGAGAGAGAGAGTCTGATGGCGACTGCTTTGAAATTAATTTATCGAGAGAGAGTCTGATGGCGACTGCTCTGAAGTTTATTCATCGTTTCTCTGACTCTTCAGCGCAGTCACTGTAGGGAGTTCGCTTTTTGCGTCTTCGTCGAAGCAGAGCACATTTTTATTGACTGTCTACCATTCATCAATGAATTTAAAATTATAAAATATAAAAAAAAAAAATCTCATCAACATGAAAACGCACAAGTTAACTAGTTATGTCACAAGTATCAAGTCTATCAATTTAACTAAATTTTTTTAAACTTAGTTAAGCATCTAGATTGGTCCCATCATTTCATATATATAGTTAGTCTTGTTATAGATAGGATCCATCCATTTAAAATTATTTAGATTAGACTACCTATTTAATAAATTGTTTGGATTTTATAAAACTCAAATTAAACCTACCATTTAGTAGGTAGACTTCTTTTACAAAAAGGTTTGGATCATATTAATTTTCTTTTTTAAATTTAGTTAGACAAATTAAATCATTTAATAAATGAACTGTATTGAATTAAGTTATTTAAATTTAGTAAAGTCATATCAATTTATTTAATAATTGATGAAATAGAATCTACTGAAATGTTTAAAATATATATTCACCAAAAATATTGATGGAAATTTTTTATTCTTTAAATTTGGTCAAAAAATTTAAATTCTTGAATGAAATTGTGGAAGTAAATATGAAAAAAATATTAAAAAAATATTTTTCTTTAATATTCAAGTAAAAAAACATGTTTTATACGCATAAGATAAAGAGAAGAAAACACTCGTTCTCCCATCAAATGGTTAAAATTTAGATTTTTGAGATATTTTCAATAATCTTCAAATTGAATACTTAAGGAGATCAGAGAAAGGCCGCTTCAAGAAGACCCATGTTCATTTTTATTAGAGAGATTCTGTATTTATCACAAATTAGATTTTCCAAAGTTAAACAAGATAGATAGACGACTTCATAAATATTATAAATTAAGAGAAACTCCCCAATTCAACCATCAAAATTTTATGAGATGGATTATGTAAAATTAATGTTTTTAGTAATAATTTTTTAAAATCTAAAATCATAGGTCTATATGATGAAATAAGAGTCAAATTTTATACAACCAGTACTATGTTTTCTTCTCTACTCATTGCATTAGAAATACATGGTCCACCTCAATATTTAATAAAGGGGAGCAATTCATACATAGGCAAAATCTTTCCACGGACATGAGTTTTGGAAATTACCGCGTTGTCCTTCCACTCCAGTGTAGTCTGGACGTGAGATATCTCATCGGATCATTCCAACGATTATTCCATTAGGCAGGACCGATGTAGATGCTATAGTAGTATTGTATTATTTAAATAATAAAATTTTCTTTAAAATTTTAAAGTTATTTTTTAACCACTGTGTATTTTCAAAATTTCTCAAATTAAATATTCAGACTAATTACGATAACTTAATAAAAATACTTTAAGATTTGAAGGTCTTTTGACACTTTCAAATGCTTAAAACACAGTATTTTATAAATAAGGATATCCGTTGGGTATACCGAAAATACATTTGAAAGTGTTAAAAGAACTTAAAATTTTAAAGTATTTTTATCAGGTTATTATAATTAGTCTGGATATTCAATTTGAGAAATTTTAGAAATATATAGCACTTAAAAAATAACTTTAAAATTTTAAAAAAAAATTATTATTTAACTAATATACTGTACAATAGTATATAGCATCGTACTGAAGATTGAAAAAACGAATGAATAACGAATCTACTTATTTACCAGATCACTTTTTAACTATTGGCAACCGGATTTACTCTGTTTTTTCAGTGTTTTTTCGCTGAGTCTTGCTTGCGTATTCAACTGGGCCATTGACCAGAGGAAAATTATGTCCAGCTTCAGAGTTTCAGAGCAGATAACCCGAATTTCACATCAACGACGGAGCCTTCCAACCAAGGCCAAGAGCCGTTCTGATCCTTCCACCCAACAGTAGTCTTCCATAATTTTAAGTCAATTTTTCTATTTATAACATTTGATTTTTTTGTTATCTAACTTTCGTCCAATTATGATAACCGATACGACCCAAATCACTCAGAGCTCATTTGCCTTCAAATTTATTTTATAGACAAATTATTTTAGGATTTTAATTTTATTGTCTAATAAGTGGTATGAAATTTAACTTGTGTAGAGTTGTGAAGCTCGATGTTTTAGTTATTTAAATTAATTTTTTATTTTTATAAGAATAAAAAAACATTAATTTAGTGAGTGAAAAAAATAGATGTTTTTAAGAAGAGAAAATTTTCACAATTATCATAGTCAAGCGCTCATTTTATAAAAGAAGAAAGAAGTGTCTTATTTTTTATAGTTGAAAAATGACAAATAACTCTTAAGGATTAGACCTGGTTTGCCAATTTTTTTGGAAAAACAACTTATTATACAAGTAGATAATTAGCGAGATCTCAATCTAACTTATTAGATTATCATAATTCTTAAGAGTTTAATAAAAGTCTAGCTTGGCCCAAATTGAACTTATTTTTCCAAATCCAACGCTATTATGTATTGAGTCTTAATCAAACTCAACTTTTCTAAGTTTTTCAGAACAAATTTCCATTCCTTTCCCTATCTAATTAGTCTTCATCATACTGCCTTCTCGTTCTTAAATGTTTTGTCAAGTTGTTGAAGGTGACAACATCACTCCTATATTGTACCAACAGAAATTTCAATAAATATTATATAGGAAGTTATTCGATCTCATTATATAAAATAAAAAATACTAAAATATTTAATAATTAAAATTAAAAGTGATTATCCAATCTATCTAAATGCATTAGAGTTAACCACGTTCTTGTTATTGATTTTAATTTATCTAAATTGAATGATTAAAAATAATTTTATTTAATTTTTAATTTTTAGAATATTAAGTAATTCTAAATGCTATATGATAAGGCCCACTTGTCAAAATAACATCATATATTGAAAAATATTTTTATCCCTCTCCGAAGTCGCGATTTGATATGGTTTTTTTTCTTTTGGAAAACGTAACATGAATTTTAAAAATTAGAGGTATTGGTCGGACTCTATCATGGATTTATGACCACATTCTCCATGGGGCCTCTTATCTTTTCCTTCTCTGAGCTCGGGTTATGGAAGAAGGAACCGAGAAAGACATATCAGCAACAACTTGTTTTATTATAGGACAACTCATGATCTTCTTATCGATCTATTATGCACTTCTGCATCTGGCAATGAGTAGACCTTATACTTATCAACTCCTCTAGTGTCTCAATCATAATATTTTAATTTCTATTTTAAAAAATGATATAAAGATCTAAAAATGATATGATAAAATATGAAGAAAATACTACAAACTAATTGAAATTAATTATTTCTATGATTTTGTATTTAAATTATACAATGAAAAATATAAATTATCATTACACACCTATTATGTTCCTAATATCAAGTTATAATAGTATAATTATTAAATATTATTTCAAGAGGATTTGATTTTATTTTGATAGAAATTAAATAAAAATTCAAATAGACAAAAAAAAAACCTCAAGAAATGATTTTGAATTCTAACTTTATTCAAAATCAAATGTTAAAATAATGTTGGTTTAGGAACATTAACGAAGTTTTATTAAAGTAAGAAGAAGTACCAGGCAAATACTCCAAATAGATAGAATTCTATGTTATGATGAGAACATAACAAGGCAAATGCAAAATGCATGACAGATACAAATGTATTTCCCCTCCCTAATTAGCAATTACAGGGTGATTTTGTGGTGATTTGACAGATCCAAGCTCGGGCCAAGTCTAAACCGGACTCGATGCCAGCTTATGTTGAGCTGAGCTTGGGTCCAATACTAAAACCCGTGGGCTTGGATTGACTGAGTTTTGTTGGGTCATGAATTCAGAATCTCAATCAGGAGTCTAAATCTCTGTCGATACGAGATGTATTGGCTGTACAGGCGAGATCTAAGCCAATACCTCTCGGTCTTGGCCGAGATTTGGCCCAAAAAAGAGAGATAGTAATATCGGCCGATATTGTGGAACTGAGATATCGGCCGAGATGCCGAGATCTTGTCCCCATCGAATTTTGGACCCCTGATTCCAATATGTTCTACAAACAAGGGCTAGCTGAAAGCCGAGCCCAGCCCAGCCCAGCCTATCCATTTCACCTCAGCTTATGCAAGGTAGAATACAACGGCAAATTACTGTCATCAAGATGGAGAATGTTAAAGGTCCATCAGATGAATGATATGAATCCTCAAACAGCCAACGTCACAAACAAACTCAAAGCCCACTTATTCAATGTTTGGTTAAGTAAACCTGAATATAGATATTAGAATATACATAACTATTCTATCAAAATCATGCTACCGGGTGCCCAACTCTATATCCAGCACCTCAGTTACAGGCCAAGATAGTAGCTTACAATCAGACAGATCGGCTGTACAAGAATCACATTCAATTGTAGTAGGGATATCTTAATCCTACCTAGCCTACATCAGAATGGCTATCAGAGCTTCGGAGTCATTTGAGACTCATACTTCGATAAAGAGTTAGTTATGACAAGGCGTGACCGCCTTCGTAGCCAACAAGTCGGGAATAGTGACTGGTTTCATTTCAGTCAGAGTCGTCATGTGAGACGTGCTCCAGAAGATGATCGACTTGAATTCTCTAAAGATCACGACAAGCAGTTTGATCAGTTATTTGAGTCATGTGTTCATCTACAGAGAGAGTTTGCGGCTCTAAAGAATCAAACAAGCCAACACGTTTCTAGTTCGCCATCAGTGAGATCAAAGTACTCTAGATACTCATATTCTGAAGAAAGTTCAGATGACAGTTCAAATCAAAGTTCGGATGAAAGTTCAGACTAAAGTTTCTACTATCACAGACATAGGGCAAGACATATCGTCCGACAGCCTGAGAGAAGGCAACGATTCGTCCGATTTGCTGATGAAGTAAACACGACTGCACAAGTCGAAATTGTTAACTCAGATTCCTCTAGTGAAGAAGATGTCTATAATTCTGTGGAGACAGACTCCATGAGTGTGCAACTCTTGGAGACGGTACAGGAACATCCAGTTCATTGTTATGAATCCCAAGTGGACGATATGGACCACAGTGGCACAGAGGCTGAGGCCATCGATGAGTTTATATTTTGTGACGTTTGTCCCATGAAAACATTAGGCTAGAAGAGACCTTATGTTGATCCAATGTGGGAAGAACACATGAACCAGTTGGCTACACCCAATATCTCACCAGTTTTAGCAGTTCATGAATCTACGTCAGATACAGGTTCAACGGAAGGATGTGTCCGACAGTTTGAGGCAAGTTCCATCCTGAAGTAGGAACTTGAGACACTCATATACCACCCTAAGCCACAGTCTATTGAGAAGCAACCAGAAAGTGCTACAGACAACGGCTACAGTGATCAATTGGTAAGGATTCAAACATTGGGAGTTGGAGATGACCGGCATCTTGTAGACTCAGACCACACCATCCGGCCATATGTTAACCCTATTTAGGAAGGTTATGTGACACAATTCTTTACACCTACTGTTCAGTCACTTTTGGTAGGTGCCACAATGACATCTCATGATGCACAAACTCCACATCGATTGGTTACACCGCACGATGTAATTTTGTGGAGGCATAGGCGAAAGACTATGAGAAGACCGCACCCTTCGTCGATGAACCTTATAAACTCGAGGACGAGTTTCTTCCGAGAGGGAGAGAATGATGTGGGCATCTGTAGATGTAATCAAAATTTTAATTTTGACCAAGGCGAGTATGTTAGCAATTTAGCAAGTTCGATGCCCGAGTTGAAGATGAAAAATTTATTTTCGATCCCGGCAAGTGCATGAGCAGCTTGGGTCACTTCAATCCTAAACAAGCCTATTCCGACACAGCAAGCCCAAAGACAAAGCCCACCAAAGTCCAAAATCCAATTGGTGCCACACATACAATTCAAAGTTGAGTTGGGTCCCACTGATGTATCAACGTGTGGGAGTAGGACAAGGACAAACCACCACGTTGGCTGATTCTTTTAGGATTAGTTTATTTTGGAATTCCAAACTTAGTAGGTTTCTTAATTCATTATCCACGTAGATTTAATAACTTAGTATTCTTCGGAATTGAGTTTGAGTTTCCTTTTGTAAAGGGGAGGGTCGGCTCCTTTATTTCCTTTTCAGTCGGTAATTTTTATTTATTTAAGGAGATGTACTTCCTCTGGTTTAAGGGACGATGATTATGAAATAAAGTGTTTTTTTTTTTTTCCATTGGAAAATTCGATTGAGGCCTAAGACAATCGAGGTTGCAGCAGAGCCAAGCTGAATGCTTGTTGATCCCTCACCAAGTTGAGGCGTCTTCAGAATCGAGTGAGCTCTCCTCATCAAGAACCAGGTAATTCTTAACTCATCTAAGTTTTGGAGTTAATTGAACCAAGGTTCTAATTGTTGATTAAACCCAGTGACTCAGCGGGAACGTTGATGGTTTAATTAACTCGAGTCACGTTGAGTCGTGGATGTTGAAAATCAGTTTTACAAGTTTGAATTATATGGTTGCGTTAAACCTGTATTGGTTCTTATTTTACACGAGCTTTCGCTATAATTCGAGATTTAGTATTTTTAATCCTACCTAGCCTACATCATCCATGGTGCAAAAGCTAAATAGGTAAGCTTACTACTATCCACAGCGAGGTTGAAATCGAAATACAAAGCAGTTTGGCTAGCTGGAAATCCATAAAAGTTTAACTTGATATAATGAATTTTGAAGTAATATAGCCCAGCACTACCAAACAAGTTTTTGACATCACAAGGAAGTGTTCATTTCTCATAATTACTTTCTGAATATCCATGGAATTCACTGATTGCCTTCCAATTTATTTTCTTCTATTTCTGTAGACTCAAAGAAAACCAATCATAGGTCCTTTAGTTAGAGACTAAAGGCCCATAAGTGACCCTTTTGACGTGGCCTTTTCTTGATCACCAAGATCCCAAGGGGATTAATTTTGGCTACCACTTCAGAAAAAAAAAAGGGTACTTCCAAAGGAAAGTGGAGTTTCCAATGATCAATACTTGAGAAAAAGAGTGAAATACAACTCAGTTAGGATACATACACACTACACACATAGACAGTGAAAGAATTTACATACATGGCTTGGAAGGTCCTCTGCAAGATCTGATTGATGGAAACCATAGTTCTTCAGACCAGTCATAACTTCTAGAAGTAAAACAAAGCTGAACACATCAGACTTGATTGAGAATTTTCCTTGCATGACATACTCTGGAGACATGTATCCACTGCATGTCATTGCACAAAAGAATCAATTGTTTTAGACCCATCTTTTTTTTTTTTTAAATATAGACATGTAGCATAATGTGTCACACCATCATGACATTTTTTTTTTTTGAAAAATACAAACAATTATTGATATTGTGCGTTTGACTGTTTTTACTGAGAGAGAGAGAGAGTGAGAGAGAGAGAGAGTGAGAGAGAGATCTTTTAGTTGATGCATTCTGGCAGAAAAAAGTTAATGGTACCAACCAGATAGAATGTGAAGGTGAGGAAGGAAACACCCATGGAAGACTATTCCTCCCAGACGTGAACAGAAAGAAAGAGAAAAAAAAAAAAGACGGAAAAAAAAGACCTCGATGTATGGGATAAGTGCCCCATAAAATGGATTAAAAATATTTTAAAAAAAAAAACTGGTTTTTTTTCAAGGGTTTTTTCCCCTTTTTTTTGAAGGGCAGCTATTGAGCATCCTTTGATGCTTCTAGCCAGCTATTAGTCCTAGTGTTTCTCATGAAACGAGGGGAATTAAGAGGAATGAGTGAAATTCCATTCATTTAACTGCACATAGTTGTAATAAGTGTTTATACGATGAGATATTATGCAGTACAATCTATTCATGCCATGCATGTGATCCATGATGATAGATGGAGACCACACATATAGGGGAATGTATGAAAAATCACCATCAAGTAGAAGCAGTTAGCATTGCAATCTAGTGAGGAAACTTCGACGCAGAAAGGAGTAGGGCACAAAACATATGACGAGAGGTATCCAGTATGGGCGGTTTTCTACAGACCCTGTACATCCCACCCATCATGTAAAAGAAAAATTAAATGCTCTAATGAAAATATAGTAAACAGCAACATTATCAGCTTGTATGAGATTTTTAGAACTTCCCAAGATTAGACTTGAGAAGACCTTTAGCAACAGATTCAAAACTTAAAAAACTGTTATGAGGTCATGATCCCATTGACTCAGGCATGACAAGATCTTGATAACACTGCAGTTGTTAGATTTCCCAGATTTTAACATCAATCCTAAGGCTCGCCATTTAGACACAGCATGTTTCTGCCACCAGACACCGATTTTCAGTTTTTGACTAGAAATTACGATTCTGCCCTTCTGCTCGAAATCAATCGATCGATTCTGCAACGCCATTTGGCTTCGATCGATCTATCTGAGGCGTATACGATTGATCGATCGATCAGACAATTCATTTTCGAATCGATCGATTGATCATAACATGAGATTCAATCGATCACACGGTTCCATGGGATCGTGCGATCGATTTTAACTGAAAGGTCGACATTTTGACAGTCGACCTCTCCTCTCAAGATCGATCGCACGATCCCAGTGATCAATCGATCGATTATGACCCATTCAAAAATCGATCGCACGATCACATAGAATCGTGCGATCGATTTTAACTGAGAGGTTGACAGTTTGACAGTCGACCTCTCCTATCAAGATCGATCACACTATTATATAGGATCGATCGATCAATTGTTTGTTTAGGGCAAGATCGATAGCACGATCACATAGAATCGAGCGATTAATCTTCCACGTGAAACTGAGTATAAGTTCAATCGCGCCCTTCTTCCCTTTCATTCTTCCTTTCCATCTCGCCCCTTTTGAAACCCTACTCCCTCAACCCCGATTTCGAAATCTTCTCCCTCAAAACCTCCCCGATTTCGAAATCTTCTCCCTCAAAACCTCTCCGATTTTGAAATCTTCCCCATCAAAGCCCAAAATACACCCTTCTCATTCAAACCCCTCTCTCTCAAAATCCTTTCCAAACTATTTTCCCTCAAACTCCAAACCCCCTTTCCAAAACGAACCACTCCACTATTTGAAGATACTCTCTCAAATCTCCTATATTGATTCGAAGGTATCTCTCAAAAGCTACTCTCTCAATCTCCGAACCGGAATCAAAGGTAACTCTTTCTCAAACCCAAGATTCTCAAAATTTCTCATTACATAGTACTATGGATTGTGAGGGAGTTTTATCCACATTTGTTGAAAATGATGAGATTGTTGAGAAGATATTGTTGACAGTGAGTTTGTTGAGAGGTGTTTTTCAAGTCGTGACGATTTAGTGAAACATGTTAAGGAGGTTTCCATTGCACAATGATTTGTAGCTACCATTAAGAGGTCATGCAATAAAAGCAATGTGATTATTCTTGGTTAGGATAAAAGGGGTACATATCGTAGCACAGTTAATTTGAAAGATGATGAGAGGAAGAAGAAAGCATATTCTCATCTTGTTAATTGTTCATTTGAAGTGAGAGGGAAACAAATTGTTGATGGGTCATGGAAGTTGACTATAAAAGATGTGGAGCACAATCATGATCTCACGAGCGTATTAGTAGGTCATCCTAGTAAAAGGTGTTTTTCAGATGAAAAGAAGAGAATGATCATTGAAATGCATAACAGCAATGTATCACCCCGGCAAATTATGACGACCCTTTGAAACGAGAATCCAGAGATTGGAGTATCATCTACTGATTTGTACAAATTTTTGGCTTCGGTTCGAAAAGAGTAATTTAGAGGTCGTATTTCAATTGAAGTCTTATTAGAAGATCTTCAAGAAGGTAGTTACCAATATTTTTTCAACTATGATAGTTAAGGTCATTTATCTCATCTTTTCTTTGCACATCCACTGTCAGTTGTACTTACGAAGAGCTACAATAATGTATTTCTCATGGATTGCACTTACAAAACCAACATATATCATATGCCATTGCTTAATGTCGTTGGTATCACAAGTTTCAAAAAGAATTTCTACTCATGCTTTGCATTTATGAGGAATGAAAAATTTTAAGATTACGTATGGGCGTTACAGATGTTCAAGAAGGTATTAGGAGTCGATCATGATCGACAAGTTTTTTTGACCGATAGAGATTTGGCGTTTAAGAATGCCATTGATTCAGAGTTCCCCAATCCTGTACATATCTTGTGTATTTGGCACATCAACAAGAATATTCTTGCTCATTACCTCTTTTCAAAAAAATTGAAGAATGGAATGCATTTTTGACCCAATGGAATGACTTGGTCGAGTCTCCATCCGAAGTTGCATTTAATGAAGCGTTTGAGGCATTGAAACAAGATTTTGCGATTATTTGGATGCAGTGAATTATATTAGAAGGACATGGATCTCACATAAGAAGCAATTCGTCAAGGCATGCATCGGTTGGAGTTTACATTTTCAAAATGCAGCAACTTCAAGGGTTGAAGGTGCACATTCAGTGTTAAAACTATATATAGCTAACTCCACTAGCGATCTATATGTTGTCTGAAGGAAGATATCCAATGCAATTGAAAATCAGTTTCAAGATTTCAAGATTCAAACGGAGGATGAAAAAATCCAGTTTGCTCTTACTGTTTCGATTCCTTTCTTTGATGAAGTGAATGGTAGAGTATCACAATTTGCATTGTCTGAGGTTTACAAGCAATATGTTATACTCATAAACAGGTCATTTTTACCCAATTGTACACATAAGTTTACAGCTTCCATATGCTTACCTTGTGCTCACAGAATGCAATTGATGAACAAGTTACATTTGGATCAGATCCATCCATAATGGAGAATCTATTTGATTTCATTTGACAACTTGAACATTGAAATGAATCGACCTATGGATGAATTAGATGTTCACTGGGAAGACATTAAGAAAAATATGGAAACATGTCTACATTTGATCAAGAGGAGTTCCGAGATCATATCCAAGATCTTGCCAATGATGAGATGCATATCAGCCAACCTATTATGCAATACAGCAGAGGACGTCATCCAGGTTCAAAGAATTCAAAGGGTCAAACATCTATAAGACGAGATCCTTCTGCATTTGAGATTGTAGAGAATCAATTGACTGGAAGAAGATGTGAGTTATGAAAAAATATTGGTCATACGAAGAGAACATGTCCGAATAGAAGTGCTGCACACGCATCCTGCAGTGTAGATTTAAATGCTTTGCCGCAACCTCATGATTATTACCCTGAATCGCAAGCAATGAGTTTGTCTCAATTATCCGAAGTAAGTTTCTTTTACATAAGATACATATTTACATTTTCGTTCATATAGAATAAGGTCAAAACTACTAACACGTACTCCTTTCTCCACAGCCAACTGGTTCTTATGACTTCTATGACGATTTGACATATACCTTTGGTGATCTTAGAAATCCTCGCGAATTACAGCATTGGTGGAATCAGTGATGGGTGTCTATCATTTTTTCATATATTCAGTTGTAACATGAAAAATTGATGACTGTTGTGATTTCGATTCTCATACACCCCAGATAATTGGAAGATGGGAATCTATGATTGGTTTGCATCCGAATGCACTAAATGAACAATCTAACCTATAAATTTGTGCTGATTGTAAATGCTTCAGGATCCTCTGAGAGCTAGTGACAAAATGTTGACCAACTGTGGTCTGTGTGCTATGAAAGAGGAAGATGCAATGGTTTATAGAAGACCATACCTTACATCTGGTTCTTCTGGTTTTGCATTGACAGCAATAAGTAGATCCATGAAGAAGGAACTGAAGGTTAATTTTTTATTTTCCTTTTTATTCCCTCAGACATTTTACTGTCCAAGTGTTTGTAATCCCATCGAATAAAGCTTATAGTTTATTAACTACAATTTCATTGTTTCGACAATGTTTGATCCTCATTCATAGAAGACCTAAATGTGATGGTATTCATCATTGTTGTCGTCATCAAAATCATTGTCACATGTTTCGGGTGGACTTTCCTGGATGTACTTTGTGATAGAATTCATTTGGATAACTTTTCCCAGACATTGATATGAATAATTGGATGAGTAGATGGGAAGATCAAACTCCAATGAATTTTTTCTTTTCTTGAAATATGGACAAGGTTGTAAGGGTATCCCATCCAACAGAAAAGCATAGTGATAAATTGCTCCAGCATCCATTATTAATATTGGTATTTTGATTTAAAATACAGGGTTATGTTGAAGACATGAGGATAATATCATCCAGCCAAAGTTGGAAAGTTTCTACAACAGTGTGTTGGGGGTTGAGAGATCGCTGGTTGAGCTTTGATGGTGTTGAAGATTTCTGCAAGCGAATGAATCATGAACTAGTGGAGATTCCTAAGGTATGAGACACTCAAATCTCAACAGGTTATGGATATTGTTGTTGAACAGATCATCATCCGTGTTGCTAATGCATCTGGCATGGCATGGACATCATAAATCAATGGGATAGTGCCATACCACCTTCTCCACCTTTCCCATTTTTACTTTTATTATTCTTTTCTACCCTAGTCATCAAGATACTAATTCAGTAATTCTAAAATTTGGGTGGGAAACTGGAAACTATGATGCATCACTTTCAAACAATTTACTTTTATTTTCATTTTTCCGATTCTTCTTTGTATTTATCACCCAAGGTCAATGTAGCACCCCGCCCTTTTCACTCTAAATTTTCAGAGTTTATTTTTTTTTTTAAATAATAATAATCAATAAGTGATCGGGGCGGAATGTCACGACGCGAGTTAAGTTCGGATCTCTAAATCCGACCCTTAACTGGCCAAGCCCATGTGCGTATGAACTAAGTCCATAAAACTGATCCGCACATGGTACATGTATATCTAGCGGAATTAACTTAGTCTAGATCTAACTGAGGTTATAATAGAACCTATGATTAATCCAATTTCCATTTTTAGATAGCAAAGTACCTTATTTATTCTCCAAAATTATTATATCACCTTAGTCTACTATTCATTCCAAACCATTCAAATAAATCCAACCATAGCATCTACTTAACTACTTATTACATGCCAACACCTAATTTAACAAATTACATTGTTCCAAATAAATCAACTAACAAGTCCATAAATAATCCATTCATAGTCCATTGCAATCATTCAAATCGCCCAAGTTTTCGTACTTGGTCCTCTTCTCCAACCACGTTCTTTCCTTTCCCTGCATCATCCACTAAAGATATAGATAGGGCGTTAGATCAACGCGCCCAGTAGTGTTTCCGAATAGGGCTACCACATGGTTAGTCAAAAACATGCAAATAGGATAATAGTTATACATGTGTGACAAAATTCTGTAAAAATATGCTATGTATGAAATGAACATGTAATGAGTCCCACCCATCACCATTCAACATAGCCATCACTTGACGGGATTCTCATCGTCAAGGTAACCCACAGTGGTCTTTCGGACGCCCCGACGGAGTGTGGCCTCCAGATTCCTCCTGATGGGATTCTCATCATCAGGGTACCCCACAATGGTCTTTCGGACGCCCCGACGGAGTGTGGCCTCCGGTTACTTCACCATCATCCCATGCCATGCATGAGATGTCTATGCAAACATGCCATTTGTAAATATAATATTTGATTCAAATAACTTATTCAAATAAACATAAAACAGCAAATAAGTTATGTGGTTACAACAAGGTAGGAAACCTACGATAGTTTACTTTGTTCGACCCTTCCTTTGGACCGTCTTCCGATCACGGCTCGCTCACCGTTCTAAAAATCCGAATACCCTATGTACATGGCAGCAAGTTAATCATTTATCCAATCATATGATCATTTTATTTTTAATCATTTCAGCCATAATTACGATTGTGCCATTGAGACCAACCTTTGCTTTAAATTAACTAACTTTCATCATCAAACATAAAACCATCTTTAGTGGGGTTCGGCCATACACACGGCTGAACCTCACCACTTAATTTGATCCTTCTAAACCTTCCATATCTTCATATAAACCAACCATTATGTCCCACAATTACCATTAGTGGGGTTCGGCCATACACATGGCCGAACCTCACCAATGTGCTTTTATGCTCAATTTCCATGATTCATATTGGCCGATTACTTACCCATACTAACTCCATAAACAACATATATTATTCTTATATCAAAGCATATTTACAATACCTAATGTTCATCATAAACTTAACCCAATTATTCCACAAAACAGTCCATGGGTTTTCATGGTTTCCATGGTTTCCATGGGATTCTCAACATGAAAACCAATATCATTTTACATGGGGTTCGGCCCTCTATTATGGCTGAACCCAATGATTACGTTTACTGTTTTTAAACCTCAATTAACCAGGTAATAACTGTATATCTAAATCAGGTTTTTAACCTTCAAACAACCATCCAAAATTAGCCCAATTTCATAGGGTTCGGCCATGCTTATTGGCCGAACACCATGAGATTAATTTTGAACACTTAGTCCTTCATCTTAGGTTTGAAACCAGCACCCAAATCCATGTTTTTAAACCATTCTAAAACATGTATGTACATCTTAAAATAATAACCCAAAACAGTCCACCAACTTCATGGTTTATTTGTTCCAAATACATCAAAACAAACCATTATTTGCATGGGGTTCGGCCCTCCATGGTGGCCGAACCCTATAACCTTTGGTTTTGAATTTCTTCATCATTCATCTATGTCCAAAACAAACTTCCTTATTTATGTTTTAACCTTTTTAAAACACACACTTAAAATCATCTAAAAATAGTCCCAAATTTGTATGGTTTTAATTTCCAAAAACCATCCAAATAAACCAATTATTTCCATGGGGTTTGGCCATCCAATGGGGCCGAACCCTATGGTCCCTCTTTTGATCTCCTTCATGTACTTCTAACCAATATTTAACCCTTGTTAGATTCAGCCATCCAATAGCCGGATCATAATTCTTAATTAAAAAAAAAACAGTTTATCGAACACCTACCGTTTCCGTGACTCCTCCACTTGATCTTCCCTCCGGCTTGTTCCTTGTCCTTTCTTAGCCTCTCCTTCTTCTTGATTCCTTGATGATCAGGGACTGATTTAAACAACCAGCTGTTGTTCTTGGTAGAAAACGGCAAAGAGAGAAAGAGATAGAATTTTTGACTTTGAATGGAATACCTTGAGGCCAACACTTTTGCTCAAGATATGCTTTTGTCTTGGTGAAACAAATCAATCAAGGACTGATTTCATATCACTAACCAGCTGCTGCTTTTAGTGTTTGGGAAGATAAAAACGACCAAGAGAGAGAGATAGGGAGAGAAAAACTGAAACATCTTTGGCTAAATTTCAATCAGCCCATGTGATCTCTTTGGTACCCAAAAATTGTAACTCCTAATGCATTTATCTTTAACTCTTATTTCCTTTGGGGGTTTCATCCTTGAGATGAAACCCTCCAACGTTTTTTAACCCTTGACCTTCCATCTAAGGTGGTTAATCCTCATGGTTCCAATGCATGTAACCATTTTAAATATAAAACCTTTATGTAACCATTATTTTTTAATACCTTCCTTGGGGGTTTCATCTTTGAGATGAACCTCCAAGGGTACCCAACGGCCTATGCATATCCTTGTGAATTGTTTGCATTCCCTCCTTCATTCATGCATTTGTAACTCTCAAAGCCATCACTCTCATATCTCCATGGTAGCCGTTACATGCATGAAATTGCTCATGCATGCAGCCAACGTCCCTAGCAACCCTTGTGACTTCAAGAAGTAACTCCCATTCAAAATGTAACTCCCATTCAAAATGTAACTCCCATTTTATTCATCACCTAAATGGGGGTTACATGCATGGTAATGTCTCCCCATGCACAACGTTTTTCCTTGCTCAAAATTGGAATTTAAAACACTTCCCCTCTCATTCACACACTTCACAATAAAAATACATATTCATCCAACTCATTTATTCAACTCACCCAACCTAAGTCATTCATTTAATTTAACTTAACTAATAAATTCAACTCAACTTAACCAACCATTCATTTCAACTCAAACCAAACTCAAGTAATTAATAAACTTAAATTAACTAAGCTTGAACTCAATCCATGGTTAATCATGCCATTCACGACCCATTGGGTCCCATCTAGCCATTTTGACCCATTTATCAAAATTTGACCCAAATATGATTCTTGACCCGTTTAAATTCATCTTATCTATTTATTTGTTTTGTAAACAAACTACCATCCTTTGGGTCTTGATTGAGCCATTGACCCATTTAAATTCAAATCAATTTTATCACAATGGCAATTCCGTAAGTATGAATATTTTCATATAAAATGATAACTTTGAAATTCCAGGGTGTTACAGTCAGATCCTAGCACTGGTACATATCCTTTGTTATGTATCATAGTATAATGCCATGTCTACAATTGTGGTCTTTCCTTGGATCCCTAAAGATCTGCACTCAGATGTAACAAGCCATATTGCATGATGAGCCCGTTGTCCACTTGCCGGAATAGGGCTGCAACTCAGGCGGGTTGGGCCAACCTGAGCCTGGATTGATTTGTATACACAAAACTGATGCCTAATTTCAAACCCAAAATACATATCGGGCTTATTTAAGCTTCAGCTTTTTGGGCCCCAAATGAGTTTGTTTTTATTACTTATAAAAGTATAAATTATATATCATATAAATTTTATTTTTGTACATAATGTTAATGAAAGAAAATTAAGTTCATATATGTTTTGGCTCAAATGTAGACTTTTGGGCCAAGTTTGACCTTTCTTGTTCTAGTCCCATCCAAACCCAAATTCACAATCCGGCTTTGATAATTTCAGCCCTTAAATGAATTTAGTCTGAGCCCATGTAAATCTAAACCCAAATTTGTATTAAGCTTTTTCTTGTTGGCTTGAGTAAGGCCCGACCCAATTAGGCCAGAAGTTTATTCAATTATTTGGAAGTAAGACTAAATGCAGCTTCATTTTTGGGTTTTACAGGCAGGTCACCATGTACAAGAGGACTGTGGTGAAGAGCTTGGGCAAGCCATTAGAGAGTTGCTAGTAAAGAGTAATTGATTTTTAAGTGAGCTTCTGAATTCAACATTTGAGAACTGAATTTTCTCAGATATCAAATTTTGAGTGGTAGGAGAATGGATGGGTTATTGGGGTGCAACATGAGTTAGGGTCAATCTATAGTCAACTGACCCGGCCTGAAATATGAGTAGGCTAGCTCAGCCCGTATAAAATGGCCTAAAAATTGGATTAGGGTTGTACTTTGAATAACCCGATTTGCTCGAATTACCTAAATTATATATACACATTATTTTCTATATGTTTATTTGATAATTTTAGAGATCTAGCTCTCTGAGTGATTATATTTTAATGGTGGAAACTTGTTTTTATGGATGTTTGTTTGTTCGAAACATGTCAACACAATATATAGACCAAATTATCTACTGAGTTTGAGAGATTGATGTATGATCTGATTTAATTCAGAGAACGAGGTACCTTATCACTTATTGTGTAATTTTACACACAATTGATTTTTGCCTCTATTTAAATTCATTTCAAATAGGCATTCAGCACTAAAAAAAGGGTTTTTTTTTTTCTTATTTCCTTTTTTTTCTTTCTAATTGACTGGCATCTGCTCACACAGGTTTATGATGTTATGTTGGGGACTCGAGATATAAATGTCGGATTATTTGGGTTTTGGCTTTTTTAACTCAAAATAATTTTTTTATATTATTGTATAAAATATAAATTATATTTTACATATATTTCTACACCTCCAGAAAAATTAAGTTTTCCTACTAAACTTAGTCTTTCATACATTAGGCTTAGCTCAGTCTGAATTTAAATTCAGGCTCGATATGTTAGGGCCAAGAATGAACTCAGCCCAAGCTTGGGTCCAGGGGTGAAAAAATCTTGAGTCCCTCCGACAGCAAAAGACATCAAATGAAGTGGAAAATAATACGACTTAATTTCTCATATTTCAGGCTTAAAATAATTAAGTCGGTGGAGATTAATCTTTAACATCAAAATACCATCAAATTTTCTATGAGTCCAACAGAAGAATTGGCACAGTTCTCAACAATTCCAAAGATGATTAATAGAGGAAGAATTGGCACAGTTCTTAACAATTCCAAAGATGATTAATAGAGGAAGATTAATAATTAAAAAATCCTAGAAGGACATAGTATGCAATCAAAACAGGCAAGGACGCCAGTGTGCCAAAAATCACCCTGCAAAACAGACCATTTTCACATCTTAGATTAATTTCACTACATTTTAATGAATAGATAAATAAATGATTTAGAAAAATAATCTTGAAATTAATAATTACTTACGCTGTACTAAGCACATCAGCATGCAATCCGTACTCTCTTGCATAAATAAAGGACGTAATAGATTGTGGTAATGCTGCCTGCATTTTAATTAAATCAACCATTTCAAAATTCAGTCAACGTCATCGAAGTTGTTGACTAAAGTTGTAAAAATCAATATATTCATATATTGGATAGTAGGGCCCATCTCCTTTGGTCACCTTGACTGGATGATCTTGGCCATTGATCGAGAGCCCGTTAAGTATGCAGTTCATCTAAAATTAGCTCACCAGCCAATTTCTTCCTGTTCCATTAGGCAGTGAGAACCATCCAAATGAGGTAATTTCTAGGAGCTAAGTAAATCTATGGTGGACCCCATTATCAGCTGAAAAGGCCTCTGATCATGTATTGGGCCAAGTTTACAGACTGAGCCACATGAGCTACCTTGACCAATACTGGGCCCTATTGATACACAGGCTGGGCTTGGGCTTACCATGAATATAGCCCTATCTAACTCATCTTGAAATACTTGGGTCAGTCTTGTTGGGCTGGGCCTATTTAAAATCCTGGTTTCAGGTGGAAAACTCTAGGTGTGTTTGGTTGGGTCACGTTTGGTTTGGGTCGACTAGGTAAATGCAAACATAAACCCAGAATTATTACCCGGTTTTAGGCAGGTTTAGGCATAGTATTAACATGTGTTTACCTGACTCAATCTAAATCCAATGATTAAAAGCCCAACCCAAAAATTAATTGGGTGGAAAGAACCACCAAAACCCAGACTTACTGGATCATGTGCTGGAATAAGGTTCCTGGGTCGGGTCAAGTTGTGGGTGCAGCGCTTTGTAAATTCATGGGATATGAGACAGAGATCATATCAATCTGTCTGAATTATGGATGAATCACCTGAATGATGGCGGTACGCAGGACGGTGCCGTGTAGGCCCATGGCGATGGAGCCAATGGTGATGGCCACTGGTACTGCAATAAACCTCAATACCATGCCGAACACCGTTAGACTCATGCCGCATGCGATTAGCTTTTCTTGTGTTGCCATGAACTGACCTACAGGCCAAAATTTTAACAATCCAGTTCATAATTTCATTTAATGACGAATAAGATGTATAAACATAGACAGACAGACAGACAAGCAAAGATCTGATAAACTTACCCATACGAAACATGGCCATCCCAGTTCCTGCCTTGGACATGATCAGTAAAGATCCTTCTATGATGCTAGGCATTCCAAAATGCCACCTATTAATCAATCACATGCAAAATTATTATTAAGCACTAATTAAACACTAAACACAGCATGGGTTAGTCTTAATTTAATTCTTCCCTTAAAATTTAGACCCATTGGTCAAGATTTAGAATACCTGTTTGAGACAAAAGCCCAAGCAACACCCAGGATACTAGCATAGGAATTTGGATTAAGTGCGAGCTTTAGCCACACGGTCTTCATTACAGACCAAAATGAAGGCCCACTTTCTATGATCACACTTGGGTTTCCTTCAACATCCTTGATCGGGGCTTGATTGGAGTCCACAGTAGTCGATGCTACCAAAACATCAGTCCTTGCCCGTCGGAATTCCAACACCATTAGGAGAATAGTGAGCCATACAATCCCCTGCACCACCGATGTCTGAACAACAAGGTCCTGTCCAATGGGCCCATACATGGCCCGCAACAAAGGTACCCCTACAACCAGAGTGTTTGTAAGAGTACAGATGGAGAAATTTGTAATGAACCAACAGTAGCTCCCTTTGCTACTACAGTTGGCCCATGCAGCCAAGATTATGATAATGACCACTTTAGATGTTGTGTCGGCCGCAATGAATCGGTAGTTCATTTTAAATGGATCCGTATGGGCCGTGAACTCAAAGGCGAAGAATGGGAGGGTGAAGAAGGAGACAAGACGGTTGACGACGATGCATTGCACCGCCGTGAATATCTTCCACCACTTGACGGACCCGTATCCTAAACACAGTGCAACATAGAGAGGTGTCATGGCTACCACCACCTTGTATACATCCTCCCACTCTATCATTCTCCCTCCCTCTCTATCTCCTCTCAATTAAAAGAAAAAGGATTAGGGTTTTAAAAATTTGTAAAATCAAACCAGCTTAATTGGTGCACAAGTCAACTTCATCGATGTAGCTAAGCTAACATATTTATAAGTAGAGATAGAATTGCAGGGAGAGTAACAGAGCATTGCAAAGGATAGATTGGTGGGTGCATATGATTCTATGCTGTGGATTCTCACTAATGGCAAGTGGAGATAATATCTATTGCGAACAACTTAATTGTCAATTAAATAATTAACTTTTTATAAAACTTATTTAAGGATGAGAATAAGTTGTTTGAAAGATCTACTCTCCTATATGGAACCGTGACAAAATTTAACTTAAAGAGAAATCATGTTAAAAATAATTTTCAAGATTACAAAATTCTAAACGATTGTACAAATTGAGTTTAATCTAATCGTGAGTGTATCTCAAAGTGACTTCAAATTGAGTATTACTTCAACTAACGAAATAATAATAAGTATAAGAGAGAAAAAAATGTAAATATAAACTTAGTATAGAAGTAATTATTCAATTGACGACGAACCAATATACTCAAATAATTTCACATGACTAAGTGTATTTTGGCATGCATAGAGTATAAGTGTTACTTGTTTTGGCTGTGTTGTTTTGGCTTGGTTATCTTCCTCTTGTTGAAATATATTTAGATTTCCCTAATTATAATGTAATTAGGATTCTAGTTTGCGTTTATCTCTATTAAGATATCTAATTTAGATTAGAATTGAAATAGCCCTAGGGTCAGCTAAGGCTATATATAGTTGTGTAATACTCTTTAATGAATACAATTTTCCTCTTTTCTAACATGGTATCAGAGCCAGAATTCATTCCTATTGAGTAAGGCTCAATAATCACGCTTCTTCTTCTCTCCCTCTGCCGGAGATACATCGGCAGAGGGAGGGAGGGAGAAAAACATATTCAGTCAATGATATGATTGGTGTCGTTGCTGCTACACTACCCAGATCTATAGATCTGATCGGGCCCTATTCTCTCAGTCCGGATCTCATCGCCTCCTGCTGCACCACTACTCTGGTCCGACGTGCTCACATCAGGCTTTGTTTCAACTCTTTAATCTGCAGCTTCCACCGTTGGCTTTGCTGTTCAGATTTGTTGGTCACCACCTTCTTGTATACGAAGATTTGAGACACTGCTGCGCATCCGACCAGTTCTCAGATCTGGGCGATTTTGTTCATTCAAACAACCTTTGCTGCTGCCACGAAATCTCAGATCTCTCTGCTATGCCTTTTCCCTCTGGTCGCCAGATTTGGTCCGTTCAAGCATCTACTTGCTGCGTTCTAGCCTAGATATTTCAGATCCTTTAACCAGCCCAGATTTGGGCATTTTTGCTGAGAGATTTGGGCGTTTTCACTGGAACCACCAGATCTGTTTCCATGAGGGTCAAACCCTTCGCTCTGCCGAGAAACAGTTTTACCAGATCAACCTCTCTCACCGCCTTTGTTTCGCTCCGGCGTTCTTGCCATTAGCAGATTTGCAGCCAATTGCTGCAGTGCTCTGTTATTTGTTGTTGTTTTTCTGCATGCGGCAGTTTGCTGTTGTCTGGATAGGGAACTTACCACCGCCTGTCCGTCCGTCTCTGGTTTCCTCATTGTTCGCCCGACGAACCAATTACCGTTGCTTGAGGATTTGCAGTTGTTGCCGCCTCGCTGCGTCTTGAATCTGCAATATCGAGCGTTATTTACTTAGAGGCTGTCGCTGCCCCTTGCTGCCGAACAGAGGCTAGATCTGGCCCATCTATTTGCTGTTTGCCAGATCTTACGCCTTTGCTGTGAGCGACACCTTCTGCATGCTGCCGCCCTTGCAGTGCCTCACAGCTCCGGCGTTCTTGCATTGCTGACACCCTTGATTTTCTCAGACCATCCAAAGAGACCAGGTGACGAATACCCATTGCCTCCATTTAACATGTTACGAAATGTGATGGATATGAATGCTCATTATGTTATCCAAAGTCATACATGCCAGCCTAGTTTGTATACCCTCAATCAAAGGCTGGGATATTCTGGATGTATTGGCATTCAATCTGCTGCAGTTGAGTATTAAAGCCTGTAAATCTGCAGCCTAAGTATGACGAAGCAAAGTTTGAACAATACAAGCTTGTGGTGGTGGGGCATCATATCACATATGATGTAACACAACATGTGCAGAATTGTTTTGAGAACATCAAGAGTCTGGAGCACTGACTTTGGAAAATATCCACAGTGAAAAGATGATGTTTTGAGAATGGGCTTTTAATAATGCAGGGAAACGGAGACACAACTTTTCTCCAGAATTCCTTATTAGGCTTTCTTATCTTGAATTGTTTGGATCTTGACGACTTCTTTCGATTTTTTGCTGTTAGTCGGGGCACCATTTGCAGATCAGCATTTGTCCCACCGTTTCATGTTGCTATATGTTTTATTCATAAGATTTTGAGAGAGCTCTACAACGTCTCTCTGCCCCTGCTGTATTCGTCCACCATTTGCAATTCAGACTTGGTGTTCTGTTGTTTTTCCTCGCCACGACCAGTGAGATCAGTGCCAAGAAGAAAGGGGGAGAGCTGAAGAAAATGGTACAAATTTCCCTTTTCCTCCTACTCAACTGCCTTTCGAGCAACCTTGTTTTTGCTGTTTCTTCAACATGAGACGACCTCTTTAGCTGAAGAAGGGACGCAACTTGCCCTTCGTTCAAGCACTCCTTGTTTTGTCGTTTCTCGAAAATGAGACGGTATGTTTTGGACACATGTTCATTTGTTGTGGAATTCATCCACTCCTTTTATCTGGAGGACTAATTCGTCCCCACTCATTTGTTGGCCTTTCTAAGGTTATAGCTTTATTTGCTGGCCTTTCATAGCTACAGCCTCATTTGCTGGTCTTTCATGGTTATAACCTCATTTGCTGGCCTTTCATGGTTACAGCCTCATTTGCTGGCCTTTTATGGTTACAGCCTCATTTGCTGGTCATTATGACTTCAGTCCCTTGTTTTACAGGACACTCATTGCCTGCATTTATCGCATATTGCGATCATTGTTTGTCGGACAACTATCTTACGACCACTGCCGTCGTCCGTGCCAAGTTCTTTGTTTCAGGCTGCCATTGGTGTTCACCGCCTGTCATTTTGCAGCCAATCAACGCTGTCACTTCAATAAGTTTTGCAGCCAATCAGTGTGCTGCTTCAACAAATATTCGTGGCCAGTTGGTGTGCTACTTTTGCAGTTCACCTGCCGTTTCTTCACGTTCCAAGCTAAGCGTTCATCCACGCTTCAGCTTGCGGGGACGTGTTGAAATATATTTAGATTTCCCTAATTATAATGTAATTAGGATTCTAGTTTGCGTTTATCTCTATTAAGAGATCTATTTAGATTAGAAGTGAAATAGCCCTAGGGTCAGCTAAAGCTATATATAGTTGTGTAATACTCTTTAATGAATACAATTTTCCTCTTTTCTAACACCTCTAAGTTCTGAGCCTGTTTTGTTTGGCGTGACCTGTTTTGGTTGGCCATTTTCTCTCTACCTAGACCGGGCTTTGAGTGTTTCTTGTTGTTTATCTGTTTTAGCCTTTATTTTTTGTCTCTTTGCGTGAATAAATTGAACCTTCATTAAAATATATATATATATATTAGTGTTGCTTTCACTAATAGTATATAGTTATAAATCAATTTTCTCCCACTCTAAGAATAAAGAATGATGTCCATACATTATTCCACCCACGATGCAAAGAAAATGTTGGTGATTTTTTTTTTAAAAAAAAAATATTCTGAATCTAAAATTTGCTTAAATGGCAAAAGATTTGGAAAATAAGTATTGATCAAATTTTTTGGTTTAAAAATGAATTATATGTAAATTTAATAAAATACCAAATTTGTGGGAAATATCCATGCTCTGATAGGGCCAAAGTGGAGAAAAAATTTGACAGAATTTTTTATTAAGTAAATATTATGATTATCATTAGTTAAGAAATTATAAATGTCACAAATGTCAGTATTTGTCACTTCCACGGAAGAAACATTTTCATTTCATTTTGATGACCAAATAGCAAACTTTCCTTGACGACGAGCTCAAATTTTAATATGTAGATGGATACTCAATGGCTTATATGATGCAGGCAAAATTTCTAAATGGGGTCTTCTTTGTATTTAAAATATTATTATAAATAATATTTAATTAAAATTTTAATAATTCGACATAGATAATTGTAAGACAATATTTGAAGTAATTGCAGTTTGCTAAACAAAAAATTTCAATAAACAAACAATATTGTTCAATTTCTTCTAACATCACCAAATACATAAACCACAAATTGTCTTAACCAAAATTGATCCAATTCAATCACTAGACCTTCCAACAAAGCTATGATTTCTTTCTACAAATCCAGATGGACTGAGTCTCCTCACAGTTATTAGAACATTTTAGTCCAAATTCCCTTACATTACTATGAGTATTGCATCGGATTATAACCATCATTCAATTGATCACTTATTATATTTTAGGTCAAGTGATTAGATTAAAAAAACACATCATAATTGCAATTTTTTTTCATTGCACAATAAAATAAAAGATCGTTTAATCAAAATATGCAATGAATTATTCTACTCACCTGGAAGTTGTGAAGTGAACCGTGTTGCCAAGAAGTCCAAAGCTTTAAAAGCAAGGCTCTTTAATGCAAAGTTGTTGTAGATTAAATTAAATATTGTAAGCAAATAAAAATGGGTGATTATTAAATCTCTTTGACAATTTACATTGAATAAATGTAAGGAATGTTGCTGCTCCAACTTTATCTACGGTTATCCTAAAGTCCAAGGTAAAGGTAAAGGTTGAGTAATAGCCGAACCATGCCTAACTCACTTTAATGCTAATAAGACAATAAAAACATTATTCATGAAATAATTAACTGTTTTTTGAATTACTAGTAACTTTACCCAAATAAAATAAGTAAATAGATGAATAGAGATATAAATAAGTAAATATTAAATACTTTAATCGAATAAAGTCCTTTAAAACGCCATCCTTTTTATAACTTAGCGTCTTAAAATAATGAAATCACTCAATAAACAAATGAAATAAGATGGACAATTTTGTACATATACAAAAAGAAAATACCTTGTAAATGATAAGGGTGGATTAAAACAATAAATCCAGTCTTAAACCCAAATACATTTTGTTTTTTTGTTTTCTTTTTCTCAGAACAATGCATGACAAATAAAACAAGGAATTAATCTGCTTTTGTTTTCTTTTCGTCTTGACCAGAAGCTCAATTTTAATCTGCAGGCCAATACGGTCGGCCTGCATAGTCTCTCTCTGTTCAGCACCTGAACAGAGTCTCTTTTTTCTTTTTTTAAACACTCAAAAGGGTGGGACAAAGCAGAGAGTCTGCGTTTTTCCTCGGTGCAGAGAGCTCTATGCTCTGTTATACCTCTCTCTCTTGGAATCTATCCTTATAACAATTTCCAAAATCAATTTAAAACTGCTTGAAAATGGTAAAAAGAATGGTTTTCCTTTGAAATCAGTTAGGACTTAATCTATCCAAAAAAAATTAGGAAAGAAAAAAGAAGAGAAGAACTTTGGATAACCTCTTTTTAATTTTATTTTTGAATGGAATCCTACAGAGATTTATTGAAATTATTTTGACAAGAAACTAATTCTAACTTAATTTAAAGGCCAGCGATCCTCCAATTGGTATTTTGTGTAATCTGACACGGGTTTTAAAGTAATCTCGATTTTACCATTTCACTGCCGTACCGAAGAAGAAAAAATGCCACAAACTGAATCCGTTGGGATTTTCAATCCCCCAATCTAAACACAATGAAAGCAAACCAACAATCACACAACAAATCAATCACAAGAGACAAGATTTACGTGGTTTAGTAGAAGCCTCATCCACGGGCAACAATCAAAACGATTTCACTATAATAAAAAATATAATAAATACAAATCTTCCAAACCGAAATCTCTCTCAGATTTTATCTCTTTGTTTTCTCTCTCAAATACAAATCCGGTGGTGCCTAAAAGGGCCACCCACAACCAACCCAAACGAGTCCCTCTATTTTAGAGATGTTCTTCATATGAAAATAGTAAAGAGATAGACACGTTGTAGGAGAAGGAGAGAAAGAATAACAAGTGTCCTAATCCGAAAATCGGAACTTCTATTCAATCTAAACTCCAAAATTGAGTCAAATCCGAACAGAATCTGCCATCTCGGCTAGCCGAAACCGAATCTACCATCCGAATTTGTCATTTCGGCTAACCAATATCGAATCTGCCATTTCGGTTAGCCGAAACCGAATCTACCGTCCGAATTTGCCATTTTAGCTAGTCAAATCTGTCATTTCGACTAGCCAAAATCAAATCTGCCATCTCGACTGACCGAAACCGAATCTGTCACTTCGGGTAACCGAAACTGAATCTTCCATTTTAGCTAGCCGAAACCGAATCTGCCATTTCGGGTAACCGAAACTGAATCTGCCATTTTAGCTAGTTGAAACCGAATCTGCCATTTTGGCTTATCGATTTATACCACAGTGAAAGGGTCAGTGATCCGGTGAGTCGATCAGTGAGCTAATTCATACTGCAGTAGAAGAGTAAAATGGATAATACTCTAAATTCCATGTCTGATTACACAAAATGGAGAATCGCTATCCTAATTTAAATTGACAAAGTAATTAAAAGAGAAAGATTACCTAGAAAATGAAATGGGGAAGAAGGAGAAAGAAGAACTGGTGCAGTCACATGCAGCTGGGCTTGTGACTCAACAGAGCCTTTAGAGAGAGTGAAAGGGAGAGATTGAGAAGGGGCTTAGAAAAGAGTGAGGGAGAGTGCTAGCATGAAAGGGATGATTTTTTAGAGTGGCACAGAGAGGGATGAAGACGATTGAAAGGTGGCAGATAGGGAAGACTTAAGAGTCGTCGTGTGAAGGAGATAGGAAGATGCCTTGGCAAGTGAGACGGGTCGCAACCTTGGTTTACATTACTATGGGTATCCGGACTCCGGAGAAACTGAGTTAGAGGGTAATACCGAAATAATCTAACCTTATCAATAAATTTGTAATATTAAAATAGGGTAAATTCTCAAGTTTGGTTTGAAATGAATTCCAAAAGCCACTTGATCTTACTCAAATTTAGATTTGATTAAACTAAATAATCATCAATGGTCAGATATGGAGTTCATAAAATCATATTCTGGAAATGTTTTTGAGTGATATGAAGATTTCAGTAGGTCCTATAATTCAAAAGAAGTCCATCAACATAATTTTTTGTTAAACTTAGCATTTCAGAGGTATTTTGAAACTATTTGAGAAAATTGATTTGAGAAAGTCTGATTTAAATTGTTTGGATAGGAAATCAAAATATTTTCAAGTGGTTCAAAAAATTATTGTGTTCAATGAACTAGAGAAAGACATATATTTGAATTTCAAGATTTTTAGGAGAATAACCTGCGAGTAAGGATGAATCTCACAGTTTTCAAAACTATTCATTAAAATTTGCATATTTACTAATTATTAAAATTTAATATTTTCCTTAAACGGTCATAATTTGAGCTCCTGAACTCAAATTTGAGTTCATTGGAAAGTTCTTTTTGTGATCTAAGCAATGGATTAATTCTAATCTCCAATTTTTTAATCGCAAATTCCTCATTGTCCGTGATCTCAGGTTGAGTTATTAAAGAGAGTCACTAAATAAACTAGATTCTATCTATAATTGTTTATTTTATCTTGATATCGAGAAATAAAATAAAATAAAAATTGAGACTCTATTTTGGAGGATTTCAATTTATTTTAATTCATTTTAGTTGAAATCGGTTGAACAAAATGTTTCAATAAAAAACACTTTAAATTTGGTAAAAATATATATTTAATTTTCTTTGCAATCTAATAATAAATATATTATTTTTAAATCTATTAAAATTATGGATTTTTTTTATTTTTACTTGATATTTATCTTTTTTCTATTAATTTTAATTTCTAATTTTCTTCTAACAAATTATCTTTTCAAATGATGCAATATTATTTTCGAAACTTCGACAAAGTCTCACCGAGAGGGTGTAAATCTCGGTTTGAAAACCTTGATATCTTGACCGATACAATATGTATCAACCGATATTGGTGGTTTTTTTTAAATAAAAAATAGGAGAGATAAATTTATCAGCCGATACCGAGATTTATACCTCTGGTCTCATTTATATTAGAATCCAAAAAGACCAAATTTTAGTTGTAATTTATCAGCTCAACCCCTGTCCGAACTATCACATTTTACCAATATTTGTAACTCAATTTCATAGTTGGATCACGATATTTTCCATTTTTATTATAGAAAAGACCAAAGTTTTATAAATAAAATTTGTAAAATACTGATTTTTTTTTTCTGAATACCCATATTCTGACAAGACTGAAATGGACCAAATCTTTTGTTCATGTCATCATAGATTGATCTTTTTAAAACAAAAATTGAGCCTGAAATGAGCTTAAATGGTGAAGAAGTTGAGAGTGTGAGACACTATCATGGTAAAATAGGTCTCAGTAAGTGATGTAAAAATCTAATATTGGTCAATAGTGCGTACATGAAGGGTTATCTATTTGATTATCTTTTATATTAATTTTAAATTTTTTAAAACTATAACTTTATATTAGTAATAGTTTAAATGTCTAGAATTTAATTTTAAATATTAATTAATAAAAAAATTATAAGCTTAATATAGATTCTATATTAGTACTTATATATTATGCCTAATTATATAAGATTTATTGTCCATCAAATAAAAGATCTCATAATCTCATAGAAGAGAGAATCTTATTATTTAAAATCAGTTGAATTCAAGTTTCACATCTGAGTGGTACGTACCCCAGCAATCAATGATTTTAAAGAGCTGACGTAAACTGACTTCTATCTATAAATACTTCATTTTATCTTGATATCAAGATTAATAAAATAAAATAAAATTTGGGACTCTACTTTAGAGCATGTCAGTTTATTTTAATTCATTTAAGCTAAAATCAATTGAATATTTTAAATTTGGTTAAAAATATAATTAATTTTATTCTCAATTTATTAATAGATGAATTATTTTTAAACTTATTAAAACTATTCTTTTTTACTTGATATTTTTATTTTTCTAATTAATTTTTTGTTAAATTTACATGTGATAAATTGAAGAATACCTAACATAAAACCCCCACAATGAACCCACTAAGCACACTAATATTAGAGAGGTCGAACCCACGACCTCAGACTAGCTGCAGGCAACCGGTTTATTTTTTAACTTTATTGATGGCATCTTTGATTTTCTGTGTCTAGAATGGAAAAACAGTGCTTCCTCGTGATGGGATCCAGGAAAGAAAGATAGCACAAGCATCCTCGTGGTGGGATCTAGGAAGGAAAGAAAGCACAAGCACTAGAAAAGAAGAGCCTGAATGTCTAGGGCTGCGTTTGGATGGAGGGTAATTTTTATAGGGTTTACTTTTAAGTAGGGGTCACTCTTGAGTAGGGGTTACCCTTGAGTAGGGGTTACCCTTAAAGTGGGATTACCCTTATCTTATTTGGTAACTGCAGTGGTAAAGTAAAACCTCACTCTAAGGGTAAAAAATCTTATTTGCTAACTATAAGCAAGGGTAACCTAATATATTAATAATTTTTTATTTTTTTATAAAATATAAATATTAAATAATATTCATAAAGTAAATTCTAATAATATAACTTATAATAATATTATCAAATTCTTATAAATTATTTTTCATAATTATAATTTAAAATGAACACTTGCATTCTAACATTAAAAAAATAAATAAAGAAATTTTTTGATATTACTATTTTAAATCCCAATAATAAATAAAAAATATCAACATAACTCTTCATAAAAATTATAATAATTATTTTTTATATTATATGAATTTAAGAAAAATAATAATTCTTATAAAATTATTAATATGTCAGTTTACCCCTACTATAGGGTAACCCCTGTAAAAATTTACACCTCACTCAAATGCATCACGTTGAAAATATTGCAGAAATTTTATTTTTATCTTATATAGATTTAATAAAATTATTAATTCTCATAAAATTGTTAATATGTGAGTTTACCCCTACGTAAATTACCCCCACTCAAGGGTAACCCCTGTAAAAATTTACCCCTCACCCAAATGCATTACGTTGAAAATATTGCAAAAATTTTATTTTTATATTATATAGATTTAATAAAATTATTAATTCTCATAAAATTGTTAATATATCAGTTTACCCATACTTACAATTACCCCTACTCAAGGGTAACCCCTGTAGAAATTTACCCCTCACCCAAATGCATCACGTTGAAAATGTTGCAGAATTTTTTTCTATATTATATAGATTTAATAAAATTATTAATTCTCATAAAATTGTTAATATGTTAGTTTACCCCTACTTATAATTACCCCTACTCAAGGGTAACCCCTGTAAAAATTTACCCCTCACCCAAATGCATCATGTTGAAAATGTTGCAGAATTTTTTTTATATTATATAGATTTAATAAAATTATTAATTCTTATAAAATTGTTAATATGTCAGTTTACCCCTACTTACAATTACTCCTACTCAAGGGTAACCCCTGTAAAAATTTACCCCTCACCCAAATGCATCACGTTGAAAATGTGTACATATTTTTAAAATAATCTTCTAACAGAATAAATTGTTAATTACCCTGAAAGAGATTATCATCAGCCTCAAACTTTTTCAGAGTTTTGAGACCCTATCGAAATTTCGACAGAATCACCCCTTAAAAATAGAACATTTTGACAAATACGTTTAAGAAAATTTTATTTTTATTTTTATATTATATGGATTAACAAAAATTATTAATTATTCTAAAATTGTTAATATGTCAGATTACCCCATACTTGTTGACTGACCACTTAAAGGTCCCATGTTTATCGACAATCTACTCTAAGGTCCCATATTTAGTAAGAGACCACTACTCAAAGGTGTCATGTTTAGCGACAATCCATGAAACCCATATTTAGTGACAGACCACTCAAGGGTCCCATATTTAGTGACAGACCATTCAATGCTCCCATATTTACTGACAGACAAAGGGTCTCATGTTCATTCAGTTGTTTACAAACAAACCATTCACTATGTTTATTCGAGATTAACAAACGATGTCATAAAAAGAAAACATTCACCATATTCATTCAAAATTTACAACATTTACATATGAATATCAAAATTTGAAAATTACAAAAATTTCAAATACAACGGCTATTCGGAGGCAGGAGCTGGGGCAGATTTAGAAGCATGTGCAGATGTAGAAGCTGGGGTAGATGCAGTATCAGGAGGTGCTGGTGCCGATGAAGGAGGTGCTGGTGCCAATGGACGACGCCCAGTCACACTCTGCATGGGGCCAGTCGAACGCACCTGACGAGTGGGGCTTGTAGGACGAGGCTGAATGGGGCCAGACGGAAGAGGCTGAGTGATGTCAGTCGGGCGAGCCTCACTCGTGTCAGTGGACGAAGAGGCTCTCCCCCATGATTAATTTATCATCTTCTCAGCAATCAAACATCTAACGGTCCCAGATGATGAATCGCGTCCAAGATGTGTTTTTACTCCTTCTTTTTGTAATAATAGAACAGAGTTTCTCATTACATCTACCACTTGATTCTCCAAATTATTCAGCTTTCTCATCGTCATTCCAACCAACTCACCATTTTTCTTATCAATTTTGGCATTCATCCTCCCTTCCATCTCAGCCAATTTATCGTCAATCATTCCCTCAAGCCTTCCAATCAGTCTTCCTTCCATCTCAGCCAATTTTTCATCAATCATTCCTTCAAGCCTGCCCATAAGCCTTCCTTCAATCTCAGCAAATTTCACATCAATTTTTTCATTCAGTTTTTCTATGCTGTCAAGAATTAGCATAGTACTGACTCCTGTATCATGTGCCTCTGCCCTCTCATCTTTAGGTGCCTCTGCCCCCTTAACTTCAGGTGCCTCTGTTCCCCCAACTTCAGGTATATCACCCTCCTCCTCAGGTGCTTCAACCTCAATAGGACCATGTTATACTTTGGGAACCCAACGTGCATTGTCGAGTTTGAATCCCATCTTGCTCAAAGTAGACACATCGAATATATCAGTTTTCTTCAAAACTATTTTCTCTTTGGGGGGAGGGTGATTCCTTCTTGTTAAAACAAGTAAGACATAAATAAACCATATGGAAGGATACATTTTCTAATCTTACGACAAACAACCATGTGTTTTATTATGATGAAGAATATATCAATTTGTTTGCCGTTCAAAATGCACCATATGAGGAAACTATTAAAATACGACACCTGATTATTAAGCCATTTTCTAGGTAAAATATTCTTCCTAATGATGTAATATACAATTCGGACTTTTGGGTGACTCCATCAGCGCGGGCTTATCCCCTTTGGCACTTTCACTCCGCCCACACATTTGGGTCATCGCCTCTGAGGGAACGAATCCGTCAACATCGGTGGGCCATGAATTTGGTTCATACTTCGAAATTATGGCACTGGGAAACTGAAACATTCTGTCCAGTGCCGAAGTTGAAATTTCAATTTCTGTCCCCCTAACTTTGGATTTTATGGAGTGTCTCGCCCGATTTTCCGACATATTTGCATAAAATTCCTTCATCAATTTTGGATAAAAATCTTCTCTTATTCCCAAAAAAGCTCCACATCCAAGTATGTCAATATACTCATGGATTCTTAATTCAAATGCAGAAAAAAAGTTAAGGTCAATGATTTTACCATAAATCATCGGCCGAGAGTACAAATCCTCTCGGTAGAATGTGACAGCTTCCAAAGAGTTGAAGTGGTTCGGGTCGAAGGTCTCCGTCTCCATAGGTGTCTCCGTCAATCTCGCTCTCTTCCCTCTAGATGAAGCCGTCAGCTTCGTCTTTGTCCCTCTCGATGTAGACCCTTTGGATGGCATGTGGAAGGAGGGCTGTAAAGGATAATCAATTGGAGAAGAAGAAATCGGAGAAGATGAAGAGAAAGGGTATCCGAAGAGGGTAAAATCGATCGGTTGGAAGAGGGGAGAGGGAAGATCGATTGATCGATTTCGAGAATCATGCGGTCGATTTGGTAAAGAGGAAAGAGTCGATCGATCGATTGGAGAAGAAGAAGAGAAAGGGTCTTCGGTTTCGAGGGTTTCAATCGCAGGGAAAGGGGGAAAGATCGATCGGTTTTATATATAAGTTTGCGATCGATCGCACTATCACAGAAATCGATCGATTGATTTTGTCCTAAACAAACAATCGATCGATTGATCCCATGTTTTAAAGAATATAAAAAGGGTTTGTAAAAGGAAAATCCTAAAAAACTGGTCCAAATTTCATCCCACCAGAGTTGAGCCATTACCGAATTGATCAGACTTTAAAACACAATCATCTCCTACAAAACCTCAATAAAGTTAATCTTTTGTACGACACATGATCAATCAAATGGTAGGTGCCACTTTGATTGATGCGGAGTTTGGAACATTCCCAATTCTTGACTAATAGTCTCTGCAAGAAATTCAGATTGGACACAGTGGGGACCTTGTCAACCCACATTAGGGTAAAAAGGACTATATTAAATTGCTCGTCATGCGGGACTCAAGGATGCGCTCCATTGCCACCATGTTTGCCAAGTTTAGGTCTTGGGGTGATGGCCAAAAGAATGTGTCTCATATGGTCCATGCCCATATATCTTAGAATGATTTTGTTCACCTAATTTATAACCCACCGCATAAGGATGGGAAGTGTGATATGGAAAGTACAACCTATATAGGGTAAAGTTCACTCGCCCATCATTTAGTGACATAGTGGGGTGGGAGTAAGAAAGAAGTTTCTATTTCATTAGAAATGAATATGTTACGTGTGTGAGACAGTAAAGAAAGCAACTTTCATGATATTCATGGAGCCAATGAATGAATTGGGGCCCTGTTCCCGACTGACACCTGCCCCGTTTTCCAGCCTGATCTTCAAAACAACCATATGTGACTACAAGGAAGCGACAACTGTTAAATTACACCATGTCATTTCAGACTAGTAGCAACCCTTGAATAGCCCTACTAAGAGACCTGATTCAATGTCCCGGTATACTAGTAGCAACAGTAATGATAGTGAGTTTTTTGGCCTACAATGATCCCTTTCAAAATTCTCATCAAATTTAGACTCTCTCTCACTCCAACACCCAAAAAATCAGCACCACTAGCACATGCACGATCAAATAGATAATAAAAATCTAAAAATACATAAATATTAGAAAAGCAAGCAGTGTTCAACAAACAATAATGTACACACATTATTGTGTAAGATAATGATCTTGAATAAGTCACCATCTCATACTTCGTTTTAAATGCCAGGTTTGTAAATGCACTATCGAGGGTCTAATTCGGTAATTGATACCTCATTTCTCGATGGCTCACTGGCTTCAGAATTAGGATCGAATTTTAAAGTTGGATCCATTCTACTACTACTGAAAAATGCTAGTAAAGAAGGTGATGGTAGTGAAACAGAGAAACTGTTGAGCATAAGAATAACTGTAGACATGGTGGGTCTATCAACTGCATCTTCTTGAACACACAATAACCCAATATGGATGCATCTCATAACTTTACTCCCTGAACAATTCTCGCCGTAGCATAGGATCAATCATCTCTAAAACATTTCCATCATTCCAAGCTTTCCATGCCTACAACAATTAACCAATGTATAAATTGTTAAAAACTATCATGATTGCACTCAAGCAACCGTGTTCTTGAAACAAAAGAAGAAAGTATGGCAATGTTCACTCACATAGCTAAGAAGGTCCTTGCAACCATGTTCAAATTGGTAGAAAGAGGTGTTCTTTTTCGCCATCACAATCTCTAAGACCAACACACCAAAGCTAAAGGCATCCGACTTAACTGAGAATTGCCCATGCATGGCATACTCAGGAGACATGTAGCCACTTCATTACATTATAAGGAAATAAACCATAAGAAAAGGATAAACAATAGAGTCAACTGTAAACCACAATGTTAAAACCAATTGCATTGAGTATATGTTTGTGGTATTTGATAAACATGAGTAGAAGTTCAAGATTAACAAACTTACTATGTTCCAGTAATTCTATTAGTGTTTCCTTGAGTTTGATCCACTGCAGCTATCCTTGCCATACCAAAATCTGAAATCTTTGGGTTCATCTCTGCATCTAACAAAATATTGTTAGCCTTTAGATCACAATGAATTATCCTTAGGCATAAATCTTCATGAAGATAGAGTAACCCTCTTTCAATTCCTCCAATAATTTTATACCGTCTTTGCCAATCAAGACAACGGTTTTTTGGATCTGTACATTCATCATAATGCAAATAACTTAGAAATAAAACAAAAAAAAAAAAAAAACCATGCAAAATGTTATGTTGGTAACATAATTTCCTTACTCCTTGGAAATGTCATGTGTTTATGAATTTTCATGTGAATAATAATAAAATTAAGCAATTCACCAGAAGGTGCATTTGACCTTCTATTTCCTAAGCATGAAAACATCATCATGCATACTAAATAAAATAGAACGAATTGGCTTATTGGGAATCCTCATGACCCTCCTACAAATGGTCCCATAGTGAATGAGCAACCACATAAAATGTACGTCAGTAGACTGATTCTCTCAGTTTGGTCTTGTTAAAAATTGTGAACTAATAATGCATCCATTGTTATTCACAAGCATATGTAGCATCCAATGACAACAATCTTCAAGAATTTTGGGACACAATTGAACCAGGATTCCTTCATAGTCCTGTTGACACAATCATCAATATAACAGGATTCTCTACAACTGACAGGTTTAGAGCCCTAAAAAATAGTCATGTTTTTAAAACAGAACCATCCATGATAGTATTGATTAGGACAAAGATTTATAGTGAGTGAGGTAATAACTGATAATTGAAAGTAAATATGAGTGGAGAAAACCAAATAAAAAGGTGTCGAGGCTTTTGTTAGGAATGTATTCATAAATAAGCAACTTCTCTTCTCCCTCCATACAGCAGTCAAAGAGCCTGACCAAATTCCTTTGTTGAAATTTTGCTATTAGAGCTATCTCATTCTTGAATTCTTCTACACCCTGTCCTGAATATATAGACAACCTCTTCACAGCTATTTCTTGTCCATCCAAGAGCCTTCCTTGGAATTAGAAAACTAACATAAAAACCTATTCTTATTACAGGATGGAAAAAAGGCTTTTAAATTCTTGATGTTGAATTGATGTAACTATTAAGCCACAAAGATATTTTTTAACTGATTAACAGAGTAACAAATATGAATAAAACATGTCAGAGTCAAAACATGCATAGTGCCCTAAAAGAAAATAATTGCTCACCCTATACAAAGAATGGTTACTGATATTGTTTTATCCATGAATTTGGCAATCATAATTGTTTTTGTGCAATAATTAATCATTACTATGTACAATGGACTGAATCCACCTTCTAAATACAATTGGCATCAGAGAAATCACTTGCAGCAGAAAAGTTAGCATGTGTTGGATCCTAAATTTCTAACTAGAAAGTACAGACCTTGTAAACTGGACCAAATCCACCTTCTCCAAACTTATTTGCCTTAGAGAAGTTGTCGGTGGCAACTCTAATCGTGTTCAAGTCCAATTGAAGGGACACATCACTTCCATCAAGTGGATCTGCAGGAGAATGAGATCTTTGAGCTACGTGTATGAACATACAATATGAAAAAAATGAAAATGAGACCAATATTATGAGGAAGATGCCTATGTACCAGGAACACACATATAAGGTTTCCTCCTACGTAAACAGTTCTTCCTGATGAACAAAAGAGAAAAATAATGGAAAGAATAATTGCAGCAGAGATTGTTGAAACAATGATAACAATAGTTGTAGATGAACCACGCCTTCCTCCTGAATAAGTCACAAACATAATAGTTACAAACATTGATAGCAATGGTTCCCTCCTCATTCAATATTAAAAGCTACATATCACCCACTAATAGCAATGAAACACATATAAAATGCCTAAGATTGGCCTAGAATTAGCAATAATTATTTAGACAATCCAATGGGGGATATCGCTCGATGGATCAAAGTATGATATATAAAAAATACTCCCTCTGTCCCATTTTAGTTGTCTCATTTTAAAAATTTAAATATTTTAATAAAGACTCTCAAAAGACTTCTGAACTTCTCTCAAACATCTTTTTAACTCTTCTAAAATGCATATGAGACAACTATTTTGGGACAGTTGCAAAATGCATATGAGACAACTAAATTGGGACAGATGGAGTATATAGATGAGAACTTGAATGTCTTGTGGACAATTTAGCGATACATGAAGGCAAGGATGAATACGCCATAAACTAATATACGCTCTAAGCCTCTTAACAGGTATTACAAGATAAGCATTAGCCTAATCTCAGCCTGTGATGAACCTATTCTAATTAACGTAAGAATTACAGAAAAATACAAAGGGAGCAGAGTGTTCTGCTCTCTCTAACAGGGTGATGTCTCTGTATTCCTCCAAAATCAGAGAAAAATGAAAACATGAAAAACTCACCAGTCGGCGTGGATGTTCCATTGGTAGAGGAAGATGGGTTAGTGGAGGGTGAAGGAGGAGAAACCGAGCGTGGCGGTGGAGGAGCTGGTGCCAATATAGCTGAAGCCCCAAAGAAACTATACACTTCATACCTCATATTACAGGTGGAACCAAGGACCCTAGCCCCTAGTTTACCAATCATTTTATATGTCACAACCTTATAAATAATCCCATCCAAGCACGACTTGCAATCAGTAGCAGAAATATCACGAGTGCACTGAACCAGCCCATATATCTTGGAACCGAAACCGGAAAAGTTGGCTTCCGCCGTCTCATACATGCGATTCCAAGGCTCAAATGCAGCTTTAGATGGGAGATCACTCAAAATACTTCCCAACATCAAGTTGATAACATCTGGTGCTGTTGTATTCCCCGTATTCCACATGTAAACCAGCATTTCATTACTCGAATTGCCGAAAAAGTTTCGGTTGTAATATTGAAGGAGGCAATTATCGTACCAGATGATGGCACTCCTATTAGAGCACCGCTTCATAAGCTCTTCACCTGCAGTGCCAATGCAATTTCGACACATGGCGGGTGTAGCATCGCCACGGCAGAGCACAAGACCATTTACCTTGTTGGAGCTGTTGCCAGTAGAAGTGTTGAAGAAGCCGTCGTTGAGAGAAGCATGTGGAAAGAGAAGGGATTAGGAGTCTGAGGTTGGCGAAAGTGCTCGTATTGGTGTAATTAGCTGTGTTTTCACATATTGAATAGAGTGGTTGTACGTCCTGGGCATAGGCATGAGGGGGGCTCCAAAGCAAGTGGGAGCAAAAGAGGAAGGACAAAGAGGGAGGAAAGGAAATTAAATTAGAGCACAACTTAACTAGTTATGTCACAAGTCTAAACTCTCAAGTCTATCAATTTATAAGTATTTTTATTTAGTGGTATTAACTAATTTTTTTCAAACTTAGTTAAGCATCTAAATTCTCATCCATTATAAATTATTTAGATTTGACTACTCATTAATAAATTGATTGGATTTGATAAAACTCAAATTAAACCTACCATTTACTAGGTAGACTTCTTTTATAAAAGGGTTGGATCATATTAATTTTCTTTTTTAAAATTTAGTAAAGTCAAATTAAATCATTTAATAAATGAATTGTATTGAATTAATTTATTTAAATTTAGTTAAGTCATATCAATTTATTTTATAATTGAGTCAAATAGAATCTATTGAAATGTTTAAAATTTATATTTTACCAAAAATATTGATGGAATTTTTTTATTTTTTAAATTTTGTCAAAAAAAATCAATTCTTAAATGAAATTGTGGAAGTAAATATAAAAAATATTTTTAAAAAAAATATTTTTTTCTTAAAGATTCAAGGGAAAAAACATGTTTTATATGCGCTCGTTCTCCTTTCTGGTTGAAATTTAGATTTTTTTTTATTTTATGCAGGAATGTATGAGATTTTCTTATGAACGTCATTGAGGACGAGTTGGTGGGTTTTTTTTTCAAAAGTAATTAACAATTTGAGTGTTGTTTTGTATGGAATTGAGAAATTATTTAATAAATAATTTATTGAGAAATAATCATTATAGATATTTTGTCAAAATAAAATCTAGGTCTTATATATCTATCATTCATCAATGAATTTGAAATTATAAAATATATTTTTTTTTCTCATGAATAATAAAAATGCATGACTTAACTTTATTATAGATAAGTTGCAAGTCCAACGTGTAGTTATTTGGTCTAAAATTTTAAAATCTTAAATAAAATTGTAGAATAAAATATTTTTTGGGAAAAAAAACATGTCTTGTACCCACCAGATGATAAAAGGAATTCATTCCTTCTCCTACCAAACAGTTAAAGTTTAGAATTTTTTTTTTCGTTTTTTATTTGGGAACGAATGAGATATTTTGAATAAGCTTCAAATTGATTATCCAAACAGATCAAACAACGGTAGTTCCAAGAAGACCGATTCCATTTTGTAAAAAAAAAAAGAAGAGAGAATTTTATCGGCCGAGAAACTGTTGAGCATAAGAACAACTTTAGACATGGTGGGTTTTTTAACTGCATCTTCTTGAACACACAGTAACCCAATATGGATGTATCTCTTAACTTCACTCATTGAACAAATCTCGCATAGCATAGGATCAATAATCTCTAAAACATTTCCACCATTCCAAGCTTCATGCCTACAACAATTAACCAATGTATAAATTGTAAAAAACTATCATGATTGTAGACAAGCAACCGTGTTCCTGATACAAAAGAAGAATGGCAATGCTCACACTTACATAGCTAAAAAGGTCCTTGCAACCGTGTTCAAAATGGTAGAAAGAGGTGTCCTTTAGCCATCACAATCTCTAAGAGTAACATACCAAAGCTAAAGACATCTGACTTAACTGAGAATTGCCCATGCATAGCATACTCAAGAGACATATATCCACTTCATTACATTATCAGGAAAAAAAATAGAAAAGGATAAACAATAGACTCCGTTGTTAAAACATACAAATTACAATGTTCTCATTGATTGCATTGAGTACATGTTTGTGGTATTTGATAAAATGAGTAGAAGTTCAAGATTAACAAACTTACTATGTTTGTGGCATTGAGTTCTTTTAGTGTTGCCTTGAGTTTGATTCACTGCAACTATCCTCGCCATACCAAAATTTGAAATCTTTGGGTTCATCTCTGCATCTAATAAAATATTTCTAGCCGTGAGATCATGATGAATTATCCTTAGGTGTGAATCTTCATGAAGATAGAATAACCCTCTTGCAATTCCTCCAATAATTTTATACCGTCTTTGTCAATCTAGATAAGTACGCTTTTCTGGATCTGTATACTGATCATAATGCAAATAATTTAGTAATAAAACAAAAGAAAAACCCTGCAAAATGTTATCTTGGTAGCATAATTTCCTTACTCTTTGGAAATGTCTTGTGTTTAAGAATTTCCATGCAAATTACTAAATACCTTAGGAAATTGGCTTATTGGAGTCCCTTATTATCCTCCTATTAATAGTCCTATAGTGAATGAGTAACTCCATTAGATGTACATTAGCAGGCTCATCCTCTCGATTTGGTTTTGTTAAAAATTGTGAACTGATAGTACATCCTTTGTTATTTACAAACATATGTAGAATCAAATGACAAGGGTCTTCAAGAACTCTCAATACAATCGAACTGGGATTCTTTCAGAGTTTTTTTAACATACAATTATCAAAATACCAGGATTTTCTACTACTAACAGGTTTATAGTCCCCTCAAAATAGTCTTTTAAACAATTGTAAGAATATGAGTACAGGACAAAGCTGTGTATATCCCAAACATATATCTTGAGATGGTCCAACCATATATACTACCAATAACAACGCAGCAATTCAGCAACATCATGGGCAAATTGTAGAAATAGAAAGGAAAGCCCACACCCTCTATCCCCAATTCCCCAACATGCAATTTTATAAAGTGATCTCAGGAAGATAAATGAAGAATTTCAACCTATCCAATCAAAGATTACTGTGGGTTTAGGCTTCTATTATGAACCTCTCAGATATTCTCTTCCAAAAGTGACATTTCTTCAAGATTCAAGATTGAAGATTCAAGATTCAAGATTCATCTTCAAAAACAAATCACCTTTTGCAACAAATGCTCTTGTACAAATTTTAAAAATGTTCAAATGGCATGATTGTTGAGTATGACTCTACGGTAGTTTGGGCAGACAATTGAAAACTTCACAAATGATATGACAAATTCACATATCCATATACATTCCACGCATTATATAACAAGTGGACAAAAATACAAGCTTAGTGTCGTGTGTTATTAAAAACACCAATATCTCTATCAATTCTCAGTGCAATGATGTATTGATCGATACATAGTACTAACAAAAGAGCATGAGCGTATTATTGGACCTATTCACAGGGTGGGTTTCGGCCAGGCTTTGACAAAAAAGCCCGAGCCCATTAATATCTAAAAAGGCCCAAGCGCCTTAAAATCTAAAAACTCTGTGCATGTCTGAAACCAAAGCATGAGCGCGGCATTTAAAGCAATTTATTTTGCATCTAGCACTAATTTTATTTTGTAACTTAAAAAATCTAACCTATACTTAGAGACTTACTAATAATTAAAATTTCAGTCCAAAACTCATTTTCTACAATTTGATCTTATTCGTCCAAGTTAGAAGACGTCTTTGAAAAGATTTGAAGCCTAGAGATTTTGACCGTTAAGATCGAATGGCTAAAAATCTACTTTTAAAATGAATTTTTTATCATAAGAAAGACCTCTCAAAGTTATAAAACATAGATAGATGATTTTATTAGATGATATAAATCAAGAGAAACTCCTGAATCTAATTGATAAAACTTTATGGTATGGACAACGTAAAATAATATTTTTCATAATAAAAGAGCGTTAAATCTAAAATCTCATGACTATATTCTGTAATCATTGTATTAGAAAATATGTAGTCCACTTCAATATTTAAAAATTAGTCTTTCTTAAATAAAAATTTGAGAATTCTCGTTAAAATTATCTAGAAAGCAAATGATCAAACGATTGTAACATGTCACTCTTAAAAATGACTTGAATTACATTTTTATCATGTCATTCTCATGATACTATAAACATGAGTGTATTTGTGATTCATTTTGAAATGTAAATAAATTCAACTATTGATAAAAATTAAAAATTATTTAAAAATTAAATAAATTATACCTTCATACTTCATTCAACCTCATATCAAAAATTAAATCGTATAGCACTTTTCTTTTTAACAATTATTTAAATATTTTAATTAGGAAGGTGTTTTGCTAAAGCATGCTTGGTAATACAGTTGAGGGCGGCACTGACGACAGGGAAATTATGTACACCTTTAGAGCACAATACCCGAACTTCACCTTAACAAAATAGACTTCCAACCCAAGGCAAGGTTGCAAGACCTCAATAAAGCTGATACTGGGCCTCACTCTCTTTTCTGGTTGTATTCTCTATTGTCCAACTCTCTATTTCTAGTTTTCCAGCTTGTAGCACAAGGAAATCTCTCTTGGATTTCTCTCTCTCTGGCTATATCTCTCTCATAGTCTCATCTCTACTTTCGTTCTCTCCCTTATCTTATCGATTCCAAGCGTTCCATTCGAGGTTAAATGGGCAATACAATAAAATATAAATTTTAATTTTATCTAATTATTAAATTATAAAATTATTAATTAAAATTTATATTAGATAATAAGCTCAAATCATATATATATATATATATATATATATATATAGAATAATAAAAATCTCCAAAACAAACAAATTGAAGCTACATAATTTTAATAGTCGAAATTAATAAGCATCTTTGAAAATAATGAAACTTGTTAATTTTGACCACTAGAATAAATGACTTTCGTTTGAACTTTTGTGCAAAATTTATTATATAAGTAGAAAATTAGCGAGATCTCAATTTAACTAGTCAGATTATCATAATTCGTGAAGAATGTTTAATAAAAAATGAACTAAATGTGATATGCAACTCAGTATATATGTTTTGTATGTGTAAATAATGAAGTGACGATCAATGTTATCAAAATTGGATCGAATCGCAGTTCGACCTCGAACCCTCTTCTTTACGTTTCAGTCTACTTAAAAAACCTTCTGAACAGTCAAACCGCAAACTTTCTAATTGAACCGTGAACTGAAGTTTAGTATGTTTAAAAATTAACCTTTTTTTTCTAATTAAACTTCGTGAACTGAAGTTTAGGTCTTTTGACACTCCTAAATGTGTTTTCGACACACCCTAGGGATACCCTTATTTGTAAAATACTGTGTTTTAAATATTTAGGAGTGTCAAAAGACCTTAAAGTCTTAAAGTATTTTTATCAGATTATAGTAATTAGTCCAGATATTTAATTTGAGAAATTTTAAAAATACACAGTGCTTAAAAAATAACTTTGAAATTTAAAAAAAAACTGATTCATTCAATCAGACGGGTGAATAGTAACCCGCGTTTCATTCATTCATTCGAAGACGGGTGAACAGTAACATGGGTGAACAGTAACCCGTGTTACTGTTCACCCGTTTCATTCGTTCGAACCAATGGATTTATAAGGGGGATTCGTTCGAACGAATCAAATTAGATGGGGTATGTGTCCATTCGTTTAAACGAATGGCAAAATGAACTGGGAATTCGTTCGAACGAATGAAAACACAGGGGCAAAATGGTAATTAGCCACCTCCACCCGAAATGGGTGTGTAGAGGCAAAAAATCTGGGTGTGTAAACGGGGACCCTTACAAGATTTGGCAATTTGGGACTTATTGCAATGTCTTATCTAATTATGATATTAATTATTGTGATACCAATATTAACAACCTAATAAATATTAATTAACTAATAATATATAAATAATGACATTGGTCATTTATGGCAATTATCTTAAAGAATATATAACAGTATAATAATTAAAATGAATATGTTAATAATATGATTATTTGTATTCATTCTTATGTTATTAATAATTTAATGTAAATATTATCTTTCTAATAATATTTGCAATTAAGATCAATGTGTAACTGATATATATATATATATATATATATATATCTTAGAATTAATTAAAGATTATTATATGTTGGAATTTTACAATTTAAGTGAATGCAATGATTTCATATCTAAATAATAATTTTGTTACTTAAATTTTTATTCACATTATTAATTAAATAATATTATTATTTATATTAATAGTATGAATCTGACCGAATTAATCACGATTGAACCTGGTTCAACTTTCCTGAGTCCAAGTCCGATTACTTTAGACCTTTCGGAATAATATCAAGCCACGTACTTTATGTTTTCTACTTTTGTCAGGTGGTGGAAGACTTTATCTAGCAATGGGAACGGCCCAGAAAAGTAAAGCAATGTTTCTGTCTTTAGGGTTTCCACGTTCTGCAGCAAAACATAGTATTAATAGTAACGGGCTTGGTCAAACGGGTCAAGAGAAATTTCGATGAAAACCCGGGGAAAATGTCTTGTTTTCCTTAAGATTGCTTTCAATTTATTAAAGTTTTTTGTTTTTGGCTTTTAAAATTATTTATTTTATCTATGTTGGTTGACAATTAGGCACAGTTTCTCGTGGGCTAAAATCTACAATTTTTTTATAATTGTCAAACTGAATATTATTTTTATAAATTTAAATGACTTCTCTCGAGACAAATTCTGCTACTCGAGAGAATCAACCGTTGCTGAAGTAGTTGTATCATTCATTTTCTTTTCTTGCTCTACAAGTTCACTTGATTTGTTGCGGCAAATGTAATACCCAAGTTTATATGGGTTGGAAATGCAAATAAACCTGGCTGGACTAAGTACAGGGGTCAAAAATAATTGATATCGTGATCTCATTGTCTCGGCTGATATCTCCATATCTTGGATCTCAGCATCGGCTGATATCTCTCTCTCTTAATTTTTTTCCAACAAATCTCGACTGTATAAATGTGTATCGGCCGATATCGACGAGATCTTAGTCATATCGGCCGATATCTCGCCAGTATTAGTCGAAATTTGTAACCCTAACTAAACATAGCTTGCATTGGGCCGTGATTGTTAAGGCTGTAGGCTAAGGGCTAGGACTGTTCAATAGCAGAAACCAAGCTCGAGCCTGAACCAAACCCATTGTAAACAAATGGGTTGAAGATGTGTTTTTGACTGATGGGCGGGAGGGCATGAACTTTTAAGTGAAGCCCATGACAGTTCATCTGTGTTTTTTAATCTGCTTAGCTATCATTTATTTATAAATAAATACATAATATTATAAATTATGATATTACTATTTAAGGCCCCATGTATATAATGGAGTCCCCTTCCTCGCTCAAGCAAAATCATCTCATTCAAGTTTGAAATTAGTCCTTAAAATGAACTTTTAAATTTACTTTGTCCGCATGTGTCAATTTACCAACAGGTTCCATCATGCAGGCTGAGACTTTCCATTTTCCAAACTGAATATGTAATATAAACATTTTTTTTTTTAAATTAAGGTGTTCAGGCGTCTCACCTGACTAATCTTTATGGCATGTGTAAACCTCTCAATCCATACACGTCGGATACGAAACAATGGCGAATAACCTTTTTTATAGTGAGGGGGACTTAATCTCAAAACTTGAGTGAATTTTGACTACCAATCCAACCGGTCAGAATTACAAATAAACATGCTTAATCTTGAACAATGAAAAGCATGTCCCAAACCAAACACTGGAATTTCCCTACTAAGAGGCCTAATTTATGGCATGTTTTACTGATAGCAACAGTAACGACACTGAATTGTTTAAATATCTATCAAAATTGTACCACCCACTTGTGCATGCAAATAATTTAGTAATAAAACAAAGAAAATCCCTGCAAAATGTTATCTTGGTAGCATAATTTCCTTAGTCTTTGGAAATGTCTTGTGTTTAAGATTTTTCATACAAATTACTAAATACCTTAAGAAATTAACTTATCAGGAGTCCCTCATTATCCTCCTATGAAAGGTCCTATAGTGAATAACTCCACTAAATGTACATAAGTAGGTGTTGGGTCCAGGCTTTCAGGCCAAAAAATTAGTCTGATAGGTGGAGTTCCCTAGCCCCTTATAACTCCTTATTTCCCCCCTTTCTCAACCGATGTCGTACTCCTTTGCGGCCCCAACAATCTCTCCCTCGAACGAGGTTCTCCCACGGATCAAAGATCGTCGCTGACGATCCCGCTCGGCTAAGGAATCCTGAGTCCACATGCGTTGGCTTGGGAGCTCAGCCTTGATACCACTTGTTGGGCCTGGGCATCTAGCGACTAGTCTTTTGGACTGGAAGTCCAGGCCTAACAGTAAGCTCATCCTCTTGATTTGGTTTTGTTGAAAATTGAGAACTGATAATACATCCTTTGTTATTTACAAACATATGTAGCATCAATAAGAACTCTCAACACAATTGAACCAGGATTCTTTCAGAGTTCTATTAACATACAATTATTAAAATACCAGGATTTTCTACTGCTAACAGGTTTATAGCCCCGAAAAATAGTCTTTTAAACAATTGTAAGAAATCGAACAGTTTGTATAGTCATGTTTTTTAAACAGTTCCATCCATGATAGGATTTATTAGTACAAATATTAAGATTGATTGACCATGTAACTGCTCAAATGAGTATGATTGAAAAGTAAATACGAGTGAAGACAAACCAAATAAAAAGGTGTCCATGCTTTTGTTGGGAATGTATTCATCAATAAGCAGCTTCTCTTCTCCCTCCATACAGCAGCCAAAGAGCCTGACCAAATTCCTGTGTTGAAGCTTTGCTATTAGAGCCATTTCATTCCTGAATTCTTCTACACCCTGTCCTGAATTTATAGACAACCTCTTCACAGCTATTTCTTGTCCATCCAAGTGCCTTCCCTAAAATTAGAAAACTAGCATAAAATCCTATGTTTATTGCAGGGGTGAAGAAAAATCTTTTAAATTCTTGGTATTGAATTAAGTAACTATTAAGTTACAGCACATAATTTGGCCCTAATTAGGGATAAGAGCAATATATCTAAAATCGTAATAATGCTTAGATGGGATAAGGTTTTTGAGGTAAATGATCATGCATTCTTCAATATTCCTGAGATTTCAGAGATGATACTTAACACTAAGACAATCCAATATAGTTGATATGTATTACTGAGACCAGGGGTGCAAAATTTAGCCGATAAATTTCTCTCTCCTCTTTTGTTTTTGTTTTTTGTAAATATCGGTATTTTTTTATTATTTTATTTTTTCTGAATTAAAAAATAAATAAATAACCCAAAAGGAAACTGGTTTTTTCAAAAAAAAAAAAAAATTGAAAATGTAAATATCGGCCGATATTGGTTCGGTATCGGCTGAGATATCGACCTGGGCCCACCACCATTTTTATTTATTTAAAAAAAAATAGACGTAATAATCATATCGGCCGATAGTAGACCGATATATATTGCCAATATATCGGCCATATCAGTCGAGAAGTAGTTCATATGGCCGATACGTATAGATCGGCACTGAAAAATCGATATATATCTGGTCAATATTTGTACCCCTGACTGAGACATATACTGGTTTTTAGGCAGACCACCCCTCATTACCATTATTTTGAATGTTGGGGTGTAAACATACAACGGAACATTTCACAACTAATATGACTCATCGTGGAAGCATTTGCCCAAAACTAGTATAGTTGTATGCGTACAGGACTCAGTTGTGTATATCCCAAACATATATCTTGAGATGGTCCAACAATATATGCTACCAAAAACAACGTAACAATTTAGCAACATCATGGGCAAATTGTAGATAGAAAGGAAAGCCCACACCCTCTATCCCCAATTCCCCAATATGCAATTTTATAAAGTGATCTGAGGAAGATTAATCAAGGATTTCAACCTATCCAATCAAAGATTACTGTGGGTTTAGGCTTCCATTATGACCCTCTCAGATATTCTCTTCCAAAAGTGACATTTCTTCAAGATTCAAGATTCATCTTCGAAAACAAATCACCTTTTGCAACAAATGCTCTTGTACAAATTTTAAAAATGTTCAAATGGCATGATTGTTGAGTATGACTCTACGGTAGTTTGGGCAGACCATTGAAAACTTCACAAATGATATGACAAATTCAAATATCCATATACATTTCAGGCATAAACCTTGATATTGATCTATTGGTATAACAAATAAATAATAAATACTAGTGTTTTCTATAATAAGTAACACTATATACATTTTCACCACTATATAATAAGTTGACAAAAAGACAAGCTTAGTGTCCTGTGTTATAAAAACACCAATATCTCTATCCATTCTCAGTGCAACGATGTATTGGTCCATACATAGTACTAACAAAAGAGCATGAGCATATTAATATCTAGAAAGGCCAAAGCCCCTTAAAATCTAAAACCTCTCTGCGTGTCTGAAACCTGTCAGGCTTTTAAAATCAAAGCATGAGCCCGCCATTTAAAGTAATTTATTTTGCATCTAGCACTAATTTTATTTTGTAACTTAAAAAATCTAACCTATACTTAGAGACTTACTAATAATTAAAATTTTACTCCAAAAATCATTTTCTACAATTTGATCTTATTAGTCCAAGTTAGAAGACGTCCTTGAAAAGATTTGAAGCCTAGATATTTTGACCGTTAAGATCAAGTGGCTAAAAATCTTCTTTTAAAATAAAATTTTAATATATGGTAGGGTTTTAAGACCGATTCCATTTTTAGAGAGATTCTATATTTATCATAAAAAAGATCTCTTAAAGTTATAAAACATAGATAGATGACTTTATAGATGATATAAATCAAGAGAAGCTCCTGAATCTAATTATCAAAACTTTATGGGATTGGCAACGTAAAATAATATTTTTTGTAATAAAAGAGCTTTAAATCTAAAATCACATGACTATATTCTGTATTCATTGTATTAGAAAATATGTAGTCCACTTCAATATTTAAAAATTAGTCTTTCTTAAATAAAAATTTGAGAATTCTCTTTAAAATTATCTAGAAAGCAAATGGTCAAACAATTGCAACATGTCACTTTTAGAAATGACTTGAATTACATTTTTATCATGTCATTCTCATGATACTATAAACATGAGTGTATTTGTGATTCATTTTGAAATGTAAATAAATTCAACTATTGATAAAAATTAAAAATTATTTAAAAATTAAATAAATTGTAGGTTCATACTTCATTCAACCTCATATCAAAAATTAAATCGTATAGCACTTTTCTTTTTTTAACAATTATTTAAATATTTTTATTGGGAAGGTGTTTTGCTAAAGCTTGCTTGGTAATGCAGTTGAGAGCGGCATTGACGACAGGGAAATTATGTACACCTTTTGAGCACAATACCCGAACTTCACGTTAACAAAATAGACTTCCAACCCAAGGCAAGACTGCAAGACCTCAATAGTCATTCTCATCCTTCCACTCAACAGTAGTCTGCCCTAAAACCCGAAAGGCACGATAATAATCTTCTATTTGATTCGTTATTTTTTTTTTGGAGTTTGAATTTTTGTTATCTAAATTTCTTCCAAGGTTAATAACCGATACGTTGAGCTCAAAATAAATTTACTTCCGTTTAAAATTAATATTTAGAATTTTCTCTGACTAATTAATCACACAAAAATTAATAGAAAAATTATTCGGCAAGATATCAAGAAACAAGCAATACAGATTATACTAAGATTTTCGTGGAAAATCCTCTAGTGTAGAGGGAAAAGCTACAGAGCAAATCTAAAAAAATTCAACTATATCAAATCAAACAGTGCAATATATTTTTTAGACTTATGGCTAAAGTCCAAACTCCAAAGTACTACAATTGTAAAAGAAAATAATGTTTTTCAGAAACTTTTCAAAATTGAACATGTCCTAAGTCCATCAAAGGAGTGGTCAGATCTAATGATGAGTTTCGGCCATTGGTGAGGACTGTTTTTAGGTCCTCCCATCAACGTCACTGCAAAGCTGATACTGGGCCTCACTCTCTTTTCTAGTGTATTCTCTATTGCCCAACTCTCTATTTCTAGCTTGTAGCACAAGGAAATCTCTCTTGGATTTCTTCCTCTCTGGTAGGGGTGAAACTTGGGTTGGGTTTTAGCCCGACCCGACTGACCCGACCTGAAAATAGTATGGGCTGGGTTATAGAAATTGTAAACTCGGGTCGGGTTGGGTTAGGAAAAAAAAAACCCGACTGAAATTCAGGTTGGATTGGGCTGAAGAATTTAAATTTCAACCCGACCCGACCCGAATTCATAACTTAAATAAAACCTAAAAAACCTACGCCCCTTCCATTTCCGTCGTTTCCCTCTTTCTGAAATAGATATCCACCTCTTCAGCGACGCTTCCTCTTCTCCTCTTTCGAAAATTGAAACCCCATTCGGCCATTAGGCATTCGCCCATTCGACATCCTCTCTGGCTCTCTCCCTCTTTCAAACTCCACAAACAGGCGATCGCCCGTTCGACTTCCTCTCTCCCTCTTTCGATTATAAAACTTTAACCCTAATGGCATACTCCATAGTGAGAAGAATCAGATCCTTAGCCGTTCCAGTTCTTCTCAAGCTTGTGCGATTCCGACTTGATCTTCACCCATTTCTCCTTCCGCATTTTCTTCCTCCCGTGAATCTCCGGCGATTTCTTGTTTTATTTGAACCTCATACGTTGCCAGTACTACCCTCTGCCCTCTGGACATCAAATTTGTGCCTCGCAGTGTCGCACGCTACTGGTCGCTACTACCGATCGCTCATCCGCACGCCACCGATTGCTCATTCGAAGACGCACCCCAGATCTGTCCCTTGCATAGTAGCATGCCAAATCTACCCCTAATTACAGGTTCGGTACAAATCAGTTTACATTTGTTTCTGTGCGCTTTGTATTTGTTCTTTTTTTTTTCTTCTTTTTCCTTAGTTGCTTGTTAAGAAATAGAATCCTCTGAATTTCTGCAAATCCTTTTTCCATGCATGAACCAAACAAATCAAAATTGATGTGAGCTTTAATATTTGAATGGATTAAAGAAGGTATGCCCATATCTCAAAAGTGATGAACATCTTGGAGTCATTATGATTAAGAATGGATTGGATAACAATCACGATAAGTAACACTACCAACCTGTACATTATGGCAGCACTCGAGTGGCCATGACCCAGTTGACAGCGAAATTGGGCAACATTACCAACCTGTACATTTACCTGGAACTAGGAAGAATATAAGTATGTAAACAGGTCAATGTACATGAAAATGTAAATAGATAATCCATCCAGATAATCCAATCTCTACAAGTGGGGATGGTCAAGTGTTCTGGACAGTTAATATTGAGCCTATCATGGAGACGATAACCAAAAGATTCAGGATTTGAAAAGTCCTATTTGTCCACTCTCTGTACCTTTTTTCCATACCATTGGTGTGCTTAGGTTAGGGATTGTGCATCCTCCTACCCAAGTAAGCTGCATCACCTCAAATTTTGGATCATCAACCATTTGAAACATTTTGTGGAATGTTGTATCAGGATGCTCTATGTTTCTCATGTATCGAGAATTATAATGCCATAAACATAACGTATATATGTGACTGTGTATGAAAGATATAAAGTGATGGGTAATGTTCCTGTGCAACTAAACACACCATCTATGGTGCAACTTATTTCACCTCACACACGAAGGATTCAATTATACATCTGAGCCATCCATCAAATTAACCTTGAAAATCATATTGATAGGACTACTAGAACCATCCAACCAATGAAATGCAGAAAGAACAGAAGGGACCAGCTGTGAAATGCGGGTCTACTCATAAATCTGAACTGTTCATAAAACCAACCTTGCCTCAGGTTTACAATCTCGGGAAGTTTCTCTCATGAACAATATCATGCATTTGTTTAGGATCCTAGAAATGTAAAGGAAACGCTGAAGGAACAATAGTTGGATAATCAGGCTCAATACACTAAAATTTTGCAGATTTGACTATCCATGTCCAAATACAGGGGAGCTTCACCAAAAAAAAAATTACTGGATGCAAAAAATGAACCTCTCAATAAACCAGTACTTAAAAACTTGAAAAAAAAAGTGAGAAGAATTGAATATGCACCTTGTTTCCTATCTAATCATGTATATATTGCTGTTTCTTCAGTTAGATGTGCTCACCAGTGGTTCACAAGTTGATGGATCCCAGCATCATGGATTAAGACGACGATTGAGAACCCTTGGGACTAATGTAATATAATGGGAAGTAAACAGAGATGAACATATCTAACAATCTAGGATGACATAATGGTTAAAGGACTAAGCCAGCAACTAGCTTCCATGGCTAGGAATAGGAAATTCCCAGGCTTGGCTTTTATTGGTATTCTAGAATTCAATAAATGGCTCATGCCTAGATCTCAGTTCAGTAATATTTTCAAGGACACGATGAACAATACTTTACTACTGTTCAGCCACGATGAACAGTACTTTCCTACTGTTTGCCCGCGGCCCTTGCTACCTTCGTGCTGAACTGTTAAAAATTCCAGTCTCAAAAAACTTATTTAATTGATTTTGCACTCTAATTAATTAAATTTTTATATGTAGACATGTAGTGATTTTTTATTGTTTACTTTTACAGTGCCTTTGCAAAAATAGTCTAATGGCTTCGCAGAACTCTGATGTTAACATTGATTTTGATCTTGAAGTAAGATTGGTTTTCTTTCATTGGTAGTTCTTTATTATTAATTCCTTTTTCTTAGATGTATTTATATATTTATCATATTTGATTGATTATTGTATTTAATGTTCAATTAGGTGTTAGAATCCAATATTGCTCCCACGAATGATAATACCAAAATTTTGGATATAGGAGATTGTTCAGTTCCCGCTAGTGGTAAGCAAAGGAAAGGATACACAGTAAAGTCAGTTGTTTGGGGTCATTTTATTAGCGATCCTAAAACTAAGGGTCATGATTTAAGGGCAATTTGCAAATATTGTCATGGAAGCTATAAAGCCACTTCTAAAAACGGAACTAGTACACTCAAACGTCATTTAGCATGATGTACTGCTTATGCGGTGAAAGACAAGAGTCAAAAGGTTCTTAAATTTGACAATGATAAAAAAGTTGGTGATGATGGAGTGGGAGCGGGCCTTTTGCCTTATGCTTTTAACATGGAACAAGCACGAAGAGAATTGGCGATTATGATTGTAATAATCCGACCCGATTTTTCGGGATTTTAGAGTTTCGGTGGCAGTTGGAGGAGTGTAGGCCCCGCGGTGGGCCTTGGTTTGCCTGATCTCGAGTTCGGAGACTCGGGGCATTTTGGTAATTTCACATTATTGTGTACTTTGTCAAAGAAAAATATTTTAAAATCACACGTTTTCTCCCCGACGTTTGTCGCTTGATTTATATCGGATTTTAAATTGTTTTCAAAAGCTTGAGATTTTAATTTTTTTTTTTGGAAAAAAAAAGAAAAATAATAATAATAAAAATATTTAAATATTTATACCTTAACCCTAAACCCTAGCCTTTTTCTCCCCCTTTCCCGCAGCACTGTAGCACATTTGCTACAGTGCCGCCGCCCCCAAACCCCTCCCGTTTTCCCCTCTTTCTTCCCTTTTCTTTCATCTTCTTCCTAGCAAACCCTAACCCCCGCCGCCGCCGCCACTCCTTTCTCTCTCTCGACCCCCTTCTCTTCTTCCTCTCTCGCATATCTCTCCCCTCTCGACCTCGACTTCTTCTTCTTCTTCTTCTTCTTCCTTTTTCTTTCTTCTCTTTCTTAACCCTAAGTGTCGCTGCCACCATTTCTTCGATCTCTCTTCTCTCCCGTCGCCACTCCACCTCGACTCGCCCCTTCTCGCCGTTCGGATTTGCTCATCGCCGCCGTCCGGTATTGATCCCGTTGGGCCGAGGTACCCTCTCATCTTCCCTTTCTCCTTTTCCCTATTTCCTCTGGTTTTCCCTTCTTTTCCTTCTTCTTTTCCCAGTTTTCCTTGGCTGGGTGCTGAGCCAACTCAGTTGAGTCACTGAGTTGACTCGGCTGGGTTCGTTTCTGGGCTTTGGTAACCCAGGCCCAGCTCGGCTCCCTTTCGGGCCTTTCTTGGCCCAGTTCGGCCCAGCCTTCGGCCCGACCCGATTTCATGCCCGACCCAGTTCGGCCCGGCCCGTTTCGACCCAGTTTCGGCCCGACCCGTTTTCAGGCCCGACCCGTTTTGGCCCAGTTTCGAGCCCGACCCAATTTCAAACCCAATCTCTAGTTTTGGGTTCAATTTTGACCCGGGTCCAAGTTTGGACCCACTTTTTAGTTTTGGGCCCGTTTCAATCCGGTGTGGGCCCGACTCGCTTTCGGGCCCGTTTGTAGCCCAGACTTAGTTTGACCCGTTTTGCCCGGTTACTTATCCTTGTGTTCTCGTTTCAACAGACTGGAGTTCCTTTAACCCCCGGACTTGTTTTCTCGCATTCGATTTCAAAGACACACACAGGTGAGGGAACTTATCACCGCTTTTAGCATGCATCTATGCATATTACTACTCTATTAGATGTGCGGGTACGGAATGCGGCGAATGGGGGTCCCTGATATTGTGAGCCACTCGGCAAGGGAACTGTTGATATCATTATGTGGCGGGTCCCCATCCGGGTGTATTCATATCCGATGCCCGCAGAGGCATATATGGATTGATTATTTGATGTCACAATTGATTGATTGTGTGGTGACATGATTTGGAGTTTATTTTTTTATTGACAGTCTGTTAATATGCCAACATGTGAATATGTGATATGTGGTGGTATATGCCTGATTATGGTGTGATATACTTCTGTTGATGATATGCCATGTAACCATGTGATGATTAGTTTGGACTGCTAGACAATACAACATGCTTGGATGTTAACATGTCAGCCCGTGATAAATAGTGATGCATATGCCTGATTTTTATATGACAAACTATGCTAGTAAGTGTAGAGTTAATTGTGCATACATGTAACTGACGTATGTGGGATGTCGGTGGGGGAAAGGGTACTAGGTAACATCAGGATCTAGAGACCCCCCTAGCTTGTCGGGTAGTTAGGGTGGGGATGTTATGTGGGACCGCGCAGTGGAGACGTGGTTGGATTCAGACTCCCTTGTGATTGGAAACGGGTAATCGTAACCCCTCGCATGGATCAAATGGTCGGTCCGTCTTGCATTTCCCGGACGTACCTATGAGGGGCGTGATCTGATTTAGGGAACAAGGTGCCTTGGGAGTCCTAGGTAAGGACTAATTGGGAAGTAATTATGTTAACCCCAGATAGGCCATCAGGCTGAATGTTGGTTCACTCAAGGTAACCTTAGAAACCCTTCGCGGTTCCGATACCTGAATGTGCGATGGATGAGGTGACCCCCGGATGACAGAGGAGGCTGAGGAGGTGCTCGCCGCTCATTAGCCGGGGGATGGTGCGGTGAGGGACAGCTCCCGCTGGTATAGTTTGTGATCCCTAGATGACTGAGTAGGCTGAGGAGGTGCTCGCCTAGGTCAAGGGACGATGCGGTGAGGGACAGCTCCCGCTGGTATGGTCTGTGATTCCCTGGATGACCGAGTAGGCTGAGGAGGTGCTCGCCTAGGTCGAGGGACGATGCGGTGAGGGACAGCTCCCGCTGGTATGGTCTGTGATTCCCTGGATGACCGAGTAGGCTGAGGAGGTGCTCGCCTAGGTCGAGGGACGATGCGGTGAGGGACAGCTCCCGCTGGTATGGTCTGTGATTCCCTGGATGATCGAGTAGGCCGAGGAGATGCTCGCTTAGGTCGAGAGACGATGCGGTGAGGGACAGCTCCCGCTGGTATGGTTTGTGACTCCCTGGATGACCGAGTAGGCTGAGGAGGTGCTCGCCTAGGTCGAGGGACGATGCGGTGAGGGACAGCTCCCGCTGGTATGGTCTGTGATTCCCCGGATGACCAAGTAGGCTGAGGATGTGCTCGCCCACTCATTGATCGAGGGATAGTGCGATGTGATGTGATGAGACATTCCAGGCTAGGACACCTGAGTGGTGGGGATAGCTTGTGGTGTGAGGTGGTAGTGCGTTTACCCGCGGTTATAGTATTGGGGTTCATCGTTGAGACTTGTGTTGTGGGTGTTGACTCACCAGAAATTTATGGACGCCTGTCGAGTGAGTTCGGCCGGCTCACTCAGTAGAAGAGCTATAGAATTCTGTGGGAGGTGGATACATCAGTCGTGTGGAGACCAGCATATAGGGTCCAAGGTTATGGGTTTGATTATCGAGACTCTAGTGCTCGGTTGAGGAGACCATGAATGATTTTGGTTGGCAGTCCGTTGAGGACTGGTGAGGTGGTTACTCCTGTGTGGTAGTCAGTTTAGGACTCTAGTGAGTCCGATTCTTGGGTTGGTTGTGGTATGCGCGCTGGTTGTCATGAGAGAGTTATAGGTCTGGCCGAGGAGGAGGGATCCTAACCCGGTTGGGGGTCAGTCTGTGTACCCGAGGACGGATGAACTACGACGGATGCGTTGAGTGGGTTAGAGGATGCACTAGTGGCCCAATTGATGTGGGCCTGTGTGTTAGGGGTAGGGCACCCGCTTACATAGTCATGCATGTAAACTCCATAGATATTGGTATGTTCATATGATCACATATATACATAGTGTATGCTGGGTGACATTTGGCGCGTGTGTTACCCTCACTGGGCATGTAGAGCTCACCCCTTGCCTCGCAAGTATTCCATGCAGGGATGGTCGACGGGACCCTCAATCGGACTTTGGGCATAGAACTGCAGCTTTGTACTTATCATGGTTTTATCTTGTAATCGGAAATTGCTAATGTATTTGAGATATGTGTACATTTCACTAAGTTGGATGAATGTAATAATGTGATGATGCTATAACTTGTAATTCTGATTGATCCTTACGGTTTTTGATTTATTGGCGGATTACTATGGTTAGTGTGGGTTGCAGGAGCAGCGTCTCCCTTTTAAAAAAAAAAGGTATCCGAAATTGTATTGGATCGGTTTTAGGAGTTCGTATCAGTTTTAACGCGCCCGTAGTGGGTTGGGTCGTTACAATGATAGTTATGATTGAACTTCCATTTTCTATTGTTGATTGTGCACCCTTTCAGAGAATTGTGAAATCAATCAATCCTAGATTTCAATTCATCTCTCGTATCACAGTTAGATTTTTTTTTTTGAAAATCTACCATTTGGAAAAGGGCAAGTTGAAAGCGTTTCTAAGTACTTCTTGTAAACATATTTCTTTAACGGCTGATTTGTGGACTTCAAACCAAACTTTGGGATACTTAAGTCTCACAGCACTTTTTATTGACAACAATTGGAAGTTGCATAAGAAGATACTTTGTTTTTGTATGGTTCCAACCTCACATAATGGTGTAGTAATTGTTGATATGATAGAGAGATGTTTGACTGACTATGATATCAGAAAGATATGCACAATCACATTGGATAATGCAACAAACAACAAGACAGCCGTTGATAACCTCGTTGAGACTTTTTCTTGAAAGGGAATTTTGTTACAACGGGGTAAATTTTTTCATGTAAGATGTGCTGCACATGTCATTAATTTGATTGTACAAAATGACTTAAATGAGATAAAATCATCAGTTGAAGCTATTCGCACATGCGTGAAATATGTGCGGTCATCGCAATCACGTAAGCAAGAGTTTGATAGTTGTCTCTTGCAAGAAAGAATTGCATCCACTAAAGGTTTGTGCTTAGATGTTTGTATAAGGTGGAATAGATTCTGCTTTAGTATATGAAAGTGCATTTTTCTGTTTGAAGACGCGTGATCCAATTTATGCGAAGGATGTTGCTACAACAAGTGATGATTGGAGAAAGGCTGAAACAATTTGCAAGTTTTTGCATGTCTTTTATAGTGCTACAAAGGTTTTATCGGGGACAAAATATACTACTTCAAATCTCTATTTTCATGAAGTGTATGAGATTGAAGCTCAATTTGCTTAACATGGTGAAGAATGATGATGGATGCATTTCTTCAATGGCAAAAAAGATGCAAGAGAAATTCGATAAATATTGGAAGAAATGCAATGTACTGTTTGCTATTGCTGTGGTATTAGATCCCCGTTACAAGTTGAGATATGTCGAATTTATGTATCAACAACTTTATTCAAAATCTGATGCTGATCAACATATTGAATTGATTCGAAATGAGATGGTTGCACTTTTCAACGAGTATACTTCATTTTTTTCTCCACTACAAAAGCAATTAGTCCCTTTTGATGATAATATATTAGAGACAATGGGTGATACTTCAACTAGTTCTAAGAAAGCACTTCTTCGAAAAGCATTTTTTAGAATGGGGGTTGGAAAGAAAAATGTGGATTTGAGGATAGAGCTTGACCAATATCTTGATGAAGAAAATTCTCTGGATGATCCTAATTTGGACATTTTGAGCTGGTGGAAAGTTAATATCTCTAAATTTCCTATACTTTCAATGATGGCTTAGGATATTTTAGCAATTCAAGCATCAACTGTTGTTTCAGAGTCAGCATTTAGTACTGGAAGTAGGGTTATCAGCCAATACCGAAGTTCATTGAGCCCTGGGGTCGTGCAAGCATTGATTTGTACACAAGATTGGTTAAAAGATACCATAATTGACGATGAAGTGGATAGAGAGACTGAAGTTATGATCTTGAAAATGATACTGCTATGGTTGAATCTGGTAATGATATATTTTTTTTTAGCTATTTAGTATTTCTTTTTATTCTTCTATTATTGCAATCTGATATTACTCTTAAACTTTTTTTTAGGTGTCATTGAAGTTGGAAAAAGTGATATGTGATTGGATGAAGAGTTGTGGCTGCAAAAGCGATGATGTCATTGGATTTTTTGTTTTTGTTTTTTAGAAGATCCTTAGATGACAATTTATATTTGGGACTTGTAATATTCTATTTTATTTTAATTAGATGTTACACATTATTGTTGTTCTTTATCTGAGCCAATTGCATTTGACAATTGCATTACACTGCACTTGCTTATCACCACCTTGCTCACCTTTAGTTTAGTTGTTTGTGACATCTTCCTGCACAATGCACATCAAGTGGGCCTCTTGTTCAAGTCCAACTGTCCAAGAATAGGGAGGCCTTATTAGGTGGCAGTGCATCACGTTGGATTTTGACATGATTTTGAAACTCTATTCTTCTGTTATGTACTTATTGTATTATGTTAATTGGCATGAAAAGAATGTCAAGTGTCAACACATGATGCAGCCAAAACACGGCTGTGTGGAAGTGGACATACTAAGCAAGCATCATGTATATGTATGTTCTTGTTTATAGTTAAGGAATTTAATTCATTTATTTTGCTCCCATAATCTAACATATTGGTGCTATAGATGATCATTTCTCAAAATGAAATATAATCTTAATCTTTTGGTGAAAATATGGAGGGATTGTCTTGTAGAAATGCCACCATATAAGGAAGGAAAGGCCCACTCGGGCTAACTCGGGCTAACTCGGGTTGGGTCGGGTCGACTCTCGGGTTGAGAGTATTAGCAATTCGGATCGGATTGGGTTGACATATTCGGGTTTGCAATTCGGGTCGGGTCGGGTCGGGTTCAAAATTTTTTGACATGGGTTAGGGCTGGGTTTGTCAAAACCCGGCCCACCCGACTCGAGTTTCAGCCCTACTCTCTGGCTATATATCTCTCATCATCTCCTCACTACTCTCGGTTCTCTCCCTTATCTTGTCCATTCCAAGAGTTCGACGAATCGATTCGAAGGGTAAAATGAACAATATAATAAAACCCTTATCCATATTGGATTACCCAAAATGTCCGTAGAAGGATCACTGGCCAAAAACAAGTATCTCCATGTAGGTTAGCTAAAAAATAATTATTTTTTTTTCAACTACAAAATATGAACTTTAATTATTATCCAATTATTAAATTATAAAATTATTAATTAAAATTTATATAAGATAATAAGCTCAAATCATATATATATATATATATATATATATATATATATATATATATATATATATATATATATATATATATATATATTTAGAATAATAAAAATCTCCAAAAAAAAAAAAACTGAAGCTACATAATTTTAATAGTCGAAATTAATAAGCATCTTTGAAAATAATGAAACTTGTTAATTTTAACCACTAGAATAAATGACTTTCGTTTGAACTTTTGTTCGAAATTTATTATATAAGTAGAGAATTAGCGAGATCTCAATTTAACTAGTTAGATTATCATAATTCGTGAAGAATGTTTAATAAAAAATGAACTAAATGTGATATGCAACGCGGTATATATGTTCAGTATGTGTAAATAATGAAGTGAGGATCAATGTATCAAAATTGAACCGGACCTCGTATCAAAATTGAACCGGAACTCGGTTCAACCTCGAACCCTCTTCTTCACGCCGAATCCACTTAAAAACCTTGCGAACTTTCTAATTGAACCGTGAACTGAACTGAGGTTCACTATGTTTAAATTTTTTTTTTTTTTTCTAATTTTTCACTTCATTAGCCGGTGATATTTGCAAGATTTGGCCATTTGGGACTTGTAGAAATGTCTTATCTAATTATGATATTAATTATTATGATCCCAATATTACCAACCTAATAAATATTAATTAACTAATAATATATAAATAATGATATTGGTCATTTATGGCAATTATCTTAAAGGATATATAACATTATAATATTATTAAAATGAATATGTTAATAATATGATTATTTATATTAATTCTTATGTTATTTATAGTATGAATATTTATATATTTTTAATGTAAATATTATCTTTCCAATAATATTTACAGTTAAGATCAATACGTAACTGATACATATATGTATCTTAGAATTAATTAAAGATTATTATATTTTGAAATTTTATAATTTAAGTGAATGTAATAATTTCATATCTAAATAATAATTTTGTTGCTTAAATTTTCATTTAAATTATTAATTAAATAATAATATCATTTATATTAATAGTATGAATCTGACCGAATTAATCACAATTGAACGTGGTTCAACTTTCATGAGTCCAAGTCCGATTACTTTAGTCTTTCGCAATAATATCACGCCACGTTCTTCATGTTTTCTACTTTTGTCAGGTGGTGGAAGACTTTATCTAGCGATGGGAACGGCCCAGAAAAGGAAAGCAAAGTTTCTCCCTTTAGGGTTTCCACGTTCTGCAGTAAAACATAGTATTTATAGTAACGGGCTTGGTCAAACGGGTCAAGAGAAATTTCGATGAAAACCCTGGGAAAATGTGTTGTTTTCGTTAAGGCTGCTTTCAATTTATTAAAGTTTTGTGTTTTTGGCTATTAAAATTATTTATTTTATCTATATTGGTTGACAATTAGGCACAGTTTTTATGGGCTAAAATCTACAATTTTTTATAATTGTCAAACTGAATATTATTTTTATAAATTTAAATGACTTCTCTCGGGGCAAATTCTGCTACTCGAGAGAATCAACCGTTGCTGAAGTAGTTGTATTTTTCATTTTCTTTTCTTGCTCTACAAGTTCATCTGATTTGTTGCGGCAAATGTAATACCCAAGTTTATATGGGTTCGAGAGGCAAATAAACCTGGATGGGCCAAGTCCAGGGGTCAAAAAATCGCCGATATCGAGATATCATCGTCTCGGCCGATATCTCGGTATCTTGGATCTCAGCATCGGTCAATATCTCTTTCTCTCTCCAAATTTTTTTCCAACAAATCTCGACGGTATAAATGTGTATCGGCCGATATCAATGAGATCTTAATCATATTGGCCGATATTTCACTTGTATCAATCGAAATTTGCAACTCTAACTAAACATAGCTTGCATTAGGCCGTGATTGTCAAGGCTGTAGGCTAAGGGTAGGGCTGAAACTCGGGTCGGGCGGGCCGGGTTTTGACAAACCCAGCCCTAACCCATGTCAAAACATTTTGAACACGACCCGACCCGAATTGCAAACCCGAGTATGCCAACCCAACCCGATCCGAATTGCTAATACTCTCAACCCGAGAGTTGACCCGACTCGACCCGAGTTAGCCCAAGTTAGCCCGAGTTAGCCCGAGTGGGCCTTTCCTTCCTTATATGGTGGCATTTCTACAAGATAATCCCTCCATATTTTCACCAAAAGATGAAGATTATATTTCATTTTGAGAAATGATTATCTACATCACCAATATGCTGTTTGGCTATGACATTAGGTTTATTCTTCACTATCAGTAACAAAAGAATATTAATCCAATAGTTCTCATCAATTGGATGTGTCTGAAAGAGTGCACCATACAACGACATTTTGTAGTTTTTTTTACTGATTTCATATTGTTAACAACTATTATATCTCTATTATGGGTTAGACGGGCCTATGAAATGTGATTTTTCTTCTTTCATCTTTCACAACCGTCTCCTAATACAGTTGGCAACTCAACCAGGGAAAACAAATCCAGTTAGCAGCAGTAGAGCAGGCATTTACATTTCTTACCCATGGCAAATATTTCACCACAAGCTAGAGACAGAAGGTTTTCTGTCCAAATTACCATATCAAACAAACTATCACCCGATAATTTGCCATAAATGTGCATGTTATACAACATAGAAGCGAGTACATAAACAACCAAAGGCAAGCTCTTCCTCCTATATGTACTTGAGTTAGCTATTGGATGTGAAACTAACCTGGTACAATATGAGTTTGGAACACCTGCACTTAGTGTTTCTTAATGGTGAGCTCTGCTATCAGGTGGAGTACGCGATTACTGAAGTAGGGACTGTCCTTGGCTATGAAATCTGTCCATTTGATAACAAATAGGTTTCTGTAACCAACTGCCTTTCCACCAGTGAAGGTGTAGTTGCCCTTATACTTGCTCACAAACTCCCCTATTGCTTTTGTCCTTGCTGCGAACTCGTAGTCCACTGCAAAGCTCACTATTAAAAAAGAGGGGAAAAGGAAGCGGAAGTGGAAGAGGTTATCGATTTTCGAAAGAGGGGAAACCGAAGAGGAAGCGGAAGAGGCAGACCGCAAACGAATGGGTTTCAAATGAGTTTAGGGTTTTATTTAAGTTATGAATTCGGGTAGGGTTTTTCCAGATCGGGTTTTTTCGGGTCGGATCGAGTTAGATTGAAATTTAAATTCTTCAGCCCAACCCGACCCAAATTTCAATCGGCTTTTTTTTTTTCCTAACCCAACCCGACCCGAGTTTACAATTTCTATAACCCAGCCCACACTATTTCCGGGTCGGGTCAGTCAGGTTGGGCCAAAACCCAACCCAAGTTTCACCCCTAGCTAAGGGCAGTAGCTAAGGGCTAGGACTGTTCAATGGCAGAAACCAGGCTCGAGCCTGAACCAAACCCATTGTAAACAAATGGGTTGAAGATGTGTTTTTGACCGATGGGCAGGAGGGCATGAACTTTTAAGTGAAGCCCATTGTAGTTCATCTGCTTTTTTTAATCTGCTTAGCTATCATTTATTTATAAATAAATACATAATAATTATAAATTATTATATTACTATTTAAGGCCCCATGTATATAATGTAGTCCCCATCCTCGCTCAAGCAAAATCATCTCATTCAAGTTTGAAATTAGTCCTTACAATGAACTTTAAATTCACTTTGTCCGCATGTGTCAATTTACCAACAGGTTCCATCACACAGGCTCAGTCTTTCCATTTTCCAAACTGCACATGTAATATAAACTCTTTTTTTTTAAATTAAGGTGTTCAGGCGTTCAGACGTCTCACTTGACTAATCTTTACGGCATGTGTAAACCTCTCAATCCATACACGCCAGATACGAAACAATGACGAATAACCTTTTTTTATATTGAGGGGGACTTAATCTCAAAACTTGAGTGAATTTTGACGACTAAGCCAACCCCTCAGAATTACAAACAAACATGCTTAATCTTGAACAATGAAAAACATGTCCCAAACCAAACCCTGGAATTTCCCTACTAAGAGGCCTAATTCATGGCATGTTTTACTGATAGCAGCAGTAACGACACTGAATTGTTTAAATATCTATCAAAATTGTACCACCCACTTGTGCATGCAAATAATTTAGTAATAAAACAAAAGAAAATCCCTGCAAAATGTATCTTGGTAGCATAATTTCCTTACTCTTTGGAAATGTCTTCTACTTAAGAATTTTCATACAAATTACTAAATACTTTAGGAAATTAACTTATCAGGAGTCCCTCATTATCCTCCTACAAATGGTCCTATAGTGAATGAGTAACTCCACTAAATGTACATCACTAGGTATTGGGTCTGGGCTTCCAACCCAAAAAACTAGTCTGATAGGTGGAGTTCCACAACCCCTTATAACTCCTTATTTCCCCCCTTTTCCAACCGATGTGGGAGTCGTTTGCAGGCCCAACAATCTCCCACTCGAACGAGGCTCTCCGACGAATCAAACATCGTCGTTAACAATCCTGTTCGGCTAAGGGATTCTGAGTCCACATGTGTTGGCTTGGGGGCTCAGCTCTGATACCACTTGTTGGGCCTGAGCTTCTAGTGACTAGTCTTTTGAGCTGGAAGTCCAGGCCTAACAGTAGGCTCATCCTCTCAATTTGGTTTCATTGAAAATTGTGAATTGGTAATGCATCCTATGGTATTTACAAACATATGTAGCATCAAATGACAAGAGTCTTCAAGAACTCTCAGCACAATCGAACCGGAATTCTTTCAGAGTTCTCTTAACATACAATTATCAAAAAATACCAGGATTTTCTACTACTAACAGGTTTATAGCCCCCTCAAAATAGTCTTTTAAACAATTGGAAGAAATCAAACGTCCCGACATTCTGAGTGATTTGATGTTTCATTAAAAAATGATATTATAAAAATTAAAAATAATTATATGATAAAATAATATACAAAGTTATTGAAATTAATTATTTTCACAATTACTTACTAAACTATACAACTAGAAGCATAAATTATTATTATATACTAATTCATATTGCTAATCTCAAGTTATAATAGTATAATTATCAAATAGAAGAGCGTTTGATTTTACTTTAATAGGATTCAAACAGAAAAAAAAAATGTAACGATTCGTCCCAACCCAGCACAATATTGTCCGCTTTGGTCTCAAAAAGAGACATTGTGCCTGACTCACTTTCAGGCCCAAAATGCATTGTGCTTATTGTTAGGACCTTTTCCTACACCCAACTCTTTTTTCTCTGCACTCTCCAGCGGTTGCTGGGCATAGACGCCTGACCCTGGCTATCTAGGCTTGGGCATCACAATCCACCCCACTTAGGTCCAGAGTCATCCTCGGTTCGATTACAACACAGAGCCCACAAAAGGCAGAGGGGCAGAGGATTGAATTATGCTCTAATACAATTTATAACGACACGTCCCGGCCCAACACAATATTGTCCGTTTTGGGCTAAAAAAGAGTCGCATGACTTTGCATTGGGTCCGACTCACTTCCAGACCCAAAATGTATTGTGCTTAGGTAAAGGGGTGCTCCCTCTTATAAACCCCTGAAATTTTCATCTCCTAGGCGATGTGGGACCTTTTCCCACACCCATACGCTCAGCTCCTTTTTCTCTGCACTCTCCAGCAACTGTTGGGCCTGGGTGCATGGGCCCGGCCATCACAAAAAAAAACTCAAGAAGTGAGCTTGAATTTTAATTTTATTCAAAATCAAAAGTAAAAAAATCAAAACATGTGGGTACATCAGGCTCATTTTATTTTTTTTCTCCATTTTTGTTAAATTCATAAAATATCAACTGTGTGAAACAGAAGTAAACTTAATTAACTACAAATAGACCAAATTTTAATCTAAAATTCAATTTGTAACCAGTTGATGTGAGTGGTGAAAATCACAAGATATTCATGATTAAGAATACCTAATAACTTTACCCATTATGAGAAAGCTGCTTAGAATTGACTTTTTGTTGTAATTTTATGCACATGCAGGTTATTAAATCTCTTTTTAATCTATATATATATATATAAATTTTTAAAAATTGTGAAATCAATAATGAAAAACAGGTAGGGCCGACACGGGTCATTCTAATTTGTGTCTCTCATATTAAATCTATTCCAATCGAAACAAACTGAAACTGGCGAAAATAGAACCTGATACAAAAGTATTAGTCGTTTCATTCCATCTTTGGTCAAAACTCTCTCTTCATTTAGATGCAAGGAAATCCCCTATCTAAGGAAATTCCTTGAAAAAAAAAAGGAAATCCCTTTGAAAACCCTTTCTTTATTCAAATGCTACCCAAAGTCGCCTAGGATGTAATTAATTTAATAAATAATAGTTAAGACAACTTCACCCCTAAAAGCAAGAATATTAGAAAACAATAGTAAAGATCATTTGATTTGAAGAATATGTAAATATTTTCTTTCAAAAATACCATTTTCTTTGACTAGTTCTCCTATGGAATTATATTGAAAGATCTTAATTTTAAATGTGAATTGAGTCTTGACCCTCTTTCCAAAATGAGAATATGATCTTCCTGAGATATATCCAACAATAATAAAAATAGTTATTAATAAAAGAAATATAGTAAACTGAGAGTGGTGAAGGGCCGATATCTATATATATGACAGCAAAGGATATAATAAACTAATAATAATACATTTGACTTTTTAGAAAATGCAAGCCAAAGAGTAGTTACATGATAGATAAAAATAAAAGTACAATTTTTTATTATCTTCGGTATATTTTTAAGAAAATAATAAATAAATTTGACAATTTTTTAAATTAACAACCTTAATAATGTATTATTTTCGCAGCATATTTTTCACAAATTATTTAACTAGCATATGTTACTTTTTGCCACCTCTTCTGTATTTCCTTCTCCATTGCCTTTTCTTTTCTCTTTAATATTAAAATTTGCTATCTGTTGCTTAACTTAATAGATGAGATAACTGAACATGGAAATCAAAATAATACAAGTCCAACATGACATCACTTTTCTCTTAAAAAAGATACCAAAGTTTAGTTATCAAATCTAAAACTTCCATTAATAGCATAACTGTGCTGAGAATAATTTATTTTTTTTCAAAACTATTTTGATCTATGTAGGCTGATTTGGAAGCTCTTTTTAGGAATGTTAACAAGGTTTTATCAAATAAGAAAAATTACAAGGAAAATAGTTCAGATAGATAGAATTCTGAGGTGTGAGGATGAAGATAGGAAGGCAATTTGATGTGGGCATCAGTGACGTTGGGTCTAAGCCCAATTCATATGTCAAGTCCAAGATTAAGTCCAAGCCGATTTTTCTACCCCTACAATCCAGCTTTGTGAACCAACACAAGCCAGGCACTGCAAAGTCAGACCCAACGAATTGAAGGCAAGAAGCTGCGTGAATCAGCAAGATTTTTCTCAACGTGTGGAGAGTCCTAATTAGGAGTTGTTATTTGAGTCAAAGTCGTGTATGGAATGGTCGGCTTTCGTCAGTAGTTTTTTTTTCTTTATTAAGCTTTGTAATCAACGAGTAAAGTGGATATTTTGATTAATAAAATTTGAGTTTTTTTTCGTCTAAGCAAATCGTGAATTGCTTGTGTGAATTCCTACTGCAAATAGCTGCAGTATTCATTGAAGTTGCAGTCTCGTGGAGAGACAAGCAGTAATACTACAGCAGATCTTGTGTGTCATCTTATCCAGGTGCGTGTTCTATGTTTCTGTAGGATTTAGATCAAGATCTTGAGTAGTTTGTTGTGTCCAGGCCATAGCAAACAGACAGGACTGGATTGTTTTGTTGGAGATTTCTGCAACAGGTTGAGGTTAGGTCCTCTCTTCTTATTAAAAGACCAGGTTCCCTCCTAGCAGATTCATTCGACTTCAGTGATTAAGTCTTTAGTTCGTGAAATTCCGTTTGATTGTCAATTTATGCAATCGGGTTATTAGATTTGTGATCAAGTTATTAATAAGCTTCCACATAGTATTCGGATTCGACAATTTATCTGTTCTAAGTCTACATCACAATTACAAAATCTCAAGAAAGATACAAGTGCATTTCTACTCCCTAATTACAGGATGATGTTGTGGTGATTTGACAGAGCAAAGCTTGGGCCAAGCTTAAACCCAACTTGCTGCTAAGCTGGGTTTTTTAATTCGGTCTATACGTATCGGCCGCAACACATCAATGCATTACGGCTGGGGTCCGGATGGTTGGGGACAAATGATGGACGGAGGTGTATTGGCCTATAGCGGCCGATAAGTATCAGCCGTTTCAGTGAACTAATTTGTTTACCCGTGATGCCAACTTAGGTTGAACTGAGCTTGGGTCCAATACTAAAACCCATGGACTTGGACTGACTGAGTTTTGTTGGGTCATGATTTCAGGGCTAGCTGAAAGCCCAGCACAACCCAGCCATGCCCATCCATTTCACCTCAACTTATGCGAAGTAGAAATGGTTGAGCCAATTTAATGAAAGGGAGGGCATGGGCTTTTAAGTAGATCCCGTGATAGCTTATCTGCTTTTTTTTAATCCGCTTCTCGAGGTTTTCATTTTTCAAACGGGCACATTTAAGCATTAGCCTAAAAAGCTTGATGCGTGCCAGACCAGAATAAGGACTCTTGGATTTGGCTAGATTTGGAGATTGTAAAATTATCCCCCTTAATTTTCAGATCTTATTTTTCTTTTGGATTTTTTTTCCTACTGTCCTTTCTTTCTTTGTTCATTAGTGAAGTTTTTTTTATAACAAAAAAATTAACAGAAAGAGCAGGTTTGTTGAGAGAGAAAAAGAGAGGGAGACAAATTTGAGATTGAGAGAAAGTGCTTTGGTCAAACTACGTAAACTTTTCCTTTCACTTGTGAATGATTGCTTGATTTGTTTTATGTTTCCGTTTGATTAATCGGGTAAATTCCAACATAGCCAATATAAATAGATTTAAGCTTCAACAATGGGAGGCCTGGCCCAAACCAACCCTTGAATAGCCCTACTAAGAGACCTGATTTAATGTCATGGTATACTAGTAGCAACAATAATGATAGTGAATTTTTTTGCCTACAATGATCCCTTTCAAAATTCTCATCAAATTCAGACTCTCTCCCACTCCAACATCCAAAAAAACACCACCACTAGCACATGCACGATCAAATAGATAATAAAAATCTGAAAATACATATATATTAGAATAGCAAGCAGTGTTCAACAAACAATAATTTACACACATTATTGTGTAAGATAATGATCTTGAATAAGTCACCAACTCATACTTCGTTTTAGATGCCAGGTTTGCAGATGCACTATCGAGGGTCTAATTCGGTAATTGACACCTCATTTCTCGATGGCTCACTCGCTTCTGAATTAGGATCGAATTTTAAGGTTGGATCCATTCTACTACTACTGAAAAATGCTGGTAAAGAAGGTGATGGCAGTGAAACAGAGAAACTGTTGAGCATAAGAACAACTTTAGACATGGTGGGTCTATCAACTGCATCTTCTTGAACACATAGTAACCCAATATGGATGCATCTCATAACTTCACTCTCTGAACAATTCTCGCGTAGCATAGGATCAATAATCTCTAAAACATTTCCATCACTCCAAGCTTTCCATACCTACAACAATTAACCAATGTATAAGTTGTTAAAAATTATCATGATTGCACTCAATCAACCGTGTTCTTTAAACAAAAGAAGAAAGTATAGCAATGTTCACACTCACATAGCTAAGAAGGTCCTTGCAACCATGTTCAAATTGGTAGAAAGAGGAGTTCTTTTTTGCCATCACAATCTCTAAGACCAACACACCAAAGCTAAAGGCATCTGACTTAACTGAGAATTGCCCATGCATAGCATACTCAGGAGACATGTAGCCACTTCATTACATTATCAGGAAAAAAAACTATAAGAAAAGGATAAACAATAGAGTCAACTGTAAACCACAATGTTAAAACCAATTGCATTGAGTATATGTTTGTGGTATTTGATAAACATGAGTAGAAGTTCAAGATTAACAAACTTACTATGTCCCAGCAATTCTATTAGTGTTTCCTTGAGTTTGATCCACTGCGACTATCCTTGCCATACCAAAATCTGAAATCTTTGGGTTCATCTCTGCATCTAACAAAATATTGCCAGCCTTTAGATCACGATGAATTATCCTTAGGCATGAATCTTCATGAAGATAGAGTAACCCTCTTGCAATTCCTCCAATAATTTTACACCGTCTTTGCCAATCAAGACAAGTACGTTTTTCTGGATCTGTATGTTCATCATAATGCAAATAATTTAGAAATAAAACCAAAAAAAAAACCATGCAAAATGTTATGTTGGTAACATAATTTCTTTACTCCTTGAAAATGTCATGTGTTTATGAATTTTCATGTGAATAATAATAAAATTAAGCAACTCATCAGAATGTGCATTTGACCTTCTATTTCCTAAGCATGAAAACATCATCATGCATAGTAAATAAAATAGAACAAATGGTCCCATAGTGAACGAGCAACCACATAAAATGTACGTCAATAGACTGATTCTCTCAGTTTGGTCTCATTAAAAATTGTGAACTGATAATGCATCCATTGTTATTCACAAGCATATGTAGTGCAGAAACATGTAGAAACACATCTCATCAAACAAAATAACACAATCACACCACAACACAAAGGTTTACGTGGAAAACCCTCAGGGGAAAAACCATGAGACAGAGAAGATTTTATTCAGAATGAATAGTCTTAAAATACACTGGCTATATATATATACAAACAATGGTCTCAAGTATGGAAGGACCAAAAATCTCAATCAACACTCCCCCTCAAGTTGGTGCAAAAATATCTATGGACCCCAACTTGAATAATATCTCTTTGAATTTAACTGCAGAAAGAACTTTTGTGAAGATATCAGCTAACTGTTGATCACTGCGAACAAATGGAGTAGAAATAAGATTAGCTTGCAGATTCTCTCGAACAAAGTGGCAATCTATCTCTATGTGTTTAGTTTGCTCATGAAATACTGGATTAGAGGCAATATGAATATCTGCTTGATTATCACAAAACATCGGTGTCGACTGAGTAGATTCACAACCCAAATCCTTCAACAAAGCATGAAGCCAAATAATTTCACTTGTTGTTGAAGCCATAGCACGGTATTCTGCTTCTACACTTGACCTTGCAACAATATTTTGTTTCTTACTCCTCCATGTCACTAAATTACCTCCAACAAATGTACAATGACCTGTAGTGGATCTTTGATCAACTGGGCTCCTGCCCAATCAGCATCAGTGTAAGCCGTAACAGCACATCAGATAACAATTCAGCATCATTACCAAGTTTTCCACCACTGTCAGTAGGTGTATCTGATGGCTTAACTCCCAACTTACCAGTATCCTGTAATAGGTCCAACACATATTTTCGTTGATTAAGGAAGATGCCCCTTTTTGAGTAGGCAACTTCTAATCGAAGAAAATATTTTAACACTCCCAGATCCTTGATGGCAAATTTCCCATTCAGCAGAGACTTAAGCTTTGAAATTTCATTTTTATCATTACCTGTGATCACAATATCGTCAACATAAACTAAAACAATAGTTGTCCCAGAGATACCTTTCTTGACAAACATGGAAGAGTCTGCAGCACTTCTTTTAAGCATGTTACTCATGAGAACAGAATTGAGCTTAGCATACCAAGCACGAGGTGACTGCTTTAGCCCATATATAGCCTTTTTTAGTCTGCACACACAACCAACTTTGGATTCTTGCGGATAGCCTGGTGGAACACTCATATAAACCTCCTCCTCTAAATCACCATGCAGGAATGCATTTTTGATATCCATCTGAAATAATTTCCAACCCTGATTTACTGCTAAAGAGAGAAGAACCCGGAAGGTGTTCATTTTTGTAACTTGTGCGAATGTCTCTTTATAATCCTCTCCATAACTTTGAGTAAATCCTCTGGCAACAAGTCTCGCCTTGTGTCATTCCACAGTGCCATCACTTTTATATTTTATTTTATATATCCAACGACACCCAATGGTCTTCTTTCCGAAAGGCAATTTAACAATATCCCACGTCTTATTCTTATCTAGTGCCTACAATTCTTCTTTCATGACATTTTTCCAAACTGGAATGAAATTAGCTTCTCGAAACGTTCTTGGCTCTTGTTCACTAGTTACTGCACTTAAGAAAGCCACATGGGACGGAGCAACGTTGTCATATGTCAGGCAAGACTCCATAGGATGTGATACAGTATGATAGGTGAAAAAATCATTCATTTTTGTTGGAGGCCGAGACTTTCTCCTTGACCTTCGCAATGGAAGAGGAGGTACCGATATGTCAACTGCTATATGAAGAGACTCATTTGTTGAGGGTATAATTTCAGTAGTTGTGTCACTAATGTCGGTTGGAATAATGTCTAGAGATGGAAACTCAGTATTGTGATTGTGAGTGGTAGGGACACCAGAAGATCCAACAGGAAGCGGGATCAAATCTGATAAGTTCAGAAAAGGTGAAGATTCCAGCAATATGTAGTTCTATAGAATTAAGAAGCCACGAACGAACAAGTTGATCAGTAGAGATCCAATCGTCATATTTTGTATCGGTAGAGGTAGAGACAGCGGTGCCGGAAGTAGATTTAGAAGGAGTTGAAGATGCAGGACAGACCATCTGACCATTGACAAATCCCAATTTCTTCTAGACACCGAGAGACAATGTGACAGCTCATGACCATAAGACATAATTATGCTCATTTAAGAGAACTGAAGATAATTTCAGATTGGGATTAGTGTCTGAGTCACCCATTCAACAATGGGAAAAGAATCACGCAAATGAACACCCGAAGCAAATAGCAGAAGCAGATGACAGCCCCAAACAACATTTTTTTTTTTAATGAAAAAAAAATCGTTAGACCACTGAAGGGCTGATGACAGTGAGCTGTGGGGCAAGGCTCGGCCACTTGTAACAACTTGGAACAAAGACCCGAAGAAGGCCTCTCGGTTGAAGGAAGCCCCTACAGTAGAGCGACACAGCGAAGACGCTGCAGCTGAACAGCGGCAGAAGCAGCAAAGGCTGCAGCGAAGAGAAGATGGCCAACGCTCCTTCCTCTTCCAGCAACGCTCCCCCTGTTTCCAGCAACGCTCCCCCTTCTTCTAGCAAGATAGGCAGAGATTGCAGATCGCAAACAAGGCTGAACGGAGAAGGGGCTACACGAGCGGAAAATGGAGATCTAGGAACCCAGAGGCAAAACCAGCAGATCCGGCGAATAACAGAGAAGCTGGAGACAAAACATCAGATCCGGCGAACAGTAAAGAAGCCGGAGACAAAATAGCAGATCCGGCGAAGATTTCGGCGGAAAGCGACGAAAAACAACAGCAAGAGAGATCTGGATTTCAGATCGGGGGAAGCACGCCCGAGATCTGGAGATGTGAAAAAAAAAAAGAGATCGGAGAGCACCGAATCGACAAACAAGCTACACAGGAGAACATCGATCGACAGCAGAGTGTTGACGGTAGATCTGGGTAGCAACAACACCAACGACGAATCGGCAGAGAGAAGTGCCCAACAACCGGCATAGGCAAATCGGAGGGTGTAGAGAAGTGGCAGCAGCAGACGCACAGATCAGAGGAAAACAAAAAAACGTGGATGTTGTCCAAGTCCAACGTGGATGCGGCCCAAACAAGATAAAAGAGAAGGTCCGACGAAGGATCGATGACCAGGCTGATACCATGTAGAAACGCATCTGATCAAAAAAAATAACACAATCACACCACAACAGAAAGGCTTACGTGGAAAACCTTCAAGGGAAAAACCACGAGACAGAGAAGATTTTATTCAGAATGAATAGTCTTAAAATTCACTGGCTATATATATACAAACAATGGTCTCAAATATAGAAGGACCAAAAATCTCAATCAACAAAACACAAATCACACACCACAAATCATGATAACACCGAATTTATGCGGAAAACCCGTTAGGGAAAAAACCACGATAGAAAGAGAGTTTATTATTTGTGCTGTATTTTCTAATTACATCAGTGACATATTTATAAGTAAAAAATGCAAGGATGAGTCCTAATTGACTTAAGAGGCAGAGTCCTAATTGAGTTAGGAGACAGAATCCCACTCAACCTCTTTTTCTAATTCAACACTCCCCCTCAAGTAGGTGCGAAAATATCGATTGAGCCCAACTTGGACAAAATATCTTATAATTTAACAGCGGAGAGACTTTTTGTGAAAATATTTACTAATTGTTGATCACTATGAACAAATGGAGTAGAAATAACATTAGCTTGCAAATTTTCTTGAACAAAATGACAATCCACCTCAATGTGTTTGGTTCTCTCATTAAACACCGGATTTGAAGCAATGTAAATGGCAGTTTGATTATCATAAAACATTTGCGTTGGCTGATTAGAACCAAAACCCAAATCTTGCAATAAGGACCGAAGCCAAATAACTTCACTGGTGGTTAAGGCCATTGCACGATATTCTGCTTTTGCACTTGATCTTGCAACAAACTCTGCTCTTTACTCTTCCAAGTTACCAGATTCCCTCCCACAAATGTACAATATCCTGTTGTAGATCGTCGATCAACTGGACAACCGGCCAAATCAACATCAGTGTAAGCAGTAATAGAACTATTTTCATTCTTCCGCATCCATATTCCCCTTCCTGGAGAACCCTTCAAATATTGTAAAATTCAATTGACAGCATTCATATGAGTAACTATAGGTGCAAGCATAAATCTGCTGATTATACTGACTGCGTAGAAAATGTCTGGCCTAGTAATCGTTAGATAAATCAATCGACCAACCAACCTTTGAAATTGACCAATATCAGGTAACAATTCACCATCATTATCAAGCTTACGTCCACTGTCAATTGGAGTATCTGAGGGTTTAACTCCCATCTTTCCAATATCATGCAACAGGTCCAGCACATATTTTCTTTGATTGAGAAATATGCCTTCTTTGAGTATGCAACTTCTAATCCAAGAAAATACTTTAACACTCCCAGGTCTTTGATGGCAAATCTCTTGTGCAGGAGAGTCTTAAGTCTTATAATTTCATTTTTATCATCGCCTGTGATTACTATATCATCAACATATACTAAAACAATATTTGTACCACACACACCTTTTTTTACAAATAAAAAAGAATCAGTTGCACTCAAGCCCATTACTTATGAGAACAGAACTGAGCTTAGCATACTACGTACAGAGAGATTGCTTAAGTCCATATATGGCCTTTTTTATCTTACATACAAATCTAAATTTGGATTCTTGTGAATGTCCTAGTGTGATGAGCATAGAAATATGATAATTTTACCCTTTAATATTTGATTAGTTAGTTCTTAAATTTTGTTTATTTTATATTATTATTATAATATATTATATATTCTAAAATTATATTTGTGAATATATTATATTAATTAATTTTATCTAATTAATGTATTTTTGTGTGTTTATAGATTAGTGATTCTTAGTTGCCGGCAACGCATTGAGAAGTAAGAAGAACTCAAGCACAGCAGCAAGTATCCAAACGAAGAAGGAAAAATAAGATGAGAATAGAGGAAGGTGGCTGCAGCTCCATTAAAGAAAGAAAGGAAGGAATAAAAAAATATATATAAAGGTGAGTAGAAAATAGAAATGGAAGTTAACTGAGAATGGAAAGAAGCTAGGACGTAGGTGAGAATAAAAGAAAGAAATGGAAAGACGGTGACTGAGAATAAAAAAGGAAGGAGAGCCCGGTTGAAAATTAGAAACACAAAATCGGCTGAGGTTGACGTGGGTCCCATCTGGCATTGCTTATTTTGTCTCTCCAATTCTTATAAATTGGGCACGGTACAGAGCAAAAACAAGACAGACAGTGGAGAGGCTCGACTGAGGCAGAGAAGGAAATTCCAGTATTGGCTCGGGATCTCCGACATAGCTCGAGTTTTATTTTTCTATCTCTTTTGTTTTTAATTCTTTCATAATGTCCGGCTAATTTCTTGTACTAAGGTTGAGGATGAAACCCCATTAATGAAATAATTCTTCTTTTATTTATTTAATTTTAAATTATATGTGTTTGATTATTTATGATTTTGGCTTTATCAAATTAATAGATGTTAATTATTTTTACCATCAATGCCATGTATTTTTTGTTATTAATATTAATATCTAATTAATTAATGCTTGGTTTTTAATTGAACAAAAGTAAACATTTTGCTTCATTGTTTTCTTTTATTTTAATTTAAATACATTGGATGCTTAGACTTATCCCTTTGATTCATTATCTTTTAAATTAAAATAGAATACATTGAATGCTTAGAAATTATATCTTTGAAAGCAAAGGAAAATCTGAATTTTGAACACCATATTAATGAACTTAAATGTTTAAATCTTTAAAACAGGGAATTAATAAATAAACAATTGGAATTTCAATTCAATTTTTAATTGTTTTAATTAATGGTGATGAAATTCGATCCCTTAGTAATTTCTCTCACTTGATTTAATCTCCATTTTTAATTGTTTTAATTAATTTTGCAATTTCAATTCAATCATTCTCCTGAAAAATTGTTAACTAGGTTAAGGTTAAAATATTAGGCTTTTTAATTTGTATTCTCGTTCATTCTAAATCAAGTCCATGTGAGTTCGATCTCGCACATTCATATCTTTATACTCCAATTTGATTCGTGTGCTTGCGAGTAATTATAAATTTAAAATTTTACGAACAAAGAAGAATCAGTTGCACTCCTTTGAAGCCCATTACTCATGAGAACAGAACTGAGTTTTGCATACTACGCACGGGGGGATTGCTTAAGTCCATATATGGCCTTTTTTTATCTTACATACAAATCCAAATTTGGATTCTTGTGAATGTCCTGGTGAAACACTCATATATACCTTCTCTTCTAGATCACCATACAAGAAAACATTTTTTACATCCATTTGATATAATTCCCAACCCTGATTTACTGCTAAGGTGAGAAGTACTCGAAAAAAGTTCATCTTTCCAACAGGTGCAAAAGTCTCTGTATAATCTTCTCCATATGTTTGTGTAAAACCTCTGGCAACAAGTCTAGCCTTATGTCGCTCCTCAGTTCCATCACTTTTATACTTGATTTTGTATATCCAACAACACCCAACATTATTCTTTCTAAGAGACAATTTGACAATATTCCAAGTTTTATTATCGTCAAGTGCTTGCAATTCTTCTTTCATTGTCAGTCTCCAAACAGATAGTTAGCTTCATGAAATATCTTTGGTTCTTGTTCACTGGACATTGCACTCAAGAAGGCCAAAATGTGACTGAGTAACATTATCATATGTCAGAGAACCCTCCATTGGGTATGATACAACATGGTAAGTGAAGAAATCTTTCATTCCTTTTGGAGGATGAGTCTCTGTACTCGATCTCCGTAATGGCATAGGAGAAGACGGTATTTCAGTTATTGTAGAAATTGGTTGGATCTCTGGAGATATAGGCTCAGTAGGAGCCGTTAGTATTTCAGTTGCTATAGACATTGGTTGGTTATCTGGAGAGATAATCACAGTATTTCTGTGACATGAGACATCATCAGTTATAGTAAGAAGCGATACCAAGTCAGACAAGTACTTCCCTTGGAACCGATTCCCAGAATCACCAGGAGCTGAAAAATACGGTTCAAATTCAACAAAGCGGACATCACGGGATACAAAAAGCTTGCAAGATGAGAGGTCATAACAAATGTACCCTTCTATGTGGAAGAGTAATAGAAGAAAACACACCTGAGAGATCTGGCATCGAACTTATCACAATGAATACTCTGTCGATAGACATAGCAGACACACCCAAATACACGTAGGTGAGATAAGTCAAGATGTCTATTCTTCAACACTTCCAACGGGGATTTAAAATTGGTAATCCGACTAGGAAGTCGATTAATCACATAGATGGCAGTCAAAACGCCATGAGACCAGTACGTCTTAGGAATATGCATTTGAAACATAAGTGCTCGAGCAGTTTCTAAGATGTGATGATTTTTTTTGTTCTAACTCACCATTCTGTTGTGGCGTACCCATGCAGCTAGTTTGATGAATAATACCTTTGTTATGAGTATAGTCAGTGAAAAGAGCATTGACATATTCAGTTCCATTGTCAGAGCGAAGAATTTTAATCTTGGTATGAAATTGGGTATGGACCATATTGTAGAAATCTTTGAAAGCAGATAGCATCTCAGTTTTAGATTTGAGTAAGTATAACCAAGTAACATGCCTGCAATCATCAATGAACAACACAAAATATTTAAATACATCATAAGAAGCAATGGGAGCACTCCATACATCAGAATGAATTAGTTCAAAACAAGCAATAGATTTAGAACTAGAATAAGCAAATGAAAATCATGATTGTTTTGGAAATTGACAAACATCACAAACATTAGACGGAATAGGAGCATGCGGAAAAAGACAAGATAAAATACGACTTGAAGGATGTCCAAACTGTTGGTGCAGTAGGTGACTCTCTACAAGGTCCTTGGCATGATAAACCTTATTAGGAGAAGGTAACATGTAAAGGCCATTGGAATACGTGCATTCACCAATCGTCTTCTTAGACGTTCGATCCTGAAAGACGACAAAGTTAGGAGAGAAAATAACATCACAATTCAAAGCATTAGTAAGTTTTCCAACAGACAAGAGTTGAGTTGGAAAAGAATGAACAACCAGAGCAGTCGAAGTGACATTGTTTGAAAAAGAAAATCGATTTTACCACTACCGACCACGGGAACCATAGATGCATTGGCTAGATACACATCATGTTTACGAGATGATGATGAAAAATCTAACACAGAAGAAGAAGAATTAGTCATATGGTCAGTGGCTCCAAAATCAATTATCCAAGGATGATCATTAGATTGTGAAGCAAGGAAAGCATGAAAGTTACCTGCACTATGAGACGAAGAAGACGTGCTTGGAGGAGGCAGAGACTTACGAAGATCGTTTAGAATCTAAATCAACTGATCTAGAGTGGTTGAAGTGTCTGCAATATGAGCATTGTCTCTCTCCTTTTATTCAAAGTTAGGCTTGAAATGAGAATGTAATGACCAACAACGATCCTTAGGGTGCCCAATCTTTTCACAATGTTCACAACGAATTCGTTCTTTATTCTGAATAACTTTCTTCTTCTCAGGCTCAGAGAAGTGTCTGCAGTCAGTCTTATGAGTAAGGAGAGCACTTGATTCAAGGTTCGCCGAGGAATGCAGAATAGCAGAAGGCATAGTTTCATGTCACGTTTCTTCGCATTGAATGACAGCACAAGCATTAATCACTGAGGGTAGAGGATCTGTCATAAGTAAGTTAGTCTACAAATATTCGTAGTCAGGCCGCAAAGTGCGAAGAAGAGAAAAAACTCGATCATTTTCGTCTCGTTGCACAAGAGTCTGGGCATCAGTAGTATGTGGGCGATACATATGTAATTCATCCCATAGTCTCTTTATATGTCCAAAAAGATCACAGAATTTTCGTTCACCTTATAGCGTAGTGGCAATCTCATTTTGAATCTGAAACACCCGAGCAATATTATTACGACTGCCATACATGCCGATGAAAGCTTCCCCCAACTCTTTTGCAGAATCAGAGAAGGTAAAAATACCAGCAATGTGTGGTTCCATAGAATTAAGAAGCCATGAACGGACCAGTTTATCATTCGAGAGCCAATCATCATAAGCTGCATTAGGATCGATAACTGTAGCGAATCTAGAGTAGAGCTTTAGATGTAGAAGCTAGTGGAGGACAGACAATCTTGTCATTGATAAATCCCATTTTTCTTTTACTACCGAGTGATAAGGTAATCGCTCGAGACCATAAAACATAGTTATTTTCATTGAGCAGAACTGATGAGAGTCTTAGACTTGGATTACAGTCGGATTCTCCCATTGTGAAGGAGTAGTAAGGTTTTTTTTTTTTACTCTCCCCATTTCCGGAGGCTTCTCAGATCTGGTATGATATCTCAGATCTGTGGGAATGCAGCGATATCAGATTTGGTTTAGACTGCAATCAGATCTGTAGATAGTAAATCTGCAGAAATTGGCCACAAACAGCAGCGATGGAAGTGTTGTCTCCATAGATCAGATGGCTACGAGGGTCGGCTGCCAAGTGCCTGCTGAAACTTGGCACAAAACGATGCAGAAACGAGGGCACCAGGGCAGAAGAAGCCCTTCTATGAGGCAGAACAATATATGACGGCAGCAGCAAAGGAGAGGGAGGCGAATCCGCTAGGATGAAACGCCGGTACAACCGATCCCTTTCTTCCTTCTTTCCGATTTGTCAAACAAAGTCCCAAATTATAAAACTCAAACCAGCTAGATCTGCAATGGGAGAAAGAAGAAGTGGGTCGCTGTTGTCTAGGCGAGTTCCTATGGCTGGAGACGAAAGAGTGCAAAGCCGATTATTACGGCGAACAATGGGTCTGAGAAACAAGATCGAGGCACAACAGATTAAATTTGCACTCGAGATGAAGTCAAAAGGCTATTGAGTTTGGTTTGCAAAAAAAAAACAGACTCGAGCAAGGGGTGGTGTCTCAGATCGGCACCGTAGATCTTCAAACAGAGGAAGAACCAGAGCTGGTGCAGATGGGCCGCGAACAGATCGACGGCCGGCGGCAGGAGGTATCTGGCAGCAAAAAAACTTCCGGTAGAGTCACTGATCAACAATCAGCAGAGCGGCGTCCAACAGGGTAAAAGTAGCAGACCGAGTCTGGTTGAATCTTACTGGGACTCTCTTGATTGGGTAATAGAGGCAGAGCAGAGCTGTCGATGAGAAGCCACAGACTGGATCGATCGTCGGAGAAGAGATCCAGAGGTAAGGCCGATAGATCTTGTCGCCGGTATAGCAATAGATCAAAATAGCAGCAATAAATCGGGAGATCCGGGCACCGCTAGCGGTACAGAGGAGCTGAATGTGTGCCGTTTTCTCCGGTCGACAGAATGCAAATCGGAGAACCCAAACAAAAAAGTAAACAACTGCTCACAAAATGTCCAAATCTGGCGTTGTTCAGGTCAGCGGGAACAGATCTGAGATTTGGGATCGGCGAGAGGCGCTTGTATCAGGAGCAGTAGATTAACGTAGATCTGAGATGTGGTTTGAGATCTGAGATTTGGGATTGGCGATGGCAGCCGGCAATAGGAGCAGTAAATTAACGTGATGAAAGTGACCGATCTGAGAGAGCCTGTTCTTTTGGTTCTATGTGAATAACCCAAGATCGATTTTACCTTGCGATTGATACCATGTAGAAACACAAATCACACACCACAAATCATCATAAGACTGGATTTACGTGGAAAACCCATTAGGGAAAAAACCACGATAGAAAGAGAGTTTATTATTTCTACTATATTTTCTAATTACATCAGTGACATATTTGTAAGTAAAAAATATAAGGATGAGTCCTAATTGACTTAGGAGACAGAGTCCTAATTGAGTTAAGAGACAGAGTCCCACTCAACATCTCTTTCTAATTCAACATGTAGCATCCAATGACAACAATCTTCAAGAATTTTGGGACACAATTGAACCAGGATTCCTTCATTGTCTTGTTGACATACAATCATCAATATACCAGGATTCTCTACAACTAATAGGTTTACAGCCCTCAAAAATAGTCATGTTTTTAAAACAGAACCATCCATGATAGTATTGATTAGGACAAAGATTTATAGTGATTGAGATAATAACTGACAATTGAAAGTAAATATGAGTGGAGAAAAACCAAATAAAAAGGCGTCGAGGCTTTTGTTAGGAATGTATTCATAAATAAGCAACTTCTCTTCTCCCTCCATACAGCAACCAAAGAGCCTGACCAAATTCTTGTGTTGAAGTTTTGCTATTAGAACTATCTCATTCTTGAATTCTTCTACACCCTGTCCAGAATATATAGACAACCTCTTCACAGCTATTTCTTGTCCATCCAAGAGCCTTCCCTGGAATTAGAAAACTAACATAAAAACCTATTCTTGTTACAGGATGGAAAAAAGGCTTTTAAATTCTTGATGTTGAATTGATGTAACTATTAAGCCACAAAGATATTTTTTAACCGATTAACAGAGTAACAAATATGAATAAAACATGTCAAATAGTCAAAACATGCATAGTGCCCTAAAAGAAAATAATTGCTCACCCTATACAAGAATGATTACTGATATTGTTTTATCCATGAATTTGGCAATCATAATTGTTTTTGTGCAATAATTAATCATTACTATGTACAATGGACTGAATCCACCTTCTAAATACAATTGGCATCAGAGAAATCACTTGCAATAGAAAAGTTAGCATGTGTTGGATCCTAAATTTCTAACTTGAAAGTACGGACCTTGTAAACTGGACCAAATCCACCATTTCCAAGCTTATTTGCCTCTGAAAAGTTGTCGGTGGCAACTCTGATCATGCTCAAGTCAAATTGAAGGGACACATCACTTCCATCAAGTGGATCTGCAGAAGAATGATCTTTGAGCTAAGTGTATGACCATTCATACAATATGAAAACAATGAAAATGAGACCAATATTATGAGTAAAAATGTCTATGTACCAAGTACAGGCATATAAGGTTTCTGCCTTCGCAAACGGCTCTTCCTGATCAACAAAAGAGCAAAAATAATGGAAAGAATAACTGCAGCAGAGATTGTTGAAACAATGATAGCAATAGTTCTAGATGAACTACGCCTTCCCCCTGCATGAGTTACAAACATAATAACTTAAAAGGTCATTTTTTTGTTAGGATAGGAGAATAACTAAGAATAAGCAATAGGTAGAGTAAGAAGAAAAACAAGAAGAAACCCATTCAACTTATATCTACCATTGAACTGACATTTAAGAAAAGGGAAAAAAAAACTCTTGGTTGGTGCAATTTGTTTGTCTTATATAAAGATATGAACTGAACTTGATGATGACTTGTTGTCCATTCATCAATGATCCAAAAGGTTGATAGATGCACTCCAAGGTGGATCACAGAAACTCAACTAATCATCCTAAACCAGAGGTTCCCTCTTATCCAAACTTGGATATCATGAAGCATCCCAAATCCATTTTTGGTGTCCATCATGGGGAAACCCACATTAAGAGACACACATCACCCACTAATAGGCAATGAATAGTTGCATATAAAATGCCTAAAATTGGTCTAAAATGTTAGATTAGGATTATATTACTTGTATAGGGGTAACTTAGTCATTTTATTCCTCTTTTATTTAGGGATTACTTTGTATATATCATGGTCTTAATGGAATGCAAAACTATGCTTTTTTGGATTCTATCATGGTATCAAGAGCCAAAGGTTATTGCATCTAATCTTTAGGGTTCCGTTTTGAATTTTTCGATCGGGTTCCGATCGACGTTTGATCTGAATTTGTCAAGCAGCAAGCAGTAGATTTTCGTATTCCCATTTTGGTCTGATTTCCGGGCGACTCCCTTCGCCTGCGATTTGGGGGTTCTGCTGCGCCCAATCGATGTTGCCACACTCTGTTTGCACAGCCCAGTTTCGCCGCGATTTAGGGGTTCCGCTGCTCCCGATCGACATTTCCGTACTCTGTTTGCACAGCCCAGTTTCGCCGGCCTCTCCATCGGAGTCATCGTTGCTCGCTGCTCTCCGTCTCTGCACACCGCCAATTTGTTGTCTTCAGATCTGTCGGACGCCTCTTCCCTGTTTTCAGATCCACCTGAGTTCTGCAGTGTGGCCGAGATCTGCCATTTTGAACCCTCTGCTGCTGCCCTGTTCTTGCCATTCTTCTCAGATTCGCCGCCTGAGCTCACGGTTTCTGATCGGCTTCTCCACTCGGATTTCCCTGCTTCAGCCGTGTCCCTGCTTTGCCTTTGCCTCTGCCACTTCCGTATCGCTGCCATCCGGCGCTCCGGCTCTGCCATCTCTGCGCCGGTTCTCCGATCTGAGGTGATTTCTTCACCGATTTGGGCGTGACTCACTGTTCACCGTACCCCACCCCCTGTATCAGCCGCCATTGCAGCCGACGATCTCTGTTTGCATCCGCGCTGAGTTTCCGCTGTCAGCCCCTCTCAATTTGGTGTTTTTTTTTTAGGACACGTTAGATTTTTCGGACTTCTTATTTTGGTGGTGAGAGTTTGACAATGGCCAGTGAACGTGATGATTCCCTCCAGGCAATTAGTGTGAAGCTCACTGACAGCACATATACTTATTGGGCATATGTTATGAGAAATTTTTTGACCGGCAAGAATATGTGGGGTTATGTCTCTGGGGATATTGTTCCTCCTACGGACCCCAAGGCTGCCGACTATGCTGCTTCACTAGTTACTTGGACCACCCGTAATTCTAAAATTATCACGTGGATCAATAATTCAGTTGAGCTCTCCATTGGGATGCAACTTGCGAAGTTTTCTACCGCGAAAGAGATTTGGGATCATTTAGAGAGATTGTATACGCAGTCCAACTTCGCTAAGCGATATCAACTTGAGAATGATATTCGCTCAGTTAGACAGGGGGATATGAGCATTCAACAATTTTATTCAGTCATGACTGGCTTTTGGGATCAACTTGCATTAACTAAGCCCGCAGGCCTCAGTTCTTTTCCACTTTATTGCACTTATAGAGAAGAAAGGCGACTCGTTCAATTTTTGACTGCTCTTCGAGATGACTTTGAAGCACTGCGGGGCTCTATTCTTCATCGTATTCCCCTTCCCTCTGTTGATTCAGTGGTTCATGAACTCCTAGCTGAAGAAGTTCGTTTGAAGTCACATGGCGACAATCGTTTTCTTTCTCTACCTAGTCAGACTGTTTTAGCTGTGTCATTCCGGTCTTCATCTAGCTCTCAGAGTCGACAACGCCAAGGTGGGAGAGTTGCCACTACTGAGTGTCGTTATTGTAAACAGAAAGGTCACTGGAAGGCCCAATGTCCTTTGTTATTGAGAAGTCAACAACAACAACAACAACACGTGCCACTTCCTAGGCCACATCGCACTGCTACTGTTGTTTCGTCTGGGGATGTGGCATCACCTTTACCTCCTTCTGTTTCCACACCAGCGAATGCGGCATCACCTTCGACTCCTTCCATCTCCACCCTTGCAGACCAGTTGCAGCAATTCCTCTCTTCTCACCAGCCTAATGCATTGTCTTCTCTAGGTTTGACTCATTCAGCATCTTCAGGTATTTCGCCTTCTACTTGGGTCTTTGACTCCGGAGCTACTCATCACATGACTCATGATGTTGCTTTATTCACATCTTTATCTCCTTCTTCATCACATGTTTCTGTCTTAACTCCCAATGGTGCTTCCTTGCCCTTGGCAGGGGTTGGTTCCATTATGTCCTCTTCTTTGCATCTTTCTGATGTTTATTGCATACCTCATCTTAATCTGAATTTGATTTCTATCAGTCAACTATGTGACTCTGGCTATATTGTTAATTTTTCTCCCACTTCGTGTTCTGTGCAGGATCCTCATTCCAAAAGGCTGATTGGGACCGACCGTAGAGAAGGAGGATTATATGTCTTAGAGCGGCTCCGTGTTCCTGCTATCGCTGCCTCTTCAGTTGATTTATCATCTTTTCGTTTAAGTCCCACTTCATCTAGTTTTTATTTGTGGCATTCTCGCCTTGGTCATGTTTCTAGTTCCCGTTTAAAGTATTTAACTTCTACAGGAGCTTTAGGAAGTTTAAATAGTTGTGATATTTCTGTTGCAGTGGATGTAAACTTGTAAAGTTTTCAGCATTGCCTTTTAATAAAAGTTCATCTATTTCTCTTACTCCTTTTGATTTAATTCATTCTGATGTGTGGGGACCAACACCTCTTCCCACCAAAGGGGGGTATCGATATTATGTCTCCTTTATTGATGACTATTCCCGTTTTTGTTAGATTTATTTGATGAAACGTCAATCTGAATTTCTTACAATTTTTCAAACGTTTCGTGCCCTCATTCGTACACAGTTCTCTGCTACTATTAAATGCTTTAGAGGTGATTTGGGTGGCGAGTATACCTCTGGTGCTTTCTCTGATTTACTTGCCTCAGATGGGACTGTTCATCAGTCCTCTTATACTGACACTCCCCAGCAAAATGGGATTGCAGAGAGAAAACATCGGCACATCATTGAAACTGCTCGATCTCTGTTACTCTCTGCTAGTGTTCCTAGCCTCTTTTGGGGAGAAGCGGTTCTCACCGCGACTCATGTGATTAACAGAATCCCTTCTGTTATCACTTCTAGCAAATCTCCATTTAAACGTTTATATGGCAAAATTCCAGACTATTTCTCCTTGAAAGTTTTTGGTTGTGCATGTTTTGTCCTTCGTCCTCACAATGAGTGCACAAAATTATCTGCTCGGTCTGCACTGTGTATTTTTCTTGGCTATGGTGAGGGTCAAAAGGGATATCGCTGTTATGATCCCACTGCACAGAAGTTGTATGTCTCACGTCATGTTGCTTTTATTGAACATATTCCTTTTCTATTCTGTTCCTTCATATTCTAACACTCTTGGTATGTCTGAACTTCTTTATATTGACCCCTTCTCTCATATTGATGATTTGTCTGTGTCTGATCCTGTTCCTGCTTTGCCTAACTCTGTTCCTTCTATTTCTTCTACTCATATTGAAGTTTTGCCCTCTACAGATATTTCTCCTCCCTCTCCTACAGCTGCCTCTCCTTCGACTTCTGCTGATAAGGATCTTGCTACTTCTCGTTACCCTCCACGAATCCGTAAGCCTCCTACTCGATTTGGTTATTCTTTTGATGACTTTGCTTATTCATGTTATTCCTCTTCATTTTCTTCGTTTCTCGCATCCATTCATACTCTCTCTGAACCAACCTCCTATAAGGAGGCTCTTTGTGATCCTTTATGGCAACAGGCAATGGATGAGGAACTTTCTGCATTACACAAGACTGGTACGTGGGAGTTAGTAGCTCTTCCTCCAACCAAACGTGCAATTGGTTGCAAATGGGTGTATAAGATTAAGACCAGGTCTGATGGTTCTGTGGAGCGATATAAGGCTCGATTGGTTGCTAAGGGTTTTAGTTAGGAATATGGTATTGATTACGAGGAGACCTTTGCCCCTGTTGCGAAGATGACTTCTGTTCGTACTTTACTTGCGGTTTCTTTAGTTCGTCAATGGTCTCTGTTGCAGATGGATTTTAAAAATGCATTTATGAATGGTGATCTCACTGAAGAAGTTTATATGCTTCCTCCTCTAGGTGTTGTTCATCATCCTGGGGATGTTTGCAGACTCCGAAAGGCCTTATATGGTCTCAAACAAGCATCGCGAGCATGGTTTGACAAGTTCTCAACGGTGATTGAGTCTCTTGGCTTTCACTCCAGTGCTCATGACTCTGCTTTATTTGTTTGCTCCACCTCTGCTGGTCGTATTCTTCTCCTTTTGTATGTTGAAGATATGATCTTGACAGGTGATGATCTTGATGGTATTGCCCTGTTAAAGTTACAGTTGCACAACACGTTTGACATGAAAGACTTGGAGCCCTTGAGATATTTTCTCGGGATAGAAGTTGCCTCTTCACCGAAGGGTTATCTTCTCTCTCAGTCTAAGTATGCTGCTGATGTTCTTCGAAGAGCTTGTATTACTGACACCAGATCGGTCGCAACGCCTTTAGAGCTCAATGTTCATTACATTTCCTCTGATGGTGTGCCTTTGTCGAATCCCACTCTATATCGCACTACAGTCGGAAGTTTAGTTTCTCTCACCATTACGCGGCCTGACATTGCCTATGCCGTTCATATTGTGAGTCAGTTTATCGTTTCACCAACCACTGTTCATTGGGCAGCCGTTCTTCGCATTTTGCGATATCTTCGAGGTACTTTATATCAGAGTTTGTTATTGCCTTCGTCATCTACTTTGGAGCTCCGTGCCTTCTCTGATGTTGGATGGGCCGGTGATCCTTCTGATCGCAAATCTACTACTGGCTTCTGTGTTTTCTTGGGTGATTCTCTCATTTCATGGAAAAGCAAGAAGCAGGATGTTGTTGCTCGTTCATCTGCTGAAGCTGAGCATAGGGCTATGGCTTCTACCACGGCTGAGATCGTTTGACTTCGTTGGTTACTTGTAAACATGGGTGTCTTTCTCTCTGTACCTACGCCTATGTATTGTGATAATAAGAGTGCTATTCAAATAGCACATAACTCCGTCTTTCATGAGCGTACCAAGCATATTGAGTTGGACTGTCACTTTGTGCGTCATCATCTTCAGCTTGGCACTGTTTCTCTTCCATTTGTCCCTTCTGCCTTGCTGACTTCTTCACGAAGTGTCATACCATTTCACGCTTTGTATTTCTTCTTAGCAAACTTTCGATGCTTACCACTGTAACATCGTCACTTTGATGGCAGGTGTTAGATTAGGATTATATTACTTGTATGGGGGTAACTTACTCATTTTATTCCTCTTTTATTTAGGGATTACTTTGTATATATCATGGTCTTAATGGAATGCAAAACTATGTTTTTTTTGGATTCTATCATAAAAATGGCAATAAATATTTAGACAATTCAACAGGGGATATCACTTGATGGATCAAAGTTAAACTTGTATCAATAGATGAAACAAGTTGTGGACAATTTAGCAACACAAGAAGGCAGGGATGATCTAAGCCAGTAATTAACCTATTCTAATTAACATAATAATTACACAAAATACCAAAGGAGCAAAGTGTTATGCTCTCTCTAACAGTGTGATCCCTCTGTATTCCTCCAAAATCAGTGAAAAACGAAAACATGAAAAACTCACCGGTGAGCGTGGATGTTCCATTGGTAGAGGAAGATGAATTAGTGGAGGGTGAAGGAGGAGAAACCGAGCGTGGCGGTGGAGGAGCTGGTGCGGATATAGCAGAAGCCCCAAAGAAACTATACACTTCATACCTCATATTACAGGAGGAACCAATGACCCTAGCCCCTCGTTTACCATTCATTTCAGTTGTTCCAACCATAACAATAATCCCATCCAAGCATGACTTGCAATCAAAAGTAGAAATATCACGAGTGCACTGAACCAGCCCATATATCTTGGGACCGAAGCCGGAAAAGTTGGTTTCCCCCGTCGCATACATGCGATTCCAAGGCTCAAATGCAGCTTTAAATGAGAGATTACTCATCAGACTTCCCGTAATCGTGTTGAAACGACTTGGTTCTGTTATATTCCCCGTATCCCACATGTAATCCATCAAATCATTGTCCGCAAAGCCGAAAAAGTTTCGGTTGGAATAGCGAAGGAGGCAATTATCGTACCAGATGATGGCACTCCTGTTAGAGCACCCCTTCATCAACTCTTCGCCTGCGGTGCCGATGCAATTTCGACACACGGCGGGTGTAGCATCGCCACGGCAGAGCACAAGACCATATACCCTGTCGGAGCTGTTGCCAGCAGAAGTGTTGAAGAATCCGTTGTTGAGAGAAGCATTGGTGGAAAGAGAAGGGATTAGGCGTCTGAGATTGGTGGCGAAAGTGCTCGTATTGGTGTAATTAACTGTGTTTTCACACATTGAGTAGAGAGGTTGTACGTCCTGGGCATAGGCATGAGGGGGGCACCAAAGCAAGAGTGGGAGCAAAAGAGGCAGGAGAAAGGGGGAGGAAAGGAAGGGGAGGTGAAAGAAGGGTGACGACAGGAGGAATGGCTTCATCTCCATGAGATCTCTTTTGGAGGTGAGTTGGGTTTTTATTATCAGAAAGAGGGAGGAAAGGAAAGGGGTTGTGAAAGAAGGATGATGAAAGGAGGAATGACTTCCATCTCCATGATCTCTTTTGAAGGAGTTGGGTCTTTATTATCAAACAAAACGAGAGAGAGAGTCTGATGGCGACTGCTCTGAAATTTATTCATCGTTTCTTTGCTTCTTCAGTGCAGTCACTGTGGGGAGTTTAGCTTTCTTCGTCGAAGCAGAGCACACTTTTATTGCCTGTCTACCATTCATCAATGAATTTAAAATTATAAAATATAAAAAAAAAAAATCTCATCATCATGAAAATGCACAACTTAACTAGTTATGTCACAAGTCTCAAGTCTATCAATTTAACTAATTTTTTTTAAACTTAGTTAAGCATCTAGATTGGTCCCATCATTTCATATATAGTTAGTCTTGTTACAGATAGGATCCATCCATTTAAAATTATTAGATTAGACTACTTATTTAATAAATTGTTTGGATTTGATAAAACTCAAATTAAACCTACCATTTAAGAGGTAGACTTCTTTTACAAAAAGGTTTGGATCATATTAATTTTCTTTTTTAAATTTAGTAAAGACAAATTAAATCATTTAATAAATGAACTGTATTGAATTAAGTTATTTAAATTTAGTAAAGTCATATCAATTTATTTAATAATTGATCAAATAGAATCTATTGAAGTGTTTAAAATATATAGTCACCAAAAATATTGATGGAAATTTTTTATTCTTTAAATTTGGTTAAAAAAATTAAATTCTTGAATGAAATTGTGGAAGTAAATATGAAAAAAAAATTAAAAAATATTTTTTCTTAAATATTCAAGGAAAAAACATGTTTTATACGCATAAGATAAAGAGAAGAATACGCTCGTTCTCCCATCAAATGGTTAAAATTTAGATTTTTTAAAATTTTATGCAGGAATGTATGAGATATTTTCGATAATCTTCAAATTGAATACTTAAGGTCAGAAAGGCCGCTTTAAGAAGACCCATGTTCATTTTTATTAGAGAGATTCTATATTTATCACAAGTTAGATTTTCTAAAGTTATACAAAATAGATAGAAGACTTCATAAATATTATAAATTAAGAGAAACTCCTCAATTCAACCATCAAAATTTTATGAGATGGATTATGTAAAATCAATGTTTTTAGTAATAAATTTTTTTAAATCTAAAATCATATGGCCATATGATGAAATGAGAGTCAAATTTTATACAACCAGTACTATGTTTTCTGCTCTAGTCATTGCATTAGAAACACATGGTCCACTTCAATATTTAATAAAGGGAGCAATTTAGACATGGGCAAAATCTTTCTACGAATACGAGTTTTCCAGTTTTAGCTGAAAATTACCGTGTTACCCTTCTGCTTCAGTTTAGTCCGGACGTGAGATATCTCATTGGATCATTTCGACAATTATTCCATTAGATAGGACGGTATGTCGATGCTACAGTAATACTGTATTATTTAAATAATAAAATCTCTTTTAAAATTTTAAAGTTATTTTTTAAACACTATTTATTTTCAAAATTTCTCAAATTAAATATTTGGACTGATTATGATAACCTGATAAAAATACTTTAAGACTTGAAGGTCTTTTGACACTCTCAAATACTTAAAACACAGTGTTTTACAAATAAGAGTATCCCTTGACTGTACCGAAAATATATTTAGGAGTGTCAAAAGACCTTAAAGTGTTAAAGTATTTTTATCAGGTTATTATAATTAGTCTAAATATTAAATTTGAGAAATTTTAGAAATACACAATACTTAAAAAATAACTTTAAAATTTTTAAAAAAAAATATTATTTAATTAATACACAATATATTACTGTAGCATCGCCAAAGCGGATTTATTTTCAGTGTTTTTTCGCTGAGTCTTGCTTGCGTATACAACTGGGGCATTGACCAGAGGAAAATTATGTCCACCTTCAGACTTTCAGAGCAGATACCCGAATTTCACATCAACGACAGAGCCTTCCAACCAAGGGCAAGAGCCCTTCTGATCCTTCCACCCAACAGTAGTCTTCCATAATTTTAAGTCAATTTTTATATTCATAACATTTGATTTCTTGTTATCTAACTTTCGTCCAATTATGCTAACACAAATCACTCAGAGCTCATTTGCCTTCAAATTTATTTTATAGACAAATTATTTTAGGATTTTATTTTTATTATCTAATAAGTGGTATGAAATTTAACGAGTCGAGTTGTGAAGCTCGATGTTTTAGTTATTTAAATTAATTTTTTTTTATAAAAATCAATAAAACATTAATTTAGTGAGTTTAAAAAATAGATGTTTTTAAGAAGAGAAAATTTTCACAATTACCATAGTCAAGCGCTCATTTTATAAAAGAAGAAAGAAGAGTCTTATCTTTATTTTTTATAGTTAAAAAATGACAAATAACTCTTGAGGATTAGACGTGGTTTGCCAATTTTTTGGAAAAACAACTTATTATACAAGTAGATATTTAGCGAGATCTCAATTTAACTTATTAGATTATCATAATTCTTAAGAGTTTAATAAAAGTCTAGCTTGGCCCAGATTGAACTTATTTTTCCAAGTCCAACGCTATTATGTATTGAGTCTTAATCAAACTCAACTTTTCTAAGTCTTTCGGAACAAATTTCCATTACTTTCCCTATCTAATTAGTCTTCGTCAAACCGCGTTCTTAAATGTTTTGTCAAGTTGTTGAAGGTGACAACATCACTCCTATATTGTACCAACAGACATTTCAATAAATATTATATAGGAAGTCATTCGATCTCATTATATAAAATAAAAAATACTAAAATATTTAATAATTAAAATTAAAAGTGATTATCCAATCTATCTAAATGCATTAGAGTTAACCACGTTCTTGTTATTGATTTTAATTTATCTAAGTTGAATGATTAAAAATAATTTTATTTATTTTTTAATTTTTAGAATATTAAGTAATTCTAAATGCTATATGATAAGGCCCACTTGTCAAAATAATATCATATATTGAAAAATATTTTTATCCCTCTCCTAAGTCGTGATTTGATATAATTTTTTTTTTTTGGAAAACGTGATATGAATTTTAAAAATTAGAGGTTTTGGTTGAACTCTATCATGGATTTATGACCACATTCTCCATGGGGCCCTCTTATCTTTTCCTTCTCTAAGCTCGGGTTATGGAAGAAGGAACCGAGAAACACGTATCAGCAACAACTTGTTTTATTATAGGACAACTCATAATCTTCATATCGATCTATTATGCACCTCTGCATCTGGCAATGGGTAAACCTGTAATACCTTGCCCCAGATTAGGCGTGTTTTAGCTTAATAATCTTGTTTAGCCAATTAATCTCGAGGATTACGGTTAGGGCTTCGAAGAAAGCCCAGGTTTGACCCGATTTGAGCCCGAAAACTCAGTGATCCGGCTCGTCGAGCTGGAGGGGCATTTTGGTAATTTACCACTTTTAGTTATTATTTTATAAATATTGTTGATATGTGTATAATATCGGTGGATAATATTCTCCTTAATAAAGGATTTGCATTTCTGATTTTAAAATGAATTTATTTTCAGAAAATGGTATTTAAATCCTGCCCGTCAAAACCCCGAAAGGGAGTATTAATTATTTTAAAGGGTTTTGAAAATGAAATAAAATTTGAAATTAGTATTTTATGGTAGACCATTTAACAATGGTCTAGCTATTTCATTTCACCTCAAAATGATGTTTCTAAATTATTTATTTAAGTAAATAGTGTAAATTTATGATTTTTATTTAAATAAATGGTTTTTAATAAGAGATAAATTCCAAAATTTTTATGGTAGTTAAGATTTTCAAAACCCAACTTATCTGTAAGGTTGGATCAGGTTTTTGAGTTTTTAAATTATTACTTCTAATTTAAAAATCAATTTTTATTAAAATCGGGACTTATCTGCAATTTGGAAACTGTTGAGGGACTAATATGCAACCAGCAGAAAAACCTGCGGTTTACTGTTACGAGCGTCAGCGGCGTGCAATGGCTTGCTCGACCCGATTTTTCGGCGAATGATTTCCCCGTCGTCCTGTCCCATCGCATGCGCACCGGATTTCCCGGCCAAAAACCTATATAAACCGGCCTTCCCCATTGGTTTTGAACTCCCAGCATCTCTTCTACCTTCTCTCTCTTGCAGAAACCCAGCCGAGACCTTTAAGCTTCCGTTTTTTTTCAGTAACAGTAACTTAGAGGAATTTTTTTTCAAAAATCCGGATTTCAGCCCAGGAATTCAATTGAAGGTAACCACTGCATTCCCCTTTCAATTTCGATCGGTTTTGAATCAAGAAATTTTGATTTTGGCTATGTTTTCAGTGAGAAAAAGGATTTCAAAGTTTAGGAAAAATTCTAGGGTTCCTCGTATCAGTGAGCTTCCGGTGCTAAGATCGGATGGCTTACTGAGTTTCAAAGCTCCAAACCTCTCCCTATGGAAAGAGGACTCCCGGAGGAATCCATCGGACCGGTCAGATGTAAAAACCGAATCCAGAAAATCCCCCATTTTCAAATTCGTTTTTCACTGTTTTTGGCCGTTCACTGTCTGTTGCAGACCGTGAAAGGGAGGAAGAAGAAGAGAAAAAAAAAAAAGGAAAAAAAATTATTTGATATTATTGTTGCTTGTGATTTGTAATGTCAGTTCCCATTGGAAAAAAAAATGAATAAATAATTGAATAAATAAATATCATTATTTATTCAAAAAAAAATTATTATTTTGTTAGATTATGTAATGTGATGATTAGTACCCATTTTTGTTAATTAAAATTGTACTAACCCTCTTCTCTTATTACTTATAGTGTAAATACTATTGTATCCGCTTCCAGGCCGACCCTATTGGTCGGGCACTGAGTGATTCACTTTCAGGCCGACACTATATAGTCGGGCACTGGGTGACCTCGAGACCTAACTCAAAATGTCAAATCTGGTCCTATCCAGAAGACAACCGAGAAGTGACCCGAGGATCTGGACCTAACTCAATAAGTCAATCTAGTCAATGCCCAGAAGACAATATGAGTTTTGGACTGAGCCCTTTTTATTTATTATTATATTGTGGATTACGATAATTTAAAAAGGATAGAAACCCAGTAGGAAACTCAATTCCATATACCTCGGATATTTTTGGAAAAACGTGAGATTTCAAAATACTACTCGTGTGTATGTATTTGATCTGTATGTTGATTGTGCACTTGTATGTTGTTTGAACAGAGACCGCGTAAACCACACATCACGGTGAGGGAACTTAACTCTGCAGATTTTGTAAACAGGTTTTATGATGAGATGAGTATTGAGTAATGAGTGGTTTCAGTTTTGATGAACCCACTCATGTGCCTAGACATGATGCACTATGGTAAGAGTGCTGATGATGATTGTGATATTACGATGTTGATCGTATGAGTATGTAAGACTGCTTCCACGTACCTGGGCTATTGAACCAATATCGGCCATATGAGAGATGGTTTATGTCTTCTGGACCATGGGCGGACCATGCTGTCATCAGTTGCTGACTTGAGGGTGTCAGTATCGGCTAAGTCAGAGCCGGAGATGTACTTGTAAGGATGTATTTTGACCGTGTCGGGACTTAATACTAGTCTCAGTGTAGTCGACAGGCGTTACGTTGGATGATGGCAGTGTTTGATGATGTTGATGTATTACTTGAGATTATACTTATTGTTATCAAGCATGTGATATTATTGAACTGTTGCTAACCTGTTATTTTACTTAAACTGCATTGTTATATTTCCTTCACTAGGCTAGTTAGCTCACACCACTCACCTTTCAGGCGATGAACCCGAGGAGGAGGACCCTCTTTATCAAGCTTAGGGTGGATAAGCTGAGGCGGTGTTTCGGGATTCCCCCTGAGGAGAATACCCTTATATTTTCTTGTTGGTTCTTGGAACCGTTTACCTTTATCAAGTACCGCGTGTGGTACTTAATTTATCTAAATGTGATGTATTAAACTGCTATGCTTTCGTAGTTACTCTTGTGGCATGATTTTGAATGATAAATCGATGGATGGACTTTATTTGATCATGAGATGTGTTAATTTCATTATTGTCTATTTTTATGGGGTAGGCATATGGTACATGTTTGATTCCCCATGATGGGATCATATGTGACCTTTGGGCCTAACCGTTGATCCAGCCCAGTTGGTATGCTTGTGTTAGTTTATCATAAAAAAAAAAAAAAAATTCAATCGCGTTCCGGGCCCACCCTTCGAGTCGAGGCGTGACAAGACCTTATACTTATCGACTCCTCGAGTGTCTCAATCATAATATTTTAATTTCTATTTTAAAAAATATATAAAGATCTAAAAATGATATGATAAAATATGAAGAAAATACTACAAACTAATTGAAATTAATTATTTCTATGATTTTGTATTTAAATTATACAATTAAAAATATAAATTATCATTACACACCTATTCATGTTCCTAATATCAAGTTATAATAGTATAATTATTAAATATTATTTCAAGAGAATTTGATTTTACTTTGATAGAAATTAAATAAAAATTCAAATCGACAAAAAAGAAACTCAAGAAATGATTTTGAATTCTAACTTCATTCAAAATCAAATGTTAAAATAATATGTTGCTTTAGGAACATTAACAAAGTTTTATTAAAATAAGAAGAAGTACCAGGCAAATACTCCAAACAGATAGAATTCTATGTTATGATGATGAAGATAACAAGGCAAATAGAAAATGCGTGAAAGACACAAATGCATTTCCCCTCCCTAATTAGTAATTACAGGGTGATTTTGTGGTGATTTGACAGACCCAAACTCGGGCCAAGTCTAAACCCCACTTGATGCCAACTTATGTTGAGCGGAGCTTGGCTCCAATACTAAAACCCGTGGACTTGGACTGACTGAGTTTGTTGGGTCATGAATTCAGGATCCCAATCAGGAATCCAAATCTCCGCCGATACGAGATGTATTGGCCTTACACAGGCGAGATCTCGGCCGACACACCTCGGTCTCGGCAGACATTTGGCCCAAAAAAGAGTGAGAGAAAGAGTAATATCGATCGATATTGTGGAACTGAGATATCGGCAATTTTGGACCCCCGATCCCAATATGTTCTACAAACAAGGGCTAGCTGAAAGCTGAGCCCAGCCCAGCCCAGCCAAGCCTAGCCTATCCGTTTGACCTCAGCTTATGCAAGGTAGAATACAACGGCAAATTACTGTCATCAAGATGGAGAATGTTAAGGTCCATCAGATGAATGATATGAATCCTCAAACAGCCAACTTCACAAACAAACTCAAATCCCACTTATTCAATGTTTGGTTAAGTAAACCTGAATATAGATATTAGAATATACATAACTATTCTATCAAAATCATGCTACCGGGTGCCCAACTCTATATCCAACACCTCAGTTACAGGCCAAGATAGTAGCTTACAATCAGGCAGATCGAACTCGGCGGTACAAGAATCACATTCAATTGTAGTAGGGATATCTGACTCACTTCTGTTGCCCTCAGAAAACACAGGCGGCAAAGGAGATGGAAGAGTGACAGAGTCCTTGTTGAGCATGAGAACAACTGATGACATTGTGGGCCTATCTGCAACTTTCTCTTGAAGACACAACAGCCCTATGTGGATGCATCTCATCACTTCCTCCATACAACAGCCTTCAATTAGTGTGGCATCTATCAGCTCGGAAGTCGTTCCATCATTCCAATGCCTCCATGCCTACAACAATCCATCAATATGTTAATTTTAGGGAAAACAACACGCCCACCACAATCCATTGGTGCGTAAATTTTAAGAAAAGCAGTAGCAGACTTGCACAACTTTTTACCAATGTGGCAACCACCCTCAATATTGGAACTTCTGTTGGCCAAAATTTAGATGGTCCATTGATGCGGGCATCTATGGACGTAATCAAAATTTTAATTTTGACCCGGGCGGGTATGTTAACAATTTAGAAAGTTCGATGCCCGAGTTGAGAGATGAAAATTTTATTTTCAATCCCGGCAAGTGCATGAGCAACTTGGGTCACTTCAATCCTAAACAAGCCTATTCCAACACAGCAGGCCCAAAGACAAAGTCCAAAATCTAATTGCTGCCACACATACAATTCAAAGTTGAGTTGGGTCCCACTAATGTATCAATGTGTGGGAGTAGGACAAGGACAACCCACCACATTGGCTGATTCTTTTAGGATTAGTTTATTTTGGAATTCCAAACTTAGTAGGTTTCTTAATTTATTATCCACGTAGATTTAGTAACTTAGTATTCTTAGGAATTGAGTCTGAGTTTCCTATTGTAAAGGGGAGGGTCGGCTCCTTTATTTCTTTTTCAGTCGGTAATTTTTATTTATTTTAGGAGATGTACTTCATATGGTTTAAGGGACGATGATTATGAAATAAAGTGTTTTTTTTATTTTTCCATTGGAAAATTCGATTGAGGCTTAAGATAACCAAGGTTGCAGCCGAGCCAAGCCGAGTGCTTGTTGATCCCTCACCGAATTGAGGCGTCTTCAGGATCGAGTGAGTTCTCCTCATCAAGAACCAGGTAAGTCTTTAACTCATCTAAGTTTTGGAGTTAATTGAACCAAGGTTCTAATTGTTGATTAAACCCAGTGACTCAGCGGGAACGTTGATGGTTTAATTAACTCAAGTCACATTGAGTCGTGGATGTTGAAAATCAGTTTTACAAGTTTGAATTATCGGGTTGCGTTAAGCCTGTATTGGTTCTTATTTTACACAAGCTTCCGCTATAATTCGAGGTTGGATATTCTTAATCCTACCTAGCTTACATCAGAATAGCTATCAGAGCTTCAGAGTCATTTGAGACTCATACTTCTATCAGGAGTTAGTTATGACAAGGCGTGACCGCCTTCGTAGCCGACAAGCCGGGAATAGTGACTGGTTTCATTCCAGTCAGAGTCGTCATGTGAGACGTGCTCCAGAAGATGATCGAGTTGAATTCTCTAAAAACCGCGACAAGCAGCTTGATCGGTTATTTGAGTGATGTGTTCATCTACAGAGAGAGCTTGCGGCTCTAAAGAATCAAACAATCTAACACGCTTCTAGTTTTTCATCAGTGAGATCAAGGTACTCTAGATACTCATCTTCTGAAGAAGGTTCAGATGACAGTTCAAATCAAAGTTCGGATGAAAGTTTAGACGAAAGTTTCTACTATCACATACATAGGGCAAGACATATCGTCCGACAGCCTGAGAGAAGGCAACGATTCGTCCGATTTGCTGATGAAGTAAACACAACTGCACAAGTCGAAATTGTTGACTCAGATTCCTCTAGTGAGGAAGATGTGGATGATTCTGTGGAGACAAACTCCATGAGTGTGCAACTCTTGGAGACGGTACAGGAACATCCAGTTCATTGTTATGAATCCCAAGAGGACAATATGCACCACAGTGGCACAGAGGCTGAGGCCATCGATGAGTTTATGTTTTGTGATGTTTGTCCCATGGAAACATTAGGGAAGAAGAGACCTTATGTTGATCCAATGTGGGAAGAACACATGAACTAGTTCACTACACCCAATATCTCACCAGTTCTAGCAGTTCATGAATCTACGTCAAATACAGGTGCAACAGAAGGATGTGTCACACAGTTTGAGGCGAGTTCCATCCTGAAGTAGGAACTTGAAACACTCATATACCACCCTAAGCCACAGTCTATTGAGAAGCAACCAGAAGGTGCTACAGACAACGGCTACAGTGATCAATTGGTAAGAATTTGAACATTGGGAGTTGGAGAAGACCGGCATCTTGTAGGCTCATACCACACCATCCGGCCATATGTTGACTCTATTTGGGAAGGTTATGTGACACAATTCTTTACACCTACTGTTCAGTCACTTTTGGTAGGTGCCACAACGACATCTCATGATGCACAAACTCCACATCGATTGGTTACACTGCACGATGTAATTTTGTTGAGGCACAGGCAAAAGCTATGAGAAGACCGCACCCTTTGTCGATGAACCTTATAAACTCGAGGACGAGTTTCTTCCGAGAGGGAGAGAATGATGCAGGCATCTGTGGACGTAATCAAAATTTTAATTTTGACTCGGGCGGGTAAGTTAGCAATTTAGCAAGTTCGATGCCCGAATTAAGAGATGAAAATTTTATTTTCGATCCCGGCAAGTGCATGAACAGCTTGGGTCACTTCAATCCTAAACAAGCCTATTCCAACACAGCAGGCCCAAAGACAAAGCCCACCAAAGTCCAAAATCCAATTGGTGTCACACATACAATTCAAAGTTGAGTTGGGTCCCACTGATGTATCAACGTGTGGGAGTAGGACAAGGACAACCCACCACGTTGGCTGATTCTTTTAGGATTAGTTTATTTTGGAATTCCAAACTTAGTAGGTTTCTTAATTTATTATCCACGTAGATTTAGTAACTTAGTATTATTAGGAATTGCGTTTGAGTTTCCTTTTGTAAAGGGGAGGGTCGGCTCCTTTATTTCCTTTTCAGTCGGTAATTTTTATTTATTAAGGAGATGTACTTCCTCTGGTTTAAGGGATGATGATTATGAAATAAAGTATTTTTTTTTATTTTTCCATTGGAAAATTCGATTAAGGCCTAAGACAACCGAGGTTGCAGCCGAGCCAAGCCGAGTGCTTGTTGATCCCTCACCGAATTGAGGCGTCTTCAGGATCGAGTGAGCACTCCTCATCAAGAACCAGGTAATTCTTAACTCATCTAAGTTTTGGAGTTAATTGAACCAAGGTTCTAATTGTTGATTAAACCTAGTGACTCAACGGGAACGTTGATGATTTAATTAACTAAAGTCACGTTGAGTCGTGGATGTTGAAAATCAATTTTACAAGTTTGAATTATTGGGTTGCGTTGAACTTGTATTGGTTCTTATTTTACACAAGCTTCCGCTATAATTCGAGGCTGGGTATTCTTAATCCTTCCTAGCTACATCATCTATGGTGCAAAAGCTAAATAGGTAAGCTTGCTAGCTATCCACAGCGAGGTCGAAATCGAAATACAAAGCAGTTTGGCCAGCTGGAAATCCATAAAAGTTTAACTTGATATAATGAATTTGGAAGTAACATAGCCCCAGCACTACCAAACAGGTTTTTGACATCACAAGGAAGTGTTCATTTCTCAGAATTACTTTCTGAATATCCATGGAATTCAGTGATTGCCTTCCAATTTATTTTCTTCTATTTCTGTAGACTCAAAGAAATCCAATCATAGGTCCTTTAGTTAGAGACTAAAGGCCCATAAGTGACTCTATTCACGTGGCCTTTACTTGATCATCAAGATCCCAAGGGGAGTAATTTTGGCTACTGCTTCAGGAAAAAAAAGGGTACTTCCAAAGGAAAGTGGAGTCTCCAATGATCAATACTTGAGAAAAAAGAGTGAAATACAACTCAGTTAGGATACATACACACACAGACAGTGAAAAAGTATGTAAAAGTTTACATACATAGCTTGGAAGGTCCTCTGCAAGATCTGACTGATGGAAACCATAGTTCTTCAGACCAGTCATAATTTCTAGAAGTAAAACACCAAAGCTGAACGCATCGGACTTGATTGAGAATTTTCCTTGCATGGCATACTCTGTAGACATGTATCCACTGCATGTCATTGCACAAAAGAATCAATTGTTTTAGACCCATTTTTTTTTAAATATAGACATGTAGCATAATGTGTCACACCATCATGATATTATTTTTTTTTTTGAAAAATACAAACAATTATTTATGTTGTGTGTTTGACTGTTTTTACTTAGAGAGAGAGAGAGAGAGAGAGAGAGAGAGAGAGAGATGTTTTAATTGATGCATTCTGGCAAAAAAATGTTAATAGTACCAACCAGATAGAATATGCAAGTGAGGAAGGAAACACCCATGGAAGACTATTCCTCCCAGATGTGAACAGAAAGAAAGGAAAAAAAAAAAAAGGAAAAAAAAGACCTCGATGTATGGGATAAGGGCCCGATAAAATGGATTAAAAATATATAAAAAAAAAAAACTGGTTTTTTCAACGGTTTTTTCCCCTTTTTTTTTTTGAAGGGCACCTATTGAGCATCCTTTGAGCTTCTAACCAGCTGTTCATCCTAGTATTTCTCATGAAAGGAGGGGAATTCAGAGGAATGAGTGAAATTCCATTCATTTAACTGCACATAGTTGTAATAAGTGTTTATACGATGATGATATTATGCAGTGCACTCTATTCATATCATGCATGTGATCCACGATGGCAGATGGAGACCACACATATAAGGGAATGTATGAAAAATCACCATCAAGTAGAAGCAGTTAGCATTGCAATCTAGTGAGGAAACTTCGACGCAGAAAGGAGTAGGGCACAAAACATATGACAAGGGGTATCCAGTATGGGCGATTTTTTACAGACCCTATACATCCCACCCATCATGTAAACGAAAAATTAAATGCTCTAATGAAAATATAGTAAACAGCCACATTATCAGCTTATGAGGTCATGATCCCATTGACTCAGGCATGACAAGATCTTGATAAGATTGCAGTTGTTAGATTTCCCAGATTTTAACATCAATCCTCATTTCATTATACCCTAGGATCAAACCTCTACTTTTAATTGGTGATTTCCCAAAAATGACCATCACCAGAGTGACACTAAGGATAATTTTATATTTAGGAAAGGAAAATGACTTTCATTCAATATGAGGACTAACATTCACCCTAGAGCAAAACCACATCAAATTACTATAGAAACCTACTTCACTGACAAACATTAAGCTCATTTATGTTACATACACAATGGAACAGACCACTCAGTTTGACCTTTGGGAAAATGTAGGCCCTGTCCCAGCTTCTTAGATTTCAGGGAAGAAACGCAGGGACCAACATAATGGACCAGAAAACCATAGAGCCCAGAGTAGTTTGCAATTTTGCATGCAGACCCAGTCAGCCAGTTGTCCCCTAGCTGCAATTTGGTGGGCAAAACGAATACACTTGGTTCCTAACCTGCTAAATTAGCAAAATAGGGCCTCTTTCTTGCTATTTTAGTTATCATCGTAGAATTCAAAATTTTATGATTTTACAAGGGACTTGGTTCCTGTTACTTGTATCCTATTTTTTTTTCTTTGCTTTATTATCTCATGAATTTCTCAATTTCGAAGGCAACCAACATAGCACACCCACCAAAGGCAACCTAGATTGATGGCCACATTTGGCCTTCCATTGGCTGAGAATGGGCATAAGACAATCACATTTTTAATAGACCTGACCTGAATAGTGGAAACTCCAGGTGTGATGAAACCTAAACCTATCCAAACATGAAGAAATAGTACCAATGCAGACTTCAATGAGAAAAAAAAACAAAATTTCAAAAAAAATATCAAGGTTCAAATCTTACCATGTCCCAGTAATCCTACTTGTGTCGCCTTGAGTTTGGCCTACATCAAAAAGTCTTGCAGTGGCAAAATCCGAAATTTTGGGATTCATTTCTCCATCTAATAAGACATTGCTGGCTTTGAGATCCCGATGAATAATCTTGAGCTTAGAATCTTCATGAAGATAAAGTAGTCCTCTAGCAATCCCTTCAATGATTTTGTAACGCCTTTCCCAATCCAAACATGCACGTTTAGTTGAATCTACAGACCCATAGAATCCAATCGATTTGTAGTTAATTTCTAAATTAATTCACTAAAACTAGAAAATGCATTAAGCAACTCCTTCACACTGAGTTCCAGAATTTATAATTGCATGCATGTAAAAGAGAGTATTCCAGTGCTAATATATGGAGTATTTCTAATGAATTACAGGGACTTTCTTCTCAACAAAAGGTTTTTTTCTCTCTTTTATGAGGTAAAAATGTACTTTTTGTCAGATGCTTCAGTAAACCATACATACACAACAAATGCATAGATTATTGTGGCATTCAATTCCATTTATGTAGTTTATCTGTCAAAAACAAGCATATTTCAATCTTAAAAGCCCTATAAAAAATCCTCAAGACCTCACAGATCAAAGATCTTAAACCAGTGGTTTCCTCAGACAGACTTTGCTAGAGCACTGCATTCTTTCATTAACTGTCTCCCTTGTGAGACAAAACTAAGGACCCCACATGCAATTCTTGGATCATCTACAGCCATAGTAAGGCCCATCGGACCATCAACCCAGACACTGAACCAAGCGATACATGCATGGAAACGGTTCTTTAAACTACTTATTTCCTGAAGTGCCAAATGCTCAATTGTTTTAAAGAATATAAAAAGGGTTTCTAAAAGGAAAATCCTAAAAAACTGGTCCAAATTTCATCCCACCAGAGTTGAGCCATTACCGAATTGATCAGACTTTAAAACACAATCATCTCCTACAAAACCTCAATAAAGTTAATCTTTTGTACGACACATGATCAATCAAATGGTAGGTGCCACTCTGATTGATGCGGAGTTTGGAACATTCCCAATACTTGACTAATAGTCTCTGCACGAAATTCAGATTTGATATATTGGGACCTTGTCAACCCACATTAGGGTAAAAAGGACCATATTAAATTGCTCATCAAGTTGGACTCAAGGATGAGCTCCATTGCCAATATCTGCCGTTTTTGTGAAAAAAAAGGAGAGAGAATTTTATCGGCCGAGATATTGGTCGAGAAACTGTTGAGCATAAGAACAACTTTAGACATGGTAGGTCTTTTAACTACATCTTTTTGAACACAAAGTAACCCAATATGAATATATCTCTTAAGTTCACTCGTTGAACAAATCTCGCATAGCATAGGATCAATAATCTCTAAAACATTTCCACCATTCCAAGCTTCCATGCCTACAACAATTAACCAATGTATAAATCGTAAAAAACTATCATGATTGCAGACAAGCAACCGTGTGTTCCTGATACAAAAGAAGAATGGCAATGCTCACACTTACATAACTAAAAAGGTCCTTGCAACCGTGTTCAAAATGGTAGAAAGAGGTGTTCTTTTTAGTCCTCACAATCTCTAAGAGTAACATACCAAAGCTAAAGATATCTGACTTAACTGAGAATCGCCCATGTATAATATACTCAAGAGATATGTAGCCACTTCATTACATTATCAGGAAAAAAAATAGAAAAAGATAAACAATAGACTCAGTTGTTAAAACATACAAATTACAATGTTCACATTGATTGCATTGAGTACATGTTTGTGGTATTTGATAAATATGAGTAGAAGTTCGAGATTAACAAACTTACTATGTTTGTGGTATTGAGTTCTTTTAGTGGTCCCTTGAATTTGATTCACTGCAACTATCCTCGCCATACCAAAATCTAAAATCTTTGGGTTCATCTCTGCATCTAACAAAATATTTTCAGCCTTGAGATCACAATGAATTATCCTTAGGTGTGAATCTTCATGAAGATAAAGTAACCCTTTTGCAATTCCTCACTAATTTTATACCGTCTTTGCCAATCTAGATAAGTACGCTTTTCTGGATCTGTATACTCATCATAATGCAAATAATTTAGTAATAAAACAAAAGAAAAACCCTGCAAAATATTATCTTGGTAGCATAATTTTCTTACTCTTTGGAAATGTCTTGTGTTTAAGAATTTCCATGCAAATTACTAAATACCTTAAGAAATTGGCTTATTGGAGTCCCTTATTATTCTCCTATAAATAGTCCTATAGTGAATGAGTAACTCCATTAAATGTACATCAGTAGGCTCATCCTCTCAATTTGGTTTTGTTAAAAAAATTTGAACTGATAGTGCATCCTTTGTTATTTACAAACATATGTAGAATTAAATGATAAGAGCCTTCAAGAACTCTCAACACAATTGAACTGGAATTCTTTTAGAGTTCTTTTAACATACAATTACCAAAATACTATGATTTTCTACTACTAACAGGTTTATAGCCCCCTCAAAATAGTCTTTTAAACAATTGTAAGAATATGAGTACAGGACTCAGTTGTGTATATCCCAAACATATATCTTGAGATGGTCCAGCCATATATATTACCAAAAACAGCGTAGCAATTTAGCAACATCATGGGCAAATTGTAGAAATAGAAAGGAAAGCCCACACCCTCTATCCCCAATTCCCCAATATGCAATTTTATAAAGTGATCTTAGGAAGATTAATCAAGGATTTCAACCTATCCAATCAAAGATTATTGTGGGTTTAGGCTTCCATTATGAACCTCTCAGATATTCTCTTCCAAAAGTGACATTTCTTCTAGATTCAAGATTCGTCTTCAAAAACAAATCACCTTTCACAACAAATGCTCTTGTACAAATTTTAAAAATGTTCAAATGGCATGATTGTTCAGTATGACTCTATGGTAGTGTGGGCAGACAATTGAAAACTTCACAAATAATATGACAAATTCACATATCCATGTACATTCCAGGCATAAACCTTGATATTGAACTATTGATATAACAAATAAATAATAAATACTAGTATTTTCTATAATAAGAAACACTATATACATTTTCACCACTATATAATAAACAATGTATAAAATGTTTAAAACTATGATGATTGTACACAAACAACCGTGTTACTTAAAAAAGAAGAAAGTATGGTAATGTCCATACTTACATAGTTAAGAAGGTCCTCACAGCAGTCAGAATCATAGAAAGAGGTGTTCTTTTTAGCCATCACAATCTCTAAGACCAACACACCAAAGCTAAAGACATCCGACTTAACCGAGAATTGCTCATGCATAGCATACTCAAGAGACATGTAGCCACTTCATTACGTTAGCAGAGAAAAACATTAGAAAAAGATAAATAATAGACTCAGTTGTTCAAACATACAAATTACAATGTTCACATTGATTGTGAGCTCTGTGTCACGGGTCGATAGCCTGCAACCTGAGAATCGGCTAAGAGAAAGCCAAAGAGAAAAAAGTAGAAATACTTGTATAAATGTATATATACATGTAGAGTACATGTATGTATCTAGGATAGTGTAGAACATTCAATATTCATGTGAAGGATCGTAGAATAGTTTGGACTCATTGTGGAAAATTCTATAGTGGTGTGGAATTGTAGAAAATATCTAAGATATTTTGTAGAAAAATCAGTGGATTGGTGCTGCTCACAATTGGTGGCGGCTCTTAAGTATAAAGAAGGGTGATGAGAGGAGGAATGACTGCCATCTCCATCATGATTTTTATTATCAAAGAGAGAGAGAGAAAGAGAAAGAGAGAGAGTGAGTCTGATGGCGACTGCTCTGAAATTTATTCATCGACTGTTCTGAAATTTATTCATCGTTTCTCTCGTTCTTTAGTGCAGTCACCGTGGGGAGTTAGCTTTCTGCGTCTTCGTCGAAGCAGAGCACACTTTTATTGACTGTTACCATTCATCAATGAATTTAAAATTATAAAATATAAAAAAAAAAAAACTGATCAACACGAAAATGCACAACTTAACTAGTTATGTCACAAGTCTCAAGTCGCAAGTCTATCAATTTAACTAAATTTTTTCAAACTTAGTTAAGCATCTAGATTGGTCCCATCATTTCATATATAGTCAGTCTTGTTACAGATAGGATCCATCCATTTAAAACTATTTAGATTAGACTACTTATTTAATAAATTGATTGGATTTGATAAAACTCAAATTAAACCTACCATTTACTAGGTAGACTTCTTTTAGAAAAGGGTTGGATCATATTAATTTTGTTTTTTTTTAATTTAGTAAAGACAAATTAAATCATTTAATAAATGAATTGTATTGAATTTATTTATTTAAATTTAGTTAAGTCATGTCAATTTATTTAATAATTGAGTCAAATGGAATCTATTGAAATGTTTAAAATTTCTATTTTACCAAAAATATTGATGGAATTTTTTTTTTAATTTTGTCAAAAAATTCAATTCTTAAATGAAATTGTGGAAGTAAATATAAAAAATATTTTTTTAAATAAATATTTTTTCTTAAAGATTCAAGGGGAAAAAAATGTTTTATATGCGCTCGTTCTCCTTTCTGGTTGAAATTTAAATTTTTTTTATTTTATGCAGGAATGTATGAGATTTTCTTCTGAACGTCATTGACGATGCATTGATGGGTTTTTTTTCAAAAGTAATTAACAATTTGAGTTTTGTGTTTTATGGAATTGAGAAAATTATTTAATAAATAATTTATTGAGAAATAATCATTATAGATATTTTGTCAATATAAAATCTAGGTCTTATATATCTATCATTCATCAATGAATTTGAAATTATAATTTTTTTTCTCATGAATAATAAAAATGCATGACTTAACTTTATTATAGATATGTTGCAAGTCTAACGTTTATTTATTTGGTCTAAAATTTTAAAATCTTAAATAAAATTGTAGAATAAAATATTTAAAAATAAATATTTTTTCTTAAAGATTAAAGGAAAAAAACATGTCTTGTACCCACCAGATAATAAAAAGAATTCACTCCTTGTCCTACCAAACAGTTAAAACTTCGATTTTTTTTTTTCATTTTTTATTTGGGAATGAATGAGATATTTTGAATAAGCTTCAAATTGATTATCCAAACAGATCAAACAACGGTAGCTCCAAGAAGACCAATTCCATTTTTAGAGAGATTCTATATTTATCATAAGATAGATCTCTCAAAGTTATCAAACATAGATTGATGATTTTATAGATGATATAAATCAAGAGAAACTCTTGAATCTAGGGGTCCGAATATCGGCCGATATGCCAATATTAAAAACCGCATCATATCGGCCGATATCTGCCGTTTTTGTAAAAAAAAGGGAGAGAGAATTTTATCGGCCGATATATCGGTTGAGAAACTGTTCAGCATAAGAACAACTTTAGATATGGTGGGTCTTTGAACTACATCTTCTTGAACACACAGTAACCCAATATGGATGTATCTCTTAACTTCACTAGTTGAACAAATCTCGCATAGCATAGGATCAATAATCTCTAAAGCATTTCCACCATTCCAAGCTTCCATGCCTACAACAATTAACCAATGTATAAATTGTAAAAAACTATCATGATTGCAGACAAGCAACCGTGTTCCTGGTACAAAAGAAGAATGGCAATGCTCACACTTACATAGCTAAGAAGTTCCTTGCAACCATGTTCAAAATGGTAGAAAGAGGTGTTCATTTTTGCCGTCACAATCTCTAAAAGTAACATACCAAAGTTAAAGACATCTGACTTAACTTAGAATCGCCCATGCATAGCATACTCAAGAGACATGTAGCCACTTCATTACATTATCAAGAAAAAAACAATAGAAAAGGATCAACAATAGATTCAGTCGTTAAAACAAACAAATTACAATGTTCACATTGATTGCATTGAGTACATGTTTGTGGTATTTGATAAAAATAAGTAGAAGTTCAAGATTAACAAACTTACTACATTTGTGGCATTGAGTTCTTTTAGTGTTGTCTTGAGTTTGATCCACTGCAATTATCCTCGCCATACCAAAATCTGAAATCTTTGGGTTCATCTCTGCATCTAGCAAAATATTTCCAGCCTTGAGATCACGATGGATTATCCTTAGGTGTGGAGATAGAGTAACCCTCTTGCAATTCCTCCAATAATGTTATACCGTCTTTGCCAGTCTAGATAAGTACGCTTTTCTGGATCTGTATACTCATCATAATGCAAATAATTTAGTAATAAAACAAAAGAAAAACCCTATAAAATGTTATCTTGGCAGCATAATTTCCTTACTCTTTGGAAATATCTTGTGTTTAAGAATTTCCATGCAAATTATTAAATACCTTAGGAAATTGGGTTATCGGAGTCCCGTATTATCCTCCTATAAATAGTCCTATAGTGAATGAGTAACTCCTTTAATTGTACATCAGTAGGCTCATCCTCTCAATTTGGTTTTGTTAAAAATTGTGAACTGATAATGCATCCTTTGTTATTTACAAACATATGTAGAATCAAATGATAAGAGTCTTCAAGAACTCTCAACACAATCGAACCAGGATTCTTTCATAATTCTCTTAACATACAATTATCAGAATACCAGGATTTTCTACTACTAACAGGTTTTCTAGTCCCCTCAAAATGGTCTTTTAAACAATTGTAAGAATATGAATACAGGACTCAGTTGCGTATATCCCAAACATATATCTTGAGATGGTCCAACCATATATACTACCAATACATCATTGGCAAATTGTAGAAATAGAAAGGAAAGCCCACACCCTCTATCCCCAATTCCCCAATATGCAATTTTATAAAGTGATCTTAGGAAGATTAATCAAGGATTCCAACCTATCCATTCAAAGATTACTGTGGGTTTAGGCTTCCATTATGAACCTCTCAGATATTCTCTTCCAAAAGTGACATTTCTTCAAGATTCAAGATTCATCTTCAAAAACAAATCACCTTTCACAACAAATGCTCTTGTACAAATTTTAAAAATGTTCAAATGGCATGATTGTTCAGTATAACTCTATGGTAGTTTGGGCAGACAATTGAAAACTTCACAAATGATATGACAAATTCACATATCCGTATACATTCCACGCATAAACCTTGATATTGATCTATTGGTATAACAAACAAATAACAAATGCTAGTGTTTTTTTATAATAAGAAACACTATATACATTTTCACCACTATATAACAAGTGGACAAAAAGACAGCTTAATGTCCTTTGTTATAAAAAACACGAATATTTCTATTAATTCTCAGTGCAATGATGTATTGATCGATACATAGTTCTAACAAAAGAGCATGAGCGTATTATTGGGCCTATTCACAGGGTGGGTTTTGACGAGGCTTTGACAAAAAAAGCCCGAGGCCATTTATATCTAAAACAGCCCGAGCCCCTTAAAATCTAAAAAATTCTGAGCATGTCTGAAACCGGTCAGGCCTTTAAAGCCAAAGCATGAACTGGCCTAATTTTATTTTGTAACTTAAAAAATCTAACTTATACATAGAGACTTACTAATAATTAAAATTTTAGTCCAAAAATCATTTTCTGCCACTTGATCTTATTAGTCCAAGTTAGAAGACGTCCTTGAAAAGATTTGAAGCCTAGAGATTTTGACCGTCAAGATCGAATGGCTAGAAATCTAGTTTTAAAATGAAATTTTAATATGTGGTAGGGTTTTAAGTACGCTTTCAATCTATACACTTATTTTTTTCAATTTCCAAAAGAAATTTAAAAAAAATAAAAGCAGTATTATATATTTAAGTATATAAATATAGTAAACAAGCCTAAAAATCCTAATGGGCCTGAACGGACTTTAAGTAAAAGCCCTTACCCATCGGACAAAAAATCTTATTCAAATCCGTTTATTTAAGTTGAGTTCAAGTAGATCACGGGCCAGGTTCAGACAAATGAGATGGGCTGGACTGAGGCCAACTAATAGTTCAGCCCAATAAGTAATCCATTTAGTGTTAAACTATCTTTTTCTTACCAAATAGGGTTAAACTATTGATAAAAGTTGGAGCATATTTTAGAAGAATAACTTGTTATTAAAAAATAGAGCAGCTGTAATTAGGCCCGATTCAAGATGTGCTTTTTTACTAAAAAGTAAGACGGCTTTCAATTGTTACTGGGGTTTTTTATTTTAGACTATCAAAGTTATTTATCTTCTCCATCTTAATTGACAATCATAATAAAATTAGGGACATAGTGTTTTTTACATTAATTCCCTATTAAAATCAATAGGACTTGAATATGCAATTTCTATAATTGTAAAACTGAATGTTATATTTATATATTGAAATGGCTTGTCTTGGGACAAAATGTGCTGCTCGAGGGAATCAACAGTTGATGCAGCAAATGTAATGCCCAAGATCATACGGTCGGAATGCAAATAAACCCGGCCAGGCTAAGGATAGAATACATTGGGCCACGACCGTTAAGGCTGTAGGCTAAGGGTTAGAACTGTTCATGGACACAAACCAGGATCCAGCCTCACCCAGGCCCATTTTAAACAAAAGGGTTAGAAAATGGGTAACTGACAGATTGACAGATGGGCCGGTCTTGGGCTCATATTTGAGCCCATTTAATAAAAGGGAAGTCATGGGCTTTTAATTAAATCCCATGATAGCTCATCTGCTTTTTTTAATCCGCTGCCCGGGACTTTTGGATTTGGCTCGATTTGCAGATAGTAAAATTATCCTCCTCAATTTTCAGATCTTATTTTTCTTTTGAAAATTTTCTTTTCTCCTCTCCTTTCTTTCTTTGTTCATTGGTGAAGAATTTTTTTTATAAAGAAAAAAAATCAACACAGAATCGGTAGAGGAAAAACAAGTGAGATTCGCCTGTGTGGTTGGGTATTTGTTTTGTAATTGTTTGAGAGAGCCTCTTTTTAGAGAGAGAAAGAGAGGAAGACGAATTTGAGATTGAGTGGAATTTCTATTTGATTTAGTGGAATTTCTCTCATTGCTGTCTGTGAACGTAGACTTCGACCAAATCACGTAAAATTTAATTTTCTTTGATAGATGATTGCTTGATTTGTTTTATGCTTCCGTTTAATTAATCGGATAAATTCCAAGAGGACAATATAAACAGATTTAAGCCTGAATAATGGAAGCCTGACCCAAACCAACACTTGAATAGCCCCACTAAGAGACCTGATTTAATGAAACCGTGTACTGGTAGCAACAGTAATGACAGTAAACTTTTTGGCATAAAATAATCCCTCAAATTAAATTCAGACTCTCTTCCTTTACGCACATCCAATACCCAAAAAAAAAAAAGAAACACCACTTGCACACGCACGATCAAATAGATAATAAAAATCTTAAAACACAAAAAAAATTAAAATTAAAATATCAAACAGTAATGTAAACACATTATTGTGTAAGATAATGACCTTGATTAAGTCACCAACCCATACTTCATTTTAGATGCTACGTTTGCAGATGCACTATCGAGGGTCTAATTCAGTAATTGACACCTCATTTATCGATGGTGTGGACGTGTTCCTTGTCTTTGAATTCAGCTCACTCGCTTCCGAATTAAGATCAAATTTGAAAGTTGGATCCATTCTACTACTAATGAAAAATGCTGGTGAAGAAGGTGATGGCAGTGTAACAGAGAAACTGTTGAGCAAAAGAACAACTGTAGACATGGTTGGTCTATCAACTGCATCTTCTTGGACACACAGTAATCCAATATGGATGCATCTCATAACTTCATTTGCTGAACAATTCTCGCGTAGCATAGGATCAATAATCTCTAATATATTTCCATCATTCCAAGCTTTCCACGCCTACAACAATTAAACAATGTGTAAATTGTTTAAAACTATGATGATTGTACACAAGCAACCATGTTACTGAATAAAGAAGTATGGCAATGTTCATACTTACATAGCTAAGAAGGTCCTCGCAGCGGTCAGATTCGTAGAAAGAGGTGTTCTTTTTAGCTGTCACAATCTCTAAGACCAACACACCAAAGCTAAAGACATCCGACTTAACCGAGAATTGCCCATGCATAGCATACTCAGGAGCCATGTAGCCACTTCATTACATTATCAGGAAAAAACATTAGAAAAGGATAAACAATAGACTCAGTTGTTCAAACATACAAATTACAATGTTCACATTGATTGTAAGCTCTGTGTGACAGGTCGATAGCCCGCAACCCGACAATCGGCTAAGAGAAAGCTAAAGAGAAAAAAAGTAGAAATACTTGTATAAATGTATATATACATGCAGAGTACATGTATGTGTCTAGGATAGTGTAGAACATTCTATATTCATGTGAAGGATCGTAGAATAGTTTGGAGCCTCGTGGAAAATTCTAGAGTGGTGTGGAAATGTAGAAAATATCTAAGATATTTTGTAGACAAACCATTGGATTGGCGCCCCTTGGCACAATCCTAGGCACAATTGTCGTGGCCTCTTAAGTATAAATAAAGGTAGGAAGCTCATTTGCTCCCAAGCTAGCCAAGAGTCCTAGCAAGTGTGAAAGCTTGAATCTCCTAGTCTTGCGTTCACTGTAAGTCTGAGAGTTTGCCTTGTACTTCTCTTTATTCATCAATACAAGTTGAGTTTGTTTTGACTAAATCTTGGTGTTTCATCTCTTCCTCATTCTTGTGTGCAAGTGTGTTTGTGGTATGTGTTAATCACTTTGGGCCCAAGATGTGACCAAATTGGTGATAAGGCTGACTCTCTTGACGACGGACTGTTCGAGTGAGTGTGGCAGGGGATGAATCAAGGAAAGATTCACTAGTCCCATAACATCCGGTATATAAGCCACAATGTTAAAACCAATTACATTGAGTATATATTTGTGGTATTTGATAAAAATGAGTAGAAGTTCAATGTTAACAAACTTACTATGTTCCCGCAATTCTATTAGTGTTGCCTTGAGTTTGATCCACTCCAAATATCCTTGCCATACCAAAATCTGAAATCTTTGGATTCATCTCTGCATCTAACAAAATATTGCTAGTCTTGAGATCACGATGAATTATCCTTAGACGTGAATCTTCATGAAGATAAAGTAACCCTCTTGCAATTCCTCCAACAATTTTATACCGTCTTTGCCAATCAAGATAACTACGCTTTTCCGGATCTGTACATTCATCATGATGCAAATAATTTAGTGATAAAACAACAAAAAAACCTGCAAAATGTTATCTTGGTAGCGTAATTCCCTTACTCCTCGGAGAAGTCATGTGTTTCAGAATTTTCATGCAAATTACTAAATACCTTCACACTCCTTCATGCGATTAATATGAATGATAATAAAATTAAGCAACTCATCAGGTGCAAGTGACCTTCTATTTCCTAACACTTCATTGTATGAGTTGCATGAAAACATCATCATGCATGGTAAATAAAATACAGCAAATTGGCTTATTGGGAGTCCCTCATTACCCTCCTGTAAAAGGTCCCATAGTGAATGAGCAACTGTATTAAATGTATGTCAGTAGGCTCATCCTCTCAATTTGGTTTTGTTAAAAATTGTGAACTGCTAATGCATTGATTGTTATTTACAAACATATGTGGTAGCAAATGACAAAAGTCTTCAAAAACTCTCAACACAATAGAACCGGGATTCTTTCAGGGTACTGATAACACACAATTATCAAAATACCAGGAATACACGATTCTCTACTACTAATGGGTTTATTGCCCTCAAAATGGTCTAAGCCTTTTAAACAATTGTAAGAAAGCAGGGAATTTGGGTAGTGTTTTTTAAACAGTACCGTCCATGATAGGATGTATTAGAACAAAGATTCAGATTGATTGACCATGTAACTGATCAAATGAGTATGATTGAGATAATAACTCTTAGTTGATTGAAAAGTAAATAAGTGAAGACAAACCAAATAAAAAGGTGTCGAGGCTATTGTTAGGAATGTATTCATAAATAAGCAACTTCTCTCCTCCTTCCACACAGCAGCCAAAGAGCCTGACCAAATTCCTATGTTGAAGCTTTGCTATTAGAGCTATCTCATTCCTGAATTCTTCTACACCCTGTCCTGAATTTATCGACAACCTCTTCACAGCTATTTCTTGTCCATCCAAGAGCCTTCCCTGAAATTAGAAAACTAACATAAAAAACCTATTTTTATTGCAGGGATGAAGGAAAAAACTTTTATATTCTTGGTGTTGAATTAAGTATTAAGTTACAGAGCGGCACAGAATTTGGCCCCAAGTCCCTAACTAGGGATAAGAGCAATATAGCTAAAATCGTAATGATGCTTAGATGAGATAAGGTTTTTGAGGTAAATGATCACACATTCTTTAACATTCCTGAGATTTCAGATATGATACTTAATACTAAGATAATCCAATACAGCTGATACATATTACTGAGACATACTGGTTTTTAGGCAGACCACCCTTCATCACCATTATTTTGAACGTTAGGGTATAAACATACAACGGAACATTTCACAACTAATATGAGTCATCGTCATCTTCATCAGCGAAACCTTTGCCCAAAACTAGTATGACTGTACTCAAGAAATTTGAGTACAGGACCTAGTTATGTATATCTTAAATGTATATCTTGAGATGGTCCAACCATATATACTACCAAAACCAGCATAGCAATTCAGTAGAATCATGGCAAATTATAGAAATAGAAAGGAAAAAGCCCACACACTATATCCCCAACTCCCCAATATGCAATTTTATAAAGTGATCTCAGGAAGACCAATCAAGGATTTCAACCTATCCAAATCTTAAACATGTTCAAATGGCATGATTATTCAGTACGACTCTATGGCAGTTTGGGCAGACAATTGAAAACTTCACAAATGATATGAAAATTTCACATATCCATATACATTTCGGGCATAAACCTGGAGATTGATCTATTGGTATAACAAATAAATAAATAACCATCCGAAGTAGTTTATACTACAAACAAGAGTAGCTAACATTGAATAGGTATAGGCTCTGCTTCTTCAAAGAGTTGAGGCAGGTTAATATCGACTATTTATGACAGAGAAGAGTGTGCAATAAAAGGTTTTAGCGAAAGGGGGCAGTTTAGTGGAGCAAGGAGATAGCACCAAAAATAATCACCACGCATAATACGTTTCGGTATAGTGAACTGATACGAGAGGTTTTGAGGCAGGTTAATATCGATTAATGTGTGATGGAGAAGAGTGTGCAATAGAAAGGAAAGTTTAGTAGAGCAAGCAGATAGTACCATAAGTAATTGCATTGCATAATAGGTTTTGGTATTCTGAACTGACATGAGAGGTTTTACTCTGCATCACCTGATAACGTACACCCAAACCAAAACACAATACACATACAGAGCAGAGGAACATATTCTCATGATTGCAACAAGTAATTACAAACTAATGTATTTTAATGTGTTTCAATACTTATAAGTCACAAAGATAATTATTAACTGAATAACAGAGTAACAAAGATGAATAAAACGTGTCAAAAAGTCAAAACATGCATGGTGCCCTAAAAGAAAGCAATTGCTCAAGCTATATAAGAATGATTACTGATATGGAAACATGAAAAATGTTGTACATGGATATACTAACACTCAAGTATGATCTAAATGCTGTAAGTATGAACTAAGTGATTTTAAGTAACTTTGACATAAAGGACACGAGTTTTATCCATGAATTTGTCAATCATAATTGATGTTGTGCCATAGTTAATCATTACTATGTTCAATGGACTGAATCCACCTTCTAAATAGAATTGGCATCAGAGAAATCACTTGCAGCAGAAAAGTTAGCATGTTTTTTATCCTAAATTTCTAACTTGAAAGTACAGACCTTGTAAACTGGACCAAATCCACCTTCTCCAAGCTTATTTGCCTCAGAGAAGTCGTCGGTGGCAACTCTAATCATGCTCAAGTCAAATTGAAGGGACACATCACTTCCATCAAGTGGTTCTGCAGAAGAATGATCTTTGAGCTAAGTGTATGAACATTCATACAATATGAAAACAATGAAAATGAGACCAATATTATGAGTAAGAATGTCTATGTACCAAGCACAGGCATATAAGGTTTCCTGCTTCGCAAACGGTTCTTCCTGATGAACAAAAGAGCAAAAATAATGGAAAGAATAACTGCAGCAGAGATTGTTGAAACAATGATAGCAATAGTTCTAGATGAACTACGCCTTCCCCCTGCATGAGTTACAAACGTAATAACTTAAAAGGTCATTTTTTTGTTAGGATAGGAGAATAACTAAGAATAAGCAATAGGCAGACTAAGAAGAAGAACAAGAAGAAACCCATTCAACTTATATCTACCATTGAACTGACATTTAAGAAAAGGGGAAAAAAAACTCTTGGTTGATGCAATTTGTTTATCTTATATAAAGATATGAACAGAACTTGATAATGACTTGTTGTCCATTCATCAATGATCCAAAAGGTTCACAGATGCACTCCAAGGTGGATCACAGAAACTCAACTAATCATCCTAAACCAGAGGTTCCCTCTTATCCAAACTTGGATATCATGAAGCATCCCAAATCCATTTCTGGTGTCCATCATGGGGAAACCCACATTAAGAGACACACATCACCCACTAATAGGCAATGAATAGTTGCATATAAAATGCCTAAAATTGGTCTAAAAATGGCAATAAATATTTAGACAATTCAACAGGGGATATCACTTGATGGATCAAAGTTAAACTCGTATCAATAGATGAAACATCTTGTGGACAATTTAGCAACACAAGAAGGCAGGGATGATCTAAGCCAGTAATTAACCTATTCTAATAAACATAATAATTACACAAAATACCAAGGGAGCAAAGTGTTATGCTCTCTCTAACAGTGTGATCCCTCTGTATTCCTCCAAAATCAGTGAAAAACGAAAACATGAAAAACTCACCAGTGAGCGTGGATGTTCCATTGGTAGAGGAAGATGAATTAGTGGAGGGTAAAGGAGGAGAAACCGAGCGTGGCGGTGGAGGAGCTGGTGCGGATATAGCAGAAGCCCCAAAGAAACTATACACTTCATACCTCATATTACAGGAGGAACCAAGGACCCTAGCCCCTCGTTTCCCATTCATTTGAGTTGTTGCAACCATAGCAATAATCCCATCCAAGCACGACTTGCAATCAGAAGCAGAAATATCACGAGTGCACTGAACCAGCCCATATATCTTGGAACCGAAGCCGGAAAAGTTGGTTTCCCCCGTCGCATACATGCGATTCCAAGGCTCAAATGCAGCTTTAGATGAGAGATTACTCATCAGACTTTCCGTAATCGTGTTGAAACGACCTGGTTCTGTTATATTCCCCGTATTCCACATGTAAATCATCAAATTATTGTCCGCAGAGCCGAAAAAGTTTCGGTTGGAATAGCGAAGGAGGCAATTATCGTACCAGATGATGGCACTCCTGTTAGAGCACCCCTTCATCAACTCTTCACCTGCGGTGCCGATGCAATTTCGACACACGGCGGGTGTAGCATCGCCACGGCAGAGCACAAGACCATATACCCTGTCGGAGCTGTTGCCAGCAGAAGTGTTGAAGAATCCGTTGTTGAGAGAAGCATTGGTGGAAAGAGAAGGGATTAGGCGTCTGAGATTGGTGGCGAAAGTGCTCGTATTGGTGTAATTAACTGTGTTTTCACACATTGAGTAGAGAGGTTGTACGTCCTGGGCATAGGCATGAGGGGGGCTCCAAAGCAAGAGTGGGAGCAAAAGAGGAAGGAGAAAGAGGGAGGAAAGGAAGGGGAGGTGAAAGAAGGGTGACGACAGGAGGAATGGCTTCATCTCCATGAGATCTCTTTTGGAGGTGAGTTGGGTTTTTATTATCAGAAAGAGGGAGGAAAGGAAAGGGGATGTGAAAGAAGGATGATGAGAGGAGGAATGACTTCCATCTCCATGATCTCTTTTGGAGGAGTTGGGCCTTTATTATCAAACAAAACGAGAGAGAGAGAGTGCTTTGAAATTTATTCATCGTTTCTTTGATTCTTCAGTGCAGTCACTGTGGGGAGTTGGCTTTCTTCGTCGAAGCAGAGCACACTTTCGTTGACTGTCTACCATTCATCAATGAATTTAAAATTATAAAATAAAATAAAAAAATCACATTCATCATGAAAATGCACAACTTAACTAGTTATGTCACAAGTCTCAAGTCTATCAATTTAACTAAATTTTTTTAAACTTAGTTAAGCATCTAGACTGGTCCCATCATTTCATATATAGTTCGTCTTGTTACAGAGAGGATCCATCCATTTAAAATTATTAGATTAGACTACTTATTTAATAAATTGTTTGGATTTGATAAAACTCAAATTAAACCTACCATTTAATAGGTAGACTTCTTTTACAAAAAGGTTTGGATCATATTAATTTTCTTTTTTAAATTTAGTAAAGACAAATTAAATCATTTAATAAATGAACTGTACTGAATTAAGTTATTTAAATTTAGTAAAGTCATATCAATTTATTTAATAGTTGATCAAATAGAATCTATTGAAATGTTTAAAATATATATTCACCAAAAATATTGATGAAATTTTTTATTCTTTAAATTTGGTCAAAAAAATTAAATTCTTGAATGAAATTGTGGAAGTAAATATGAAAAAAAAATTAAAAAATATTTTTTCTTAAATATTCAAGGAAAAAACATGTTTTATACGCATAAGATAAAGAGAAGAATACGCTCATTCTCCCATCAAATGGTTAAAATTTAGATTTTTATAAATTTTATGCATGACTGTATGAGATATTTTCGATAATCTTTAAATTGAATACTTAAGGAGATCAGAGAAAGGCCGCTTTAAGAAAACCCATGTTCATTTTTATTAGAGAGATTCTATATTTATCACAAGTTAGATTTTCTATAAATATTATAAATTAAGAGAAACTCCTCAATTCAACCATCAAAAGTTATACAAAATAGATAGACGACTTCATAAATATTATAAATTAAGAGAAACTCCTCAATTCAACCATCAAAATTTTATGAGATGGATTATGTAAAATCAATGTTTTTAGTAATAAATTTTTTTAAATCTAAAATCATATGGCTATATGATGAAATAAGAGTCAAATTTTATACAACCAGTACTATGTTTTCTGCTCTACTCATTGCATTAGAAATACATGGTCCACTTCAATATTTAATAAAAGTTCTTCTTAAATAAAAAACTAAGAATTCTCTTTATTATTATTAGGAAACAAATGCTCAAATATAGGAACATGTCATGCTGTTAAAAATTACTGAAATTGCATTCTTATCATGTCATTTTAGTCATACCATAAAGATGAGTGTATTTATATTGAAAAGTAATAAATTTAACTATTGATAAAAATTATTTAAGATCTAAATAAGTTATAAATTCACTTATTCACATAATAAATACTACGATGACAACATATGATTACTCTTCTATATTTAAATTCTAATTTTATTTGATGATATCAATTCACCCTTGTATTATAGCATTTTTTCTTTTAACAATTATTTAAAGGCCAACGATCTTTCCACGGAGTTTTGTATAACCAAACAAAGGTCTTTGTGTATTATCAATTTTACCCTTTGCCTTTGTCGTACCGAAGATTAAAAAAACAAATGAACAACAAATCGGCTCATTTACCAGATTACTTACTAACGACTTGGCAAGCAGATTTACTCTATTTTCCAGTGTTGGTAGGTGAACCAGTAAGAGTAAAATTGATAATACACTAAAACCTATATCTGATTACACAAAATTCCCGTGAGAATTGCTACTCTTATTAAAATACTCTCCTGTCTCAAATTAGTTATCCTATATAGATTTTAAAATTGTCCCAAAATAGTTGTCTCATTTGTATTGAAATAGTATAAAGCATCTTGAAAACGTAAGCGATCACGTAGAGTATTAGTTTTATATAGAGAATTTCTTAAAATTATACCTGGTACCGTGAAAAAAGTATTTTAATTAGACAGGTCTTTCGCTGAGTCTTGCTTGCGTATACAACTGGGGCATTGACCAGAGGGAAATTATGTCCAGACTTTCAGATCACATACCCGAATTTCACATCAAGGACACAGTCTTCCAACCAAGGGCAAGAGCCGTTCTGTTCCTTCCACCCAACAGTAGTCTTCCATAATTTTAAGTCAATTTTTCTATTTATAACATTTGATTTTTTGTTATTTTACTTTCGTCCAATTATGATAACCGATATGACCCAAATCACTCAGAGCTCATTTGCCTTGAGATTTATTTTATAGACAAATTATTTTAGGATTTTATTTTTATTATCCAATAAGTGGTATGAAATTTAACTTGTGTCGAGTTGTGAAGCTCGATGTTTTAGTTATTTAAAATTTTTTCTTTTATAAAAATCAATAAAACATTAATTTAGTGAGTGAAAAAATAGATATTTCTAAAAAGAGAAAATTTTCATAATTATCATAGTCAAGCGCCCATTTTATAAAAAAAGAAAGAAGAGTCTTATTTTTCATACTCTTTATTTTTCATAGTTGAAAAATGACAAATAACTCTTGGGGATTAGACGTTGTTTGCCAATTTTTTGGAAAAACAACTTATTATACAAGTAGATAATTAGCGAGATCTCAATCTAACTTATTAGATTATTATAATTCTTAAGAGTTTAATAAAAGTCTAGCTTGGCCCAAATTGAACTTATTTTTCCGAGTCCAACGCTATTAGGTATTGAGTCTTAATCAAACTCAACTTTTCTAAGTCTTTCATAACAAATTTCCATTCCTTTCCCTATCTAATTAGTCTTCGTCAAACCGCGTTCTTAAATGTTTTGTCAAGTTGTTGAAGGTGACAACATCACTCCTACATTGTACCAACAGAAATTTCAATAAATATTATATAGGAAGTTATTCGATCTCATTATATAAAATAAAAAATACTAAAATATTTAATAATAAAATTAAAGGTGATTATCCAATCTATCTAAATGCATTAGAGTTAACCACGTTCTTGTTATTGATTTTAATTTATCTAAATTGAATGATTAAAAATAATTTTATTTAATTTTTTATTTTTAGAATATCATGTAATTCTAAATGCTATATCATAAGGCCCACTTGTCAAAATAACATCATATATTGAAAAATATTTTTATCCCTCTCCTAAGTCATGATTTGATATGGTTTTTTTTGGAAAACGTGATATGAATTTTAAAAATTAGAGGTATTGGTTGGACTCTATCATGGATTTATGACCACATTCTCCATGGGGCCTCTTATCTTTTCCTTCTCTGAGCTCGGGTTATGGAAGAAGGAACTGAGAAAGACGTATCAGCCAGGGATTTAAAAAACGCCCGGGCCGATATATTGGCCGATATTTTTATCTCTCCTCCTGATATCGACATTTTCTCTCTCCTCCGATATTGGAACCGTGAAAAAACCGCAAAAAACTGTGACGAACCGCAAAAAACCGCAAAAAACCGTAAAAGCCGTATCCTGAAGAACCATTACGAACCGTGACAAACCGCAAAAAAACCGTTAAAAACCGCAAAAAACTGTGGAAAACCGTGTAAAAACCGTATCGGTATTTTAAAAAAAAAAAAAAAAATTTAAATGCCGATATTGGGACCGATATTTCGGTCCGAATATCAGCCATATCGGCTGATAATACTACTGTACGGCCGATACATATCGTATCGGCCGATATGGTTCTGTTTGAAAAAACCGATATATATCGGCCTATACGATATGTATCGGCCGATATTTAAACCTTAGGTATCAGCAACAACTTGTTTTAAGATAGAAACTCATGATCTTCATATCGATTTATTATGCCCCTCTACATCTGGCAATGGGTAGACCTTATACTTATCGACTCCTCTAGTGTCTCAATCATAATATTTTAATTTCTATTTTAAAAAATGATATAAAGACCTAAAAATGATATGATAAAATATGAAGAAAATACTACAAACTAATTGAAATTAATTATTTCTATGATTTTGTACTTAAATTATACAATTAAAAATATAAATTATCATTACACACCTATTCATGTTCCTAATATCAAGTTATAATAGTATAATTATTAAATATTATTTCAAGAGGATTTGATTTTACTTTGATAGAAATTAAATAAAAATTCAAATCTACAAAAAAGAAACTCAAGAAATGATTTTGAATTCTAACTTTATTCAAAATCAAATGTTAAAATAATATGTTCGTTTAGGAACATTAACAAAGTTTTATTAAAATAGGAAGTACAAGGCAAATACTCCAAATAGATAGAATTCTATGTCATGATGATGAAGATAACAAGGCAAATACAAAATGCGTGAAAGTCTAAACCGGACTTGATGCCAGCTTATGTTGAGCTGAGCTTGGGTCCAATGGACTTGGACTGACTGAGTTTTGTTGGGTCATGAATGCAGGAACCCAATCAGGAGTCCAACTCTCGGCCGAGATTAGCCCAAAAAGAGAGAGAGAGAGAGAGAGTAATATCGGCCGATATGGAACTGAGATATTGGCTGAGATGCCGAAATCTCAGCCCCACCGAATTTTGAACCCCTGATCCCAATATGTTCTACAAACAAGGACCAGCTGAAAGCCCAGACCAGCCACGACCATCCATTTCACCTCAGCTTATGCAAGGTAGAATACAAGTGCAAATTACTGTCATCAAGATGGAGAATGTTGAGGGTCCATCAGATGAATGATATGAATTCTCAAACAGCCAACTTCACAGACAAACTAAAAGCCCACTTATTCAATGTTTGGTTTAGTAAACCTGAATATAGATATTAGAATATACATAACTATTCTATCAAAATCATGCTACTGGGTGCCCAACTCGATATCCAACACCTCAGTTACAGGCCAAGATAGTAGCTTACAATCAGACAGATCGAACTCGGCTGTACAAGAATCACATTCAATTGTAGTAGGGATATCTGACTCACTTCTGTTGCCCTCAGAAAACACAGGCGGCAACGGAGACGGAAGAGTGATAGAGTCCTTGTTGAGCATGAGAACAACTGATGACATTGTGGGCCTATCTGCAACTTTCTCTTGAACACACAACAACCCTATGTGGATGCATCTCATCACTTCCTCCATACAACAGCCTTCAATTACTGTGGCATCTATCAGCTCAGAAGCCGTTCCATCATTCCAATGCCTCCATGCCTACAACAATCCATCAATATGTTAATTTTAGGGAAAACAACACGCCCACCACAATCCATCAGTGTGTAAATTTTAGGAAAAGCAGCAGCAGCAGACCAATGTGGCAACCACCCTCAATATTGGAACTTCGTCTGTTGGCCAAAATTTAGATGGTCCATGGTGCAAAAGCTAAATAGGTAAGCTTACTAGCTTTCCACAGCAAGGGTTGAAATCGAAATACAAAGCAGTTTGGCTAGCTGGAAATCCATAGAAGTTTAACTTGATATAATGAATTTTGAAGTACTATAGCCCAGCACTACTAAACAGGTTTTTGACGTCACAAGGAAGTGTTCATTTCTCAGAATTACTTTTTGAATATCCATGGGATTCAGTGATTGCCTTCCAATTTATTTTCTTCTATTTCTGTGGACTCAGAAATCGAATCATAGGTCCTTTAGTTAGAGACTAAAGGCCCATAAGTGACTCTTTTGACGTGGCCTTTTCATGATCATCAAGATCCCAAGGGGAATAATTTTGGCTACCTCTTCAGAAAAAAAAAAGGGTACTTCCAAAGGAAAGTGGAGTCTCCAATGATCAATGCTTGAGAAAAAAGAGTGAAATACAACTCAGTTAGGATACGAACACACTAGACACACAGACAGTGAAAGAGTTTACATACATAGCTTGGAAGGTCTTCTGCAAGATCTGATTGATGGAAACCATAGTTCTTCAGACCAGTCATAATTTCTAGAAGTAAAACACCAAAGCTGAACACATCGGACTTGATTGAGAATTTTCCTTGCATGGCATACTCTGGAGACATGTATCCACTGCATGTCATTGCACAAAAGAATCAATTGTTTTAGACCCAATTTTTTTAAATATAGACATGTAGCATAATGTGTCACACTGTCATGATTTTTTTTTTTTTTTGAAAAATACAAAACAATTATTGATATTGTGTGTTTGACTGTTTTTAGTCTCTCTGTGTGTGTGAGAGAGAGAGAGAGAGAGAGATGTTTTAGTTGATGCATTCAGGTAGAAAAATGTTATAGTACCAACAACATAGAATGTACAGGTGAGGAAGGAAACACCCATGGAAGACTATTCCTCCCAAAGTGAACAGAAAGAAAGAGGAAAAAAAAGACCTTGATGTATGGGATAAGTGCCCCATAAAAATGGATTAAAATTATATAAAAAAAAAATTGGTTTTTTCAAGGGCAGCTATTGAGCATCCTTTGAGCTTCTAGCCAGTTGTTCGTCCTAGTGTTTCTCATGAAAGGAGGGGAACAAAGAGGAATGAGTGAAATTCCATTCATTTAACTGCACATAGTTGTAATAAGTGTTTATACGATGATGATATTATGCAGTGCACTCTATTCATATTCAGTACCGGCCCTGAAATCTCAGGGGCCCTAGGCGTAGTGCATTGGTGGGGCCTTAGGCCCTAAGAGAAGTGCAAGTGGGGCTCTACAGCTCATTGGTCACACTGGGGGCTCTAGGCAGTGACCTAGTTGGCCGAAAGCTAGGGCCGGCCCTGTTCATGTCATGCATGTGATCAACGATGGCAGATGGAGACCACACATATAGGGGAATGTATGAAAAATCACCATCAAGTGGAAGCAGTTAGCATTGCAATCTAGTGAGGAAACTTAGACGCAGAAAAGGGTAGGGAACAAAACATATGACGAGGGGTATCCAGTATGGGTGATTTTTACAGGCCCTATACATCCCACCCATCATGTAAAAGAAAAATTAAATGCTTTAATGAAAATATAGTAAGCAGCCACATTATCAGCTTATATGAGATTTTTAAAACTTCCCAAAGATTAGACTCGAGAAGACCTTTAGCAACAGATTCAAAACTTCAAAAACTGTTATGAGGTCATGATCCCATTGACTCAGGCATGACAAGATCTTGATAAGACTGCAGTTGTTAGATTTCCAAGATTTTAACATCAATCCTCATTTCATTATACCCTAGGATCAACCCTCTACTTTTAATTGGTCATTTCCCAAAAATGACCATCACCAGAGTGACACTAAGGATAATTTTATATTTAGGAAAAGAAAATGACTTTCATTCAATATGAGGACTGACATTAACCCTAGAGCAAATCCACATCAAACTACTGTAGAAAGCTACTTCACTGACAAACATTAAGCTCATTTATGTTACATACACAATGGACCAGGCCACTCAATTTGACCTTTGAGAAAATGTAGGCCCTATTTGATAGGCAGAACAAACACACTTGGTTCCTAACCTGCTAAATTAGCAAAATAGGGCCTCTTTCTTGCTATTTTAGTTATCAACGTAGAATTCAAAATTTTATGATTTTGCAAGGGACTTGGTTCCTGTTACTTGTATCCTATTTTGTTTCTTTGATTTATTATCTCATAAATTTCTCAATTTCGAAGGCAACCGACATAGCACACCCACCAAATGCAACCCAGATTGATGGCCACATTTGGCCTTCCATTGGCTGAGAATGGGCATAAGACAATCACATTTTTAATAGACATGACCTGAATAGTGGAAACTCCAGGTGTGATGAAACCTAAACCTGCCCTAACATGAAGAAATAAGAAATAGTACCAATGCAGACTTCAACGAAAAAAAAAAAAACAAAATTTCAGAAAAAATATCAAGGTTCAAATCTTACTATGTCCCAGTAATCCTACTTGTGTCGCCTTGAGTTTGGCCTACATCAAAAAGTCTTGCAGTGCCAAAATCCGAAATTTTGGGATTCATTTCTCCATCTAATAAGACATTGCTGGCTTTGAGATCCCGATGAATAATCTTGAGCCTAGAATCTTCATGAAGATAAAGTAGTCCTCTAGCAATCCCTTCAATGATTTTGTAACGCCTTTCCCAATCCAAACATGCACGTTTAGTTGAATCTACAGACCCATAGAATCCAATCGATTTGTAGTTAATTTCTAAATTAATTCAGTAAAATTAGAAAATGCATTAAGCAACTCCTTCACACTGAGTTCCAGAATTTATAATTGCATGCATGTAAAAGAGAGAGTAATTCCAGTGCTAATATATGGAGTATTTCTAATGAATTACGGGGACTTTCTTCTCAACAAAAGGTTTTTTTCTCTCTTTTATGAGGTAAAAATGTACTTTTTGTCAGATGCTTCAGTAAACCATACATACACAACAAATGCATAGATTATTGTGGCATTCAATTCCATTTATGCAGTTTATCTGTCAAAAACAAGCATATTTCAATCTTAAAAGCCCTATAAAAAATCCTCAAGACCTCGCAGATCAAAGATCTTAAACCAGTAGTTTCCTCAGACAGACTTTGCTAGATCACTGCATTCTTTCATTAACTGTCTCCCTTGTGAGACAAAACTAAGGACCCCACATGCAATTCTTGGATCATCTACAGCCATAGTAAGGCCCATCGGACCATCAGCCGAGACACTGAACCAAGCCATACATGCATGGAAACGGTTCTTTAAACTACTTATTTCCTGAAGTGCCAAATGCTCAATTGTTTTAAAGAATATAAAAAGGGTTCGTACAAGGAAAATCCTAAAAAACTGGTCCAAATTTCATCCCACCAGAGTTGAGCCATTACCGAATTGATCAGACTTTAAAACACAATCATCTCCTACAAAACCTCAATAAAGTCAATCTTTTGTACGACACATGATCAATCAAATGGTAGGTGCCACTCTGATTGATGCAGAGTTTGGAACATTCCCAATACTTGACTAATAGTCTCTGCACGAAATTCAGATTTGATATATTGGGGACCTTGTCAACCCACATTAGGGTAAAAAGGACTATATTAAATTGCTCATCAAGCGGGACTCAAGGATGAGCTCCATTTCCACCATGTTTGCCAAGTTTCGGTCTTGGGGCGATGGCCAAAAGAATGTCTCTCATATGGTCCATGCCCATATATCTTAGAATGACTTTGTGCACCTAATTTATAACCCACCGCATAAGGATGGGAAGTGTGATATGGAAAGTACGACCTATGTAGGGGAAAGTTCGCCCGCCCATCATTAGTGACATAGTGGGGTGGGAGTAAGAAAGAAGCTTCTATTTCATTCGAAATGAATATGTTACGTGTATGAGACAGTAAAGAAAGCAACTTTCATGATATTCATGGAGGCCCCGGGCCCTGTTCCCGACCGACACCTGCCCCGTTTTCCAGCCTGATCTTCGAAACAACCATATGTGACTACAAGCACGCGACAACTGTTAAATTACTCCATGTCATTTCGATAAGAGATTTTGAAATTTATGTTTTGTCCATTTGTTCGTATTTTCATGGGCCAACTCTCATGTCTGGGAGTGAACTTCCACCAACTCTTACCAACCCTTCACATCACATTGACCATGCAGGCTCCAAAAAAGCCTTCTCACCCTATCACTACTTGAACAGTAGCAATAGCAGCAATAGCAACAACACCAATAATAATAATTAGTAGTAGTAGTAGTATTCTTATTATTAATACTACAACAACATTTGATCTAACTCAGTTCCATCACTCTAGTATATAGATCAAGCATCATGAGCCCTAGTCTCAAAGCTAACCCATTTAGTACAGATGAGCCAATATTATATGGGTTAAGTCTCTTGGTCTGGAATCCGGTCTAACCCATTACCAGAATAAGAAGGCCGATGTTAAAAATGAGATTTAAAAAAAGTAGAGGTGAAGAAAATAGAAACATACCAAATAGAAACTTGTCGAGGCTTTTATTTGGCACATATTCAAAGATGAGAATTTGTTCTTCTCCTTCCAAGCAGCATCCTAAGAGCCTAACAAGGTTCCTGTGTTGAAGTTTGGCCACTAATTCAACCTCATTCTTGAATTCTTCTAAACCTTGTTTAGAGCTTCTGAAAAGCCTCTTCACTGCAATTTCTTGGCCATCTGAAAGCTTACCCTGCAGATAAAAGAATTAAATGAGACTTTGCATATTCTTGTTGAAACAGCCGAAACTGATGTCCTCAAGTTTCATGATTTGTATTAAGTTTCAAATATGTGATAGTTAAATGTGGACTATTATTAGGTCTCAGGAATTACATGACATTGAGGCCATGTATGTAATATATGTACAAAAGCATCAGAACCCTCTGTGAGGAACAAATATACACAGATATGGGCTTCATATACACCACTCTCCATGAACAGGTGGCAGAATCAAAACAATCAGTATGTCGCCCATTAATCATAGTTTAAACCAATTTGTTTGTACCATTGTCCTAAACTTTTGTACTGGTGGGAGCAATATGGTTGATGACATAAGCCTTCAAACATTATTTGGGATTTTACAACTTTCTTCATTATAAATAGCTGTAAAGGTGAAGCAACCAAGATTTACATGTGTGTGTGTAGATGTACAATGTTTAGGCCATCCTTACCCATTTTCTATAAGAATGTTTATAATGCATTTCCTTTCTGCGATTTTTTATTTATTATAGTATTTAATGTGAACTAACCAAGATCTAATCATTTTTTTAATGTAAAACCAAGATCCACATGTGTAAGCCAGGATGTACATGTTATTGGCATAAGTCCCCAATTCTCATGTTTAATTTTTCAGGTAGGTAATGCTTATTTCCTGTTTTTAGCAGAATCATTTTTCCTATCGTTTGAATTTTCTTAACTTGTTTATGATTTGTAAAGTGAACTAGCCAAGATCTACACTATTTTTTGTGCATGGATCCCTTTTATTTTGCATATCTTTCATTAAAAACATCAATTCATTTATAGATTTTCAGTATTGACTCGTCTTAGACGGAAATTACCCATAGTAGGTAGTTAAGAAATGTTACAAAACTAAACTAAAATAAAAATACAGCAATTAACGTCATAACATGTCAAGAATCAATGGGATAAGACCATGGATCAAACAGCATCTTTTGGTAGTATTAAGGTTTAATGAATAGATAATAAAGTCCCAACCCATGACATACGAATTCTAGAATTTCAAATATTTCAGGTTTTTGTAACATTTTAATAACTTTTTTTGACAAAATTACATTTCCTCACTTACATGGCAATACCTAATGTTGGTTTTAGCTAGCCCACCCAGTATGTGAACCAATATTGACATTTGGAACCATGTTACAAATGGACAATTAAAACATCACTAAGCAACGTGTCCATTCAACAGGTAGATAAGTCTCCAAACAATGAATGGTTAGGAAAGTCCACCCAATGTAACTCTGGGTTATTTTTCAATCGCCAGTGGATACTGCAAGATGGAACACTCTAAGCTATAACGCACATTCCATGTTCGTAGTTTGATTACATTTCAAGATCCATTACCCACAAATATTACTTAATTCCTAATCGAAAATTACCTTGTAGACAGATCCAAATCCACCTTGTCCAAGCTTATTTGCATCTAAGAAGTTGGCAGTCGCAGTTCTTATTGTAGCCAAATCAAAATGCAGCGATTCCACATTTCCAATATGGTGCCTAACTGCATAGTAGCAAACAATTGGACTTTGAATCAAGATACATTTAATATCTCCAACATGATGAACAATCCAATCCCTCTAAATCCACAGTAGAGCAAAATGCAATCAAGAAGTTACTCTCTCTTAAAAGAAGGGTGTCGAGGTAATGTGAGCATCATACCTATAGTTTTTCCCTTGTTCATCCGCCTCACAAGACATATATTTATGATAAACATGAATAGAGCTACACCAATCACCACTGGAACTACGATAGCAACAATAACTTGAGATGAAATTCGCTCACTCCCTGCACACTGGCATATATGTTAGTCCAAATTTTTTGCGGGGCCTACAACCTCTATCTAGAGTGTGCAGTTTCAGCAAATAGACTCATACATGTAGAACCATGGCCATTGATCCAATGGGCCCTATGGGGATGCCTCAAAATTTTCCAATGAGAAGATAAGATCAATCAGATATTTGACCTATTTTTTCATTCAATATAGACCATACTTGGTGCAGGCATCCTGCCACAGATAGTGAAGTTTAGATCAGGTAAACAGTGGACAGATGTGTATGGCATCCTGCGCATTAAGATTGTATGGCACTATTAACATCTTCAGAGAACTCCTCCCTGAAACAGAGTTCCACCTTTGCAAATTGCAATTGACCCAATTATCTCTAAGACCTCAGTGACTGTTAAATTAGATCACAAACCAACCCTCCATGTGATTGATTTTCAGGCCAATCAAAATTCATAAATGTTGATCATAAAATGGAGTAGAATGAAAAAATTGTCCAAGAAAGGAGATCTTACGGCATAAGCATGAGACTCCAAGCAGCCAACCTACATGTGTATATGGCATTTCTCTTGATAAATGCTACCTAGTCAACGGCATCAATTTCCTTAGTCACAATTACCAGTACCAATAACTGTTGTGATAGTTCCTTTGCAGAACAATCTCTGAAATTGCAATATCCATTCGGTATATTGTCTTTCTATGTTTAAGGAAAATAAGAAAATCTGCCAACAAATTGGGCTATATCCATAGCATGGAAAGTTTCATGTTTTAATTAGTGAAATTAGTCAAAATGCATAGAAATGGCATGTCGTTATTCCATGTCAATTCCTGCAAGAAAATGTTTATTTAGCAAAATCAATATCAGTGTGTCTACCATTAATATCCGTCCATTTCTACAATCTACCATTAAACCAGCAGCTTCTAAAAACTGATTCTTCGATTACATTATGTTTACGAGATATAGATCCCTCTTTCAACAGGTAACAGTGTGTCCCGTGTGTGAAAAACTTGACATCCCAATGGTAAACTTGACAGGGTTCACATCTGTGATCGAGTGTGACCACCGAGTTAACTCATAATTTTCAAATTGCAGGCATCCAGCATTGAAATAGTTAGGTTATCCACTTGGTATATTTCAATGTTGCAGTAAAACAGCCAGTGAACAGTATGCACCGCTATGTTATGCTACGGACCAAGTAATCAGCAAATAACATGAAAACCTGAAACCATGCACAAATCAGTAACAAGTGATTTCTACAAGACATATTGTCAGCACTGGATTGTCCAAACTATGCCTGTGGTGGGGCTTCACTACAAACCTCATGCCACAGAATGTGGGGAAAAAAAAAAAAACATGCACACACCGAGCAATCAATCCTGGCTATCTAATTAGGATCCTAAAAACAGATTATGTCAATTGAAGAGGGTACATCAAATCCATCAAATTGGATGAATAGGATTTCCAACAATCACACTTTTGGCAAAGTTAAGTATCCATCATCAAGACCTACCAGATAGACAATCTTGATTCACTGAAGAAGACAGGATCATGAGATGTGCAACAAATAGAGGCACTTATAATAAGGAAATCTCAATCCTTCATAAATCCTTGATTGACATACTATGGATATTGGTTCTGATGTACAATTATAAGAACTGTTGAACCCCATCAATGAGGGGTACTTCTGCTATTTCATGAAGTGAAAACAGACATATATCTTTTTAAAAGGCAATAACAGCCCTCTTGGAAGGTGATTTAATACCTTTTTATTTGAGTGCACACCAAGATTCCATAATACAGATGCAAGACAGAAAATCATCCAGACACTTCGCGGGCATTTCATAATTTCGCAGTGAGAGAGAGGGAAAAAAAGATTCAAACAAAATTCAAATTCTTTATAAGGAAAGGCCATACCTTGATTGCCTATGGTAGATGATGCATTAGTATTATCAGCTACAGGAGCAAGCGAATCTGAAGTCGCACTCGATGCAGGTGAAGGAAACGGTGGTGCGGGTCCAAGAGCAGCAACCTGTTCTTCATCAAAAAAGGGATAAATCTCGTACCTCAAATTACAACTCGCCCCAAGAAGTTGCCCCCCTTGCTTCCCACTGCAGCACATTGGAATCTCTGAAATCCCCGTCGTCAAACATTTGTAACAATCACTTGCAGACAAATCTCGAGTGCACTGCACAAGCCCATATATCATCTGGGTGCTCGTAAAAACCGCTTCCCCGGTTGCAAAAAGGCGCGGTACCATTCGACGAATTGTACGCAGCTTCATAGGAAATATTACCCAACATCCCCCTCAAAACTTGATGAAATCGATTGGGTTCCGACACATTCAGCGCATTCGACTTGAACACTTTGGTAGAATTATCGAGTACAGAAAAAAACCTGGTCTGGGAGTAGCGCAAGAAGCAGCTTTGGTACCAAACGATGGCGTCCTTCTTGTTGGGGCACTGTTGAATGATGCCTTGCCTTGCCAATGAGATGCAGTTGCGACACGTGTCAGGGGTGGCGTCGCCCCGGCAGAGTAGGAGGCCGTAGACGGCTTCTGGGTCTTGACCAGGAGCTGGAGTTGAAGAACCCAGAGGAAGAATTGGAGGAGAAGGATGAGAGGAGGAGATTGAGATTGGTGACGAAGGCGCTGTTGGAGGTGTAGTTTGATCGGTCAGAGCAGGACTTGTCAATGAGTTGGGAAATGGTGGGGGTGTAGAGAAATGTGGTGAGAAGGGAGGAAAGGAAGAGGATTCTCATTCTCATTTCCAATTTTCTTTCCTTTCCTTCTTCCTCTGTTTCTATCTATAAGAGTTAATGATTTTGGATGGAATCTTGAAATGAAAATTTAATCATCAGAAAATGGGCAATTTGCTGTTGCATTGCTGCAACAGTGGTTGCTCCTCCAACCAAAAATTCTTCCTCTCTTCTTCTTTATTTAATTTATATTTTCTATTTTATATTACCTTGGCTTTCCTATCCTATTCCTACCAGGTTGGAAAATGGAGGTGGGTAAGAGAATTTCCTTTTCCCAAGACAATCAGAAAGAAGAAGCTTCCCTGAGAGTGTACTGTCCATACCTCCGCATGCTAGTGATGCAGAGCATATTAGATTTTTTTTTTTTTTTTAAATATGTATATAATTATACTTTTCTTTCATATCTCCTTTTTTAAGTAATTTTTTTCTTCGAGAACACACTCTTCATTTATATTTGAAAAAGACTAATTCGACTTTTATCAGTTTCAATCCTTCATAAACTTTTCAGTCAGAGAAGTTATCAAAAAAAAAAAATTGTTTAAACAAAGTATAAAAGGATTTAAATCATACAATAGACTGGGAAGAGCATAAAAATAAAGCGTGAATTTTTTATATTCAAATTTTACTTTCATATGATTGTCCTAACAACGGTTGACATTGTCATAGAATTGTAAATATTAATGACAAGGAGGATTTTGACCTATAATAAGCTGAATATTTTCTAAATGGGTGTAAAATTCAGATACCTTATGATTCATAAACAGGAAAAAAAGTACATAAAGAGTGTAGATTCATCTAAATTAAAAGACCTTTAAATATTTAAAAAACCTAAATAGAGAAGAAGATTAGAAAAAATATATATTTAAAATACTTCAGACATATATGTAGAAAAAAGAAAGAAAACAAGTCCATGTAAGGAACTTAAAATAGAAGAGATAATGACAAGAAGAAAGTCATTACAACACAAAAAACGTTAAAAGGGGCATTAAAAATGATGTGGTAGATAAGACAGTAATAGAATATACAATTTTTACAGGGTAGAATTTTTTTAAAAAGACACCTAACTGACAAAGCAATAATAATTATAATAATGATGATACTAAAGAAATTAGTAACAATAATAATGATTTGTAACTATCCACCAGAAGAATAAGTTGAGTATTTCTATTATATGGATATAATATTTTTATGAAGGATGGACGCTTGAGCAAAGCAGGTCAAAGGTTTGTCATGGGAGAAGGAAGTGAAAATTAGGGTGATAATTTTTTACTTGCCTAATCAACCAACACCGTCCGGAGAAAAAATGAGTTTGGATCATGCATTTTTAAAAACATTTTACGTTGACCAGACCCAACCCAAATTGTGCATGAGATGGTAACCTTTTTAAGTGTAAGAATATATATGTGAATATTTATAGAATTAAACTTTAGAAATGTAATCTCCTGTGCTTTATGATGCATGTAACTATGATAAATTGAGTTATTATTAATTTTTGGCCATTTCATTTTGAAGACTTTGATAATCCGATCAAATAAAAAGAAATGGTGCATTTATCAAAAGCCAAAATAAAAACCTAATTAGTTAACAATGAAAATTTGATCTAAAGTAATAACTTTGACCAATTCATTTAATTTAATCATTTTATTGGTTTAGATTAAGTGAGTAAATTATTAAATGAAATCTACCCAATTTTGTTTCTGAAATGTCGACCTCTCTTTAGATGAGACAGATTTAAATGGGCCCATTATGTGAGAAAAATATTTTAATCAGGTGCATCTAATCTAATTTTATATAATAAAATCAAGAACAAGATGTTGGCAAAGTGATGGAAAGGAGTTAGAAGTTGTTGGAAAGAAGCGTAGAAATTGTTGTCAATCTCTTTCACAATGCCTCAATTTCCAAGCTTCTTAGCGTAGGAGTTCTCACTACTCACTTGGTCGGGGATTTAAAATTCGGCCGGCCGATACATATTTGCAGTTAGATATTTTCATTATTTTTTTCTTTCAATAAAAAATTAAAGAAAATCAAGAAAATTTTGGACTTCATAGATATGTACGGCCCATTTACATGTTCAAATATTGTTTTAAAGTTATGAAATTGAGAATTTCAAATGTTTTTAAAAATAATAGAAAAATTCATGAAATAAACTTTCAATTTTAGTACGTCTAGAAAGGAACTCAAACTTCAACGGTACAGATCGTTAAAAAAGCCAAAAATTGTGTTTTTTTTAGATTAAAGTTCTAAAAAATGAAGTTGGAAAGAAAACATAAAGGAGAGATTGAAAAGCAAAAATCGGCTGATTAATGAACTTTATACGGTAAAATAGAATTTATGTAGAGTGCTCCTTATATAAAAAATAGTTTTTGATGGTTGTGAAAAACCGGTCAAAAAAATAATAAGAAAAGGAATGCAATTGGGTTGGTCGGTGCACTGCACAGACCAGTCCAAACCCATGAAAAAACCCAATGCATATGCGGAAAATCACCGTGTGAACATGACTAGCTGCGATGTCGCAACACGATTTGGTGGACCCACTACGCACTGAAACGTATTAGTACTCAAAAATCCATTACATAATGGCCGATGCATTTGGGTTGGGGTCATTCGCATGTTACTTAAAAAAACTTTATTTTTAATTTACTAGTTAATTGAACAAATTTAGATTAAATTAATTTATTTTTAAAAGGTTGATTGAATTCAAGCTAAACACTTTTGGTGTCAAAGTTATATGGACCAAGGGTCAAAAAATCGGCTCGGCCGATATATTGGCCGATAATTTTATCTCTCATACCGATATCGACATTTTCTCTCTCCTCCGATATCGGAACCGTGAAAAAACCGCAAAAAACCGTGATGAATAGTGGTGAACCGTGACAAAACTGCAAAAAACCGTGAACACTCCTGAGAACCGTAAACCCTGAACCACGGAAAACCGTGGAAAACCGCGGTAAACCGCGGAAAACCGCTAAAACCGCGAAAAACCGCGAATACCCTTGAGAACCGTAAACGTGGAAAATCGTGAAAAACCGTGAAAAACTGTGTAAAAACAGCGAAAAACAGTATCGGTGTTTTAAATTTTTTTTTTTTTTTAAAAATACCGATATTTATGAATATCGGCCGATATTGTGACCGATATTTCGGACCGAATATCGGCCATATCGGCCGATATAAAACCGATATATATCGGCCGATACGATATGTATCGGCCAATATTTAAACCTTAGATATAGACCAATTTATTTGTTTAGAACTCTTAATTCAAATTCATTTGATAAAAATGGGTTCGAGGTGGATAAGAGGTAATTTTTTTTTTTTGAATTTACATGTGGAAAATGTAAAACTCTGAGTGAGCCCACTACTCGTAGGACACACTAAAATTAGACAATGTTGAAAGCTAAAAAGAATCTCGATTGAATATGTATTTAAAAAAAAAATAGTTTGAAAAAGAATCTCGATTGAATGTGTATTTAAAAAAAAAATAGTTTGAGCTTATCCGACCTTAATAATCTAAAATAAATCCGTCTAAAGTAAAGTGGAGGAGATTGATGCACTGGACCCCTCGTCGGCAGATTCTTTAATAGGAAGGAAATGGCAATCGCATGCAGACAAAATTAGAGGAGAGTAATATTCAAAATTTCAAATGGCTCGTTTCAACGTCTCTTTCACTTTGGAATTGATATTTTATTAATTTCGGCAACTCTTCCATTTGGTCTGGAAATGGCAATCACATCACCTGACCGTGTGTTTCATTTCATACTAAAACCAAAAGGAGAAGGAAATCTTATAACAACTTATTTTAAAAAGAAAAAAAAAGTTTATTCAAATTTGCATTATAAAAGTTTTAAGTATTAACTTTTATGAAATTTTGATAAACAATAACATCAGTTCTTATCACGGTACTACACAAACTTATTTAAATATTAATATTAAATAAAATACAAAAATTGCCATTCCAAAAATAAAATATATTGGCACATAAACTTCCAAATACATGATATGAACACACATTATGTAAATGCATAAGTATAATGTCGAAAAATTAGAATTCATTACTAAGTAATACTAACTATTGCATCAACTTCGTTATAATATTTATTTGATATTAAAAATTACTAGGGCTACAACTCGGGTCGGGTTTTGGCCCGACCGGCATGAGCGGACCCGAGAAATCATGTGGGTTGGGTCAAGAATTTCAGGCCAGCAGGTCGGGTTGGGTTGAGAAGATAAACCCGTATGAAATTCAGATCAGGCCGGGTTGAGAATTTTACAAGTTAACTCGACCCGATCGAACCCGACCCTACTAAAATTAAGCTAAAATGGGTTCAGAATGCGGGTCGGGTCAGAATTCGAATTAGAATTCGAGTCGAGTCAGGTTCTAGAGATCGGGTTGAAAATTCGGATCGGGTTGGATTTTAAGAAATCCAACCCGTCCGACCCGAGTTGCAACCCTACAAATTACTAATAAACTTATTATAGAAAAAATTCTAAAAAAACTAGAAAGAGAACGATTGCATTTGGATGAGGGATAAATTTTGGAGGCATTACCCAGAGTAACCCAGGGTCAGGAATTACCCCAAGTAATATGAAAACCTCTCCTTGAAAAGGTTTTTTGTTTTTTTTTGCAATTTTTTATTAAAATTACAATTTTTTTTTTTTGAATTTACATGTGAGAATTTTTTTATTAAAATTGCATATTTGCCAAAAGACAAAACTTTGAGGGTGAAGCCAAAAAAATAAAAAATGATCATTCGAAAAACAAAAATATCTTTGTTAGTGAAAAAAATAAACAGATCCCACAACCATTTTGGGCTATTGGGGCAAATTGGCTTGGAGGAATCCATCTTGGTCTCATCTTTGGTGGCCCACCGTTGCCCCAATGATGCATTTATGCTCTACTGCAGGCAAAGAGGTACACGCTACACAATCTTTTTCATAGAATTTTTAGAATTTTATGAGACTCACCAACCATGTAAAAAGAAAGAGAACTTTCAACTACTCAATTTTTTTTTCAATATTGCCCCATTCCAAGTAGCTAATCATATTCAATAAGTTGCCATCATTCTGTACACAGTACGTGCAAATTGAAAAGCTTACACATGCTCTAAAGATTAATCAGGTGAGACACCTGAATACTTTTATCTTAAAAAAAAAAAAATCATATTAGATAAGGCCTTCAAATGTAAAAATTGTGAGTACCCAAATGATACTTCAATTTGTGATGACACATGCGCCAAAATCTATCTCCAAATGCCATTGTTAGGAGCTACCTTTAAAAAAATGCCATCTTTAAGGCTCTAAGAAGCTGAGGCTATTCACTTCCTTGACTATTTTTATTTTGATTGTGATTTTCACTGTCTGCATCAAATGACTTAATCAACAGGGTTGACTCTAAGCAGGTGTCTTAATCTAAGACTGGAGAATCATTAGCGGCCTATGTTTTGACTTGCCAGCCGATCGATATCAGTATATCAATCAATAATTTAATGCACCCCACAAATGATATATTGGAATTCAACTGAAATATCATAATATCAGCCCCAAACTAATATTTTAGCCTCAATTATCTCTACGACTGATATCCGTTGTAAATGGTATTTTGGATTTTCAAAAACTAAATATACAGTATCAACGGGAATTGTTTTCTAAATTGCTTGAGAAGGGGCTGTCGCTGCATGCCACATGTCTAAATATGAATCAGAAAATGATAAGCTTCTAAACCTTCAGACAGTATGTGACTTCAGCAGTCCGAATCTGAGGAGCCCTTGATGGGAGCATCCAATCCTCCAACACTGTTTTGGTAAACCATGTTATGTTATATAATTCTATGTTGAGTACCTACTCCACCTGCATTAGAAGAAGAAGAGATGATTAGGTTACTTACTAGAAGAAGAAAAGAGATGATTAGATTACTTGTTAGAAGAAGAAAGCAAGAGAAAAAAAAAAAAAGCAGCGACAGGCAAACAGCATTGAGGGGGGCAAAATAGCAACTCTACTCCCTATTCATGTAAAAAAGGTCAGGCAATATAGTTGAAGGGAATATGAATGCTCCACAAAGATGGGTGAACTTTGGTATAAAGGGGTTGGAGTGATGGCCATAAACCCGCCTTAGAAAGAGAGTCCTGAGTTTGATTCCCATCCCATTCTAGAGGGCCACTCTCCGTAGAGTTACCCAGTGTTTGTGAGTAGAGAGATTTGTGCATGTCCCAAAGATTATTCTAGTGCTCTAAGAGACTTGGATATCTTGGTTATCTAAAAAAACCTTGGTATAAAGGACATATGACATCCATATGGGATTGATAGACTGGCCCTACCAAATATCATAGTGTTCGTCTTTCTAGAGTAACCATAGTTCAAATTCAGCCCCCATTCTACCCAATTATGAAATGAGTCATCAAAATTGAAAACACTATTTACTTTCGATGCATTTTGAATAGATTGAAACTCCATACAAAACTAACTTTTCATGTGTGAGAAATATTTATGTCAAATCTAGCTGCAACAATCAACAAGAAACATGAACAACAACTGTTTACAGGCAATCCCATGAAACAAGCATGCACAAAACAATAGCCTAGACAGGCCAGTCAGTCACCAATCGACAATGGCGTCAAACGAACAGATAGCTCTAATAGTCAGTGACGCAAAGTGAGTTTTGAGCTTGTATGCCTACTCGGTGATCTGTTCAACATTATGTTTTAAATATAAAGATCCTCCATACCAGTTTTCCAAAAAAAACGAATGACACATTGACCACTACACCCAATGTGCATCATGTATCAGCTAGCTGATAAAGGGAAAACATTCAGGAAGTCTGTTGACCACAGCAATGCCTGTACCAGCTCATGCACTCTTACTGATAGTCACTACCCTATTCATATGGAGCCTCAAATTGTGGGCAGGGAATTGCACCTTGGATTGAGGGGACAAAAGAACAGATACACATCCAAGATGCATCATATTGACCAATATTTAAAACCATTTATAAAATACATTAAAGATTCTAAATCCTAACTTTGATAACTGGACGAGAAGGTTCACCCTAAGCTTTAATGAACCAGCCTTCTTTGAAGATAAATTCCAATCCTGTCCAACATATCACCCGTCAAAAACAAGTTTGAACCAGCAACGAAGTAGTAGTGCAACTGGAAATACGTACTGTGCAGCTCTGAAATTGTAACTTTTCAATTCCTTGTCACTATTAATTGAAAGGAAATAAGAAAAGGAAAGATTGCAGAGTCCACCAACCAATTTGACATTCATACAAGCTAAAAGATTGGTAAGTTTTTAAATCATCTAATGAACAAAAAGGAGACAAACATTGGTTCATGTATTTCAATATGCCTACATGTATACACCCAAAAATTCGTCGTCATCACTCATAGGGCAGAGCTTGGCTAACGATAACTGCAATCAAGCAACTCTTCTTTTCCTTTTCGTTGATGCCACCACACAATTAAAACAATCAGATGACATTCACTCATTGAATATTTACAATACTCTCCCTCAAACTGGTGCGAAGAAATCAATCAAACCCAATTTGCTAAAAACACCAACTAGTTGAGAGCGAGAGATGACTTTCGTCATTATGTCAGCTAATTAATCCTTGGACTTAAAATATAGAGAAACAATATTCCCAGAGGATACATGATATCGAAGAAAATGACAATCAATCTCTTTATGCTTTGTACGCTCATGGAAAGATTGGAAGCATATTGATTGAAGCTTGATTATCATAGAACATGATAAGTGTCTCTGATGAAAGAAAGCTCAATTCATCAAGAAACTGTTTGAATCACAATAATTCACATGTTGTGTTGGCCATGGCACTGGAACGAGCAAGAATAGTTTATTTCTTTATTCACAAAAAAACCAAATGAGATCCTAAAAGAATACAATAGTTCGAGGTAGCTCGTCGATCATTAGGAGAACTAGCCCAGTTAACGTTAGAGTACCTGCAAATATTAAACGTAGAGTGATTTTTATAAAAGAGTCCACGACTAAGATAACGTAAAATGCAAAAGACCATGAAGGTGAGTATTTGTAGAAGCATGCATAAATTGACTGACCACACTGACAAAATAAGCCAAGTCAAACCAGGTGATGGTAAGGTAAATGAACTTGCCTACCAACTACTGATAAAAGTGAGGATCAAAAGTCTCTTTGGAATCAGAAATTTTTGAATTAATATCAAGTGGTGTATTTGCAAGCTTGCATCCAAAATATCCAGCATCATGAAGAAGATCTAAAGCATATTTCTGTTGGGAAAGAACAAGTCTTTTAGATGATCGACCAACTTCAATTCCTCAAGAAATAATGAAATAAGTCAAGATCCTTAATCTCAAAAGACTGTTGGTTGTAGCATTGTCACATGGGGCATCCTTCATATTCTGTTTTGAAACAAGTTGTTCATAGTTTATCTTTTAGTCATTTTGAGTGAGAACATTGCCAATATGACAATGATTGGTAGATCTCATTTTCCACCATCTATCAATAAAAATGCATCTACATTATTTTTGCTTATACATTTTGACGTTCGCCAATCACCTTCTGTCTCTTGCAGTAGTTTATTATTTTGTTACACTGATGAAACACAAATCTGAGATCTTTGATCACTTCTGCACATTTTACCAGTGGTTGACACTCAATTTGATTTTAAAATACAAATTTTGTGAAGTGATAATGGTGGGGGAAATATTTGTCACATTCATTTCTTATATTTTTGCAAAATCATAGTATAGACTCTCAACTCTATTGTCCTTTTACACTTCAACAAAATGGTGTAACTGAACGGAAAAACTGTCACCTTCTTGAGGTGGCCCGTTCTCTTATGTTCATCATACATGTCTCACAGGATTATTGGCCCATAGTTATGTTAACTTCTTGTTATCTTATCAACAAAATGTCATCCTATATTTTACAAAACCAGTCTCCTATTGACCTTCTCTCGCTACATAAATCTATCCCTAATCTTTCCCTACATGTTTTTGGGGGTGTATGCTTTGTTCACCAATTCTCTGGTCATACTCTCTCTCCTTGAGTTGTGCGTTGTGCCTTTGAAGGTACTCACTTTTCCACAAAGGCTACAAGTGTCTTAATCCCCTCACTAGGAAAACATACATCTCCAAGGATGTCACCTTTTTTTTAGCAGGTCCCATATTTTTTGGCACCATCTACATCTCCACCCTCCCCTGTTCTTCCTTTTCTCCCTGTAGATATTGTTCCCTCCAACGATGCCAAGCCCACTCTAGTGTATCAACACCCTAGACTGCCACCTGATGTTGACTCCACCCACTCATCTACCACTGGTCCAAATTCATCCATCACGGACCAGTCTAATCTTCCTATTGCGCTTCACAAAAGTAAGTGTGCTTGTACTAGTCATCCACTTGATCAGTTTGTGTCTAATCATGTTGTTTCTCCTTCCTATCACAGCTTTCTTACAGCCCTGGACAACATTAAGATTGCAAAGAGGATTGACACTGCATAGCGACATCCCTCCTAGAAAGCCGCCGTAGATGAGGAATTTGCCACACTTGAGAAGAACAATACTTGGGGCATGGTTCCTCTACCTCCAGGAAAGACTCTCGTTGGGTGGAAATGGGTCTTTACTTTGAAGCATAATTCTAGAAATTCAACTGAATTTATATATGATTGATTGTAATTAGTCATTTGTTTATTTCTTTCCCAAATCAGCCACTTGATTGGCTCCTTGTTTATTATTTATACATGTACTCACTTACGATTTAATACACATTCAATACAATACAAAGAGAAAGAATTCTTCTCCAATATTTTCTTTTTCTCTTCTCCTTTTTTCCTATTATTATTTTCTACGCCCACCTACCCCTTCCTCTCTTTCTTTCCTCATGTTCCCTCCAAAAATTGACACAATTCCTCAGCTTAACATGAGCCTCATAAAATTGACACCTAGAATGTCTTTTTTCAAAAGGACAACACTCAGAAGCATGTTAATGTACAGATGCATAAGCAACCAAGCCACTCAATGCATTATAAACCATCTGACAGAAATTATCGAGGGCAAAACCAAAAGTCAAACTGTTCCTAAAATAGAATGAAACCCAATGACCACCTCAGAGAAATTAGGAACATTGAGAAGATGAAAAGAGCATGTAGCACAATTGGCAAGTGTGCACTGCCACAACCAAAAAGGTCGCAGGTTCAAGCCATGTTACCATTTCAGAAGCACAAGAAGTTGGCCTTGTTCAGCACCACAAAAGACTGCATTATTGCACCTGAATTGGAATGCCTTATCTTTAATTCATCAGTTCACACCTAAAACCATTTGATAATGTTGATGGTACATCTTAAACTCTTCAATTCTAGAGACAAAAACTGTTGTTCTATTTTGCAACATGATAACGCACAAATAATAATAATAATAAGTGAACAAACCAACTATCTTACACTAAAAAAATCGATTAATGCACTAGAGAATTCACATCATCATAAGCAGTAGTAGCAACAAGAGAGGCAGTCATCCCATCAATCTAGCACTAGCATTGATAATTGGATTTGGCATATTTTTTAATGGGCCAAACTATCCATCTGATGCCCATAGGACTTGAACCTGATTTGATTAGACAAGCTAAGGTGTACAAAAATCTGATTTGATTTCAGACAAGTTAGTGTGTATAAAAAGAAGTATCAATAAACTACTTTACTATAAAACTAAGTTCTATAAACTCTTTCACAAAATACCAAAAACATATAAGATACCTTCAGCAATGTGAAATGCCAGACCATTAACACAGAAGCTCCAAAAAACGAATTAAAACCTTATGGAGCTTTCTCCAGGCAGAGCTTTAAGAAGAGGAGGGATCATCTCAACTGATTGTTATGAATGCATGGAAATTAACTCATCGCCTTTGCATTTTCTAATACCGATCTCCATAACTTTATCAAACGAAGAAGGCAATACATCACAACATTGTCGTCTTGGAGCCTGCAACTGAAACAGAAGCAACTAGTGTATAACAGTATGAAACAAATAACAGATTAGTGTAACTAGAGAAAGTTGATTAAATATGAATTTCATCAATATATGGTTATGCTGACATTTTTTCAAAGAAATGATAACATTGATACCTTTTTAAATAAATAAAAGAATGATGTTAATACCTGCCCAACATCAAGATTTAACTTCTGTGAGAACACTTTGATCTGCACCAGATTACTTCTGGCAACTTTTCTTGACAAACATTCTTTGGCAAGATGTCTTCTGTAATGGCTTCTTATACCATCTGTATCAGAAACCACATTTTCCAGAAAGAAGATAGCAGGTCTTTTACATGGGTCTCTGGGAAATTCTCTTGTTTTGAACATATACTGACTAGAAGTAATATTTCGACTCCTCTTCCATGGCATAAATGTCTGTTGCAATGGAAGAAGGGTGGGAAGAAGTTGATTACCCTCAAAAACCTGAACAGAGTAACCCCATGAAATAGAAATAGTCCGTGAATTTGAACGGTCATAGCAAACAGTCTGCTCTAAAATCCTGCCTGGATCAGCATTTACAGCCTCAAATAAATGTTCTATTGCCTGAGTACGGGTCATGTTAGGGAAGATTGGTTCTACATAATCCAAATGATGAAGAGATACCAGAGGCACTAATGGGTGTGAAGACAACATTCCGAACAGATCCCCACGAATATCTACCTGGTAAATCAAGCAAAGAAAGCTCATGAAAAAAATGCAAGTTGCTAAGTGATGAAGTTTCGTTCAAGCATGCCAAAAAAAAAACTGATATTGAATAAAATTAACATATAAAATCCCTTGAGTTTAACAAAGAGAGTTTAATGTGATTGTCAAATGAATCTTGACCATCGTTCATCTAATGTATATCATTCATTGCGGTTCATCTTCTCTATTATATATCCTAATTCGGAAATTGTGTTACTAATCTCATTGTTTGTGATTTGCATTCGAATTAGGAAATCGAAAACCGATCGAGACATGGTGGAAGGATACACCCACTGACGAAACTAATGCTCTGATTTCCCTTATCACTTATAGCAGTTTCCAAGGAAGCCTTATGCTTCTTCTAGCCCATTTAATCGCATTGTGTAACTGTTTAAATAAACAAGATATTGGCTCACTTGAGCATACATTCAAGATCCTAGCTGTTCTTGTGGCAGGTTCTACCATGAACATGAATCTGCCCTGATGAAAAGATTGAACAATAGATAATCAGCCCATCAGATGGGCTACATGTGCACAATAAAATGTTTGCAAATCACACCCAAAAGCTGTGGCCTGATGTCAGACAGCACTAGCCTTTTCTGGGTTACTCATGTTGATAATCAACAGTTGAATAACTTCACTCTTAGAAATTTATCACTCTGACACACAAAAGGATTCCAACTCACTCACAAAGTCAGATGAACATGTTTATTTTCGACCTTCAGATGTTATAGGCTCTTTTCTTTCAGTTTGCTGCAATTTTTATTACTAATATGTTGGTCGGCTTAGAGGCTGATGTAATTCATCCAATTTGTCAGCCTTTACCAATTTATGGAGTATGTACATAGGGGATAGTGTATTAAAAAAACAGATAACCTCCAGCATGGGTGGCTGGAAAATTGATCACAACATCATGATGATCAAAATCATTTATTTTCGTAGACCAAATATTACTTTCAACTTTTTGCCAAGTGCAAAGCATATGTCTATATTAGTGGATTTAAACATCATGGTGTACAAACTTCAGGGGAAGCAAGACAGTCCCATTCACAGCATGACTTAAAAACTTAGTGATTAGTGGAATCATAACAGGCTATTCAACAAGATACCCTCAAAGGCAAAGGAGCAAATTTCCTTGACACTGTATTTCACTTCCCACCAACAATCCAAAAATTGGCCAACTACAAAGACCCAAGAAAGGTAAAAATGCAAAAATAATTTTCATACTTCATAGTCCACCTGTTAAGACCAAAATTTCAAAGGGTTCCCCAATTAACTAAAGTTCAGAATTTAATCTGACAGAGTCACATTATATGGCAATAAGGTTGCCACCAGTCACGAAAGTCCTCTTTTTCTTTTTGAAAGAGAACAACAGATTCAATTCTTGGACAGAGGATTACAAAGAAACATGGACCACTACGACGATGGACTTCAACCTGGAAAAAAAAAAAAAAGAGAGAGAAGGCAAAACACATAAACAGAAAGCTCCACTTAGAAAAAACCATAGAACAGGAGAAACCAGTGCATGAAGCAGAAAATGACACTATATTCATAAAAGACTTCCTTTCATGATGCCTAAGTAATCCCCAGAGTTCCCAGATTTTGCCAAAGAGTCCATCTCAAAAAATAATCGCCCTGATTATCTCACAGACTATATATGATGAAATCTACCTGGCAGCTCGACCTCTGCCCTTTTTAATAGTAACAAAGAAATTGCATTCAATCAAAAGGTGATAGAATGTGATACTACAAAAGAAATAACCTCTCAGTATGATAGATGTAGTGCATATTCTCAATACAAATTCCTATATGCAAAGAACTTAAAAAATATTACGGCAAAAACATCTCCCCTTGCTCAACAGTTTGAAACTCCTTCCACAATAAGTGAAAATCAACTTCTTTGGGGCAATACTTATGCCCTCAACTATAGCTAGGATTCCAATTCAATTAGAAACACCAAACCTGCTTCGCAGGAGGATAATGGTAACATTTGACAATCCCACACAATGTTCTAAAAATTGAAATTGTGTCGTGAATTGTTCTGGTCCTCAAATCATATCAAATTGCAAATCATATCATAAATCGTATGATTTTTTATGATTATCTTAAAAAGGGGTAAAATATTTTAATAAATTTTAAGAAGTAAAAAAAATAAGTTTTTCATATTCTATTCATTTGGTATTCAAAACAGGAAAATCAAGTTTATGGCCTTCTTAGTACATGTTATCATGGATAGCTTATAAGACTAATGTGTTGAAAATTAACTTGGACCATAAAAGAGAAATCATATATTGCTAAAACTAACATTTAAATAACAAAAAATCATATCCTCCTGTAAGACCAAACCAATTTCTTTAAAAATCTATCTCATTATATCATAAGATTCAAATCATAAACGTAAGAATTTAACAACTATGATCCCGTCAATGGAAAATCAACCTAGCCTGCCTTAGAACGTTAATTAATTTTCAACTTTAAAGGCACCTAAAGGTGGTGTGAGACATAAAAAACATCATCAGCATTATTTTGGTCCTCCAATTGAAATTCCCCAGTCTCTATGTTAAGGTTTGAAGCTGACAACCTATTGTCTTCATTATCATCATCACCAAAGCCATTTGTCTCACTTAGTAGGGTCAGGAAATGCTTTATCTCTAAGACCCAAATTAGTCATTCATGTAAGATTCTAGAGACATCAGCAAGCATTTCAAAACGACAGATTGGTTAGTGAAATCAAAGAATGTTCTCTTCCCAATGATTCAATAAGACACTTCTGTCTAAAATTTAACACCATTAATCAATTACAACAACTAATATGAAAAATGGGACAAGAAATGGATAAAATGAAAATTTATACCTGATGAAACCCAGCCTCTTTTGTCAACCCGACACCAAGCTCCGCCAAGCATGCAAAAATCCTTGCATCGCTTCCATACAAGCCCGCATACCTCACCAAGCAAGAATCCAACACCCCCGCCAGAACCCTTGCCAGGGGATAGCTGATTGCAATCCCTCCTCCCCCAAAAGCCATATCAAACGAATACTTAACATTCTGCTCAACACTCTCCGAACTCCCACCCACATAGAACCACTGCTCCCAGTTGTACTTAGACAACGTTTTCACCAAATTCTCCGGGAAAAACACAGTATCATCATCACCAAGCACGACCCACCGCACGTCAGGCAGGTCGAGGGCAACGATCTCGGAGACAATCCGGGCCACACGGACCGCCGACCGAAGGCCACCCCGATAACTGTAGGGGATGTGGGAGGTGTCCTTGGAGACAAGAATTGTGGGGAGAATAGAATTGGGGGTGTTAATATAGTTGGGTGGGACGTTGTCGAGGAATGCGTATCCACGGAGAGAACGGGAGGCGTACCAGATACGTAAGTAAGAGCTGCGGATGGGCCATGATTTGGAGGACGAGGCGATGCCAAAGACGATGTGGTGAAGGGAAGTCGGGGAAGAGATTGTAGGGCGTATGGTGAAGGGGAGAGGGGAAGAGCAAGGGTTGGGGGAGAAGAGGAAGAGGAGGATGAAGTAGAGGAGAGAGAGGGTTGAGGAGAGGAAAAGAAGGTTCCTTAGAAGAGGAGAAGAAGAGATGAAGTTGCTCTTGCAGGGACGGAAGAAGGAACAGAACATTTCTTCTGGGAAGGGGAAGATCGGAAGGAAATGGAAGCTTCTGGGTTTTAAATGCTTGAAAAAGACAGCCGCCAGCCTGACCCGCGCGGTCACGCTGGTTGGGGGACCTCCTTCAGTGGCTGATCCACGGCTCCTTTTCTTATTATTTTTCATACGATAACCTGATGAGCCGTACATATGCCTCGACACTGCTGATTTCTGGCGGCAGAGGACTTCCACTTTTTCTCTTAGCTCAATGTACTTCTATGTTTTTTCTTGAATGGTGTAAATGATCTCAGCTGATGGGGTATCATGTTAATTTACGCTTTAAGGAGAAGTGCAGTAATAAATAGGATGGTAATTTAGACACCCATTTTTCCTTTTTAAGAGAAATTCTATTTTAAAATTTTATATAAAAATTATTATTTTAACCTTCAATTTCTTTTAAAAGATGATTCCTCCATATAAAATTGAGAGACAAAATAGTAATTTCATATAAAATTTTGAAATAAGATCTCTTAAAAAAAAAATTAGTGTATAAATGACTAACTTAATAAATATTTTAGAGCAATTTTTTCACCAGTAATTTTGTACAATTAAATACAGATTTTAATATATTATCAATTTTATTTTTACCGACTCACCTATTAACACTGAAAAATAGAGTAAATCGACTCGCCACGAAGCTAGTATGTGATTCGGTAAATGACCTGATTTGCTATTGATTTCCTTTTTTTTATTTTTGATACGACATGAGTAAAGAATAAAATTGACAATATATTAAAACTCGTGTCTAATTACATAAATCGTAACCTAAATATTTGGATGAATTTATATTATATTAAAATATTTTATAAGATATTAAGATGCAGAAGTAATTGTATTACAATAGTGAATATTTATGTCTATCTCACGGATTCAAATTCCAACAATAGTGATTTTTTCTCCTATTTTATGATAACTTTAGATCAGTGAATTTGCTGATTTACAGTAGTAATGATTTTTTTATTTTATAATATAATTTAAATTAGTGAATTTGCACTAATACAGTGCAAATTTATTGTATAATAACAATGATTTTTTTCTCCTGTTTTATGATATAATTCAAATCAACAATTTTGCACTAACTCAAATTTATTGATTTCCATTAGCATAAATAAAAGAAATATTTCTATTTTTAAATCAGTGAATTGCCCTAGTGCAGATTGATCGACTTGAACTACATCTTAAAATATAAGAAAAAAATAGTTATTGCTAGGATAGCTCATATAATATATAGAAACTCATTATTATAATACAAGCATTTCTATATTTTGGTATCATATGAAATTTTATATAAATGAGTTTATTGCGGGTTCGAGCTCCCATGGCCTAACTTTGGTGTGCCTTAGGGCTAGTGGGCTCATCTGTGGATTAAGACTGTGTCTAAGTTTCCCACAAGTTAATAAAAAAAAAATATTTGTGTTAAATTAGTGCAAATATTTCGTATTGAATTGAATTATTTATTGCTCATTTTTTATTCCTTCAATATGCAACATGCTTACAATTTTATATTATATTTCTAAATGGGAATACTTAAAAAAAATTATTTTTTAATTAAGATAAAATAAAAAATATTTTCTTAACATAATTTGATGCTTTACACTAGCGAATGTAAATTTGCTTATTTGAACTAGCAAAATTTTGCTAAGCACTTATTTCTATTTATTTTATTTTCTTCCTCATTTTTACTAAAATTACAAAAAATATTATCTTATTATTTATTACTATAGTTAAATTACATTTTTATTTTTAAAAGAAATTTAACATTACATTAAATTATTATGTTATGAAAATCCAAGTAAAAACAGGATATACCCGTCATAATCACCTAAAGACTTAATTCTAAAAAACAAAAAAATAATATAAATAAAGAGTTTATTTTTATATATGTATAAGTTGGATAAACCAACCCATAGAGCATGCCTAGACAATTAAATTAATTTTACTCATTCTTAATGGACTTAACCTGATCAATTTAATGCATTGGTCTTACGCATATTCAAACTATTTGATTGTTGATACGGCATGACCTCAAATAGATTCGCTATCACAAATACCTTAATCACAGATACCCTAATTCGATTCAGAGATTGTGTAGGGGGGGGGGGGGGGTGTTGGGCTGGAGGGGCAAATTTTATGGCATTGATGAACCCACACAATGGGACACACAGGATGAGGATCATGTAGATGAGCCCTCTAAAATTAGCAGGCAGCTCTCAAAAGACCTTCTTAGTGAACATAACCCACGAGAGAGAAGCAAATCACAAATACATTTGCATAACTATTATTGGAACCTGAAGTTTAAAAAAAATCCCAGAACTGTCGAGAATATGTGCAGGCAAATTAAATTTTTACGACAATAAACACAGAACTACAAATTCAACACAACAGTAGCAGGCGCATGCAAGAGCCCCGATGCTGTATGGGGATGGATGGATCAAAGCAGGCCCCGCCGGCGCTTGTAGTCACTAACTGTCAGTGTCAATGCATGCCTCCTTCCATCGTTCTCCGGCACTCGAAATCCGATGGTTGCCTCTATCTTCTGTTTCCTTGCCATGAAGCCCAAATGTGCCCCCTGAGGCCCACCAAACTTCAACAGCCCTGCCAAAGTGATTGGCAGATCAAAGTCATGCAGTGAATTAGACTCTGTCCCTTGGTCAACGGGGGCGCTCGTGTCAATTAACTTCCCTGCATCAGCAGCCGCTTCCAAAGCAGCAACTGTTGCCGCCACACCAACCTCCGATGCAGGTCCCACTCCATTACCATTGCTGGCACCTGCACCAGTCACAGCAGCTGCATCGCCCCCAAAGCCAGGCTTAGACACATAGTAATTTGTTGATCTTGTCCATCTTCTCGAGAAAGGATCATATCCTGCCTCCCCAGCTTTCAAGCTTGTGTTCACAGGCTTCAGCTCCGAGGCATTCTTGAAGTTCTCTGCTCGGTTCTTCCTATTCATCTCAGCCAGCCTCACAGCCTTTGCATCCTTATCCTTTGCCCGCCGAGATGCATCCAGTTCCTGCAATCTAGCACGAATCCTCTCTACCTCCGCATCATCCCGACGACTCTGCGCCACCTCCATCTCCCTCCTGAGCCGGTCCTTCTCAGCTGCTACGTTTAATGGCTTTGATGAGGATGATTTCTTCTCCTGCAGCATCTGTTTCACCGTGGCTGCTGAATAGACAAAGGTGTTGGTCTTCTCTATGGCCTCCCTTTTCTCCAATACCTCCTGTTTACTTGGCATCCGCCCCCCGCTGCGTTCCACCTCACGCTTCCACTCATTGAATTCCTTCTCGTTTGGGGCTGAGTCTGAGAGTCGGGCCATCTGCCACCGGGCAGCTGAGCTCTCATTGCCCCAGACCAAATTCAAGTACTTGTGAGTTGTCCGGTTCTCAAGCTTATATTGGCGGTCTGGATCTGATGCATCAACATTCCGGACTGTGCAGAGCCTATAGATGCTCTGCCCTGACTTAGACATCCCAATACCAACTCTGACAAAGCAACCTACAATCAGCTCTTCAAAGAAGGGCTCCATGAACCACTTTCCCAGCTTCGACCTACGGATCGTGATATTCTTTATTTCTTCAAATGATGGAACCTCTGATTTAGATGTGTCATCATCATCATCACTCTCTGCCATGTCTCCCCCCTCGGAGCCCTCATCTCCGCTATCACTGCTACTTCCACTTGCACTTCTGCTTGAATCACTACTAGGGCCCGACAGTGCCGTGGCCTTCCGCCTTAAAGGAGAAGAATCTCTACCACCACCACCTCCACTACGGGTTGAATCCCTAATTTTACGTTGACCCTCCAGATCCTGCTGTCTCAACCGTTTTGCACGCAGCTCATTCAACCTTTCTTTGTACTCTTTCTTGCCAGGCTTGTTAACAGTTGATCGCCCCCGGGCTGGCAGTGGAGGTGGTGACTCTCTTCTTGATCGGATTGTCTTATCGTTAAGAGATGATGCTCCCCTTACCTTCTTCTTCAACTGTTGATCATTTTTCTTGTCAGCTCGCTCTGATAGGATCATCTCGCGCTCGAGTTCAGACATCTTTGCAAGAGCTTCCCTGTCCGCATCATCTTTGTAAAGATCACTTCCAATAGAAGACACACCATCTGAATCATCACCACTGTGACCACCATGATCGTCATCATCTTCATCATCATCATCACCATGGCTGCTCCGGTCATCTTCTCTCTCAGTAGGGTCAAGCCTCTTTTTCAGAGGGACTTGAGATCCAGAAGGTTTACGACTGGTAAAAACTGGGTCATCTGAATCATCATCCTTGGAATCACTCCCCCCATCGGAATATGAAGACTCCCGTCGTCTTTTTGATTGTGGACGGGAGGTTTGCTTCCTCCCAGACACACCAGTTCTACCTGCAGCCTCAAGGAGCAAGTTTTCCAAATCTGCCATGACCCCCAATTTCCTACACTATAGCAATGTTTTTCTCTTCCCAATAGCCTTCAAGATAAACACGTTCCAAGTTCAGTACAGAAAAAGAGAACAAAATAACTTCAAATAAAACCAAGTCACAGGAATAGAATTGAAGGTTTATGTCCATTGTATGTGTAACATTTTTAACACAAAAAAACTTGACAAATCAATGATACCCAGGTTATATTGGCCAATAATAAGAAACAGTTCTTCACAAACAGAAGTAAAGTCATTTCAATAAGAGAGAGAGAGAGAGAGAGAGAGAGAGAGAGAGAGAGTTGAGGAAAAGAAAGAGGAAAATAGAACAATGAGAGTTGAAAGAGCAATTGTGAAACATGGATATTCTATTTTCAAGTGAGAGAGAGAGAGAAAGAGGGAAGAAGAAGAAGAAAGGTTTATCGAGGAAAAGAAAGAGGAAAATAGAACAATGAGAGCTGAAAGAGCAATTGTGAAACATGGATATTCTATTTTCAAGTGAGAGAGAGAGAGAAAGAGGGAAGAAGAAGAAGAAAGATTTATCGAGGAAAAGAAAGAGGAAAATAGAACAATGAGAGTTGAAAGAGCAATTGTGAAACATGGATATTCTATTTTCAAGTGACAAATGCTCTTTGAATAATTATATCGGTATTGAACACTATGAGGCACCTGGATACTTCCATAAAAGAGAAGAAACTAATGTAGACAACTGATATGTTACACCATCGTTGTTAAAAATCTTAAGATACAAAATTAGCATCTTACAATTCTTATGATATGGCAAGAGAAAAATTTGTATTGGTTTAGAGATCTTATGGTTGCTATAGATAATTGAATTTTGAGGCTATTTGGAATTTGAAAACACAAAACTTTTGGTTTTAATGGTTTCAAGGCAAAAACTGTTGGGTGCCTAGGACCTTTGGGATTTTTTTTTCTAAAAAGGTAACAATATCTAGAAGTACACAATACAAAAAAAAAAGCCCAACAAGGATAGAAAACCCCAAGAGACAACTGAAATTCCACACAAAAAAATCTTCAAACCACCCCAAAAACCAAAAGACAACAAATGGAGACACTTACATATAAGATAGGTTTCAACTTTCAATACACTCCCTCCAAGATCTAAAGATGTCAGATCTAGAGAAATCCTAAACTCCTTAAGAGGCTCAACAAATACATTTGACCTTGACTCTAAAGGAAATAGATTTGTGAGGCTCCATCTTGTTTCCGAAACATGATTATTCCCCTCCCACTATAAACTTCAGATAGTTGTGAGGAGAGCCATTTGCCAGACTCAAACTCAAAAAAAAAAAAAAAAAAATATCAAATCATAAGAGATCTAGGCAAGTAAAGAAGCCTTTTGCAATGATTGCAGTCCACACTTTGGAAGTAAAGGGGCTTTCAAGAAGAAGATCAACAACCTTGGCAGCTTGAACACAAAGGGGACAATCTATATGAACATTGATTTAATATTGAAAAAAAAATAATGGAGAACTGCATACATTAGTACTTTCTACATATCGTTTTATGAGATTTCATATATTTATATATTTTCCGGAGAAAAGACTTATGAATCTTATATAATTCTATGATTCACAATTCCTATTTGCGATTCAAGTCATCAAAAACAATTTTATGACAGAATTCAATTTTCATAGCCTTGTCTTAGACTGGAGATGGAAGTCGAATAGTCCATTTTATTTTTATACATTTTAGTAGATTGTATGTATTCAATTTATTGTAGCCAAAGGTGCACTTAGGCACCAAACCCATATGCGCCTCATGTTGCTCCATGATAACTGTACCTTAATTAGGCCCTTTTTTGAAATTCTAATATTTTATTTTTCTATAAAAACAATTAAGTATTCCACCATCCATAACCTTGAGGGGTTGGCTTGATGGTCAAACCTGCCCATGTTTGCGGGAAGTCTTGGGATCAAGTCCCCCTCAACATAAAAGGGGCCGCTCTCCATTGTTCTGTACCTAGCACGTGCAGATTGAGAGGTTTACACATGCCCAACAAATTAGTCAGGTGAGGCGCCTCGATACCTTGGTCTTAAAAAAAGCATTCCACTATCCATTCGAGCTTGTAGTATTTAATTAGAAGCTTTAGTTCATCTAAATATAAATGTGCAAGAGCTGTAGCATAATTAGCAAGTGCTCACTATACCATCAATGATGGTGGTTGTTTCAGTCCCATCACCATTTTTATACACATTATGGAACCCCTATTACCATATATTTCATTATTTTACATAATACCATCCTATTTTGTTAATATCGTTGTCCTAAAGAGTAAAAAATAAAAATGATATGTAATAGGAACTGTAAATAAGTAGTTACTTTTCTTCTTCGCAGTGAACCTTCCAAATGGGGAATCAATACGATATGGCATCTCTGAGAGAGAGAGAGAGAGAGAGAGAGAGAGAGAGAGAGGATCTATGGCAAACGTGTGGTTTTGTCTTTTTAAATTCAAGACTAAGAAATGACCTTTCCAACGGACAATTCGTTGGAGACGAAGGTGTAAAGGTGAAAACATGAGGTCTAGGGTGAGAATAGAATAGAACAGAAGTAGCAGAAATCAAAGGGTGTTTCTTCTTCAGGGAAAACTTGAAGGAAAACTTGATCAGAGGGCTTTTCAAATCATTAGGGACAGGCATGGGACTTAGTGAGATTTTGAATCCTTGCTAGAACCACTGAAGAACCGTCGAAGGATATCAAGGACAATCAGTTTGTTAACGAAAAAGAATGAAGAGGATGAGAAGGAATTATTTATTCTACAGAAAGCAAAGACATGTGCTTGGCTGAGCGTCGGTCGACTGGGGCGCCTAACATATTTTCTAGGGAAGGCAATGAGGACATGGAGTCATGGATCATGGATCTAGATAGTATCCACGAAGGCAACCCCTTCCGGTGCTCGAGGTAAGGTTGGACAAGCAGATCAATGTATAAAAGGTCAAAGGAAAACCACAAAAAAAAAAAAAAGGATGACACAGAAAATGCAGGGAAAACAGAATTAAAGATAATATTTTTTTTAAAAAAAAAGAGATGATGATCTGAACAAAGACCAGATTAAAAAAAAAAAAGGTACAACGGGAAAACCCTAGAATGAAAAAACAGTGAAAAAGAAAAAGAAATGCAGCAGTTAGGAAGAAGAAGAAGATGAGACTCACCAGAGAATACCGGAGAATTGGAGATCGAAGAGCCGTCGCTTCGCCCGACTTCTCTCTTCTCTGCCTTCCGCTTCTCTCCGATTGACAGGCCTCTAGGGTTCTTGTCCTGTTTTCTTGAGTTCCACTAGCCTGACCACGGCGGTCAGCCTTCTTAACATGGTTCTCTTAACCGGCTAAAGCCCGTAAGAGTGGAAAGGACTGAATCCCCTCTCCTCACCGGCCCTTTGACTGTGTTCGGATGGTGACAACTTCAACAAACTCTAACCTGATAATGGCGATTTTATTCACTTAAATAGTTATTATTTAATAATATTTTACCTTATTAAATTAAATTATAGATTGTGAATATATTTAATATGAATTTTTTTATTTAAACATCTGTACTCATTTGATTTAAACAAATGAAGTTAATAATTGTTATATAATTTATTTAATCTAAATAAAGCGGTTTATATATTTAATGAAATGATTTTGTTAAGTCTTACATAAATAACTACACATTTGATTATGTAAAATTAAATAAGTTTAATTCATTATAAAATTTTATTTATTTTAATTTGAATCATGATAAATTCATGATGCAGCCATGTAACTAGAAACTTAAACCTTTGAAGAACTTAAGAGAAATTTTTTAATGAGGAATTAAAATGTTGGTTGAACAATCTAGTAGAAAATTGAGGGGCACTTTGTATATATTTTTAATTATTATTAATAAATAGGAAGGCCATCTAAGTATAATTATATGATTGGTATAACACAAGATAAAAAATTAATTTTTTATTTTAAATTTGAAATTATAAAACATTTTAAAATATATAAATGCAAAAATGCGTCATTATCAGAATCACTTTGATAAATAAATATTTTGATGAAACCTTTAACAAAAATTGAAGTATTGTAATGAATTATAATTCTTTATAAAAAAAACATAGACAAATTTAAGAACATCTGATTTTTATAACAGGCCATGATCCATTGCCTTGGCAAAACTTTCACACTTTTGAGAGAGATTAATTATTTTACCAAATCAAGTGCCTAGAAATTTTCCTATTAAAAAAGGATCTAGATATTTCAGATTGATAAATGACTAATTTAAACAATTTCACTTTCATTTAAATGAATTGTTATACACAAACAACATTAAACACATCAACTTCTTAGTTTTTTCTTTTTTAAAATTAAAATTTTCCTAGTCAATAAAAGCAGATGCTCTTGTGCTGGAAAATTGATCCGTAAAGTGGACGAGTCACAAAATAGAGGATTGAATCGACGAGTCCGAGTCAACATATCAACTCAGCAGTTTCATCATCTCAACTAGACAGTTCAAGTGGGATTTGAATTTTGGATTATGATTTTGAGTTTGGATAACAGTGTGTAACTTCCACGGTTGGAAGTTGGACAACTGCCAACAGTTGAAAAACACCAACTGTAATTAACAGTTCAACACCAACTGCCAACAGTTGAAAGGAAGTTCAGATACCCACCCCACCGAGGTGTCCCTGTGTCAAGCAAAAAGGTTGAACCACTGAACCAATTTGAATTTCCAAAATGTGTACCCAAGTTCTGTACTTTGCAGGTTCCAAACCTGAATGTTTTAGGGCCAGTGTATTGCTTTAAATGATGACAATGAGACAAACTACAGCAACAATTTTAGCATGGATAGGAAGAATCCATTATTTAAGCCAGTAAAGTAGCCTAATCACACATTCTCATGTAATCAATGTTGAAAGGAAAGAGTGCAAATACACTTGTATACACCAACAATGAAGGGGGGCAAAATATGCTTGAACTTGCTCATGTAGATTTAACAGCTCTACATTTTATTCAAAGATACAAGCAGTGGCAGCAAAAGATGATAACGTAAGATTTCACACAGGACTTGACTGGCCCGATCACAAGTTGTGATTTGCTCAGCAATGGCAATTCTTTGTTCTGTAATGGCTCACTCTCGAGTCTTGACTCCTTATTGGCTCAGCCTTTTAAATTTAGCAGTGCAGATGCTTGCTACTAGTAACCCATGCACTTCAGTAGCGTTTTGAGATTCGAGGCATTGAGCATTTTTGCTTCCGGTCATGACAAATCCTCACCACAACTGCAGCTGTCTCTTCAATTGCTTTTCCTGTCACTTCTGCAACCACAGTGGAGAAAAAGATGACTCACAAATTGGCAAATAAAATATGGGCATCAGGGTCTGCTTTCTAAGCATGATAATTGTTTTCCATGACAATTTTTTTGTCTGATGACCATGTGACTTGAACCCTCAACATTTATAGTTGTAGCAATGAGCAACAAACAACTTGTCACAAGCTCTTGTCAACTGGTTACAAATGTTATTGCAGAGGACAAATCTTTCTTTTTTTGTTTTTTTTTTTAATTTACGTGTGGAAAACTGCGGGATGGATTTACATTTGATGACTTCGAAAGGGATTGGGCAGCATGCAAGGAAGGTGGAGAGAGGAAAAACAAAGCAGTTCAAAAGTGGATGATGCCACCAATGGGCCATTTGAAGTTTAATCTGGATGAAGCAAAAAGAAGAAAGTCAGGTCCTGCAGGGATGGAGAAAGTGCATGGTAACCAGATGAAAACAGTTACACATTTTTTTTTTCTTTTGGCACCAATGGGGCATAAAGAATCAAATGAAGTAGTAGCAATTAGAGAGGCCTGAAAATTTATTATAGAAGTGACTCCAAGAATGCGGTTGCATGGTAACCAGGAAGAGTAGAGTTCGAAAGAAGTTGAGATGGTAGCTAAAGAGGTTAAGGAAAAGGGCAAGTTGATGGGCAAAACATTCAAACATGGGTCTAAATATCGGCCGATACATCGATATCTCGGCCGTATCATATCGACCGATATGATACGTCCTTTTAAAAAAGAAAGAGGAGAGAGAATAACATCGGCCGATATATCGTTATTGGCCGATATATCGGCTAATACCGAATTTTGAACCCCTGCATTCAAACATGCTAGAAAGGTTGGCCACCTATGTGGCTGGCTTTTTGGTAAAAAATGGTGTAGAGAAACAGGATGCTACTGTAGAGTCACTTTAGTGGAGTGTGACATGATTGTCGACTTCTTGTCATTGGGTTTATGATTCCCAACGAAGACCTCGAAAGTTGATCTCAAGCTCTAAAACTCTCCATACTGAATAGGAGGTTACACGAGACTGGATCAGAATGCAGCAAAGACTTCCTCTGTGTCATTTTGCAGCATAAATAAAACAATTATTTCATGAAAATGCAACAACCAAAGTGCCAATACTGGAAACTAATCTCAATTACCTATTACAGGCCACATTGGATTTTGTGTGAAGATCCGACCGGCAAACTCTAATTCCCCTCTCACATGGTCCATTCCTGAATAATTACTCCTCAATTCATTATCAAATCCTAGACCCTTTGCTCTTGCCTTTCTAATAGCCTGCAGTACCACGGGATTTATTGTCAACGCAAAAATCTTCTCCTGCTCTATCTCAAAAAGGCTCTTGGGCAATTCAACACCCATTACAATCGGAACATTTGCAACTTTGTATCCCTTCTGAGCCAGATAAATCGACAATGGTGTCTTCCCAGTGCGAGAGACTCCCACAAGTACAATATCAGCCTTGTTAAGGTTCTTAGGCTGAGCACCATCATCTTGTTTTATGGTGAATTCAATGGCTTCAATCCGTTTAAAATATTCTTTGGTAAGGGGGACTTTCCTGCCTGGGGCGCCACGAGGAAGACCAGATGGGGACACACCAAGATGTGCTGCAATAGCCTCTGTGGTAGGACCCAAGATATCAGTGGATGGAACCCCCCAAAGCTGGCATGCGTGCTTTGCAGCCTCAGCCATAGAAGGGTCTGCCAGTGTGTAAAGGAGTAATGCACCTTCCTTGGCTGCTTGCTTTATAATCTCCAATAGACGTTCTTCTTCATCAACCTGAATATTGAGATGCAATATTAAAACAGCACAACTCTGAGTTATTTGGACAAAGGGAGACAAGAAAGGAGGGAAAATGATAATTTTGGGCGCCGAGGCAATCACTAATCATCAATCATTAGAGGCATTTCATTTATTTTCCTTTATTTCTTCTTTTTCTTATTCATCTATCGTTGTTCTTATTTTTCTTAATCTCCGATTTTCTTCTTTTTCATGTTTTACCTTTCATTTCTTATTCTTTTTCTGATTTTCTCGTTTAATTTCCTTTTTCCCTAAACTTTCCTCCTTTTCATCTTATTCCTAGGATCATTTTTGCCCCTTTTTCATAGATGTTCCCATTATTTTTTCATATTGTTATAATTTTGTCATATATAATTATATACAAAACTAATATTGCTTCAATATATTTGACTGAAATCTTGAATTTTGATTGAGCCTTTGAGTTGAATCTTCTTGATGAAAAATCAAATCGTCCATTGATCCAGTCTCGTAGTAAATATGAAAACAAACAATTTTTTTTTTTAAAAAGGAGAAATAGAAGTGAGGAAGACTTAATTACCCCCGAGAAGAGGTGAGTATTCACGGGGCAGGCTCGGTCGACCAAACAGTGCACGAATTGCCCCAAAGCTGCGTTGACAGAATGCTCGGCCGTCCATCCAGTTCCATCAGACACCATGTAGATGGGCTTCCCTGCCGACATGTCGTCGTCGCCGTCGTCCTCATCGACGTCGCTCCTAGCTCCCGAAAGAGCCGGCCACAGATCCGTGGAAAGAACAGAAGAGGATTGAGTGGTCTCGGGAGAATCCTTGAGATTAGTCGGGCGACTGAATCTGCGTCCGGATCGAATCGCACGAGCCCTAGACCAGCGGCTGAGCTGAGAGCTCCCTTTGGATTTCCGAACCTGAGTCTGAGAGGGAGGATGAGACTCGGGACTAGGCTTGGTCACGGAAACCTCTCTCGGATCGCCGTCGGGCAGAGAGCAGTGTGGTTTCGTCAGGTTGGCTTTCGCAGGGAAGTTGGAAACCGGGAATTTCAAACTAAGCATTTTCCTTGTTTCTCACTGATCCGGTGGATTGTGTGTGGAGTGACTGCAATCTCTTCCTTTTTGTTGGATTTATTTTTTAATAAGTTTTCTTTTTTGTGGATTTTTTAACCATTCATCCCTTTTGCTGGCATAGGTTATTTGAAAAAAAAAAATTTAGAAATTTTTTGTACGTTTAAAAAATCATATTAATATATATTTAGATTGAAAAATATTTTTAAAACCAAAAATATCTAAAAGGCATGAAAAATTAAAATATGTATTGAACATTATATACGAGAGGAGTTCTCTTATTTAACCCTAAATCCTAGTCGTTACAATGATCCAATGTTATTATTCTAATTAAATTCTACAATAATAAAAAACGATCCAATTTGTTTCATTCTAATTATATGGGTGATTTAAAATGCACCATTTGAGATATACAAAGTACACCTTTTAAAATTTAAATTGTTCAATAATTTTTAAATACAAAAATAAATATATATCTTTTCAGATTTTTAAGAGAAAATCTCTCTCACACAAACGGCAATCTGATGCACGACCATTGAGAAAGAGAAAAATTCTATATACAATACACGACATGAAAGAGAAAAATTAGGAATAGCATATGAGTTGGAGACCGTAGCTGCCGTTGGACGACGGGTAAATTTTAACAGGTTATTCTTGTGTAGGGTTACCTTTGTCTTGGGGTCCAGTAGCAGTCATTCTTGAATATAAATTATTCTTATCTTATAATTATATTGATAAAATAAGAATTTACTTTGAAGCTGCAAAATCTTTTTTGATAACTATAGACAGAGGTAACATAATATTAATAATTTTATAAGAATTTATAATTTTTATTAAATTTAATATAATAAAAAAATGAAATAAAATTTTATAAAATATTATTAAAAATATTTTTATTCTATAGATACAAAAAGGGGTAAAGAGGGATAATATATTAATAATTTTATTAAATTCATATAATATAAAAATAATAAAATATAATTAACTTAAGTAGTTTCCTCTCGTCTCAGGAAGCAGGAAGTTATGGATCCAAGCCCTCATGGCCTAACCATGGTATGCCTTAGAGGTAGTGGGTTCACCTGTTGGGATTTTACGCTGAGTATCCTGCAGTTTGCCACACGTAAATTAAAAAAAAATATATAATTAATAAAAAATATTTATTAATTAAAAAATATTTTAAAATATTATTGCTCCATAGGTGTAAAGAGGGGTAATATATTAACAACTTTATTATAATAAATAATTTTATTAAATTCATATAATATAAAAAAAATAAAACATAATTATTAAAAAATATTCATCAATTAAAAAATATTTTAATTTTTTTTGCTCTATAGGTGCAAAGAGAGGTAATATATTAACAATGTAATAGAATTAATATTTTTTATTAAATTCATATAATATAAAAATAAAAATAAAATTTTATGAAACATGATTATTAAATAATATTCATCAATTAAAAAATATTAAAAAAATATTTTTGCTCTATAAATGTAGAGAAAGATAAAAAGAGGTAAATAGGGACAAGGGTTTCATGAAAATTTCAATACTCCAAGAAAATTTCAAAAAAAGAAGGAGACGTATAAAAATTTAAATTTTTACCGTCATCACTCTGTTATCAAACAAAGTAAAGGGGGTTACATCAAACACAGCCCCTATTTTTTTAAGAGTGGGCTTCATGGACGGTGCCTTTGGTCACATCTATGGGGATGGCTTGGAGAGCAAGAGGCCTTCTCTTGCCGCATGCATGAAAGCAGTGAGAAAAACTTCGAGAACTCGAAAAGTCGGAAGACACGGTTTTTATGTTTGGCTTTGTTTTCAAGTAGAGAGAAGATATTTTGAGGACAAGGGCCTTGCTTCTATATTTTACATTTCCAAAAGGTTTTCTATAAATTTCCACGATTTTTTACAAGTATTCAATAAAAAAAATTCATAGCTAAATTGAGGGCTTACTTAATAAGTTTTTAATTGATATCATTCAAGAATGACCCTCAATGTCAAAATTCATATCCTAATTAAAATAATATTTTTTCATATTTTTTTATTTTTTTATTTTCTATGCTATTTTTTTTTAAAATAAAACACTGAAATGATCGAGACACCAAGATATTACATTTTAGAGGCAAATTAAAATGAAATTGATAACTATACTTGGCGCAAGAGTCCATGGGTCATAGTTGCTTGTTTTGTCGGTGGACTTGAAGAAATCAACCTTGCAAATTAACTTATTGAAGTGTAAGTATTGTCATTAGACTAAACCAGTGGAAAACACATAAATCTATCAATGTCTTATTTTAACCTATTTGTCTAAAAACTTTGAATATGGCTTCTTATCATTAGTTTTATCAAATTCTTCGTACTCATGTCATAAAAAAAATAAAAAATTTATATCGTACAGTCAAATTATCTGTAAATTTGATCAAAATGGACTACAATCTCAACTAGAATCTTATTTAAAATATATTATTTATTTATTTATAGATAAAAAAATTAGCATAGAAAATTAAAAAATTAAACCCTAAACCTGATATATCCACCGACAAAAGAAGATGGAGCCAAACCCACTTGAAATCGAAAAAAAATAGAGGAAAGAGAATAAATTCAAATGATAATGATATATCGGTCGATATATCGGATTTAGAGTTTAAAGATGTATCGGCCGAATTTATTCTCTCCTTTTTTTCTTAAAAAATTTGACAATATCAGTCAATATTATAATATCCGCTGATATGATATCGCCCTAGGCCAATTATCTACCCATACAAATCATATCCGTCAATATTTGCAGCCCGTTAGAAGTCGACCTTTTATTTTCTCACATAAAATACGGCAGATGTCAGGTTTGAACTACGGCAGATGTCAGGTTTGATCTTTGAAGGGCTTATATTTTTTAGAGCAAGTGGGACACCGTATTTTAAAAACACCGGTGTTCCTATCACTTTTCTTTTCGATTTCAAGTGGGTTTGGCTCCATCTTCTCTCTCCATGCCTTCTCCAAGACTGCTCCCATCTTTTTCCAGTTTCTTCCCACTGCCGTTGCGTCCTCATTCCTCCTCAGAAATCCTCTCCCTCGCCCCATGTTTTCCGTTTCCACTCCAATTTTCAGATCGGATGATGACGATGGATACTTCTGTCGTATACACCGATATATGTAGGCGTCTTTCCGCTTAATCCTACTAGAGGACATTTCTAGGGTTGTCTTTCGGGTTTTCGCTTTCCCCAATACAAAATGCCAGCTCCTGGGTTTTCTTCTTCAAAATCTGAGAAGAAGACCGCCAATGCGGCCAAGCAGCAGAGGAGAGATCCTTATGAGGTTCTCGGTGTGTCTCGATGTGCATCGGATCAGGAAATCAAAAGTGCATACCGGAAAATGGCTCTAAAGTTAGTTTCTTTCACATCATTTTTGTGTGGATTTTTCTTATTCAGCTTCCTTCACCTCATTTTGTTTTGTTCTTCTTTTTGTACCCACATTTTCAACTTCGGAATTGAATTTCGGAGTTACTGTCTCGAGAAGGGTTTAATATGGTTAGTATTGGGGGTGGGGGTGGGTTATATGCTTCACTCTAGTTGAGAGTTTAATTAACCATTTTGGTAAGTCAAGGTTTTTGGGCTGGATTCTGAAAATATGGAGAATTAAAGGGTAAGGTCAATCTCAAGACATAGGTTCGCACTTCATATCCAGTGGACTGTTTGTTCTAGGGAGGTTCATGGAGTGGGACCTTTAGGAGCATTACAGTGACGTGTGCTTGGTGGTGAGGGTTGTGAAGTAGTCAAATAAAAGGAAAAAAACCCACCTATCATTGCTAATATTCTGATCCAAGGGCCTCTTTGGTAGCTAGTATGGGATGAATAAAATGGTAGCATATGGGACTAATGAAGTTGTCATTGGTAGCTTTTACAATAGCTTATCAGAGCCATTCCAAAACTAACCTTTTTTACCAAGAGTTTCTTTTCATCCTTGCAATAACAGGTGTTGGGGAGAAATCACTAGAACGGCTTAGGGTAGAATGGAAAGAAAGTGGCTTAGATCATGTCTGCCTATTTTCATGTATAAGAATAGCTATCAAAACTAGGCCTAAGGTGATGATTGTGAGCCACCGGAATGAGTCAAAATAGAAAATCTGATTAGTTGTTTCAATCATTATGTTAGTCATATAACTAGCAATGTCCAGTGGTGTTCATTTTTGGCCCTTTGATAATCCCTAGACTGCCACTATGTTGATGGGTGCTCCACCAACATGTTCTATGTCATTGTACAATTTTCTAAAGGTCTTGCTCCCCGAAAATCCTTGAAAGTTGGAATAAGCACCTTTGAGGATCTGGACTCTCAACAGCTTTATCTACTGATGTTATTTCTTGTATTGCCATGAATAATTCTATCTATTTTGCAAACATATTAAATTCATTGCCGAAACTTTACACATCCCACCAACTGAAATAGGCAACAATAATAGAAGTCATTTGTCCAACTTTTTCTTAATGGCCACCTATCTTATTTTGACAATGTCTTTATGTAACTTCGGCATTTGTTTTCTGCACATCTAATGCTCTATGTTGCTTGCTTACATAGAAATGAGTTGCATTTTCATGCTCGATATGCCAATTTTGACTTCAATACATTTTTGTCGATTCATGTTGCACCTATGTTTCTACTTTGGTAATGAAGTTAGTTTGGCCATAGTTTTAAAGCTGGCTCAAATTCTTGGTCAACTTGTTCTTGTTCAAATGGCAGGTCATTGGGTAGGATCAAACTGGGTAGAACTAAATTTTGATTTGACAAGGGCCTATTATTGGTAGATATTTGACAACTATGGGTTAGTTGGGCCGAGTTGACCAAATTAAGCAGTGATTGAATCACAAAATTGAATAGATTATGACCTTGAAGAAAATAATTGATTGTTAGTTTTTATTTAAGTGAAAAATAGGTGTCAAATAGGCTTGAACAGTTGGTTATGGTAAGATCTACGCTTTGAAGATAGGGATTCAAAGATTGGGGTGAAGAATATGAAAAACATGGTCAAAATAGGCTTGTTCATGCAGTCGTATGGGTCTTTACAAATAGAGAGAGAGAGAGAGAGAGAGAGAGAGAGAGAGAGAGAGAGAGAGAGAGAGAGAGAGCCTAAACAAGGAACTAACCACCACCCCCACCACATGAGAGGATGCCCTTGTGGCATTCTCCCATCCCCAGCCTAAGAGACAGTTGTTACATCTTTTGTTATTGTTTTTATTACACTTTTGTTCATACCGCTTTTATTGTCTTTATTAAGTATATATTGTTCTCCTACAGGTTTTGCACATATGCTTTTAGATTTTCTTGCTCTTTGACAATTTAAAAGTGGTTATGGTTATTTCTGATGCTCTTAAAATTTAGGTACCATCCTGACAAAAATGCAAATGATCCTAAAGCAGCTGAAATATTTAAGGAGGTTACTTTTTCTTATAATGTTCTTTCAGATCAAGATAAGCGGCGTCAATATGACACAGCTGGATTTGAGGTAAGATATTTAAGCAGGTCTGTACCTGTATGTGAGCATTCAACATTTTTAAGGTTGAATCTATTTACTTATTTTTTTACCTCACATGGTTTGGGCTACATGTTTGGGTAAGCCATTCTCGGTCAACCTCTTAGTCTTGACAAGATCTCATGGCACAATTTTCGGTACTTACCATGCAGCCTTAAAGGTTGTAGGTTAAAGCCACAATTATCTTTTTTCCCCACCTAAAGAAAACATATTGGAATGTCTCAATGGTAATGGTGTTACATACTTTTTATTGAAGTGTGTAGTCAAGTTGTAACCTGGGCCGGCATGAATAGGAGAGGGGTCTTGCATGAGATAAGGCTAGGATGCTATTAGCATTTTCAAAGCCATTAGGCGGAATGGAATCAAATGAGGTAGAACTGAGAGCAATTAGGAGAGCACTCTAGGTTTGGTCTAGGCTTAGGGGTGGTAACTTTATTACCGAAGATGATTCACCTTGATCAGCGAACAGTGTGGCAGATTTCTTAGTGAAAGTAGGTGTACACAAACAAAGACCGTATTAGAAGTGTTTCCAACATATCAGCCTTGGGAACATGGGGAGTAGGGGATTCCTTATTGTATCTTTTGTTGAGAGGGGTGTTCTGTACATATGGCGTTGTTTGGCCCTTTTTCTTCTGTCTTGTGTCTTTTTTTTCTTCTCTTTCTTTTCCTTTTTCCTCATGTACTCTCTCTTCTTTTTAATGAATTAAATCGTCAATGTTTCAAAAAAAGAAATGTATGTAATTAGAGGAAACAACTGTTTATAAAAGAGAAAAAGAAACACAAGCTTAAAAAAATTAGAAATGACGCAAATGACTTTGTTGCAGGCTATAGAATCAGAAAGCCAAGAACTAGAGCTAGATCTTTCAAGCCTAGGAGCAATGAATACCATGTTTGCTGCCCTTTTTAGGTAAAGCTGGCTTTAATTTTATTCTTGGTAACATCTTGTTTAATTTACTTTTGACAATATGTCAAATTTTATTTTTGGGTATGTATCTCTTGATATTCTTGTGCATTGAGATCTGAATCCCACTCTTGTCTTCTCTTTCATTTACCACCAAACAGTAAACTTGGTGTGCCAATTAAGACAATGGTTTCTGCAACCATGTTGGAGGAGGCACTGAATGGGGCAGTAACTCTTCGTCAGCTTCAGCTAGGGCAGCCTATATGTAAAAAGGTTTTTTTTTTTTTTTTATATAAATCTTTTTAGTTCTTTCCATCTAAAGAAGTATTGTATGTCTTAATTGTTCTTATTTTGTACAGGTGGAGAAACAATGTGCTCACTTCTATTCTGTGACCATATCAGAGCAGGAAGCATGTGCAGGATTTGTGTGTCGAGTGGTATCACCTGACAAAAGCAAATTCAAGGTCTGTGGAAAGTGTCACACCTCTGTAACATGTTATTTGCATGCAGTTCTGTGTGTTCAGTGTTGAAGTCTCCTTGTTAAGTATATTTATTTGCAGTTCTGTGTGTTTTGATGACCGTTGTAGGTGAAGACTGAATATGTTAATAAATGCGAGATTCTTCTTTCTCTCTCTCTGTTGTTGGGGGGGGGGGGGGGGGGGGGGGGTCAAAGGAGGTACCCGTTCTCATAGTATTCCATTAAGATCCCCACTTATGTCCAGACTCTCTTTGCTCCAGCAATGCCAATCTCTACTTACAACAAGATTCATTCCAAGTGGATCTATTGATCTCCCAAATCAAAATCTCCCAGTTGCCAAAGATACCCCAACTTACATGATGGTATTGTGAAATGCTTCAATCCTTGGTCGCCCTTGTAACTTGATCAGAATATGACAATCCTTAATCCTGTCTATTAAAGGCTGTTTGTAGAGGTGTACTGTTCATGGAGATTTGGAGAACGGTTACACCTTAGGTGGTAGGAGACTTTCCTTAGGCATTGACTGTTACATTGGAACCATTCCTTAAAGGGGGTGATTGTTTTCTCCCCCGAACTTTGAAAAGATACTACAATTGATGAAGACACCATGGGACGCTGGCAATGAAGGATGCAATGGAATCTAGATTTTACCTCATCATGGTTGGATGATGAATTTCTTCACAATCCCTCCACATCTGACTATGGATAGAGACATATCCTGCCATGGATAGCCCAAATTGTGCATATACGCTGTGATTAGATTGCTTGAAAGGCCTGTTCTAGCTGTTCATTACATCAAATTGGAGTTTTGGAGTTGTTTTGTCCGATGGGTCGTGGTTGAATTGATTTGAACCGTTTAGATGCATCCATCCAATTGTAGTTGTGATAGTAGTTGACTTAGGAAGTTTATTTTATTTTATTTGAGTATCAATTTTATGGGATGTCATAAATTATTTTGAATGACTTGTATAGTTCACACGTGGCATATATGTGTGTCTCTACGGTTTCTTAAGTTTACTTGTAAATACTTGTAAACACTTATTATTTCATAATAGAATACAAGTGAATAAATTTTCTATATACTACTCTCTTGAGAAGATTGGTGGTGTGAATCCATCCCTTCTTTGGTGTGACTCCAAGGAAATCGGGTGCTTTCTATCCTTTCTCTTCCTCTTCCTCCTAATCTCTTCTTCTTCTTCTTCTCATTTTATATTTTCTCCAACTTTTCCCCAATTTTCTCGCATTTTTGGAACCTTAAATTGCCAGAAAATTCCGAATAAACCCAAATCTCACCAAGCTGCCATGACCCGGGCCCTGCCCGGCCGTACAACCTTTTGGACGATTTCTTTTTGGTTCTGTTGCATTCTGATCTGGTTCCCTGTCCTGCATTGAACTATTTTGTGCAGAATCCCTCCCAAACAATCCCTTTCTTAGACCTATTTTATGTGTTTTTTTTGGGTTTGGATTCACGTAAGACTTGATTCTTCATTGAGAATATGTATCTTTTCACTTGTTTGTGATTGGGCATCTCTTATCGGATCTTTTAGGATATTTGGTGGCTCTAATCTTGATTTGTGATTACTTCGAGGGTTTAATATGCTTACATGCTATAGATCTCTTTTGTTCTTTTGATTTTGTAATGTATTTGCTCAGATCTTCTTTTAATTATTGATTGCAAAATTACCATCTTCTTAAATCAGTGCTTTCATTGCATCTTGTGAGCATATGACAATAATTATTATTCATATTTCCTATTTTCCTTCATTACATTCTTAGATCTAAGGTTTTGAATGTCATAACCTCATTTTAGGGCACACTTTACTTCTGTCCGACGTCATATCCCAATTGGTTTGGGCAAGATCTCTAGAGGGATGTATTGGGTTCAAACCATGGGAGCCCCAATGAAAGGCCACTTCCCATGGGAATATGTATAGAGTAAGGTCCCATTGAATTACTCGGTGTATGCAGATATGGGGGTTTTGACACACCCTGGAGGACTAGTCGGCTGTGATGCCTGGACACCTCTGGACCTCAGAAAAAAACAATTGTAAAGGTCTTTTATCATAAAAAAAAAAACCTAGGGTCTTCGAGAACAAATGACCAATGGTCATGCAAATAGAAAGTTAGATGAATCTCTACCTGCCTTGGCTAAATCATTTGCTTTATTTGTTGAACGGGGCATATGCAGCAGGGAAAAGCCTCTAGTAGAGATAAGTGAAACTTCTCATCCTTAGCAAAAGCACTACTTGCAGACAACACTGCCTTTGCCCATGACATGGTTTTGGTAGGCTCTATGACACTAGTTTAAGTTGCAGACAATTGTAATTGGTTTGTGTTGGCATAGGACCTGAGAAGGATTATCTCAAAACATCTGCCCGATCCCCAATTCTCACTCCAAAGGCACCTATATATAGATTCGTCAAGTTTGTGGAATGTGGAGTGTCATTCCCTTCTCCAAAATTTGAACCCAACGCAATTGGCAATTTCCCTGATCTTAAAAAAAATAAAAAAATCCATGCATTATGCATCCTAATCCAATTAATGCATGAATTTTGTTTTGAGCCATGAGTGCCATGTGCCACCCTCTCCCCCTTCTTCCTCTCACTCTAACTTCCCTTATTTTGCCACCTTAATCCACCCACTCTCTTTGGCTTCGGAACTTCTTTCCATCTAATGAGATGACATTTTCCCCTCTCATTGCTGTGTCCCTATAAATGATCTATTTGAATATCTTATAGTGAGAATGGTGCTTGCATTTATAGAAAAAGAAAAATAACTGGAATTCTATCCCTCATTTTTGCCTTGTTCACTTGGTTAACCTAGTTTCTGATGGGTCTTTTCATTTTCATAATGGTCTATACTTTGGGCATTTCAAATCTAAAATTGCCATTTCAAAAAAAAGGTAAATTCTGTGAAAGTAAGAAAAGAAAAAAGTAGAAAACTACTGAAATGTCATATGTACCTGGTAATTAGTTTTACCCTTCATAACTGTCTTGACTCCATTACCTTTTAGCTTGTTGCTTGCCTGCTTCTTTTGATACATTACTCGTGTCGATGACGATACTGTTTTGTGCTTTGTCATATATAGAAGTTCTTCATTATACCTGTTACTAAATAGGTTTTATCTAGACAGCTGCTGTACTTTGAGCAAGAGGAGGTGAGTGGTGGATTGAGCCTCGCACTGCAGGTATGTTATTTTGCTTTCAGTTGCCCCCTAGTAATAATATAGACAAGTTCTTAGAAGTTATGGTGCTATTATTTTCAACTATATATGGCTACCTTTACATTTTCTTTTCAATGGTTATTAAATAAAAAATTAGAAAAGTATATGAAAATCAGTATAAGAAGCATATACTGAATTACTGACAAAAACATGCACAAGTGTAGAATGGTGACATAAAAGAGAATGTCACAACAAACCAACAAAAGGATCCTGTCTTTCCACATCCACTTTCGGGAAGAATTTGAACTGCCACTCATTGTATATTTCACATGCTCGAAAGTGATATCCCTTCCATCGCACAACTGTTTGATGTCCCTAACGACTGAAATAAAATCTGATGTAGGACACGCATCATATAGATCCTTGTTTGGTATTTTTATATTTTCGCATATTTTTATTTTTAGAATTCTTGTTTAGGAAGAAAGCCAGGTCGGTGGCTTTCCTTGTTGGTTTAGGAGTTTGAGATAAGATTAGAAGTTGTTATTTTCATTTTAGAATATGTCAGGAAGTTTCCTAGTGTGTGTGAGATTCTAATCCCGTGTAGGTTTATTTCTAGATTCCCTTCTTTCGTTTTTTTTTATTTTTATATATGAAGCCTTGTAATGGGTTGAGAAAAACAACACACGATGGATATTCAATGAAAATGATTAAGGCATAGCCTTTTCCTCATCTTCTTTCTTTCTTCTTCTCCCGTCATAGATACAGGCATATCTTTCTTCTTCATGCCTAGTTGTAGACTGGTTATCTTGCCGGATCATTTGCCATAGAGCATTGGTTCCACACCAAAATCCCTTTGTGATTTCAACTACCCCTTTGCCCAAGTTATGGCATTTTATTTCTTTTTCAACTATAAAATCCTTGATCCCGTAATCCCTCCATAGTTGTAGGGCCCGTCTAATTCCCATCAGTTCCGCTGCGATTGGTTCTTGAACACTTAAAAGGCACCGAGAAAAATAACTTCATCTCACCTTTATCAACATTTGGAACCTTCCAATTCCTATCTGACCTGGTTTACCTCTTGCTGTCCTGTTGACATTACATTGGTGGAATCTTCTGGTGGTGGCTTCCACCTTTCAGCAAATTTCTCCTTTCTCTGAGTCCCAGAGAAACATTCCTTCCATCCCTCAGAAATCATCAAAAGAGCACTTGCTGAATTTTTTAGAAATTTCAAAGACCATCCACCAACCTTTCCTTGGCCTCAAACACTTTGCATTTCTTTCCTTCCATAATTGCTAACAAACCAGTGTTCCATACTTCTCTTCCCTATTCCCTAAATGGTCCACTGTCGTTGCTGGCTATCAAATCCACAATTAAGGAATTAAACACCCAAGGCTTCCCATTAAATTTACCAATCTGATCCATAACTCAGCAGTGAAGGGGAAGCCTCCGAAATGGTGATTGACCTCCTTCTTTACACATCCACAAAGGGCCTATACATGTATATTCCTCTGGTAAGAGCTTCCTCCTCTAAGTTACTCCTGGTCAGAACCTTGCCCAAGATTACACCCCAACAGAATACTTGCAGTCTGGGTGGCTCCTTCGCATTCCATTCCAACCAACATTGGGCTCTCTCTCTCTCTCTCTCTCTGTGAACGTTGTAGCCTTCCTGTTTTCCTTCAAAAACCATTTGGAGATCAATTTGTACCCTCTAAGATGAGTAGCTTTTTGTCGGACAGCAATTTTGAGCAAAATTCTTTCTTTAGATGATTTGAAAGCAAGGATTTTGCTCCTCCTGGTGTGTGCTACCTTTGTTGGAAAGTGAGGAATCCATTGTCCATCTAATTTCGTACACTAATCTACCTTTCCCTCTACTGGGTCCTTCTAGCTGCCTTTCAGGCCCTTCACAAAGGATGGGGTTTGGGGCCCTTCTCAAAGAAGCATTGATCTCTTTGAAATTGTATGGAGGGAAAGCAAGTGACACATTTTCGCCAACAAGGCAGCGTCAAGAAGTGGCACCAATGAAACGAATTAGATCTGAGCATCACACATTGGGGCTGTGGCAGGAAAAGTTTTATGGGATATTGGAGGACCATTTTAGTGGAAATTGGTCAGGCTCCTCACAATTTGCTCTGTTTTGTAATGGTTTTTCCTACTGCTGTATGTGGCTTCTGATGAGCTGTGATCCCTGCCTCACTCTCTTTGCGGTGTAACTTAAAGTGTTATGTATTCTTCTCTCCCCCTTTGAATACAATTTTTAAAGTGATTTCTCTAAAAAAAGTGTACCTCATGGGCCTTCTATGTGTGAAAGTTGGGTGTGGGTGTAATTCTGCATACCTGCACACACCTGTTTGTGTGTGGGTCTGCTGGTGTGTATATGCATGCTACTTGTATGTCTGCACCTCAGACAGATGATGATCAAGGTGAGGCTTCCTGTACCTCATATCTCCAGAGAAACTTTTACAATTACATTTCACCAGATTGCATTTGGTTTTTGTGTTTATGTAATACTGTATATATTTCTGATGCAGGAGGATAGTGCAAAAACGGGTAAGGTTACATCTGCTGGGATGTATTTCCTTTGTTTTCCTGTGTACCGGTTGGATCAGACAATTAATTCAGTAAGGCCAACAGCTATTTTGATCATTTATAGGTGCTTTCTTGGTATTGGAAGTGTATCATGTTCATGGTTTTCCATCCTATTTTCTGTAATTTGTTTCAATCCAGATGGCAGCTGCAAAGGATCCTGATGCTGCATTCTTCAAGAGATTGGATGGATTTCAGCAATGTGAAATAACTGAGCTGAAGGCAGGCACCCATGTATTCGCTGTTTATGGTCAGTTTATCTGCTTGTGAGTTGTAACTAATCATGCTTGCTGCTTAAACAATTTGATTTCTTTGATGACTATTTTTTTCAGGCGACAATTTCTTCAAAAGTGTAAACTACATTATAGAGGCCCTGTGTGTTGCTCCATTTTCTGTGGAAAAGGAGAAACTTAGGGACGTGGAAGCACAAATTTTGACCAAAAGGGCAGAACTATCAAAGTTTGAGACAGAGTATAGAGAGGTTTGATGCCATCTATTGGATTCTCCTTTTTCTTACCTCCAATGGAATTCTCTCTCACACATGATTTTCTTACCTCTCTCTCTCTCTCTCTCTCATGAATGATTTTCATTTTGTGTATGACAGGTCTTGGCTCAATTTACAGAGATGACCAATAGATATGCACAAGAAATGCAGGCCGTGAGTTCCAATCTATCGTGGCCGAATTGCATTTTTCAGTGACATTATTGATAAAATTTTAGTGCTATCAGAATTTTGATGTGTTTCCTGTGTTTGTTTTTCAGATAGATGACCTCCTTAAACAGAGGGAAACAATTCATGCTTCGTACTCAACTATTCCACCTCTGAAAAGGAGTTCAAGCAGTGGTAAGATTGGAGCTTCCTTCAAGGAGTCTAAAGGAGAAGGCGATCCTCAAGAAAGAGAGAGGGAAAAAAAGCCAGTTACAAGGGAGAGATCCAAGAAGAAGAAATGGTACAACATCCATTTGAAGGTGGACAAGAGGAAACCTTGCTGAATTAGGTAAGGCATGTAAGTCATTTTAGTAATGCTTTTATTTCTAAATCTATGTCCATGTGCATTCTGATGAAAGTTGCATTTATTTTGCAGTGTTCATGTTTATCTGGAAGAATATGATGGAGAATTTCCGAAGGCAGCCCAAGCATAACAAATGCAATTTTTTCTAATTTCTATTTTGTTAGGTCTTTGTTGTAGAATTTCAAAATACCCATTCTAGTGTGAATTCAATATCAATTTTTGCTGGCACTTTTCTCCAGTCTGTCGAGGTTCAATTGTATTGTTCAACAAGACGAAAGATAATGCTGCTGGTAAAATGTGCCTCTGTTGCTCTGCATGTAAAGGGCAACAGCCCACTGTATTATTATTATTTGATACCTTGTGTTCCTTTCTGGTTCTTTTGCTTTCTGTGCATGCGTGCACGCTCAAGCATGTGTTTGATTGGAATTGAATTCATCTGCAATCTCCAACCAAAAGCCAGCTGAAATAGTTCAAAATGGAGGCCTGACCCACAGAATGAAATAGTTCAAAATGGAGGCCTGACCCACAGAATGCCAACTTATTTTCCTACATTTAATCCCCATCAATTCTACAATATTTCTGGTAGAATCTTTGTTCTCCTTTTTTATGGATATATTAGAGGAGGATCATCTCTGAGACAATTCCCCAAGTATTCTCGCAATCCAACTAGACCATCAAAGTGGGAAGATGGAAACACGAGTATTGTGGACATAAGCCATGTATGTCGCTGTGTCTTCTTTCAGTGATTTCTCTTTCATTTTACCAGTATCAAGTAGAAGGCGCGATACTACTCAGACCAACTGCAGTTACAATCATACAATCTCTATAATCAAAATGCAAGAAGGAAAAAAAAAAAAAAACAGAAAAATCAAAAGCAAAACCTTAGTACTTCATAGTCTGGATTTTTTTTTTTTGGGTGTGTTTGACAGGGAACCATGGGTACTTTTGTAAGTGTCCCAAATATATAGAGGAATGTCAATGTTCCAATTCTTAAAAGTTTAGCTCTATCAAACATTGATGTGTTGATTGTGGGCCATCGGCTATTTGATGTTTGGCAATCATGGTCTTATGGTTATCGATATTTGGCAGTGTTGATATTTTATCCAGGGGTTCAAATACGTATCAGCCGATATGATACTGTTTTGAAACAATATCGCCTGATATGTCGATATTTAAGTTGTATCGTATCGGCAATTTTTGTTAAAAAAAAATAATAATGAGAGATAAATATCGGCCGATTCCGTTTTTTCGACCTCTGATTTGATCATTTGGAACCTCTAAAACCTTTTATGTTAATGGGGCCTATATCAACATGGTCACATGTAGCTGAATTGCTTCCTTGAATTTTCCACCAAAGCTCATTACGGGATGCCAATCCGGAGTTGCCTCCCATATTTTTGAATTCAAAGATTGTATTTGGATTGAGATAAAGTTGGTCCAAGATGAATATATAGGCTTAAATCATTTCCCCATAAGAGCCTTTTCAGTCATCACTCACACCTCCACCGTTCCAAAGTAAGGTTACTTTTTAGGATATGAGATAACAGGTGCAAATTGCAAGATCAGATATGCTTGATTTTGTACGTTACCATCTTCATGTGAAATGATCTAGGCATCTGTACTCTTATTAAATTTGAGCTCTGATTCTATTTTACTTTCGATTTTATGGCAATAAATTAAAAATAAAGGATAAAATAGGAATATTATCAATTTATTATGATAAAATGAAAGATTATAGACTCAATGATTAATGAAAAGTACCGGTGCCCAAATCTTCATGAACAAGTTCCAAATATTTGGTACCGAATATCTCAGTCTAATAGAAACCGAGTGTTGTGAGTAGTTGATTTCATTGTCTGTTATCCACCATGATGAGATGCAATGATTTTCCTTAATGAAAAATGGGCCCCACGTACATGTAGCCATTCATCTTGATCTTGAAGGCAAGTAAGACCTACAATCCTCACATGGACACGGATGGAGCAAGATCTAGTGGCACTCTAGGGTACCTGCCTAACCTTCGGGACCTTAAACTACAACTTGGTTCCTTTTGGGATTAGAAAATGGTTCTGTCGGCACTTTAGGGTCAGTAAGAAGATCAAACATCTGAATCTACGAGAGTTGACTTGACGGTTAAAAATTTGTTTGAGATGCAGGAGATTTTAAGTTCAAGTCATTCTCAACACATCAGAGTCATTATCTATAATGTTCAAGGATTAGTTAGGTGTTCTAATATATTTGAATACTTTGTTCTATTTTTTTTAAAAAAAAGATGAAAGACCCTGACCGGAGAATTCCACTACCCTAACATATTTTACATATTGTTAGACTTGTTTGTCTTATATGGTGCAAAATCCAAATCATAAACCATTTATAGGATGGGCCCTGCCTACTTTGTTTCACCAACTCATTCTTTATTCTCTGTCACACTCACATGCGGTGAGCGCCATCTATTTTCCCCCCAAATTACTGCTGGATTATACAAGACATGAACATTAAACATACACCATGCAACAACAAACCAAAAACTTAGATTAAAATTAATTCAAATGCAGAAACAAATTAAATTAAACAAAAAAGATCGAAAAGACTCACCACACTTGGAGAGACTTCACAATGCCTTAGCTTCAGATAAACAACTTCAGTCATCCATTTGAAATCCTTACTAATCTTAAATCTCCCAAAATCAGTCCATACAGTCCATGCTAAATTCTGCATTAATTTTCAGCCATGTATTTCAAAAGCTTGTTGATTTTTCCGGGTCCAAATCTGTCCCATATCAGGCCCACAAGCCCAAGCAAGATTGTTGCTGAATTGGGCTTTCTAAATTGGTCGTTGGTCGTCCAAAACCTGCTATGTTTGCAAGATTCCAGTGCCCAGCTTGTTGGCAACAAATGAGCAAGAAATAATGGGCTTTTGAGGCCCAAAACAGCTCACAACAGGCCTTAATCCGTAGCTAGTCCCAATGGGCTTCAATTGGCTTGTAGGTGGGTCCAATAGAAAGCTTATGAAGTCCTCTCTTCCCTGCATCAATTCTTACATATAATTGGAGAGCAAATTCATCGATCTTGTTCAATTGAGCCCCACCATCTTCAATTGATCTTCGATGGATGTGATGGCCGCACCACGAACAATAAAAAGTCATGTGGTTTTATGTTTTATAAATTCGAAGCTTCATCCATTATTCCCCTATCAATTAGTATATGCTTTCTTGTATAATTCAATGGGAATGTGGATCTTACCCTAGATTGTCCGGATGGGATGCACCTTTAAAGCTAAATTTCATGGTCTTAGAAATATTTTCATCTAATGCTAGTAAGGGTGAAACTTGGGTCGAGTTTTAACTTGATCCGCATGATTTGACCTAAGAAATCAGTGGGTTTGGATTATGTATTTATATATTTCGAGTCGGGTTGGGTTGGAAAAGAAGAAAACCGCATGAAATTTGGATCACTTGGGTTGAGAAATTTAAAATCAACCTCACTGGATCTGAGTGTGTCAGGTTATAAAACAACACTCAAGTTGAGCAATTCCAGTTGAATCGGGTTCAACAAATTTTGACATAAATTAGGTTGAGTTTATTAAAACTCGGCCCGATCCAACCCAAGTTTGAACCCTAAATGCTAAGAACTATAATTGAATGAAATCTAAATCGAAGGAACACATAGGGCATGTATTTTCAAACATAGAACTCATGAATTTTTAATCTTAAAGTGATTTTAAATATGAGAATACTATTTGGAGAATTTGTTATCCTCAATTTTAAATAATTCAACATTTGGTGATGCAACACCTTTTCTTTGGTTTTGATAAAAAAAAAAAAAAAATTTCATGTTTGGTGTAGCATGTGAAGTAAATATATTTAAAAAATAATTAAAAATAAATTATAGCATTTTTAAGGTCTATTTCATTGTTAGTCATCTATATCAACATCATAAAATGACTGATTGAGATGAAGTCAATAAAATGACGAATTATTTTTTGTCTATCACTTTTCAAATGGACAACTATAGAAAATTTAGAGTTCACCTAATTTATTAAATGAAAGGAGACCTCTCAAATCATCTAAATATTAAATGAATTAAAGTTTAAATTTATAGCAATCTAATATAATATAATGATAAAAGATGAAACGATTATTAAAACTATGATATTTGTTACTTAGAAGGGTTGGTTCACACCTAATGTAACTTGTGAACAAGCCTTGCTTCATTAATTGGTATAAATGAATTATCATAGTTAAAAATATTTATAAGATCTAATCAGATCCCCTAATTAGAAAATAATATGATTATTATTATTCTCTAATAATAATCAAATAAAATAATATGATTCCACTTCAGGAAGCGGAGGTTGCGGGTTCGAGTCTTTATGGCCTAACCTTGGTGTGCCCTAGGGGTGGGTAATTAGCTCACCCCGGGAGGTTTTACTCTGGGTATCCCATGGTTTCCCACATGTAAATTATAAAAAATGCATATAATAATTTATTTATACGTTATTTTTATTAACATAGTCTCATGTATGATTTATTTAATTCTTGTATTATTGTAACTTGTAAGTCTTGGGCGACCCCATTAGAAACATTATTATTACAATTTGAATTACACAAAAATCACTTATTTATATAAAAAATAAAAAAAGAATTAAGCCATTGAAGAAACAGGTTGAATAGTATAGGAGATAATTTTTTTTCCCTTCTTATCTTTTCATCTATGAAGTGGGTACCTGATTTCATTCTGTGATTCACAAAAGCTGATTCTTAAATCCGACCTCCACTTATAGGATTTAAAATACTTGGAAAATTGATAATTTATAATCTGACTTCATTTTGTATTCATATATTTGATATTCCTCAACTATTCACTCTTCAATTTCTATATGATTGGCATTCAATATATTTTTTAAATATTTTAGAAGTTTTTAATAGAATATAATGAAAAGATAAAACTTCACAAAGACAACCCAAATGGAAGGGATTAAACACTATGGTAATGACAATTACAATGATGGTGGTGGCGGTAATAATTGTTGGGGCTGCAAACGAAGCTCATATCGGTTGAGAAAGGGGGAAATAGAGAGTTACAAGGGGTTAGGAATTCCACCTATCATGCTAGTCTTTTGGGCCGAAAGCCCTATCCCAACAGTGGTATCAGAGCTGGACTCCAAGCCAACGCATGTGGACTCAGGATCCGGTAGCCGAACAGGATGGTTGGCAACGATGTTTGATCCGTCAGAGAACCTCGTTTGAGGGGGGGATTATTGGGGCTGCAAACGAGTCCCACATCAGTTGGAAAATGGGGGGAAATAGAGAGTTATAAGAGGCTGGAGAACTCTACCTATCAGACTAGTCTTTTGGTCCAGAAACCCAGTCCTAATAATAAAATGGTAATAATGATTTAATTAAAGATGGAATCGTTAGATATGGTGACAATGATTTAATTGAAGGTCTAATCGTTAGATGAATCAAATGTGAGGCATATAGAACGTACTGCAACTTTATTGTCCTAGGTTTAGATTGAAAAAAATCTTTAACTATCATTTTAGAGTCGTCCATATAAATTGGGCTGTTTGGAATCCAGCAATGGAATGTGTTTAAGTGGTTCCTGTGAGTCCCTCCTTATCTTTTGTACTTATTTCCTTTTCTTAATGAAATCTCTTTATTACTGCTCAAAAAAAAGTGGTTCCTGTCAAAGACAAATGATTGGTGAAGCCGGTATGGTAATGGATAGAGCAAAGTTGAGTTCATGTTTGGTTTTGGAGATAAAAAGAGACATTTCGTTTGTTTTATCCAGGTCCAATTCTTATCACATTTTCAAATGACTCAATCAGTTCCAACTATATTTGAATTAATTCAATGGGGACAGAAAAAAGAAATAAGAAAAGAGAAAAAATACTAATTTTTATACAAAATGAAAGAGAGAATGAATTAGGGTTCTTGGGCACTTTTTTTTTTTTTACAATGAAGGTATCTAGGTTTTTAAAATATTCCACTCATTTTCGAAACATGTATAAGTCTTACTATTTATACATATTGCTTAAATTTACGGAGGGTGACCCTTTAGAGTGGAATGTAAATCGAATTTAAAATTTCCAGTTCTTAAGGCAGGTTCCTGACCATAAGGCCGGCCTTGACTTAAGGCCAAATAGGCGGCCACCTAGGGTCCCCCAATTTAACCAATGGCCTGGCCCCCCCTCATGCACTTTCTTTAGGACTTAGGGCCCCTCAAATTTCAGGGTCGATTCTTCCTAATCATCACTCCAACCCTTTAAAATTTATATAATAAGATCAAAATGTTTTGAAACTCGAATAAGTCAGATCTCAAGTCAACACGACTGGATCTTGAATTAAATATTCAGAGTTAATTGTCACAAGATATAACTCACTTTAAAAAATTAGCTAAAGAATATGAACAACAGATAAATTCAACAAATATACACTGAATTGGCCTTGATAGTTTCCATAAAACTAAAAGAACTTGGTCATTAGAGTGAATTAGATAGAAACTAAAACAACTTAAGTCACTCAACCTAAATAAAATAACTTATAATTTTTTTTTTTTTTTATTGAGAGAGGGGGCAACGTCAAGCACAACCTTACTAAATCCTCCATTCAAATGACGTTTCACATCCCCACAGATAGCCACCAAAAATAAAATTATAATTAGTTTAATTAGGTAAAACATACGAAGGGTTGGGATCATAAAATCTTACCTTATGACATGAGCAATTGCTCAAGACAGAGGAAGATTGAGTCTCCTCAAGTAGCGATTTTGCTTGCTTATGCTACTACTTCCTCTATTTTCAATGTGTAGCAAAATATACAATTTTTTTTTTCATAAAACTTGCATAATTAGAAAAAGCCAATGAAAGCTATTTCCTTGTGAAATGAATAAATAATTTTATATTAATTTTATCTTCTTAATATCTTTTATTATTTTATGACTGAATTTAGCATCTACTATTATTGAATTAAACTTAATTCATTTAGATGATTGAATTTTGTTGTTGTTAAAATTATATTTAAAACAATTTATTGAAACTTATTTTTTCATACTCTTTAAACAAATGAAAATTGAGTTTTAATTTATGAAACTATTATCTTTTTCTTTTAAAATAGAGCATTAGATAACGTAAAATGACAACTTTTTCATTTTATCTCTAATTTTGTGACCTGATAAATTAAAATATATAAAAAATCCTTTTTATTTTTACATCAATTGATATTCTCTTAAAAAAGTACTTATAAAAATAAAAATCTTTGAACTCTTCATAATCTACATTTCAAGAGTAAATCCCATTAAAATCACCTAATTAATTTTCAGTAAACAAAGTTTTAAAGTTACAAGACTCATTAAATACATTAAAATGAAAGGCCATCTTTTGATTTAGATAGATCTGAAGTGTTTCTCGCATTTAACATAGTTTATTATGTTTTATTTCAGTACACGTGCGATGTTGTGAAAATGCTACACCAAGACGTGTGTAGCGCGTGCAACATAATATCAAGTATCGACTCTCTTCCTTTTCCTCCCTTCTCTCGTCTCAAAACCCCAAATTTTTTTTTTTCCATTTGCGCATCTTCAATTTCCTTCTCTGTCTCTTTCTCCTTGCGATTTGCGAAATCTCCGTCTCCAAATCCCTCGATTCCTCTAATCAAATCCCCCTTTTGCCTTCGGATCTGATCTCTCCATCTCCTCTACTTCAATTTGAGCTAGCTCTCGCCCTTTTCCGTGGAAGTTCGCCCCAACCCGCTCAATTTCCGTTAAGAAATTAGGTTTTCAGAATATTTTTCATAAATCAGGGTATTGGGAGGGATCTAGGGTTTCCTCTCGGTGGAATTATTGAAATCTAGGGTTTGGATGTGAGGGGAATTACTAATCAGGGATTGATGTTTCTCGAGCGGGGAATTGCGGCCAGAATCGGGGAAGATGCAAGGCTATGCATGGGCGGGAAGGTGAGGAAAGGAAACCGAGGCAGCACATGCGGCTGGTCCTTGCAGAACTAGCTCCTGGCGATTCTTCGGTCTCACCCACAGGCAATTCGTTCTTCAAGGTACGTCTTTTTATTTTTTTCCCTGTTTTGTTTCCATTTTTGTGGACGTTAGTGCTCGTTGAATTTATACCTATGCTGTATTTTGATTGTATACGTGAATGGAAATTTTTAATGGGCGATTTTTTGAAAGTGATTGAATTTAATGGTTGAATTCTGGTTTATTGCGCATTTTGGTTTCTATTTTTTTTGTTTCAGTTTCCATTTGTCTAGTTTAATGTGGGGTGCATTTGATACGCAATTCCTTTGATGGTCTTGTGATTTTATAAGTCTGAAAGTTCTGAATGGGTGGTTTGCTACAATTTATCCAAAAAGTTTGATTTTTTTTATACAAACAAAGATTGAATTCATTGTCTGAATTCTGCGCCCTCCTCTCTTCTAATAGAAAAACAGGTTTGGCTTAAAACATGTATATGATATTCAGATTGTCCTTTTTGGTTGCTTGTTGTTTGACTTGGCTTCAGCTGCAAACCATTTGTTCTTCAAGGCACTCCCTTTTCTGTGATTGAGTTTCCTTTTGTATGGTGGCTTGTTGTATATTGGATTTAAATGCTTTGGTTTTGTTTTGGAAACGGTAAATTTCTGTTTGGAATGGTGCTGGTCTTCAATTAAATCTGTGAATGGAACATTTTAAATTGGCATTTGCTAGAAGTGGTTGCAGAAGATTGGTTCAATCATTTTAAATTGGCATTTGCTAGAAGTGGTTGCAGAAGATTGGTTCAATCATTTCTATTCCTAGAAATGGCAATTGAATTTATTGCTCAAGGGCAAAAGGAATGTATGGTACAAGCTATACAACACAAGAAAACGCCAAGACCAACAAGATCTTGAGACATCCATAGAGAACGAAACAAAGGGAAAGAATCATCCAATGCCAATACTCTCCTTCCAAGCATGGAGCAAGTCAAATATTTAGATGCCTTGAATTGTTTCATGGATAGCCCATGCAATGCATTTTGCCTTAACCTTCTCAGTGGAGCCATGAAGTTTCATCCTGCCCCTGAAACTTAGTTGTTTCGTTCCCACAAAATATTCCGAACTGTGCCAAAAGTGCTAGGCGTCAAAGAGTGGCCAACCTACAAGAGCCATTGAAAGAGCATTGAAGAATTAAGAAAGGGGGCATTAGCCCATTGATCATCGAAAAGGTTGAGCGTGGTCTCCCAAATTCTTGAAGAAAAGAGATAGTGTAGGAGCAAATGATCAATCTCTTTAGCAATATGAAGGCACAAGGGGCAAGCATTAACTGTAACCTGATTTCTCGGCTAAGGTTAAGGATCTTCCCCAACTTTGTATTCCAAAGGAAGGTCAACCGGGGGGAGCACTGCGTTCTCTGGTTCACAGGTGGAGAAGACGACGGTGGGCCATCCATACAGGGACTGGGTTTGGGCCAAAAAGGTGGGAGGCTTAGGGAGAGAGGGTCTGGGTTTTGAATGGGCAGTAGGGAGGGTGTTAGTCGACGGTAGAAGAAGGGAAGGCGGAAGTTGTGGAGATGCACGGTTTTCTGCAACAGGGCTGGTCCTCGCCTAAGATAATGCCCAGGCTTCAACTGTCGTCGAGCGGCGGATCTTCAGGCTGAAGGTAGAAAGACTGGCAGCACCAGTTCAGAATTACCTTTTTTTTTGCATTTTTTTTTTTTTAAAAACAGCGAACCGAATAGGATCGTCCCTGATAATGCAAGGAAATGGCTCTGATACCACTTGATGCGGGATCAATTCTATTGGTAGAGTGATCAAGCCAAAATCGGGAATCCTGAGTCTTCGCCGAGACTGGGAGAATGGAATAGACACATGCAGCTTTGGCAGGAAGAAGAAGAAAGAGATAAAAGAGATAAAAATTAACTTTCCATTTTCATTCCATATTCAGCGTGAGATTGTATCCTTTGTCCATTAAATTGCTGCATATATAAAGGAAAAAAAAGAGTCCCGATTTGGGAAGGCATTTGAGATTACCTAGGAAACTACTTAGAAGGAAAACCTAATTACATTAGGAAACTAACAGATAAAATAAAACTAAATAAGAATTCTAATCTAACTTGCTAAGTAGGAAATAAAAATAAATAAATGAAAATAAAAGTGGGGCCCATATGTGCGTGTCCTACATCAAAAGGTGTCCAAACGTGACTCTTTATGGTTGGAATGAGTCTGTGCAACTTAGTTGATGCAAGCTTTGCTTACATTGGCAAACTTTTTTAATAAAAATAGTTGTATGTTACTTTTATGGGCACAAGTTTTCAATAAATTTGAAGCCCGCAAATCGATTGTGAATTTGAACATAAAATAGGAAATAGGAATAAAGGCTCTAAGCATGAAGTCATTAGCTTCTTCTTCGGACACCAACTTAGGGAGCAAAACTTTGAGCGCAAATTGCAATTAAAGGATTAGATTTTCAGTGAGTTAGTGGGGCCCGGAAGGCTTGTTCCACTTGTAGAAGTAGATGAATCTTTGGTGGGGTCCACTGGATGTGTTTGATGTTGTAGGAGATGCAATTGTTTCAACTGATTAAGTGGCTTAGTCCACTTGGTGGTAGCTTAGTTTGTTCTCTTAGTTGGGCCCCCATGAGGCTTGTTCTACTTGGAAGAGGTAGATGAATCCGTTGATGGGATCCACTAGACTTGTTCCACTTGTTAGATGTATAGACCATCAAGCTTAAAGTTTATGATGCAACTTGTTCATGGCATCAGTTTGTTCCTTAAATGTTGAAGAATTTGCAATGGGGTTTGAAGGACTTGATCCGCTTTGGAGTCCTAATGAGAAATCAGTCTTTTGGTGGGGGGTCCAAGGACATGTCCCATTTTATAGGAATGATTGGTTGTGTTGGGTCCACTTTTGGAGGTTCCAAGACTTCTCTCAGCTTAATGAATTCAAAATTTGTCCAAGGGATTCCAAAATATGGATCTTTGAAGTTTTCTCAACTTCTTCAAGAAAGCTTGCTGTTTTGAGCACTTTGGTGAAATTTGAGCTGCCGCTCAGTAGAAATAGGGGATTAGCTGTATAGAAAAATGAGTGATTAACTAGATCTAGTCAAGAAGCGAAAGGTGAATTGAACATTATTTTTGTTATCTATTTCACTGCCACAACTCAGATGGCTAGAAATATATTGCCTTTAAAGTTTACCATTCTTCAATATCTACAGAGCCTATTACCTGTTGAGAGAAAGTAGACTTTCAATGGCTTTTTGACATCTAGCATCATTGCAATTATAGCCCCATTCTTATGGTGGCCAGTATGTTATAGTATAAAAATGGATGGAAGATGAAGACATCCTACGCATCTTTATTCTCTAGTCTACTTGAGATTGTTGGAAAGATGCACTTCATTTGTTTTGAACTTTTGATAGAACTGAGCACCACCTGTTTGGACTGTTTTTCTTTGCCACCTTGTTAAAGTGGGATATGCAGTTGCCACTTCTTGGATCTTAAGTTTGGGCATGCTATTGGCAGCATTTGAACAACTTTTGGAAGCAAAATTTGCAAGTTTGATTTTATTTTTTAATAAAAATTCTTAGATGATGAGCTCCAAGCACAACTAGTATGTGTTTATGCCTCAATTGTTGTGAGGTTGAGTTGTTTTCCACTTATAAAATTGGAAAAAAAAAAAACGAGATAAATTGATAAATGGTTAATAGAGGTGCTAGCTTTGAAAGTTGACACTCTGGATATTTTCCTCCTTCACTCGGCAAATCTTCTGGTTTGTTTTCTGGTGTTTTTCATTTAAATTATCTGTTCCACTTGTTCTTTATTTCTTACTAAGTTACTCTTGTTTTGTAGGATGGACGCAAAATTGGTGTTGGTGATTGTGCACTTTTCCAGGCTGGCAACTCCCCACCTTTTATTGGTATAATTCGTCGGTTGACGACAGCCAAAGAGGATTACCTGAAGTTGGGTGTAAATTGGCTTTATCGACCTGCTGATGTGAAGCTTTGCAAAGGTGTCTTGCTGGAAGCTGCGCCAAACGAAGTCTTTTACTCATTCCACCAGGATGAGATACCTGCCGCGGCTTTACTCCATCCGTGTAAAGTTGCATTTCTTCGTAAAGGTGTTGAACTTCCTTCAGGGATATCTGCATTTGTATGCAGGCGAGTATATGACATCACAAACAAACGTTTATGGTGGTTGACTGATCAAGACTATATCAATGTAAGTGCTTTGCGCTCTCTCTCTCTCTCTCTCTCTCTCTCTCTCTCTCTCACTCACTCTCTCACTCTCTCACATATATATATATATATATATATATATATATATATATATATATATATATATATCTATATTCACCCATTGTCTTGCTCAGGAACGACAAGGGGAAGTAGATAAGCTTTTGGAAAAAACAAGACTAGAAATGCATGCGGCAGTGCAGTCAGGAGGACGTTCTCCAAAATCATTGAATGGTCCAACATCAACACAACAGTTAAAGCCTGGTTCAGATAGTGCACAGAATAGCACCACTTCCTATCCTTCTCAAGGTAAGGGCAAGAAGAGGGAAAGGATTGATCAGGGCACAGATCCTATCAAACGAGAACGCTCTTCCAAGGTGGATGATGGGGATTCTGACCATTTTAGACTTGAAGGCTCTATCAAAGCTGAGATCACTAAAATAACTGACAAAGAAGGAGGGCTTATAAATTTTGAAGGTGTTGAGAAATTGGTTAATCTCATCCTTCTCGATAGAGCAGAGAAAAAAATAGATTTGGTAGGCAGAATCATGCTTGCAGATGTAATTGCAGCCACAGAGAAGCTTGATTGCCTGTCCCATTTTGTGCTGCGCAGGGGCGTCGCTGTGTTGGACGATTGGCTCCAGGAAGCACATAAAGGTAAGATTGGCGAGGGAAGTAGTCCCAAGGAAAGTGATAAATCTGTGGAGGAACTTCTTTTGGCTCTTCTTCGTGCACTTGATAAATTGCCTGTAAATCTTCATGCCCTACAGACTTCCAATGTTGGTAAGTCAGTTAATCATTTGCGGAGTCATAAAAATCTGGAAATTCAGAAGAAAGCAAGAAGTTTAGTTGATACGTGGAAGAAACGTGTAGATGCAGAAATGAAGATGATAGATGCGAAATCAGAACCAAGCCAACCTGTTTCTTGGCAGCAAGGCAAACCAGGTTTCTCTGAAACTTCTCATGGGGGAAATAGACGTCCAGGTTCCTATGAGGTTGCTGTGAAAAGCTCCATCATACAGCCTTCTGTGTCCAAAACAGGATCTGTGAAACTTGGCCATGGAGATGCTGTTGTGAAATCAGCATCATCATCCCCTGGGTCTGTGAAAATCACTTCATCATTGCCTGCATCAGTAACTACAAACTCAAAGGATCTGCAGAACAAAACAATAGGTGGCATTGGGACCTCAGAGACACCTCTGATGACGACGAAAGAAGAGAAGAGTAGTGGTTCCAGTCAATCTCAAAACAATAGCCAGTCTTGCTCCAGTGATCATGCTAAAACTGTAGTGTCTGCATGGAAGGAGGATGCAAGGAGCTCCACTGCTGGGTCTATGAGTGTGAATAAGTTTTCCACTGGTGTGCCCCGTACTCGAAAATCAAGCAATGGGTTTGTGGGATCTAGTATGTCTGGAGTGCACAAGGAAACTGCTTCAGCAAAACCAAGCTCTCAAAGCAGGAATTCTACACCTGACAAATTATCGCAGTCAGGACTGACTGGTGAAAGGGTAGTTGATGTGCTTCCTGTAGATAATAGTAACAGTCATAGGTTGATTGTTAGGCTTCCAAATCCAGGTCGCAGCCCTGTGCGAAGTTCTAGTGGAGGTTCATTTGAGGATCCTTCTGTCATGGGCAGCAGAGCTTCTTCTCCTGTAATTTCTGATAAACAAGATCATTGTGATAGAAAAGCCAAGGGAATGGGTGATGCTTGTCAGGCTACTAATATTGTCGGAGATGTGAACACAGAGTCATGGCAAAGCAATGATGTAAAAGATGGATTGGCTGGATTAGATGAAGGGAATCGGTCACCTGCAGTGGTCATCAACGAAGAACACAGCAGGAACACTGATGATATTGTGAAATCTGTGAATGTGTCAAAGGGTTCCTGTTCGTCATCTTCGGGGAGTGGAAAAGGGGTTCTTGGTCCTGGACCGAAGTCAAGCAAACCATTTGATGCTTCTTTCAGCTCCATGAATGCTTTGGTTGAAAGCTGTGCCAAGTACTCTGAAGTTGGTGCATCTTTATCGGCTGATGACGATATTGGGATGAATCTGCTTGCAAGTGTAGCTGCTGGGGAAATTTCCAAATCTCCTGGTAGTTCTCCTGCGAGGAACTCTCCTACGCCTGACTCTCTCTTGGGAAATAACTCGAAATTTAAATCAAGTGATGATGTGGCTTGTGGGCAACCAGGTGATGGTGTAAATAGTGACCCTGAGAAGCAAGTTGATGCTGCTGTTGTTTCGCAGGTTAAGGGTGATATACATCAGATAAGCACTCCTACGGTTATCGACACGTTGGAAGACAGTAAAAACCTTTTGCACTTACCTGAACAGAAATCAGCAGGTGAACCATGTGGAGGATTTGTTGCTTCCAATGTGAATTCAGATCAAATTGCGGGCACATGTTTGAAGTCTGTTGGGAATGCCAATAAAACTGTAGTTGATGAGAGTGTAGCTGTTTCAACACGAACTAAAGAAGTGTGTCCTGAAGTTGATGAATCTAATCACACCCGTAAAAAGAGGAAGAGTAGTGCTAGTGTGGATAACAGTGGTTTTAAGGATTATAAAATGAAGTTAAGAAGTGCAACATGTAACGAGAAGAAGGTGGATCGTGCTAGTGAAAAGACTGCAGAAAGTAGTGTGGTGGCATCTGATGTTATTCATGCTGCCTTGAATGATGGATGTGATGTTGATCGGACTACTTCAAGCAAAAAAACTGGGAAAGAAATTGTCGATGAATGTTTGGCATGTTCCAATTTGGAAATGGATCGTGAGAAGTTGAACAAGGCACTTGAAGGATCAACACATGGCATCTCAACCGTGCAGCAGCTACCTCCTGTTGCTGCAAAGCATGTTGAGGCTTCTTTGGTCAGAGAATGTGAGGATGATGTAGCTCCTGGTTCATATAATAATCTCTGTCCAGACAATCTTGATGGATCTAGGGCTGAAAAAATTCAAAACATGGAGAAAAGAAGTATCTTGGAGCCTAGTGGTACTTATGAAAGGATGGAGCAGCCTAGTGTTACCCCTCCAGCTTTTGATAATCAAGTTGGAGCAAGTGTCAGTTCATTAGATTTCGATCACAATAACAGTGACAGGATTGAGGAAACTTTAGAAAGAAAAGACGTCTTTGAGCACTGTACTGCTGTAGGTGCTCCTCATGAAGAGTCTACTACAGATCCAGCCCAAGAGATGGTGAAACCCATGAAGTCTGCAGGGTCTAAGTTGTCTGGCACTGAAACAGATGAAACAGAGTATGTATCTACTGCAGAAGCACCATCAGCCAATGTTTGTGGATCAGATTTAGCTGCCAAACTTGACTTTGATCTAAATGAAGGATTTGCTGTGGATGAAGGGAATCAAGGTGATCCAGCAATCTTGGCTGCACCAGGATCTCCATCTGCAGGTCACTTACCCAGTCAATTATCTTTCACTGTTGCTCCTTTATCAGGTGGCTTGCCTACTCCAGTCACTGTGGCTGCTGCTGCTAAAGGACCTTTTGTTCCTCCTGAGAATCTTTCAAGTAGTAAAGGTGCTCTGGGATGGAAAGGACCAGCTGATACTAGTGCTTTTCGGCGAGCAGAACCTCGAAAGGTCTTGGAGATGCCACTTAATACTGCAGATTCCCCATCATCTGCTACTTCTGGGGGGAAGCATGGTCGCCCTCCATTAGATATAGATCTTAATGTGCCTGATGAGAGGGTTCTAACGGACATGTCTTCTCAGTGTTCTGTCAGGGAATTAGGACCTGGATGTGGTCCAATCAATAATCAGCACTTGAACCATGGCAAGATGTTTGGTCTGGATCTTGATTTGAACAGAGTGGATGAAAGCACGGATAATGGGCAGTCAGCAGCTACAGGTCGTAGATTTGAAATGCCACTTATGCCAGCAAGGCCATCATCATCTGGTGGGTTTCCTAGTGGTGAGGTGAATGTTCTGAGGGATTTTGATTTGAAACAGTGGTCCCGGGCTTGATGAAGCAGCTGTTGAACCAGCATCACGCAACCAACATCCAAAAAGCAATGTGCCATACCTGCCGCCCAGTTAATGGCCTGAGAATGGCCAATGCAGAACTAGGTAGCCTTTCACCGTGGTTCCCTTCTGGCAACCCCTATCCAGCTGTTCCTATCCCCTCATTCCTGCCGGATAGAGAGCAACAGCCTTACCCAATTGTTGCAACTGGTGGGGCTCAGAGGACATTGGGATCAGCTCCTAGTGGGACTTTTGGAAGTGATCTCTATAGAGCTTCAGTGCTTTCCTCCTCTCCAGCTGTGGCATTCACTCCTGCTCCTCCATTTCAATATCCTGGGCTCCCTTTTGGCACCAGCTTCTCACTGTCCTCAACCTCCTTTTCTGGAGGGTCAGCACCAATTATGGATTCTTCATCAGGTGGTCCATGTTTTCCAGCTGTTCCATCCCAGCTAGTTGGACCAGCTGGTGCAGTCTCATCACATTACATGAGGCCTTACATGATGGGCCTTCCGGAGGGTACACCAAGTGTTGTAGCTGACAACAGCAAGTGGGGTAGGCAGAGCTTGGATCTCAATTCAGGCCCAGGAAGTGCAGATGTGGAAGTGAGAGGTGACCGGTTACATTCCACCTCAAGGCCACTGTCACTTGCCAATCATCAGGCGTTAGCTGAGGAGCAGCTTAGGATATACCAGGCAACAGGTGGGACACTTAAGAGGGAGGTTGAAGGAGGGTGGGATGCTAATAGATTTGGTTACAAACCAACCTCATGGCAGTAGGGAAGATTTCATGGGAACAAGTCAGTGATGCATGAGTAATTGGTTCGTATTAGCATCCTTTATTTATTCTTTTAATATCCTTAGAGCTGGAATACCTATGCATCCTTTAGTTCAGGCATGACATGACTTGCATCTTGAACCTTGATTGCTGCAGGCTCAGGCATGCAAGGAGGTCTCACTTGTTATCTCCTGCTTTAAGTTATACACAAAAACCTGGCTAGATAGGCCACGGCTTTTGCCTCGGGGCTTGTTACTTGTGATAGAACTCATTCTGAAGCTTCACACGCCTTGCTGTCATTATTGTTCATGGGGAGGTCCATGTTTCCATGAAATGAGTTGCACGTGTTTCAACAACTGTGTCTTGTCTCTTCCCTGCTTCAGGATGCATCTTTGTGCAACTACTTAGCGTGATATTGGGTGACAAGAGGATGGTGGCTAGTCATTTATGGATCACCTCATCCCCTGAATCTGTAATGAAGAGGGTCGAGTTGTAGAAGCTGTTTGTTGAATCTATTATGGGTGGGACGCCCCTTGCAAATCAAATTATTTTTGTAGATATTTACAGTTCAAATGCATGAGTGCTGTATTTCTTCCTGGACACTTTTGACATCAGCCATGTTTCCCAGTTCTTCCAGTGCTGCCAGATCCGACCATTTTATTAAGAGGGTTGGATGGATGTATTAACTGCTTCCAACAAAAGAAATACATCAACTTTGATGTTGACTTTATCTATCTATATTCATAGATTTCTGCTAGTGATTTTTATATCTCGATATTTTATGGTCTTGAATTTGTTGTATCATTCTTGCTTATTGCAAATGTAATCTTCTTGGATGTCATTGGATCTGCAGCATGTGATTTATTGCCATTTATTATCTTGTCATGTGTGAAATCTGTAGCTGTCTAGATCAGTCAGTCCCCTCCTAGCTGTTGTATAAGGTTCACTTCCTATTAATTTTATTAACTTTTTCATGCGTTAACTGTAAACAATAATGCTGATAATTCTATGCTAGGGTCATGAATCATGGAAAGTTATCTCATGAATTCGAAGGCATCTTATGTTCTGCAGGTTAGTTTCCAAACTGCACGTCGAAACTCCTTGGCCATTTTACTTTTATTTTAATATTTCATACAAATGATGTACTATTTGCATTTCCAAATGAAAGTTTTTACATGTAATTTTGTAGCTTTTTGAAGAAATAGATGACACGAGGATGATTTTAGCCCTCAGCTGCATCTTCATGGCATTGTTTGAAGTTCCAATATTTTTCTCTCTTATTTTTTTTTCTTTTTTTATTTAAAAAATGTATCAATATTGGTCGATGTATATCGGATATTGGCCGATATCTCGACCCTTACTTTGAACCAAGCATTAAGTATATATACAAATTATCAATGTTTATTTTTTGAAGAGTAACAAAATGTATGTATCCGAAAGTGTTCAAATTTTCAGGTTAAGGTAAGTTGGAAAGTTGCTGTTATGATGCTATGTGTGATATTCTTGTTCCTCTTGATATTTTGTAATATTGTGACAGAAGTGTAATTTATCTCGTATTTTCCCAACTGCCATTTGATGATATGGGTGTAGACTAAACTACTAAAGTTACTGCTTGCCTTTGCCTTTATTGACGTAGATTAAATGGTTAAAATTGTCCAAGTGAAATATAATTTTTAATATTTTTATTGGGAACTGAATATCTTTAAAATGTTAATGCATTAAAATTTAACATGACTTTCTAATACTCTCTGTCCCAAAATACTTAATCCCATTTCGGAACTTTTTATTTCTTTAAAATCATTTTATAAAATTATTTTTTCAATGTTGGCATTTCATTATTTGGACAAGTCAAAGTTCATAAAGGAAGGCTGTCTTTCATCACGTTAGAATGCAGTTTGGAGTTGAAAATAAGCAAATAGAATAAGTAATTTGTGATAATTTCATAATGCGTATAGGACAAGTATTTTGAGCCAGAGGGAGTATAATTTGTCAAGATTTTTTAATAATTGTCAAAAAACAATATTCTAATCTGTCAACTCTAGAATCTAACGGGATAGCAATCATTGCACAAGAGTTTTGTGTAATCCGACACAGGTTTTACTGTATTTTTCATTTTGTCTTTCGAATCGGTTCGCTTGATCACTGAATTTTTTTAAAATGCTTTCATACGGTAGTGGAAGGGTAAAATGGACAATACACTCAATCCCGTGTCTAACCATTGCTAAATTGACCAAAATTGACCCTGAAGAGGTTTTTTTTTTCCTGAAATTTAAGCTTTTGTTGACATGATTTGATTACTTTGCTCAATTTTCTGGGACTTCTTTAACTTTTTAAATTTTCTAATTTTTTAACTTTCTTTAAGTAAACTTTTTTTAGTTTAAAAATTAATAGCACTATTCAAATGTAGTGAAATACATAACAAAATAACAACAGTATTAGTGAAATACAAACCAAATATCTGCTCATGACTTTTTAATTTTGAACCCTTTTTTTTTCATAATCTATCGATACCGTAGTCTTTTTAATTAATAAGATTTAGTTTGTATATTTTTTACATTATAAGCAATGAATATCATCAAGACAAATTTATGATACGTTTCTTTACTTCGTATAACAATTTTCATTTTGAAGAACAAGGGTGTTTATGCCTCTTAAAGAACGTGATTAATAAATTCATAGGATATTTACAAAACTATGTTAAGAGTGACACGAATCTAAGACCACTCATATTTTATACTTTACAATTCAATATCAATTATATTGTACACATACCTTATGTGGAGTTTATTTTATAAAAAACTTAAATGTTAATGTTTTCTTATTTACATATAGATTCAATTTCGATTAATAACCACTTATATTTTTACCTTGAATTCATTGTGATAGATAATTATATTTTACCCATGGCTGTTTCTTAATCTTAAGAAGAGTTAAGATGACCATGTATAATTATAAATTTAATGGCAAAAAAAAAAGAAGAAGAGATTTATGGTTAAATTTGATGAGACTAAATAATATAATTAAAATTTAAAAGAATTTATATAAAAGTTGGTACATTAAGAAAAAGTATTCACTATTAATAGCAATTAAAAGTCACCAGAATCAATGGCTAATTATTCTGAAATAATAATTGTTGTGGAATTAACAAATATTACGTCCTGCGGGCAAAATGAAAGCCCCATTTAAAGCCCCTGATGACAAATTTAGACCAGAATTTAAGTTATTTCGGCTTTTTAATTTTTTCCGGCAAAATATAAATATTACGTGATTTGGTGCTTGTTGAGTCTTCATATTAAGTTAATCTCTTTCGTTATTTTTTTAATTATAGTCTATTTAATACATTTGAATTAAATTTAAATTTAAGTGTTAAATTATATTGCATAGTAAATTTAATTTCTTAATTATATTTGATTGCATTAAGTCATCCTTCGTTCAAAGCATTACGTCTACATCCTTTCTTCAACTTGTATTGTTGTTCAATTCATACATTTCACATCTATACATACATTAAAATATCTATCTAATAATTTCTATCTTAAAATTTAAAAAAAAAATGGTGCTAAGAGTGTTCTAAAGTCCAAACAAGTATTGGAATTTGCAGTTGAATTTCAGTCGAGGAAGGGCTGATCTGAATCCACCCACTTGTACAGCATTTGAAGTCCAAACCCATTTTCACAAGGTGAATTGGGGTCTCGATATGGGTCAAGAGCCTCAATTTCATATTGACAATATTCTCAAGCAACAAATCAACAATGAAATTATAAATTGAATTACGTGACGAAACAAAAAGATAAAAAATAAATAAAATTATGAAAATATACTGATCACAGAACCATCCAGTCAATTCAACGAGTAATTTAAGATTTAACCTAAAACCCTCAATTACTAGTTGAAATTCACTAATCCAGTAGCCAATAAGACATTTAAGTAACAATTAACAAAATTGAGTGCAACTCAACCCGTTGCCTCCCGAGGTTGTAGATTCAAACCCCCATAGCCTAATCTATTGGTGTGTGAGCTCAACTTTACCATGGGTATCCCAAGATTTCCCCCACAAATAAAAAAAAAAAAAAAAAAAAAAATATTAAATTAGTAAAATCATTAGTTTTAAATTAAAAAATGTATTCCTAAAATTCCCATCCAGCAATCGTAGAATAAACCAATGCAGGCGCATATGATTTGTAAGTGGCGTTTCCAGGATCAAATGGCACGATATAAAGAGAAGCCAGCGATCAGGATTGACCACATCGGATTTGCTCTAGCGTCCGAGCCATTACACCAAGAGAAACTGTGTATATCCCTTAGAATTGGTAATGGACGCATATTTAGAAATTAAAGTTATCCTTGATTTTGCTAACAAAAAAATGACTCTTTTTGATAATTAACAAAAACCACTTTCACAAATCAGATTTCACTGTAAAAACATTAATCAATCAATGAAAGGATGAAAGAAAAGAAGGTTCTTCAATCCATTTAAAACCCTAATTCAGAATTCTAGTATTGATTGAGGGAGAGATAGAGAGGGATGTGCTCAGACAGCCAAGGGTTAGTCTTCAATCTCTGGTAGAAACCAGATCAGAAACTCTAGTCCACAAAAGCATCATCACCGCACAAATACAATAGATCCAATACCACCCAAAAAAAAAAAGGAGAATAAAAAAAAAAACAGAGAGAGTGAGAGACCCAAGAAGTAAGAATCAATGAAAACCTGAAATAAAATGCGAGAGAAAGCAAGAGGTAAGAAGAAAAGCAGAGAGTTCTTCAGATATAAAATGAGGATAGAAAAAGCAGAGCAAGACTTGTTGACATATATAGTGAAGAGGAAGGAGTGAGTTAGGGTTTGAATGGGGCAAAGGCTCAACTAGGGGTTACTTAATATTGCGAGTTAGGGTTTGGGATGCTAATGCTTAATCCCAGCCGTGGGTATTAGGCTGGATGGATATCCCAATCAGATGTGAGTAAAAGAATTGAAGGCAAAATTATTCGAGTTAATCTTGCGTTGATTGTGATTTTCACAAAGGTTTAGAAGGAATTGATTTAATTTTTTAAATTATTTTGAGTTATTTTTTATCAATAATTTTGAGACGTTGTTATCAAATTTTTCGAATTTTGCCTCTAAGGTATTTGTACAATTTAATAGAAATGTGTTAATCTTATTCACATAGTTTATAGTGTCTCTATAAGCTAGATTTTTTAAGATACTTTTCATTTTGAGTTTCTTCTGGAAAAAAATAAATAAATATATATAAATATTTCTACAAGTATAGTTTTTAAGTTGTTTTTATTATTTTTCTAATATTCTACTAGTTATATAAAACTTTGAAATTTTTATAATAAAAAATTTATGAGTTGTGATAAAAGATATATATCGTTAAGGGATACTTGAGAGATTAATTTCATATCAAGTGTTTCCTACTTTATAAAAATTTTAAACTTGTATTAAAAAAATTGGCAAGACTTACATATTTGACCCATTTTTTAAAAAACCTTTGAATCGTGACCTATAAAAAAATTTTAAAATTTAAAAAAATTAAAAACAAAATCAATTTGTAAAAACTTAAAAGATTTAATTTAATATCATGTGATTCAGCAGAGGATGTGGCGGAGGATGTGGAGTGATTTTCTTTCCACTTTATTATATAAGGAAGGGATTAACATACCAGCACGGTAGCACGTATGGATGAGATTTGTTCTCACCTTCCACTTGTTTTAGACAAGATGTATTCCAAATAGAACACTTGATAGATAGGACAAAGTAAAAATCATATCAACTAGACATCTGCATCAATCTAATCTTTATATTTTATTAATACAAACATTTAATTGCCCAAGCTATTTTTTTAGATTGAATGACTATTGACTATAAATATTTATAACATTTATTTTAATTCATTGGTTAATCTATAATATTCCAAATTCTATTGATGGGATAATGAGACCCATTAATATGCCATAAGTTGAGGCATACGAGATTCTCTATAGCTACTTGATCAATTTTTTTTTTTTTCACTTCTTCAAATTTGATGAAGACTAGGGTAGGGTTTTACACCTACTTAAGTCGTCATATTGAAATTAATGACTTTTGACTCAAAATCCTCATATTTAAATCAAGAATTTCAAAAAATGAAACCTAGCCACCTAGGTATCCACTCTCACTCTCACTTCGAAGGAAATAGATGATTCTAATTTCGACGGGATAATTTCATAGAAGAAATTAGGACTTAGAAATTCAATTAGAATGAGAAATTAAAAATTCAAATGCAGAAATTTAATGCAATTAAGAAATCAACATACATAAATTTTAATCCGGCTTGAGTTCAAATCGAAAATCAAAGAATCTTCTAATAAATCTATTTGGACTTGGAATTAAAATTTAATTAAGTAATTGAAATGGAAGCAAGACATGAAATTTAAATTCATCATGTAATTAAAAATCTACACTTAAATTAAATTTAATTCAAACACATAAAACAAATCAAATTCAAAAGGAACGAAATACGAGACTCATCAAACTTCTCAAACAAGCATTCAAGGTGTCTTTCTTACAAGCTTGGTTGATCCTCTATTGATAGACTTAATCCAACTTAAAAAAAAGAAAGAGAAAAAATAAAGGAACAAACCCATCCACTGCTGGGCCTGACGTTCTAGGCCTGGCCGAATTGGCCTGCTTCTAAACAGGTCTTTTTTGACATAATTAAGACATTAAAAACCTATTATCTTTCTGAATTATTCATCCACAATGGTGGGCTTGTAAACGAATCGGTCCAAATCATGGGCCAGGCCCATTAGGATTTTACAGCCTTCTTTTCTTGCAAAACCGTCCCGAAGACATCAGCTAGAAAATCTGCTGAATCTCAGGCTTGCAACCGTCCAGACCCGATTCTGCTCAACGTCTTTCCAGGCCCAACTCATTTGCTCGTCTAGGTTTCTTTTGCCATTTTGAGTGGATTTTTCAGCCAGACATTTTGGAGTTCCTTCAATTCTTACACCAAAACTTGAAGGAAAATGTTGATGGTCCGTTGTTAATCTCCTTCACCTTCAATTCTTCAATCCAAACTTGAAAAAGATAAATATACCAAGAAATCTTACCTTCTCCATTTCTTGGGCACATGATGCAGCTTTACTTTCTTATTCCCATAAATCTTACCATCTGATCCAACTTTCACATGACCCTGAAAGCCCAACCCATGATGCCTAGTCTTCCAAGCCCATATTCGATACCTCACTCTCGTCACCACTCCCATTTTCAAATCCGCCGTTCCATTCCTGACTGCCCGGAAAACCGCTTTCCTAAACCCTCGGTCGGCGACAATGTTCTCTTTACGGTTGGCAGTCTTATGAAAACCTTGATAGAATGGATCGATGTTCGTCGAGCCAATATACATGTCACCCAAGTGCAATGTGATGTTTATGTTGTCATAGTAAATGCCACTCTCTTTGTTTGGGTTCGCGATTTCGAGGTCGAAGGAGATGGTGGAATTCCGGTCTCCGTCGGATAACGTGGCAGCCGTGCCATTTAAGTCGAGGATGTAGAAATCAACAATGGTGTAAGAGGGTGATTTGGGACGTAAGCTCAGCCATAATATGAGTGCAGTTAGGCCCAAGAGTGATATAACTTGAAGAAGCCATAGGTAGAAACTCTTTGATTCAGACATGTTTTCAATTCACTTAGTAGCATTGGGAAATTGGTTTTCCGGGGATTAAAAGTGGAACATAAGAGGTACGGGAGCATGATTTTTAGTTTTAAGTTTTGATGGAGAAGAAGTGGTGGAGGAAAGATGGTCATGGAGGAAAGGAACTGATGATTTCCTTCTATGCCAAGTTTTCTCTTTACAAAGGGAAGGTTTCCTCTTTTTTGATATCTGTACTGTGCTGTGGATGGATAGAGATTCTTCTTTGATGTCTTATAATGCGCTTTTGGAAGAGGGAGTCTTGAGTTTAATTTTTATTCCATTTTAAAACATCGTGCTAAGATCAAGTATCATAAAGTTGAATTTGATGTTAAAATTGTTGGATTTGGGTGTTTTAAAGTTCAAAAAAAAACCCAGAGATGTTTGTCCCTTGTGTTGAGTAAGAGAAAAAAATTCATATGCAAACTTGGCAAGCCCTTTATAAGCCCCCATTGTTTCCTATCATTAGAAAAATATTGAAAGTATCTACCACTCATGGGTCGAAAAATCGGTCAGATTTCGGCCGATTTTTCATATCGGCCGAGATCTTAGTTCGGCCGAGATATCAGCCAAGATATTTTATCTCTTCTCAAATTTTTTTTTTTTGAAAATCTTGGCGGTTTCTTTTTAAAAAAAATCATTTAAAAAAAATAAGAAAGGCTGTTTTTTCTTTTAAAATAAAAATATAAATATCGGTCGAGATATCGACCCGGCCTGCAATTGATATTTTTATTTTCTGAAAAAAGGAAATCAGGCTATTTTTTTTTATTTCTAGCCGATACTATGCGTATCGGCCGAGATATCTTGGTCGTCGAATGTGCGTATCGGCCGTGATTTCGACCCTGCTACCACGATGTGAAACTATGTCCTGTCCACAAGTGCAAACACGTGTGCATGCAGCGTGCGTGTCATATCAAGCTGAACAATGAGTGAGTTAAGCCGGGCAAGGCCAAGCTTGGGCCTTGTCCTAAAAGGCTAGACTCAATTGGGCTTATTGGACCCATCCTAACGTCGAGAAAGCTGAGTTGTCTCAAGAATAGTGAGCCATCATCTATAGAAAATTTTGTCCATGAGCGGGGGTGGGGTGAAAATTTTGTCTTCCAAGAAAATATTCACTAGTAATTTGCTCGGTCTTGAATTCTAATTTATTTTTACTATTATTTTCTCAATTATTGTGCTATTAACAAAAATTTAGTGCTCTTTCAATCACTGATTGGTTTTGTATTATACATTTAGAAGTGAAAAAAGGAGAATTAACGCCCATCATTTGAATCTGCCCTTGTTTTGTTAATATATGTTAAGACTTCATATTTTGTTAGAATTCTAAATTTGTCTTAATATTTTATTAAGAATGTGTTTAGTTTAAGATTAGATGAATTCAAAAGTTTACAAATGTCATTAGTAGAAGCTAACAAGGCGTAACAGCCGTTGGCCCGTTAGTGACCACCTCGACCTACACTGATCCGACAGTCTGGTGAGATATATTATTAGATGTACAAATTTAAATTTATTTAAAGATGATTACAGAATACATAAACTTAATTATAGTAATAATTGATAATTTAAATTATACAATCTTTATCTTTAAATTTTAAAGAGAGAGAATATTATTTAAAATAAATAAATTAAGCAATAAGATCATCACATTAATGTGAAATTTTATAAAAAAAATATTTATGAAGTCCTTTTTATATAAGTTTTTTTCGTTTTTTGATTTACGTGTGGGAAACTCAAACAAAGTCCTACTAAAACTCCCACGGGTGAGTCCACTATCCCTAGGACACACTAGTTTTAATAATGTAGAGTCTAAAATCTATCTAATAATATATTTTATTAGTGTATCTTAATTATTATCTCGTTAAAGTTCAAAAAATTTAGAAAGCTACTTTTTTTTTTTGTTTTGTGTTTTTGAATTTACGTGTAGCACTTGTTAAAAAGTTTATTCTGTAAAAATATTTTAATTTGAATAATTAAACATATTTAGTATGGAAAATTAAGAAACTTAAAAATAATTTTATTAATTTAATGATGAAATTTTGTATAGACTATACATTCAAGTATTTAGATTTTTTTAAGAGTTGGTACGATATATACTGACATGTAATAATAAATCAATCCATAAATAGATTTGAGTAGATGTTAAACTCACTTTGAATTAATACCTTATTATATTCTTACACTCACGTGTAAAGTTATAATTAATTAATATTTCAAAACTTAATTAAAGAAAAATTCTTCCATATTTAAGCTTATTTAAGTATTATTTCAACATTTTCGATCTTCTATAATTTATATACATAAAAATATAAATTATATAAATATACATTAAAATGATTTTATTTAAATTTATACTTATATTTAAAATATAGTTTATATGTATATGGATATCTATAAATTGACATTGGAGAGGTGTAAATATTGGCTTTCCTATGGCTATTAAAAGAAAAAGAAAAGTTTCTAAGATTAGATATTCAAAAAATAATTTAAAGTGATAAAAAAATGTGAAAGTTTTAAAAATTATTGCTTCAAGTGATTTTTATGGGGTACATAACTATGTTAAATATTTCAATAGACTATCAAATAGGGTGAAAGTAGGTCTCATGTAGGATTCAAACTAAAAAGATTTGAAGATAATTTAAAGTAATTAATATTTAAGAAATTTAAAATATGAATTTTATGATTGAATTAACGTGATTCTTTAATAATTTCATATTCGCAGATAAAAAGATCTATTTAAAGGACCTCTAGATGGGACAGAATTGGAATCACATGAGATGCAAAACTTTAGTAAATAAAAAAGAATTTGAAGTCATGAAATTATGAAGTTTTTATAAAGTGGCCTCTGTAATTGGATTAAGATGTTTTACCCAAGTCCTTCACTCAATGAAGATCTATGTAATGAAACCATTACACTTAATAAAAGTGAGTCAATGATTTAATAATTTAATTATTAATATTCAGTTGTAAATAGTTGAAAATATCATGTGAAAATTTTAAGATTCTCTCTTTGATTGTTAAATTGAAGAGATAGAATCAGGTTTGAGCATGGGCATAGAAAGTGACAACTTGAAATATTGAAGAACTTTTTTTTTATATCGATAGTATAATAGGACAGAATTATCTCACTCTCAATCTTATCAGAATGGGACCGTCTAACGAACCGTCTTCAAGTCATTTTGGGTTCAACTGAGTTCAGCTGTTGTCTAAGCCGGTCAAGTAGTAATCTAATATAAATATTACATATAACATTAAGTAAGACATATTTTACAAATAACATCAATATAAATATTAAAAATAATATTCAAACTCTAAGTAATATACTAAAACAGTAAAAGATATGATATAGAAATGATAATAAACCTTTATATTTCAAATATGTACATTTTTAATATTATTTTTTGATATTTTGAAGGTGATTTTTTTAAAAAAAAATAATTACAATTTTACCTTAAAATCCGTGACTCTAACTGATTTTCTGGGGTTTTGAATTTCACACGTGAGAGAAATGGGAAATATTGTGTTTACACTTTACGTCTTTACTAAAATTTCCTTGTTTATGATATTGGTCCTTTGGAAGGCGGCCAACATTTTCAAATTGTATGAATGCATACATACATGTTCATCGTTTTGATCCTCATGGGGGCAGCACGCGATTTTTGAGGGCGCTCTCATGGCTGATAAGTCAGCACACCGCAGGGAACTTTTGCGTGGTAATGCAAAGAATTATAGAGTACTTGTATGGGACTCAGTACATCCTTTTTATTGTTGTAATCAGTTCTTCCCTTTTCTTCCAAGCCATCAGATAGGACTCGTTGCTATCGTTTCCTTACTCTTTTCCTTCTCTTCTGTTCTCTCCATCGAATTGTCTCCTATTCTATTCCATCAAATATTTAAGAGCAATGAGCGACCGGGATTCAGTAGTGGGAGGTGGATCTGATCAGTTGCGGTGGATGAAGAAGGCCATTATGGCGTTTAACCTTGCAGCTGTGGCAGGTCTCATCCCCGGTGTGCTCACAGATCGTCCGGCACTGGCAGAGTTCCCTAACTACGCCATTGTCGTCTCCTTCTCTGCCTTCTTCGTCTCCACAGCACTTCACCATTTTCATCTCACGGACATGTCTCGTGTATCCGATTGTGTGGGCGTCTTCTCAGGCACACTAGCATTCAGTTGGCTACTTTCAATTGCAATCAAGGGTAGATTCAAATGGATTGCTTTCCTTCCTTGTGTTTTTCCTACCTTCCTTCTGGCTTTTGAACTTTATCAGCTGCTGGTGATGGTGGTGGTGGTGGGAGTGCAACACCTTCAAAGCCAACCTGCATGGAATGCCTTGGTAGAGAAGGCCAGACTAACATTTTGCGTTGGCTCGTCGTTAGACATGTTTCTAGCAGAAGATGATGCTAGCAGCGGTGATCAACTATCTTCTACGGTCATCATTCAAGAGAACCAGTAAGAGGATGTTGACATGTGGGATCTGATTGGGTCTCCAAGTTGATATTTCTATAGAAATTTGTCTAAATATATTGAGATAATATATCTTCTTCGATTGGGTAAGAGAGAGGTCTTATATTGAATGAACTTTTCCCTTATGATAGGCTTATTCTATTAGAATTTATTAATTTGTAATTTCTAAGAGTCCTAGAAGTATGTATTTTGGAGAGGGGATAGTCTTATTGAAATTGTTGATTGGTTCAATTCTAGAGAAAGTTGTTAAGATAAGCTATTGGCAAGTTCATGTTGAAGGTATATATAGAGTTAGATTGTAATCAAGTTTGCGATGCAAAAATCAGCAAGGAAATATTTACCCTTCTTGAACATCTTCTCTTCTATCTTATTAATTTACAAAAATTCTTTTTATAAAAATTGAAGTGTGCTGATTATATTCTTTTGTGCCCAACATATCCAACATATTCACTATATTGTGACACTTATCTTTATTTGCCACTGTTTAGAGTATTTGGTAAGAACGAAGGTGTTCAAAGGTATTCTTGAGTACACTGACACTATAGCGAGACGTGCTATCACAAGTGTGCATCGTGGGTTACTTCTCTTTCAAAATTAATGAACATTTCGATTTCTTACATCTTACATGCTTGGAAAGAATGTATGGATCTCGTTTTATCTTTTTGGACATTGTTCTCAGTTTTGTGGAGTGGCCTCCTTTATTGTAGTTTTCTATTACAGCTTCTTTGTTGGGTTCTCTTGTTCTTCTTGATCTTGTTGTATTGGCATCTCTGGGTAACTTTTTATCTTTATATATATAAACCATTTCTGAAAAAACATATTCACTACATTGTTGTCTTCGTGAATCTTTTGCTGTAACATCTGGCCATGTACCACTAATTTACATACAAAGTGATACTCAGTCTTAATTGCTTGTCCTGGAGTGAAATATTGGATTCTGATTTTATCCAAACATATTGCTTGTTCAGCACCCTAATATCAAAGAGCACAAGACAGGAGTATTCTCTTTACTTTAAAAACCAAAGGAAAAAATATAAGAAATTATATACTCATCTCCAATAGATCCCTCTCTCAATATAAAGCATCAATACTCAAAGTCTCAAACCCTAGGAATTGAAGTACACTAAAAAACCCTAGAATACATAGATAATTAGATAATTAATAGAGTTTTGAAACAAGAGTTGAAAATCCAAAAATACAACCCTCTGAGATGGTTTGCTGATGCTTTTCGATGGAAACAAGGCTTCGTGAGTTTTTTTTCTTTTTTCTTTTTCTTTCTAACAAATTGTTATACAGTCAGTCGGTCAACACTTGAGACCAAAGCATTGCTCGATCTTTGGGCTTCATTCATCTACAATTGGCCCAACTGATCAACGGTTTGAATGGAGTTAAGTAGGATTTTTTTTTTTTTTTCAATTCTCCTAATTATTTTTATTTTTTGAAAAAGGGTAAAACAACAAACAGGTGACACGAGAAACCGAAGCACTAACAATCTCTCCCTTGAGTAATTTCATGACAAAAACTTAAAAGTTAATAAATACAGACTCAATGACAAAACCCAACCCATATGCGTTTGAATACAAAAATTACATCACATTACAATGCTTATTCAAATGGCATCCTAGACTCTAATGCTTCAGATGCTTTCTTCATATCTTAGCTCGCTTCTCTTCAAGGTGCTCCTGTACAGTATACCTGCCTCGTGTCACGAATGTATGACATTGTGCAGGAGTGGTGAAGGGCCTACTTGGGTGGGGCCAATCACATGGACTAGGATCCAGATGAGGACTACTTCTTCTTCAGTCCCATTTTAATTATCTAGTTTAAAAAAATTATATTTTTTAAGGAACTCTATCTTAAAAATCACTCTGCAGGAAAAAAAAAATTTGAATTTGACGTCAAACCATCAGTTGAATGATGATTCTCAAATCAGACAACTATTTTGAGATAGTTCTAAAATAGATATCAGACAATAAAATTGGGACAGAGAGAGTATATTTTAAAAAATGAAAAATATCAGTTGCCTATCTACAACTTGACAACACGAAAACGAGATTCTTTTGTCGTAGGAACCACATCACAGCCATTTTTATTTGAATTTAGTAGATAACCTTTGACCTTAAAATTTAACCTTATTTGTTAATTCTCGCATTTTATATGGGCCAACATTTGGAAGTCAAGTTTAAAGATAAATAAAAATTTAAGACACTTAATGGTATAAGAATTTGACACCAATTGAATTGATAATTAAATACTAATGTTTAAGTTTAAAACGCTCGAATTAAACATTATTATAAATCTTATATGATCAAAATTTGAAAACCCTTAAATTAGAGAGAAAGAGAGTACCACCAAATATGTGATTATCGATCTTCATACTTTGTTCATGTAGTTAATAAAGTTAAAACGGATCACCTTCCTATGCATGGTGTCTGATGGGCCCTATAGATCTTGGATATTAGAATTAAGTTCAAAATAATAATTATTATAATAATATCTAGTGCAAATATCCATGTAATTCAATATTGACCTCTAAACAAAAGTTTCATGAATGTCTCATGAAAACTAGTTTTAGGGAAAATTGTTATATAAAGAGTCATTAATCGAGTTCTATATCATCTTTTTGTAAAGCCATTTATTTTCTTTTCCTAATATAAATCACAAAGAAATTAAATATATCTCACTATTCCTACAAAATTATGTAACTTATAAAATTCTAGAACTAAAACATCAAACTGAAGCATTACCATTGATCTTCCCACGTAAGCCCAAAAATATTTAAGATTTAAATAATAAGAGAAGAAGAAAAAGAGGAAAATAAATATAAAGATAGCATGGAAGAAAAAAATGAGCTTCAAGAAATGACAAAAAAATATAGCGCTAAGAAATAAGTGAGAAAAGAAGATGAAATAAGAAGCAACCTTTAGTTTTAGTTGAAGAAGTCTATCTATGTTATCCAAATGATCGTTTTAATTTAGTATTTAAAAATCAATTATCTAAATTAAAAATATACTTAATAAGCTACAAGAGGAATAAATTTAAACTCTAAACTCAACTTTTAGTCACTTAATCTCATTATCCAAAATAATCAGGCATTCTTGTTTAAGGATGCTTGACAATTCATACTAAGATCAAGTAGTTTACAATTGAAATTGATGCTAAAATTGTTGGATTTGGGTGTTTTGAAATTTTGTAAAAAAGCCCTCTAGAGTAGAAATGTTTGTGCCTTGTGTCACGTGTAGCTCAACTGATTACATCCCACCTCAAAAAGTGAGAGGTTGTGGATTTGAACCTCCTTCGTTTAATCTTGGTGTATCTTATCGGTAGTGGGCACAACAGTAGGGACTTTAGTAAGACTGTGTCTGAGTTTTCCATGCGTTAATTAAAAAAAAAAAAAAAAAAGTGCATATGGAAAGTGAGGAAAACTTGGTAAACCTTTAATAAGTCGTCATTGTTTTCTTCACTCTAAAAATGTCCAAATTATCTATAGACTGTGAAACCATGTCTTGTCCACAAGTGCAGACACATGTGCATGCCGCGTGCATGCGATATCAAGCCCAGCAATGAGCGAGCTAGGCCTGGCCAGGCTAAGATTGGGCTTGGGCCTATGGGCCAGACTCAATTGGGTAATTGGGCCTATATCTTTACTTTGAAAGCCTTATTCACACTCTTTATCCACACGTCTCCACTTTGACCGTATCCATTTCCACCCGTTATCCCAATATATTTCTGTTTTGGATGGATAAGTGGGTAAGTGGCAATATATATTAGAGTATATACAAATAAAAAAAATTGATACTAAAAATAAATATTGGTAATTTGATTTAAAATTGAAATTAATATCCATAAAATAATTGAATTTGATGAACTAAAACTGTATGGGTAAAAGTATTTTTGGTCTACAGTTCTAATTTTAAAGTGCTCTATAATTAGATTTTCAATCTAAGAGGCTCCTCGACCAAACATAATATTTTAGATAAAATTTAATTTCTATTATTTTAATATGCATTTTTTTAATCTTTGGCCATTCCTAAACATGTAACATAACCAACTAATCATGAGAGTGGATTCGGTGTTGGCATGGTAGCATGCACGTATAGCATTTTTTTTTTTAATAATTTGATACATGTCATATTTTGAGTCTATAAGACATATCATTTGAAATATATTTATTGATTTTATATAATTATTAGAAACATTTAAAAAAAATATTATTTTAAATATAAAGCTATAAAAGAAAATGACTTTTACAAAAAAAAAAAATTTAACTTTAAACTTTTCAAGCTATGTCTATATTTAGTTATTTATTTTTGTAATCTTACATAAAAAAGACTATATTTTAAAAATAAGATTTTTATAAAATAAATTATATAAATTTTGAAACTCATACATTACATATAAAAAAAATGATGGCATGAAAGTAAAAAAAAAAAAATCTAATCTCATTTAAAGTATGTGAAATCTAGACAGCCCAAAAAGTCAGAAATATCAAATCAACTAGACATCTGCATCAATCTAATCTTTATATTTTAATAATACAAACATTTAATTGCCCAAGCTATATTTTTAGTCATGACCTATTAATATGTCATAAGTTGAGGCATAAGAGATTATCTATAGCTACTTGATCAATTTTTTTTTCAGTTCTTCAAATTTGATGAAGACTAGGGTAGGATTTTACGGCTACTTAAGCCGTCATACTGAAATTAATGACTTTTGATCACTTTGAAAGGAAGAGATGATTCTAATTTCGACGGAATAATTTCACCGAAGAAATTAGGAGTTAGGATTTTAATTAGAATGAGAAATTGAAAATTCAAACGCTAAAATTTAATGCAATCAAATGCAATTAAGAAATCAAACAGAAATAAATTTTAATCCAGACTTGAGTTGAAATCGAAAATCAAATAACTTTCTAATGAATCTATTTGGATGTGGAATTAAAATTTAATTAAGTAACTGAAATGGAAGCCAGACATGACATGTAAATTCATCATGTAATTAAAAATCTACACTTAAATTAAATTTCAAACACATAAAATAAATCAAATTCGAAAGGAACCAAATAAAAGAGGCATCAAACTTCTCAACACAAGTATTCAATGTGTCTTTTTTACAAGCTTGGCTGATCCTCTATTGATAGACTTAATCTAACTTCAACAAACCCATCCACTGCTGGGCCTGACGTTCTAGGCCTGGCCGAATTGGCCTGCTTCTTAAAGAGGCCTTTTTTGACATAATTAAGACATTAAAAACCTATTATCTTTCTGAATTATTCGTCCACAATGGTGGGCTTGTAAAATGAATCGGTCCAAATCATGGCCCAGGCCCATTAGGATTTTACAACCTTCTTTTCTTGTAAGTCCCGAAGATTCTGCTCAACGTGTTTCCAGGCCCAACTCAATTGCTCGTCTAGGTTTCTTTTGCCATTTTGAGTGGATTTTTCACCCTAAGAAATTTTGGAGTTCATTCCATTCTGGATTTCTAAAACAGTAACAGTAGGCCCACACAGTTCATCACTGAATTGACTGGACTCCAGGTGGGGTCCAGATGGTGGTGACTCATCATTTGACATGGAAGTTCAAGTTGGGTGTCTAAGGGAACGAAACAGGTTTTGATTGATTCGGCTTTTGGGCCCAAAATTTATCCCAAACGGGCTCAGGCCCAAGCTGACTTAAATGGACTTTAAATCTGGTACAAATTTGTCCATTAAGTGCTCTAGACTCTAGAGGGCTTCATTTCCCTCTATCGATCCGAGCATTTTTTTGGAGAGCTAATTATCTATTTTGTCCAATCAGGTCTTGATCTAGTCATCGTCAGATTCATTGGGTTCAATGTCCGCATCAAAATTTCACGTTATTTAAATGCATTTATTAGTTATTAAATAGGTTACTTGGGCCTTCGAAATCCAATGTTTATATTTTTTTTTTGTCAAAAATCTTAAAAAAAAAAAAATACTAAACAAGAAAAACCTTTCTCGACCTTTTGGCTACGATCAAGTGGAACTAAATTACTCCCCCCGTCTCAAAATACTTGTCTTATTTCAAAAAAAAATTGATCATTTTTATACAGAGCACGCTAAAAGCCTATTAATAGATTTTACGAGTCAATACAAACTTAATAATAATAATTAAAAAAAAAAAAGAGGTTAGGGTGGTATCTCGTTGTATAGTTACTACTGAATAATGTTTTCCTAACTATGAATCAATGCATGATTAAGACAATAAGAGTCGGAGATGAAAATAATTACAGAATATTGAACATACACAAGTCAAAATTTATAAAAGACTACCGTCTTCCCATCATGTTAGAAAGTGATTAATAGTTTATCGAAAAGGTTAAACCTTTGATTTAATGTGAAAATAAAGGATTAAGACAAGTAATTTGGGACAATTTCGAAATGCAAATAGAACAAGTATTTTAGGACGGAGGGTGTAATGGACTGATCTAAGAAAAAAAATATCATGTAACATATAGATGATAAAAGAAGTTATATATTTTAATACTCCAAGAACCAAAAACCTAACTTTGATCGAAATTTTTAGTCGTTTGATTTAAATTTGTGTGTAAAGATTTTGAACTGTCTATTCAATATTAATGTAGATTCATCAAACGACTATAAATCTCTAAAGATCTGAATTTTCATTCTGAATTTTGGTATTTATGTAATGGAAAGAATAACTAGGTCACTCCCACAAGGTGGTAACCTTCGTCTGTCATTTTTATTCCTCTTCTCTTCCCTTTTTTTTAAAAAAAACCCTTTAAAGCAACCCTTGTCTCGCTTTACCCCTCTTTATCTCTTCTTTGCATCTATAGTGTAAAGTACCTTAATTTTTTTTAATTGATGAATATTATTTAATAATTTTATTTCATAAAATTATATTTTTATTTTTTATATTATATAAATTTAATAAAAATTATTGATTCTAATAAGATTGTTAATATGCAAGGTTATCGTTGTTTATACCTATCAAAAAAGATTTTTTCTCTAATAATAAGTTTTAACTTTATCCCTATAATTATCAAACAAAATAAGAATAACTCATGTTTAAAAATAAATTCCGCTAAAAAATAATCCAAAATAACTCGAATAAAATTTATCCTTCGTCCAAACGTGGCCGACATCTCCACATGTCACCATCCTCATACACCGATCTTAAAAAGTTTGTCTTCCCGTGCAAAGTTTTGAGCACGGGCAAGTCAATTTCTCGCTAGAAATCCATGACCCATGAGTCAACGGCTGCGGCCTGAACCAAGTCCCCATCTGCCAATGGAGCCGAAGCGGCAGCGGCTTGGATATCTTCGTCCGTGGACGTGAGGTGTCGGCCTTTTGGGGGAAGTTGAGGTGGGCCTTCGTGCCCTTGTGGCAAAGAACCGCCACGTCATAGGCTCGAGCTGCATCTCCGACGTTGTGAACGAGCCACGTCATCTGCGCGACTTCTCTGCCAACCCAACTCAGAAGGGACAAAGGAAAACCTAATCTCATTTAAAGTAAGTGAATCTTGCTTACAACCAATGGGATTGATGGGACAATGTCAAATGATTACCAGCACACTTCAATTCTACAGACTTTGCAAAGGTTTTTCTTGTATTTTTTAAAAATTAAGCTAATTAAAATTTTTAATGTGACTATTGGAGAGAAAGAGTCGTCTATAAATGTGTGTATTCCACATGTATACGGTTCTACAGTCTACATAATAGAACAAAGTTTCATATTATTGAGAGAAACCGGAGAAGAGAAACTTGTTAAAAAGTTTATTTTGTAAAGAATATTTTAATTAAACTATTAAACATATTTATTATGGAAAAGTAAGAAATTTAAAAATAATCTACTTAATTTAATGATGACAATTTTTATAGATTATATATTCAAGTATTTAAATTTTTTAAGAGTTGGTATGACATGTACTGATAAATCAATCCATAAATAGATTTGGTCAGATGTTCAACTCACCTTGAAATAATACCTTAATATTCTTACATTCATGCGTAAATTTAGAATTAATTAATTTTTCAAAACTTAATTAAAGAGAAATTCTTTCGTACATCATGACTTACTACATATTTAAACTTATTTAAGTGTTTTTTCAGTTTTTCCTAGCCTTTTTTTGGTCAAAGTAGATATATTGGCGTCATATTTTTGAATGAACACACGAAATTTCCTTAGTTAAAATACCAAATAAATAACTTGTCACATCAATATAGGATGTAAAAAGTTATAATTTCAAAGTATGGTTAGGATTTTCTAACTTTAAATATTAGTTTAAACATATGCTTGTTGCATGGCTCTATGAAATAGCATCAAAAGCTATTAAACTCATTTCATTAAATTAATGGTATATCAAAATTCAATTATGCACCCGTTATGGGTTAGCTTGGATGGTTACCTCCTGCTTCAGAAAGTGAGAGGTGCCAGGTTCAAAACCCAAGGACTAATCTTGGTGAGGCCTTGAAGGGTAAAGATACCACCTGTGAGGGTTTTAGTAGGACTGTGTCTGAGGTTTCCCACACGGAAATCCAAAAGAAAAAAAATCAATTATAAAATCTATAATTTATATTCATAAAAATATAAATTATATAAATATATATTAAAACATGATTTTATTTATATTTATATTTATATTTAAATTATAGTTTATATGTATGTGGATATCTATAAATTGACATTAGAGTAAAACGGATCTCATCCAAAAGTGAAAACACTGGCTATCCTATGGCTATTAAAAGAAAAAGAAAAGTGTTTGAGAATATTAGATATTTAAAAAAAATTTAAAATGATAAAAATTATGAAAGTTTAGAAAATATGGCTTCTAAGATTAGTTGAAGTGATTTTTATGAAAACTTTAGTAAATAAAAAATAATTTGAAGTCATGAAACTATTGAGGGCTTCTAAAATGGCCTGTATAATTGAACTGATATGGTTTTACCTAAGTCCTTCACTCAACCAAGATCTAAAATTGTTACACTTAATAAAAGTGGGTCAATCATTTAATAATTTAACTATCAATATTCATTTTTAAATACTTCAAAATATTGGACTGAGTTAATCCTCTAATTATCCTCTCTTGAATGTTAAATTAAAGAGACAGAATCAGTTGTGTGTAACAACTCAGTGTACTCATAGAGCCGGCTTTGGCTTAAAGTTAAATAAGCGGTCGCCTAATTTAACCAAAGGATTAGGGCCCTCACCGTGCCCGACCTAAGGCCCCTACTAGTGTGCTGGATCTTTGAGCTTCGTCTAAGCCCAAATGTCACCATCCATCGAACAAGAACCTTCCTTTGAGCCGTCGTCCAAGCCCAAAGGTGCCATGACATTTAGTGGGCGTCAGCGACTTTGCCGCAATATTATCATAGTAGGAAGTTAGGAACTGGGAAGCAGTATTACTATAGTAGGAACTAGGAAGTTTCCTCCCTTTGTTCTCTCATGTATAAAGCAATCTTCTTTTCTTCCATTCCCTACTCTTTCCTTCCTTCTCTTCTGATCAATTCTTTCCATCAAATTTTTCCTAATCTATTCAAATCAAAGATTGAAGAGCAATGACGGATCGGCAGGATTCAGTGGTGGGAGTGGGATCTGATCAGTTGCGATGGATGAAGGCACTCGTTCTGGCGTTTAACATTGCGGCCGTGGCAGGTCTCATGCCCATTGTGCTCACAGATGTTCCGGTGCACACAGAGTTCTCTAGCTGCGCCATTGTCGTCTCCTTCTCTGCCTTCTTCGCCTCCACACTACTTCAACATTTCCATCTTACCAACATGTCCCTTATATCTGATTGTGTGGGCGTCTTCTCAGGCACACTAGCGTTCGGTTGGCTTCTTTCAATCGCAATCAAGGGTAGATTCAAATGGTTTGCTTTCCTTCCGTGTGTCTTTTCTTCATTCCTTCTGGCTTTTGAGCTGGTGGTGGTGGTGGTGGGAGTGCAACCTACATCGGAGGCCATCCAAACATTAGCCATATTTCCAGCAGAAGTTGATGGTAGCAGCCGTGATCAACGATCTTACACCGTAACAGGTGAGGAGAACCAGCAAGAGGACTATGAAATGTGTGATCTGATTGGGTCTCCAAGCTCACATATTTAGATTTAGCACAGTTGGATGTTTTCAATTATCTTTTTGCAAGTAAAAAACTTCTCTGGCTAATAATGAGGCTGCGGGTAGTGAGGTCACAAAATTCTTTACCCATGTCTATTTGCATAGCCAAGAAATACACTTTTTGAATCTTGAATCTTGTTTTTTTCTTGCTTAACTCATATTTGAACTCATTATAACTTAATTTTAATTAAATTAAATTAATTTGGAAATCTCTAATCTAAATTTCATGTAGATTTCTATCTTCTGAAATTCATCAAACCCGCATAATTTTTTGGATCGAATTTTCAAATAAATATATGAAAATATGAATAATTAATGGTGTGTCCAAACCATACCTCTTTAGAAATAATCTTCCAATCTAAAGAGGGACATCCCTACATACGGCCCCACTTCTCCTCCATCGAGCCTGTCCCACTCTCTCTCCGCAGCAGCCTTGGTGCTTGACCGTTGACCCACCTTAGTCAAGTCTAATAAAAAAATTAGTCATCTGGTTTACTGTACACTAATTGACAGCGGTTGTCGGAATGAGCAGCACAGAACCTAAACATTATTATATATTTTAAAAAAATAAAAAATATGAGTCACCTATCTACGACTTGGCAACGCGACCACAGTTCAATCTCACGAGAAAATCATCCACTCCACGTGTCTCTCTCAACAAAAGGCAACGAAATGTGGTGAATAAGAAATACACAGACCAAAAGACAACAAAAAGAATTGACGAAAATAAGCGAGATTTTAACGTACAAAATTATGATAAATTTTGATATAAAGATTTGATTGAAAATTCTCTCACATCATAAGTGCTATGAAATTCAGCTGTATGACTAGCCTATCAATCACCTATATATTAAATTTCAAGTGTATTTCAAAAAAAAATAATGTTCTATATTGTCCGCTGATACAGAGTGCATTAATTAAATAATAAAATCTTCTTATTTTAAAGTTATTTTTTAAGTATTGTGTATTTTCAAAATTTCTCAAATTGAATATCCGGACTAATTACGATAACTTGATAAAAATACTTTAAGATTTCAAGTTCTTTTGACACTCTCAAATGTGTTTTCGGCACTGCCGAGAGATACCCTTATTTGTAAAATACTGTATTTTAAGTATTTGAGAGTTTCAAAAGACCTTGAAGTCTTAAAGTATTTTTATCAGGTTATCGTAATTAGTCCGGATATTCAATTTGAGAAATTTTGAAAATAAATAGTGCTTAAAAAATAACTTTAAAGTTTTAAATGAGATTTTATTATTTAAATAATGCATTATTGTAGTATGGAATTTACACTGAGGTTCATTCAAATGATGAATAATGTTCTGCTCATTCGTTCGAATGAATTAAATTTACACTTCGGGCATTGGTTCGAACGAGTCATTCATTCGAATGTATGTCGAAATAAACTACAGTTCGTTCGAATGAGTAAAAACACAGGGGTATAATGGTAATTTGCTTTGAAAATCCGAAATCGGATGTTTATAAGTCGTGCCTTAATTTTCAGGCCTTTTTTAGTAGAAGGAAATTTTTAGATTACAAGTGAAACTATATCTCCAAAGTCACAAGAATCAAACTAATAAATTTGTAAAAATAAAATTATTTTTAATTATTTTTCATATTAAATAAGGTGCACCTCCTATAATAGAAACCAACCTAGATTATCAGTTCCACAGATACTGGAAATTTTATGCTACGATAATAATATGATGAATTGTATCGGCAAAAAATACTCCTCATCGTTACGCAACGTGAAAATAAGGTCCGTACAAAGTTTCAGCGCGACGGCCCGCATGCACGCCCCATCATGTTTGGAATATGAGGTCTTTTGGCTCGGTACGTGCAATGCACACGCCGACTCAATTACATTATTTTTTTATTTTCTAATTTATTTTTTATTTTTGAATTTACTTGTGGGAAACCACGGGATACTCAGCTTAAAACTCTAACGGGTGATCCCACCACCCATAGAGCACATCAAGATTAGGTCATGGGAGCTTGAATCTGTAACCTCCTACTCCCTGAGATGGGAGACAACCAGTTTAGCTTTTAATTCTATATTTGTAAACAACCAAAAACTCTATCAAGACTATCTAATGCGAGTTGATATTGATGTTATTTTATTAATGGAATTTGGGTTCCATATAGTTGCGTGTGATGTATGGAGGATCAGATAAGTATGAAGCCTAGAAAATTTTACCCCAATTTTATCGTCCCTTTTCTTTGATTTGAACTTTTAAAAATCAATCTTATACTCATTAAAATTTAAAAAGACTAAGATTATATGGTTCAAATGATAAGTCGGTGTTGAAATTTTACATGATCCATATTCATGTAGTTACTTATCCAACACAATCAATTAATTTGCACCCATGATCCATTAGATAAGAAGTCTTATCGGAGAATCTAACTTGGATAGTCTTGCTAGCATAAGATTATATATGTACGAGAGATATCACATCCGCCATTTTTTGCTCATTTCACATATATAAGAACTAAGTTAATAATAATAATAATAATAATAATATCTAGTGCAAGTATCTATTGGATCCAATGTTGAGCTCACAAACCAAACTTGCATGAATGTCTCATGAAAACTAGTTTTAGGGAAAATTGTTATATAAAGAGTAATTAGTCGAGTTATATATCATCTTTTTTGCAAAGCCATATATCTCACTATTCCTACAAAATGATGTAACTTATAAAATTCTAGAACTGAAACATCAAACTGAAGCATTACCATTGATCTTCCAACGTAAGCTCAAAAATATTTAAGATTTAAATAATAAGAGAAGAAGAAAAAGAGGAAAATAAATATAAAGATAGCAATGGAAGAAAAAAATGAACTTCAAGAAATGACAAAAAAATATAGCGCTAAGAAATAAGTGAGAAAAGAAGATTAAAAAAGAAGCAACCTTTAGTTGAAGAAGTCTATCTATGTTATCCAAATGATCGTTTTATTTAACTTTTTGCAATTTAACTTTGTAGTATTTAAAAATCAATGATCTAAATTAAAAATATACTTAATAAGCTGCAAGAAGAATAAATTTAAACTCTAAAGTCAACTTTTAGTCATTTAATCTCATTGTCCAAAATCATTAGGCATTCTTGTTTAAGGATGCTTGACAATTCACACTAAATTGAAATTGATACTAAAATTGTTGGATTTGGGTATTTTGAAATTTTGTAAAAAACCCTCTTGAGTAGAAATGTTTGTGCCTTGTGTTAGGTGTAATTCAACTGGTTATCTCCCGTCTCAGGAAGGAGGAGGTTGTGGATTCGAACTCCCATAGCTTAATTTTAGTGTGTCTTAGAGATAGTGGACTTATCCGTGAGAGTTTTAGTAGGACTTTGTCTGAATTTTTCACCCGTTAATTAAAGAAAAAGAGAAAAAAGTTCGTATGGAAAGTGAGGAAAACTTGGTAAGCCTTTTTTAAGTCCTCACTGTTTTCTTCACTAGAAAAATGTCCAACGTATCTATGGACCATGTGAAACCATGTCTTGTCCGCAAATGCAGACACGTGTGCACGCCGCGTGCATACCATATCAAGCCCAGCATTGAGCGAGCTAGGCCAAGCCACGCTAAGATTGGGCTTGGGCCTATGGGGCCAGACTCAATTGGGCTATTGGGCCTATATCTTTACTGTGAAAGCCTTATTCACACTCTTATCCACACGTGTCCATTTCCACTCGTTATCCCAATATATTTCTGTTTTGGATGGATAAGTGGGTAAGTGGCAATATACAGGAGTTTAAAAATCGTTTTTAGCCAATATATCGGCCGATATTTTTCTCTCTCTAGGCTATATCGGTCGATATTTTGATATCGGCCGATATAATACGGCCGATATTTCAGCCGATATTATGAATATCGGCCGATAACGATATATATCGGCCGATATTCACTTGTTCAAAACCGGTACATATTGGCCAATACGATATGTATCGGCCGATATTTGTACCCCTGGCAATATATATTAGAGTATATACAAAAAAAAAAAAATTGATACTAAAAATAAATATTGGTCATTTGATTTAAAATATATTAAAATTAATATCCATAAAATAATTGAATTAAAATTGTATGGGTAAAAGTTTTTTGAACGGTGAAAAATTTCATTAATAGAACAAAGATACAAATGGAAGAATACAAAGATGAGGCCTAATTTTAAAGTGCTTTATAATTAGATTTTCAATCTAAGAGGCTCCCGGACCATACATAATATTTTAGATAAAATTTAATTTTTATTATTTTAGTATGCATTTTTTTAATCTTTGGCCATTCCTAAACATGTAACAGAACCAACTAATCATGAAAGTGGATTCGGTGTTGGCATGGTAGCATGCACGTATAGCATTTTTTTTTTTTAATAATTTGATACATGTCATTTTTTGAGTCTATAAGACAAATCATTTGAAAAATATTTATTAATTTTATTAAATTATTAGAAACATTTTACAAAAGATATTATTTTAAATATAAAGCTATAAAAGGAAATGACTTTTACAAAAAAAAAAAAACTTAAAAACTTTTCAATCTATGTCTATATTTAGTTATTTATTTTTGTAATCTGACATAAAAAAGACTATGTTTTAAAAATAATATTTTTATAAAATAAATAATATAAATATATTATAAATTATATAAATTTTGAAACTCATACATTACATATAAAAAAAATGATCGCATGAAAATTTAATGCAATCAAATGCAATTAAGAAATCAAACTCAAATAAATTTTAATCCGACTTGAGTTAAAATCGAAAATCAAAGAACCTTCTAATAAATCTATTTGGATGTGGAATTAAAATTTAATTAAGTAATTGAAATGGAAGCAAGACATGACATTTAAATTCATCATGTAATTAAAAATCTACACTTAAAATTAAATTTAATTCAAACACATAAAATAAATCAAATTCAAAAGGAACCAAATAAAAGACTCATCAAACTTCTCAAACAAGCATTCAATGTGTCTTTTTTACAAGCTTGGTTGATCCTCTATTGATAGACTTCATCCAACTTCAAAAAAAAAAAAGAGAAAAAATAAAGGAACAGGCCCATCCACTGCTGGGCCTGACGTTCTAGGCCTGGCCGAATTGGCCTGCTTCTAAAAGAGGTCTTTTTTTGACATCATTAAGACATTAAAGGCCTATTATCTTTCTGAATTATTCGTCCACAATGGTGGGCTTGTAAAATGAATCGGTCCAAATCATGGCCCAGGCCCATTAGGATTTTACAACCTTCTTTTCTTGCAAGTCTCGAAGATTCTGCTCAACGTGTTTCCAGGCCCAACTCAATTGCTCGTCTAGGTTTCTTTTGCCATTTTGAGTGTATTTTTCACCTAAAAAATTTTGAAGTTCATTCCATTCTGGATTTCTAAAACAGTAACACTAGGCCCACACAGTTCATTACTGAATTAACTGGGTTTTCTGATACGTTGGCACTCCAGGTGGGGTCCAGATGGTGGTGACTCATCATAATATCATATGACATGGAAGTTCAAGTTGGGTCCCTCGGAGAATGAAACAGGTTTTGATTGATTCGGCTTTTGGGCCTAAAATTTACCCCAAACGGGCCCAGGCCCAGACTGACTTAAATGGACTTTAAATTTGATAATTTTAACTTTATAATTATCAAACAAAATAAAGGTAGTAATTCATGCTCAAGGACAACCCCAAACATAGCTGGCATCGCCACATGTCATCATCCTCGTACACCGTTCTAAAAAAGTCTGTCTTCCCTGAAAATGTCGAAATCCTCGACCGATGAGTCATCGGCTGCGGCCTGAACCGAGTCCCCAGTTGCCAATGGAGCCGAAGTGGCAGCGGCTTGGATATCTTTAGCCGTGGACGTGATGGGATGGGGAAGGGTGTGGGCCTCTTGGGGGAAGTTGAGGTGGGCCTTCGTGCCCTTGACTCCTTGAGGCAAAGAGCCGCCACGTGATATGCGCGACTTCTTGCCAACCCAACTCAGACTCTCAGAGGGAAGGCGGGAACAAACGAAAACGTAAATCTCATTTAAAGCGAATCTTGCTTACATCAATGTCAAATCATTACCAGCACACTTCTATTCTACAGACTTTGCAAAGTTTTTTCTTGTATTTTTTTTTTTAAATTAAGCTAATTAAAATTTAAAGAAATTAAAAACATTATTTAATTAATTCAAGTAAAATAAAAGTTTTTTTAATAGATCTATGATCATCCTATTTCGTGAGCTCTATGTAGGGATAGCACACACACTAATGCAGTTGCCATCTTTTCACTTTTTGGTAAGAGGAATCTGCTCTATTTTATTTTGATTTAAATAATAAAATTGTCTTTTCAAATAATAATTCTCTGTTTTAGTAAGATTTAATCATTGACATTTTTCATTTAAAAAATAAAATATATAAATTCCATGATGTCTTTATCAATCACTTAAATTAAATGAATAAGAATATTAAAATAAAACTTATTTGTTATAATTGATATATTAACGTTTTTTTATCTTAGTTTGATAGAGTTTATATTTCAGATAAAATAGTCCACACTATTGGAGTTGAAATCAGATTTTTGTTTTTTTGAGTAAAATTCTGTGACTATTGGAGAGAAAGAGTCGTCTAAAAATGTGTTATTATTGAGAGAAACTGGAGAAGAGAAGAAGAGTAATGCGATTTTGTTATATTTTAGCTAAATATAAAGAATTACAATTGAAAAATTAAAACTAAATAAATAAATATAAAAGTTAATGTTTTTTCAACCCCTAAAACATTTGGGAAACATGACCCTTTTCCTCCAAAAAAAATTAAAAAATAAAAATCTTGATTATGAAGGTCTGTAGTTGAATATTAGGCTCTTCAAAAATCATCTTAAGCCTCTAAATTTTGATCAATTTAAATTATTATTTTAATTTATAAAACTTTTATAACCTTCTAAAATATTAATGATTGACAAAAATATGTTGATTAGAAATGTCAATACTTTGAATATAAGGTCATAAACAATCACTTTAATTGAATAAACTAAACTCTATTTTATAAGCCCTAAAATCTTGGCACTTCATATTATTATTGTAATGTGTGGATTTTTCTTCTTTTAGAAAAATATGTATGTAACCCACAAAAATACTTCAATCTAAAAGGTTTATTTTCTTTATACGGTTTCACTTTCAGTCTTTTATCAAAGCTTGAGCCAGTCCAACCACATGTAACCACCCATCATGGCCACGCAGACAACGAGTGTTGGTGTCCCAAAGGTTTATATTTAAATGTGGGATCTATAAAATTCACTTTTATTGGATCAATGAAGTCATATCTTTTTATCTCTCCATATTTTAATAAGTTTAAATTACTATTTTATTTCATTGAATCTTATAGCATTTAGAAACACATTGAGTCTAAAAAATACCTTGATTGGGTAATTCTATTGTTGAATCTGGGGCTGACTAAAAATGATCTTAAACGGTTTATAAATTTGTAAATTGAAGTTCAAATTTTGATCAATTTATTTATTGTTTTAGTCCATGAACTTTTGAGGTATTTATAAATGAGTAATATTTATGAGTTGTTTGAAGACCAAGGAAAATAAGAGTCTTCTTTGCCAACATGGGTGTAGCTTAACTGGTAATCTCCTGCTTCAAGAAACGGGAGGTGTCAGGTTGGAACTCCCGTGGCCTCACGTGGTGTGCCCTAAGGGCAGTGGGTATCACCCGTAGCGGTTTTGTGCTGGGTATTCTACGGTTTCCCACACATAAATTAAAAAATAAATAAGAGCCTTCCCTTTTGTTCCATAGAATGAGAGCTATTTGCCAAGATCATAGAAGATATGGACCTCTTCATCTTCTTGCAAGGAAGTCACTTTCTAAAGGAGGAGAAAGAAAAACTTAATAAGGAAGGAATGAAGATTTTTCTTGGTCACGAGAAAATATTTTATTAATTTTTTGTGAAAATAAGATTTTTGAAAAAAAAAATTACTTCATCCGTTCCATTTTAGTTGTCTCATTTGAAACATTTATATTTTTTAAAGAACTCTATATATAAGGCTAACACTATATGTGATCTTATATATTTTCAACACACTTTATGTTATTCGAATATGAATGAAACAACTATGTTTAGATAATTCTAAAATTCTTATAAAACAACTAATTTGAGGCAGTATAAATATTGGCTTTCGAAAGCTCAAAATAGTGCGGGAATTCATGATGTATATATATATATATATATATACATACATATTTAATAACATGCATTGCACTAAAAAGCGAACTTATTTATAGAATTTTCTTAAAAGAAATTGGCATGCAACCTCTTATTGTTGAAGTTATATCATCAACTTTGTTAAATGCATTTCTATAAAATGAATATGTAACCTGTTGTAGGGGGCTCATTGAGTATATCAAATGAAATCTCAAGGTCTACTTAATTACTAAATTAATCTTTAAAAAAATAAAGTTTTATATGCCATAAAAAATTATCATGTACTATAGGGTAAATTAATATAGAACTGATAATCCTTTCTAATACTTCGTGCAAGAGTAAAGATATGTCAGGATAAATGATTTGTCTCTGATATATTTTTTTTAACTTTTGTAAAGTTTACATATATAATTTTTTTTTTTTGGTTCTAATATAATTTATACAAATTATATGATACTTTTGTACTAATTATTTTGTTTTAATAATTTTTTTTATTTATATCTACTTAAAAAAATAACTCTTTCTATAACATAAATATAATATTAAACAAAAAAGAAAAAAATAAGACCGGCTAGTCTCGGTCTTACAGTGGCGTCCGCTAGTCGATGCAGTGAACAGATACAAGAAGGCAGCAACACGTTATTACACCAACAGCACGAATGAAGAATCTGGGACCCACAAAAACTCACTTTGATTTAGTTTGATAACTTTGAATTTTATATAATCTTTATCTTTAAATTTTAAAGAGAGAGAATATTATTTAAAAAAAAATAAATTAAGCAATAAGATCATCACATTAACGTGAGATTTTATAAAAAAAATATTTATGCAGTCCTTTTATATAAGTTTTTTTTTTTTTGATTTACTTGTAGGAAACTCAAACAAAGTCCTACTAAAACTTCTATAGGTGAGCCCATTATCCCTAAGTCACACTAATTTTAATAATGTAGAGTCTAAAATCTATCTAATAATATATTTTATTAGTGTATCTTAATTATTATCTCGTCAAAGTTCAAAAAATTCAAAAAGCTACTTTTTGGTTTTGTTTTTTGAATTTACTAGTAGAACTTGTTAAAAAGTTTATTCTGTAAAAATATTTTAATTTAAATAATTAAACATATTTAGTATGGAAAATTAAGAAACTTAAAAATAATTTCATTAATTTAATGATGAAATTTTTTATAGACTATATATTCAAGTATTTAGATTTTTTTAAGAGTTGGTACGATATATACTGACATGTAATAATAAATCAATCCATAAATAGATTTGAGTAGATGTTAAACTCACTTTGAATTAATACCTTATTACATTCTTACACTCACGTGTAAAGTTACAATTAATTAATATCTCAAAACTTAATTAAAGAAAAATTCTTCCATATTTAAGCTTTTTTTCTAATTTATTTTTTATTTTTGAATTTTAAGTGTGGGAAATAGGATACCCAGCGTAAAATCCTAACGAGTAAGCCCACCATCTATACCGCACACCAAGATTAGGTCGTGGGGGCTCAAATCCACAACTTCCTCCTTAAGACCGGAGACAATCAATTTATCTTTTAATTATATATTTGTAAACAACCAAAAACTCTATCAAGACTGTCTAATGCGACTTGGTATTGATGCTGTTTTATAAATGGAACTTGGGCTTCATAGAGTTGCACGTGGAGAATCATATAAGTAAAGCCTAGAAAATTTTACCCCAATTTTATCATCCCTTTTCTTTGATTGAAACTTTTAAAAATCAATCATTTATACTCGTTAAAATTTAAAAAAGACTAAGATTATATGGTTCAAATGATAAATCGGTGTTGAAATTTTACATGGTCCATATTCATGTAGTTACTTATCCCTAAGGTTTAAATATCGGCCGATATGATATATGTATCGGTATTTTCATACCGAACGATATCGGCCGATACGAAATCTATCGGCTGTATATACATATTATCGGCCGATATGGCTGATATTCGGTCCGAAATATCAGTCACAATATTTGCCGATATTCATAAATATCAGTTTTTAAAATTTATTATTATTATTATTTTAAAAAAACACCGATACGGTTTTTACACAGTTTTCCACGGTTTTACATGGTTTTTTGCGGTTCTCCACGGTTCATCACGGTCCGTCCGATGCGGCTTTCACGGTTTTTGCACGGTTCCGATATCGGAGGAGAGAGAAAATGCCGATATCGAGAGGAGAGATAAAATTATCGGCTGATATTTCGGCCGATATATCAGCCTAGCCGATTTTTAAATCCCTGACTTATCCAATACAATCAATTAATTTGCACCCATGATCCATTAGATGAGAAGTCTTATTGGAGAATCTCACTTGGATAGTCTTGCTAGCATAAGATTATACATGTATGAGAGATATCACATCCCCCATTTTTTGCTCATTTCACATATATAAGAACTAAGTTAATAATAATAATAATAATAATATCTACCCACGTGGGTGTAGCTCAGTTGGTTACCTCTCGCTTCAGGAAGCATGAAGTCACGGGTTCGAGTCCCATGGCCTAACCTTGGTGTGCCTTAGGGTTAGGGGTCCACCCGTGGAGGTTTTAAACTGGATATCCTGCGATTTTCCACACGTAAATTCAAAAAAAAAATATATCTAGTGCTAGTATCTATTGGATCCAATGTTGAGCTCACAAACCAAAGTTATAATTAATTAATATTTCAAAACTTAATTAAAGAAAAATTCTTCCATATTTAAGCTTATTTTCTAATTTATTTTTTATTTTTGAATTTTACGTGTGGGAAACAGGATACCCAGCGTAAAATCCTAACGAGTGAGCCCACCATCCATACCACATACCAAGATTAGGTCGTGGGGGCTCAAATCCACAACCTCCTCCTTTTTAAGACCGGAGACAATCAATTTATCTTTTAATTATATATTTGTAAACAACCAAAAACTCTATCAAGACTGTCTAATGCGACTTGATATTGATGTTGTTTTATAAATGGAACTTGAGATTCACATAGTTGCGTATGATGTATGGAGAATCATATAAGTATGAAGCCTAGAAAATTTTACCCCAATTTTTTCATTCCTTTTCTTTGATTTGAACTTTTAAAAATCAATCATTTATACTCATTAAAATTTAAAAAGACTAAGATTATATGGTTCAAATGATAAATCGGTGTTGAAATTTTACATGATCCATATTCATGTAGTTATTTATCCAACACAATCAATTAATTTGCGCCCGTGATCCATTAGATGAGAAGTCTTATTGGAGAATATAACTTGGATAGTCTTGCTAGCATAAGATTATATATGTATGAGAGATATCACAACCGCCATTTTTTTGCTCATTTCATATATATATAAGAACTAAGTTAATAATAATAATAATAATATCTAGTGCAAGTGTCCATTGGATCCAATGTTGAGCTCACAAACCAAACTTGCATGAATGTCTCATGAAAACTAGTTTTAGGGAAAATTGTTATATGAAGAGTAATTAGTCGAGTTCTATATCATCTTTTTGCAAAGCCACTTGTTAGTGTTTTATTCTTCCAAAATGCAAACTCTATACAATTCCCCTTTTGTTCTCATTTCCTAATATAAATCACAAAGAAGTTAAATATATCTCACTATTCCTACAAAATGATGTAACTTATAAAATTCTAGAACTAAAACATGAAACTGAAGCATTACCATTGATCTTCCCACGTAAGCTCAAAAATATTTAAGATTTAAATAATAAGAGAAGAAGAAAAAGAGGAAAATAAATATAAAGATAGCATGGAAGAAAAAAATGAACTTCAAGAAATGACAAAAAAATATAGCGCTAAGAAATAAGTGAGAAAAGAAGATGAAATAAGAAGCAACCTTTAATTTAGTTGAAGAAGTCTATCTATGTTATCCAAATGAGCGTTTTATTTAACTTTTTGCAATTTAACTTTGTAGTATTTAAAAATCAATGATCTAAATTAAAAATATACTTAATAAGCTACAAGAGGAATAAATTTAAACTCTAAACTCAACTTTTAATCACTTAATCTCATTGTCCAAAATCATTAGACATTCTTGTTTAAGGATGCTTGACAATTTATACTAAGATTAAGTAGTTTAAAATTGAAATTGATGCTAAAATTGTTGGATTTGGGTGTTTGAAATGTTGTAAAAAAGCCCTCTTGAATAGAAATGTTTATGCCTTGTGTTAGGTATAGCTCAATTGGTTATCTCCTGTCTGAAGTGGGAGGTTATGGGTTCGAACTCCCATAGTTTAATCTTGGTGTGTCTTAGAAATAGTGGACTTAGCCATGAAAGTTTTAGTAGAACTTTATCTGAGTTTTTCACCTGTTAATTAAAAAAAAAAAGTTCCTATGAAATGTGAGGAAAACTTGGTAAGCCTTTTATAAGTCATCACTGTTTTCTTCACTAGAAAAATGTCCAACTTATCTATAGACTGTGAAACCATGTCTTGTCCACAAGTGCAGATACGTGTGCACGCTGCGTTCATACCATTCAAGCCCAGCATTGAGCGAGCCGGGCCAAGCCATGCTAAGATTGGGCTTGGGCGGGGCCAGACTCAATTGGGCTTATTGGGCCTATATATTTACTTTGGTGTCCATTTCCACCCGTTATCCCAATATGTTTCTGTTTTGGATGGATAAGTGGGTAAGTGGCAATATATATTAGAGTATATGCAAATAAAAAAAAATTGATACTAAAAATAAATATTGGTTATTTAATTTAAAATATATTGAAATTAATATCCATAAAATAATTGAATTTGATGAATTAAAGTTGTATGGGTAAAAGTTTTTTGAACGGGTGAAAATTTTCATTAATAGAACAAAGATACAAATAAAAGAATACAAAGATGAGGCCTAATTTTAAAGTGCTCTATAATTAGATTTTCAATCTAAGAGGCTCCTGGACCAAACATAATATTTTAGATAAAATTTAATTTTTATTATTTTTGTATGCATTTTTTTAATCTTTGGCCATTCCTAAACATGTAACATAACCAACTAATCATGAAAGTGGATTCGGTGTTGGCATGGTAGCATGCACGTATAGCATTTCTCTTTTTTAATAATTTGATACATGTCATTTTTTGAGTCTATAAGACATATCATTTTAAATATATTTATTAATTTTATTTAATTATTAGAAATTTTTTTAAAAATATATTATTTTAAATATAAAGCTATAAAAGGAAATGACTTTTACAAAAAAAGAAATTAACTTAAAAACTTTTCAATCTATGTCTATATTTAGTTATTTATTTTTGTAATCTTACATTAAACAGACTATATTTTAAAAATAATATTTTTATAAAATAAATAAATAAATATATTATAAATTATATAAATTTTGAAATTCTCATATAAAAAAAATGATGGCATGAAAGTAAAAAAAAAAAAAAAACTAATCTCATTTAAAGTATGTGAAATCTAGACAGCCCAAAAAGTCAGAGAAATATCATATCAACTAGACATCTGCATCAATCTAATCTTTATATTTTATTAATACAGACATTTAATTGCCCAAGCTATATTTTTAGTCATGACCTATTAATATGTCATAAGTTGAGGCACAAGAGATTATCTATAGCTACTTGATCAATTTTTTTTTCACTTCTACAAATTTGATGAAGACTAGGGTAGGATTTTACACCTTCGTAAGCCGTCATACTGAAATTAATGATTTTTGACCAAAATCATCAGATTTGAATCAAAGATTACGAAAAATGAAACCTAGTTCTCACTCTCACTTTCAAAGGAAGAGATGATTCTAATTTCGACAGAATAATTTCACCGAAGAAATTAGGAGTTAAGATTTTAATTAGAATGAGAAATTGAAAATTCAAACGCGAAAATTTAATGCAATCAAATGTAATTAAGAAATCAAACTCAAATAAATTTTAATCCGACTTGAGTTTAAATCGAAAATCAAAGAACCTTCTAATAAATCTATTAGGATGTGGAATTAAAATTTAATTAAGTAATTGAAATGGAAGCAAGACATGACATTTAAATTAAATTTAATTCAAACACATAAAATAAATCAAATTCAAAAGGAACCAAATAAAAGACTCATCAAACTTCTCAAACAAGCATTCTATGTGTCTTTTTACAAGCTTGGTTGATCCTCTATTGATAGACTTAATCCAACTTGAAAAAAAAAAAAGAGAAAAAATAAAGGAACAAACCCATCCACTGCTGGGCCTGACGTTCTAGGCCTGGCCGAATTGGCCTGCTTCTAAAAGAGGCCTTTTTTGACATAATTAAGACATTAAAAACCTATCATCTTTCTGAACTATTCGTCCACAATGGTGGGCTTGTAAAATGAATGGGTCGAAATCATGGCCTAGGCCCATTAGGATTTTACAACCGTCTGTTCTTGCAAGGCTCGAAGATTCTGCTCAACGTGTTTCCAGGGCCAACTCAATTTTTCGTCTAGGTTTCTTTTGCCATTTTGAGTGTATTTTTCACCCTAAGAAATTTTTGAGTTCCTTCTATTCTGGATTTCTAAAACAGTAACAGTAGGCCCAATACGTTGGCCAGGTAGGGTCCAGATGGTGGTGACTCATCATATGACATGGAAGTTCAAGTTGGGCGCCTCAGGGAACGAAACAGGTTTTGATTGATTCGGCTTTTGGGCCCAAAATTTTTCCCAAACGGCCTCAGGCCGAAACTGACTTAAATGGACTTTAAATCTGGTACAAATTCGTCCATTAAGTGCTCTAGACTCTAGAGGCCTTCATTTCCCTCTATCGATCCGAGCATTTTTTAGGAGAGCTAATTATCTATTTTGTCCAATCACGTCTTGATCTAGTCATCGTCGGATTCATTGGGTTCAATGTCCGCATCAAAATTTCACTTTATTTAAATGCAGTTATTATTTATTAAATAAGTTACTTGGGCCTTCGAAATCCAATGTTTATTTTTTTTTTTTGTCTGTCAAAAATCTTAGTCTCACAAAAAAAAGAAAAGAAATACTAAACAAGAAAAACCTTTCTCGGCCTTTTGGCTACGATCAAGTGGAACTAAATTAATTTCATTCACTTCACATTATTTGTTGTACTAAAATTTAATATTAATAAATATATCTGGCTACATTATCATCTGGTTACATATATATATATATATATATATATATTTCTTAGATAAAATGTAAACATGTATTGCTTGTGAGTTCTCATATATGAAAAAATACATTCCAGCCCATGTAAAAATATACTCCCCCTGTCCCAAAATACTTGTCTTATTTTAAAAAAAAATATTTCTTAAGGATCATTTTTGTGCGGAGCACACTAAAAGCCTATTAATAGATTCTACGAGTCAATACAAACTTAATAATAATAAAAAAAAAAGGTTAGGGTGGTATCTCGTTGTATAGTTACTATTCAATAATGTTTTTCTAATTATGAAGCAATATATGATTTAGACGATGAGAGTCAGAGATGAAAATAATTAAAGAATGTTGAATATAGACAAGTTAAAGTTTATAAAAGAATACCGTCTTCCCATCATATTAGAAGATGATTAATAGTTTATCGAAAAGGTTAAACTTTTGATTTAATGTGAAAATAAAGGATTAAGATAAGTAATCTGGAACAATTTTGAAATGCAACTAAGATAAGTATTTTGGAACGTAGGGAGTAATGGACTGATAAAAGAAAAAAAATATCATGTAACATGTAGATGATAAACGAAGTTATATATTTTAATACGGAAAACCTAACTTGATCGAATTTTTTAGTGGTTTGATTTAAATTTGTGTATAAGGATTTTGAACCATCTATTCAATATTAATGTAGATTCATCAAACGAATATAAATCTCTAAAGATCTGAATTTTGGTATTTATGTAATGAAAAGAATAACGAGGTCAGTCAACATTCATCTGTCCATTTTACCCCTCTTCCTCCCTTTTTTTTTAAGACGCTTTAAAATAACTCTCATCTCTCTTTACCTCTCTTTACCTCCTCTTTCTAACTAAAGATCTAAAGAGTAAAAATATTTTAAAATATTTTTAATTTATAAATTTTATTTAATAAAATTTTATTTTTATTTTTTATATTATATAAATTTAATAAAAATTATTAATTCTCATAAAATTATTAATATGTCAAATTATCGTTGTTTATAGTTATAAAATAAGATTTTTTTTTAATAGTAAATTTTAACTTTATCTCTAAGGAGATAAGGGTAACAAATATATGAGCCTAACTCATATAATAAACCCCGCTCAAGAATAATCCGAAATAAGTAAAAAAAAAATTTATCAATCGTCGAAACGGAGCCGACGCCGACATCTCCACACCGATCTTAAAAAGTTGTCTTCCCATGGCAAAGCCGGTCAATTTCTCGCCAGAAATCCTCGACCCATGAGTCATCGGCTGTCACCATCCACGTAGACCGATCTTTATTAGCCGTCTTCCCATGGCAAACTGGGGAGCGCGGGCGGTTAATTTCTCGCCAGAAATCCTCGACCCATGAGTCATCAGCTGTCACCATCGAAATCCTCGACCCATGAGTTATCGGCTGTCACCATCCACGTAGACCGATCTTAATAAGTCGTCTTCCCACGGCAAACTGGGGGCGGGCTGTCAATTTCTCGCAAGAAATCCTCGACCCATGAGTCATCGGCTGCGGCCTGAACCGAGTCCCCATCTGCCAATGGAGCCGAAGCGGCAGCGGCTTGGATATCTTTGGCCGTGGACGTGAAGGGACGGGGGAGGGTGTTGGCCTCTTGTGGGAAGTTGAGGTGGGCCTTAGTGCCCTTAAGGCAAAGAGCCGCCACGTCATAGGCTCGAGCTGCATCTCCGACGTGGGGAACCAGCCCAGTCATATGCGCGACTTCTTTGCCAACCCAACTCAGAAGGGACAAAGGAAAAGCTAATCTCATTTAAAGTAAGTGAATCTTGCTTACATCAAATGGGATTGATGGGACAATGTCAAAACACTTCAATTCTACAGGCTTTGCAAAGGTTTTTCTTGTATTTTTTTTAAAATTAAGCTAATTAAAATTTAAAGAAATTAAAAACATTATTTAATTATGCAAGTAAAATAAAAGTTTTTTTAATACATCTATTGTCATCCTATTTCGTGAGCTATATGTGGGGATAGCACACACACTAATGCGGTTGCCATCTTTTCAGTTTTTGGTAAGAGGAATCTGCTCTATTTTATTTTGATTTAAATAATAAAATTGCCTTTTCAAATAATAATTCTCTGTTTCGGTAAGATTTAATCATTGACATTTTTCATTTAAAAAATAAAATATATAAATTCCAGGATGTCTTAATTAATCTCTTAAATTAAATGAATAAAAATATTAAAATAAAACTTATTTGTTATAATTGATATATTAACGTTTTTTTATCTTAGTTTGATAGAGTTTATATTTCAGATAAAATAGTCCACACTATTGGAGTTGTAATCAGAATTTTGTTTTTTTTTAGTAAAATTCTGTGAATTGGAGAGAAAGAGTCGTGTATAAATGTGTGTATTCCACATATTATTGAGAGAAACCCTAGTCAAGCCTCTTTCCTAGTTTTTCTGAAAGTATCTAAAACCCGCCACCTCCCAACGAAATATTTCGACGTCGAAGGAAACAACGCGTTACTAAAGCGGTTTTAGAAACAACGCGTTATTAAAGCGGTTTTTAGAAACAACACGTTAAACGAGTAACCGGCAATAAATTGGAAGAAAGGTGAAGGAAAAATGGCACTTTTGTCCGTAGAAACTTGTTAAAAAGTTTAAAAATTCTTGAAAGCTACATTTGTCCGTAGGAACTTGTTAAAAAGTTTATTCTGTAAAGAATATTTTAATTAAACTAATTAAGCATATTTATTATGGAAAAGTAAGAATTTTAAAAATATTTTTCTTAATTTAAAGATGACAATTTTTATAGATTATATATTCAAGTATTTAGATTTTTTCAAGAGTTGGTTTGACATGTACTGATAAATCAATCCATAAATAGATTTGATCAGATGTTCAACTCACCTTGAAATAATACCTTAATATTCTTACACTCATGCGTAAAGTTAGAATTAATTAATTTTTCAAAACTTAATTAAAAAGAAATTCTTTCATACATTATGACTTACTACATATTTAAACTTATTTAAGTGTTTTTTCTAGTCTCAAAGTAGATATATTGGCGTCATGTTTTTGAATGAACATACGAAATTTCCTTAGTTAAAATACCAAATAAATAACTTGTCATATCAATATAGGATGTAAAAAGTTATAATGTCAAAGTATGGTTAGGATTTTCTAACTTTAAATATTAGTTTAAACATATGCTTGTTGCATGGCTCTATGAAATAGCATCAAAAGCTATTAAACTCATTTCATTAAATTAATGGTATATGAAAATTCAATTATGCACCCTCCATGGGTTAGCTTAGATGGTTACCTCTAGGAAGCGCAAGAGGTGTCAGGTTCGAAACCTATGGACTAACCTTGGTGATGCCTTAGGGTAAAGGTACCACCTGTAAGAGTTTTAATAGGACTGTATCTGAGATTTTTTACACGTAAATCTAAAAAAAAATTCAATTATGAAATCTATAATTTATATTCATAAAAATATAAATTATATAAATATATATTAAAACATAATTTTATTTAAATTATAGTTTATATGTATGTGGATATCTATAAATTGACATTAGAGAACGGATCTCATCCAAAAGTGAAAATATTGGCTATCCTATGGCTATTAAAAGAAAAGGAAAAGTGTTGAAAAATATTAGATATTTAAAAAATAATTTAAAGTGATAAAAATTGTGAAAGTTTAAAAAAATATGGCTTCTAAGATTAATTGAAGTGATTTTTATAGAAATTTTAGTAAATAAAAAATAATTTGAAGTCATTATGGAGGGCTTCTAAAATGGCCTTTATAATTGAACTGATATGATTTTACCTAAGTCCTTCACTCAATGAAGATCTATGCAATGAAATCATTATATTTAATAAAAGTGGGTTAATTATTTAATAATTTAACTATTAAAATTCATTTGTAAATACTTCAAAATACTGGACTGAGTTAATCCTCTAATTATTCTCTATCTTGAATGTTAAATTGAAGAGACAGAATCAGTTGTGTGTAACAAATCAGTCTATCCACAGGGCCGGCCTTGGCTTAAAGGCCAAATAGGCGACCGCTTAGGGCTTCCAAATTTGACAGGGCCCTCACCATGCCCTTTCCCTAGAGCCTATGGCTTCTGAAATTTCAGGGCCAGTCTTATCTACCCATCATATTTTTAGTCGTTTTGAGCTCCAACCCACATGATTCTGTCTTGCTTTGAACTCCAACCCATCTCCGAGAATAATTATATGTTAAATGGAGTGAGCATTCTTTATACATTTCAATCTATGAACTCTCCGCGTTATCGTCTATCACCAATTAGCACACACTTGCTCTAAACAACGTGTCCATTCATTTTTTTTTTTTTAAATCTGACAAAAATTAGAGAGTACTTACGGGACTCATTTATTAAAAAAAAATCGGACTTAAAATTAAATGATTAAATAAAGATACTTTGGACTAAAAAAATTATTTAAAAAACTCTTAATTTCTAGTTTGTTTTAGAAAAAAAATTAGGAATTAATTAAAAATAATAATAATACATAGGGTCTAAACGTCATATTTAACACCTAAAAAACAAATGAGAATGAAAAATGAGATTTTTAAAAGCTAATATTTTTATAAATGAAAGATTTCCTCAAAAGTCCTGAAAAAAATTTGCAAGAGTGGAGATCCAACGAATTATAGGAATTTAGGGAGAAAGAAAGACGTGGAGAAACAGTTTCTGAGCCGGATCCTTTGAGCCACGTCTAAGCCGAAATGTCACCATCCATCGAACGGGAACCCTCCATGAGCCGGATCCTTTGAGCCACGTCTAAGCGGAAATGTCACCATCCATCGAACAGGAACCCTCCATGAGCCGGATCCTTTGAGCTGTCGTCCAAGCCGAAATGTCACCATCCATCGAACAGGAACCCTCTATGAGCCGGATCCTTTGAGCTGTCGTTAAGCCGAAATGTCATCAACAGGAACCCTCCATGAGTCGGATCCTTTGAGCTGTCGTCCAAGCCGAAATGTCACCAACAGGAACCCTCCATGAGCCGGATCCTTTGAGTTGTCGTCCAAGCCGAAATGTCACCAACAGGAACCCTCCATGAGCCGGACGCTTTGAGCTGTCGTCCAAGCCCAAAGGCGCCATAACATTTAGGTAGATAAATGACTTTTTAGTGCGTATGAGACAGTGTTAGGAAGTTTCCTCTCTTTCTTCTCTCAAAATGTATAAAACAATCTTCTTTTCTTCCGTTCCCTACTCTTTCCCTCCTCCTCTTCTGTTCTATCTGATTGTGTGGGCGTCTTCTCAGGCACACTGGCGTTCGGTTGTCTTCTTTCAATCGCAATCAAGAGTAGATTCAAATGGTTTGCTTTCCTTCCGTGTTTTTTTTCTTCATTCCTTCTGGCTTTTGAACTTTATGAGCTGCTGGTTGTGGTGGGAGTGCAACCTGCATCGGAGGCCATCCAAAAATTAGCCATATGTCCAGTAGAAGTTGATGGTAGCAGCGGCGATCAACGATCTTACACCGTAACAGTTGAGGAGAACCAGGAAGAGGAATATGAGATGTGTGATCTGATTGGGTCTCCAAGCTGATACATTTAGATTTGGCACAGTTGGATATTTTCAATTATCTTTTTGCATGTAAACAACATCTCAGGTTCTCAGCTGATAATGAGGCTGTGGGTAGTAAGGTCTCAAAATTCTATACCCATGTCTATTTGCATAGCCAAGAAGATACATTTTCTGAATCTTTGGATCTGGCTTTTTTCACATGTTTCCATTTTACCTTAATTTTGATCAAATTCATTTAAATAAAAATTTCTCCAATATGACCCAATTCGAATTACATGCAGATTTTTATATTCTCCAACCAACCTGACCTGTATAATTTTTTGAGTCGGATTTTCAAATTAATATATGGAAATATGAATAATTAATGGTATGTCCAAATCATACCTCTTTAGAAATAATCTTGCAATCTAAAGAGGGACATCCCTACACACGGCCCCACTTCTCCTCCATCGAGCCTGTCCCGCTCTCTCTCCGCAGCAGCCTTGGTGCTTGACCGTTGACCCACTTTAGGCAAGTCTAATAAAAATTTAGTCATCTGGTTTGCTGTAAACTAATCAGGGGTCAAAAATTCGGTCCATACTGAGCGTATCGGCCGAATTATATCGGTTTTTTGGCCACCGATCTATATCGGCCGTACAAAAAAAAATTCGGCCGATATGACCGAATTTCTGACCGATAATTCGGTCATGGTATCGGCCGAATTTTAAAAATTCGGTTGTTTGTTTTTTTTTAAAAAAAAAAGCTTTTTTTTTAGAAAAATCGGAAAAAATGGGACTAAAAAGAATGGAAAGAGAAAAAATAAAATATGGAGAAAAGATTGAAGAAAAAAAATCGCTACAACATTCACAGTTTACCTCTCTCTTCTTTTTCTTCTTCGTTGATGAGAAAAATACAGATAGCGGCGGCTGTTAGGGTTCAGCTGAGAGAGGGAAAGAGAAGAAGGGTATGAAAAGAAGAGGATTAGGGTTTTAAAAGTGTACATGCCCCTTTTAAGAGTAACTCACCTGAGTTTACTAAAAACTCACACGTGTAACCTAATATTTTTTAAAAAATTTATCTTTAAAAAGAAAGTAAGAAAATTTTATTTTAAATACAATATTTACTAAGGCTGAAAGTAAAAATTATAATATATTTTTTTTATCTTATTGTCATAATTTAATATTTTTAGACGCCCTATTCAGACATCCTATTTTTCTACCAGGAAACACCCCTTTTCAAATTTTATGTACAAATTACTATTTTACCCTCCTATTAAAAAACCTTCTAATGATAACTTAGTTCCAGTTCGAAGGGTTATCCTTCGAATGATTCAGTAAAATTGATTTAAAAATTTTAAACAGTAAAATTTTTATTTTTTAAATTTTAAAGTTATTTTTTAAGCACTGTGTATTTTTAAAATTTCTCAAATTAAATATCCGAACTAATTACGATAGCCTGATAAAAATACTTTAAGAATTCAAGGTCTTTTGACACTCCCAAATGCTTAAAATACAGTGTTTTACAAATAAGGGTATCCCTTGACTGTGTGGAAAATACATTTAGGAGTGTCAAAAGACCTTGAAGTTTTAAAGTATTTTTATCAGGTTATCGTAATTAGTCCGGATATTAAATTTGAGAAATTTTGAAAATACACAGTGCTTAAAAAATAATTGTTTATGTTGTTAATATCTCCTTCGAAACTTTAAAGCTATTTTTTAAGCACTATGTATTGGAAGGATAACTTAAAATTACACTGATTTACTAAGAAAATAAATTATGAAATTATTTCTACAAATTTTCCTCATTTATATCCTTTTCCTTGTAATTTTTACCATTTTATTACTAATTATATAATTTCCCGCTATCGTAACTTCAAAAATATATTAGAAGATGTAAATGTCCGATATTTTATGAAAAAATTACATATTCATGAAGCTCATAATTATCTGCATTTACTGTAATTTTTTTAGAATTTTTTTTTAAAAAAAATAAAATAAAAAACGGATAGGAGAGAGAAAAAGTTCGGCCGATATGAAAAATCGGCCGGGATATCGGCCCGGCCGATTTTTCTACCCCTGAAACTAATTCACGGCAGGTTGTCGGAATGAGCAACAGTGACTGACAGGGCCGGTCCTGAGATCTCGTAAAATCTCAAAGACCTTATACGGAGTGAGATTTTAGAGGCCATTTGTGACTGATATGTTAAGGAGTTTAAGTGTAGGTGGGCCCTTTCTATCTAGATGCTCTAGGCAATGGCGTACGTCGCCTATATCTAGGGTTGGCCCTGAACAAGAAGCCTGTAGTGATTGATTTACACGGTGTGTGCGGATAAGGGATTTTCACACACTCTGGAGGACTAATCGAGTGCGACGCTTGAACACCTCCGAACTTTAAAAAAAAAAAAAACAAGAAGCCCGTACTGTAAATATTATTATATATTTAAAAAAAAATAAAAAATATCAGTCACCAACGACTTGGCATCGCGACGACAGGTCAATCTCACGAGAAAATCATCCACCCACGTCTCTCTCTCAACAAAAGGCAAAGTAACGTGGTGAATAAGAAATACACAAACCAAAATTCAACAAAAAGAATTGACGAAAAGAAGCCAAGATTTTAACGTACAAAATTATGATATAAAGATTTGATTGAAAATTCTCTACATGTATTTTTTTTTAAAAAATAATATTTCAAGTAATATTATTCAACAAGTGCTATCAAATTCGACTTTATGTTGGTTGTAAAAATCTGACAATTTAATTACTTATATCAAAATCTCTATAATTGAACTGATATGATTTTACCTAAGTCCTTCACTCAATGAAGATCTATGCAATGAAATCATTACATTAAATAAAAGTGGGTTAATTATTTAATAATTTAACTATTAAAATTCATTTGTAAATACTTCAAAATACTGGACTGAGTTAGTCCTCTAATTATTCTCTCTTGAATGTTAAATTGAAGAGACAGAATCAGTTGTGTGTAACAATTCAGTCTACCCACAGGGCCGGCCTTGGTTTAAAGGTCAAATAAGCGACCGCCTAAGACTTCCAAATTTGACCAAAAGACTATGGCCCTTTCCCTAGAGCCTATGGCCCCTGGAATTTCAAGGCCGGTCTTATCTACCCAGCATATTTTTAGTCATTTTGAACTCCAACCCACATGATTTTGTCTCGCTCTGAACTCCAACCCATCTCCGAGAACAGTTATATGTAAAGTGGAGTGAGCAATCCTTATACATTTCAACATTTCAATCTATGAACTCTCCTCTGTATCGCCTATCACTAATTAGCACACACTTGCTCTAAACAACGTGTCCATTCATTTTTATATTTTTAAATCTGACAAAAATTAGAGAGTACTTACGGGACTCATTTATTAAAAAAAAAAAATCGGACTTAAAATTAAATGATTAAATAAAGATACTTTGGGTTAAAAAAAATTATTTAAAAAACTCTTAATTTCTAGTTTGTTTTAGAAAAAAATTTGGAATTAATTAAAAAAAAAAAATACATAGGGTCTAAACGTCATATTTAACTCCTAAAAAAAATGAGATTTTTAAAAGCTAATGTTTTTATAAATGAAAGATTTCCTCAAAAATCCTGAAAAAAATTTGCACGAGTGGAGATCCAACGAATAATTGGAATTTAGGGAGAAAGAAAGGCGGGGAGAAACAGTTTCTGAGCCGGATCCTTTGAGCCACGTCTAAGCCGAAACGTCACCATCCATCGAACAAGATCCCTCCAGGAGCCGGATCCTTTGAGCCGTCGTCCAAGCCCAAAGGTGCCGTGACATTTAGTGCCTATAAGAATTCAGACAGTGAGATAGCCGCATTCTTATTATAGCAGGAACTAGGAAGTTTCCTCTCTCCGTTCTCTCATCTCTCTGTTCTCCCGCGCCGGCTCTATCTTAAGCGAGAAAAGCCACCTTTTATGCTCCGAAGTATTAAAAGGCCTTTTATAAATTATATCATTATCTTTTAATAACTGTATATTTTTAAAATTTATCAAATTGAATATTCGAAATAATTATAATAAACTGATAAAAAGAATAATTATAATAAACTGATAAAAATACTTTAACACTTTAAGATCTTTTGACACTCTCAAATGCTTAAAATATAGTGTTTTATAAATAAGAGGATCTCTTAGTTGTGCCGTATTTGAGAGTGTCAAAAGACCTTAAAGTCTTAAAGTATTTTTATCAGGTTATCGTAATTAGTCTGAATATTTAATTTAAAAAATTTTGAAAATACATATTGCTTAAAAAATAATGGTGTAGAGACTATAGTAATGCACAATACATTATTTAAATAATAAAATATCCTTTAAAACTTTAAAGTTATTTTTTAGTAATGTGTATTTCCAAAATTTCTTAAATTGAATATACGGACTAATTACGATAACCTGATAAAAATACTTTAAGACTTTAAGGTCTTTTGACACTTCTAAATGTGTTTTCGGCACAGCCGATTGATACACTTATTTGTAAAATACTGTGTTTTAAGCATTTAAGAGTGTCAAAAAGACCTATAAAGTCTTAAAGTGTTTTATCAGGTCATCGTAATTAGTCTGGATATTCAATTTGAGAAATTTTGAAAATACATAGTGCTTAAAAATTAACTTTAAAATTTTAAAGAAAATTTTATTATTCAACATGCATTGTGTGTTACTACAGCATATGCAAAAGAATTTATACATAAATAATTGTTCGAACATTGGAAAAATATTCTTATCTTAGACCATCCTCGTATAGAAGGGCAATATCATAATTTTCTTCAAAAAACTTGAAACCTGTGCCTGCACGGAAAAAAAATAAATACGCATGTTAAAATTTTATTTAATATGTTAAATAGAAAAGAAGGCCTTTGCTTTAGGCCTCCGCCGACCCTGCCGTTCTCTCATGTATAAAGCAAATCTTCGTTTCTTCCATTCCCTACTCTTTCCCTCCTCTTCTCTTCTCCTCTCCATCAAATTTTTCCTAATCTATTCAAATCAAAGATTCAAGAGCAATGAGGGACCAGCAAGATTTAGTAGTGGGAGTGGGAGTTGGAACTGTTCAGTTACGGTGGATGAAGGCGCCTGTTCTGGAGTTTCAACATTGCGGCCGTGGCAGGTCTCATGCCCAGTGTGCTCACAGACGTTCCGTTGCACACAGAGTTCTCTGGCTGCGCCATTGTCGTCTCCTTCTCTGCCTTCTTCGCCTCCACACTACTTCACCATTTCCATCTTACCAACATGTCCCGTATATCTGATTGTGTGGGCGTCTTCTCAGGCGCACTAGCGTTCGGTTGTCTTCTTTCAATCGCAATCAAGGGTAGATTCAAATGGTTTGCTTTCCTTCCGTGTGTTTTTTCTTCCTTCCTTCTGGCTTTTGAACTTTACCAGCTGGTGGTGGGAGTGCAACCTGCATCGGAGGCCATTAAAAAATTAGCCATATTTCCAGCAGAAGTTGATGGTAGCAGCGGCGATCAACGATCTTACACCGTAACAGTTGAGGAGAACCAGCGAGAGGAATATGAAATGTGTGATCTGATTGGGTCTCCAAGCTGATACATTTAAATTTAGCACAGTTGGATATTTTCAATTATCTTTTTGCATGTAAACAACATCTCAGGGTCTCATCTAATAATAAAAATTTAGTCATCTTGTTTGCTGAGAACTAATTCACAGCGGGTTGTCGGAATGAGCAACACAGAACCCGTAGTGTAAATATTATTATATATTTTATAAAAAAATAAAAACTATCAGTCACCTACGACTTGGCAACGCGACCACAGGTCAATCTCACGAGAAAATCATGCACCCACGTCTCTCTCTCAACAAAAGGCAAAGAAACGTGGTGAATAAGAAATACACAAACCAAAATTCAACAAAAAGAATTGACGAAAAGAAGCCGAAATTTTAACCTACAAAATTATGATAAATTTTGATATAAAGATTTGATTGAAAATTCTCTACAGTGGAAGGTCATTTGTCTATTTTTTTTAAAAAAAATAATTTTTCAAGAAATATTATTCAACAAGTGCTATCAAATTCGACTTTATGTTGGTTGTAAAAATCTGACAATTTAATTACTTATATCAAAATCTTTATTTTTATTAAAAAATGAATAAAACATTGTGTTGGAGAGAGGAAAGCCTCTTTAATTTCCTCAATATATTTTCATATCCTTTTAATAAAAATGAATTTTTTGAAAAGATAGAAAATATCATATTTATTGTGGTCTTCATAAAAAAAACCCTTATTCTATAAAAGAATAAGCAGAAGAGTTTTATTTTTATCTCCTAAAAAATATATAAATAAAGTAAATGAAGAAATAATGCTCTGAGAAAACAACTAGACGTTTTATTTTACTTGTGAGGTTTTATTACATAGAACTCCGTCACTATGAATGAAGTTGAAATTTGGTAGAAACTAGATAGCAGTCTGCAAAGCTTTTTCCTCCAGAAAGAGAAGTTTCTCTGCTGAGACCTCAGTTTCAGACTTTCGCCGAAATATAAATTTTGGAAGTACGATCCATACAAAAGTTTCAGCGCGACGGCCCGCGAACACGTCGCATCACGTGTTGAATTTGACCGCTTTTGGTCGGTTCATGCACTGCGCCCACTTACTCAATTACGCTACAACCGTCAAAATATTTTTTTAAATAAGGTATACCCTCAATAAACCATAGTTTATTAGCCATCTGATTTTTGTTTCTCAATCTTTCATCCATATTTTCTTCTCAATTTCATTTTTTTAATTTTTTTTTAATTTTTAATACAATTTTTTAAGTTAAAAAATATACTGTTTTCACTTAAAATCAGTAATGAAATTTATAAAATTTAGAGTAAATAAATTTTGATACTTTTTCTTTATAGAAATCAGTTAAGAAACGGTTTCGTTTGAAAATCTTTCTTCACAATCCATAGACTCACTACAGGACAGTCCAAACAAACGTATTTTACACTGAAATGTTCGTTCAGACAGTCTCTCAGCATCTGAATAAATGCATTTTATACTAAAATATTCATTCAGATAGTTTAAACATCCGAAATAACGAAAAATGAATTGAATATATGTTTTGATGATGAAAAGATAAAAGAATAAAATGATAATTTTACACTTTTTTAAAAAAATAGTCTCCTGAGCGGTGTCTAAATAGACACCTAATTAAATACTAATGTTTAAATTTATTTTTAGGCTTTGAATATCATTTTGATATTACGTGACCGAAAATATCTCACACGTTCGTCGTTCACGATGTATAAAAGACAAACCTCCGTTTAAGACTGCGACATTAATCAAACGTCCGTTTAAGACTGGACATTAATCAATACTTTAATACCAAATAATGGAGCGTCATTCAAGTTAAAGGTTGCTCGGCTGAGCAGGTCACATGTCACTCTCACGAGAAAATCATCCACTCCACATAAATCGATATATATCGATCCACACCTATTCCTGCCACATGTCTCTCTCTCAACAAAATGCCACGAAACGTAGTGAATAAGAAATAAACAAACCAAAATACAACAAAAAGAATAGACGAAAAGAAGCCGAGAGTTTAATATACAAAATTATGATACAAGGATTTGATGGAAAATTATCTACTGTGAAAGGTCATTTGTCTATTTTCTTAAAAATATTAAAGTTCTATTAATATTATTCAACAAGTAATATAAAATTCGGCTTTGTCTTGGTGGTAAAAATCTGATAATTTGATTATTTATATTAAACATTAAAAATGAATGGAACATTGGGTTGGAGAGAGAGTAATTTCCTCAATAAATTTTCTTATCTCTTTATAAAAAATGATTTCTTTAAATGGATAGAAAATATCATATTTATTGTGATCCTTATTCCATTAAAGGAAAAAAAGAAGAGTTTTATTTGTTATACTTCTTATTTTTGTATTTGATATTTTATTTTTATTTTAAAACCGAAATTAAAAAATCAAAAGTATGAGATCCTGTATGCTCAATTCGAATCATTGAATGCCCTTAAGAATCAGTTTGGGTCGCATTCTCGGGTTGAAGAACAACCCTCAGCCTACCATGAGGAATTGAGGATAAATTTTTAGTTTTTTTTTTAATTTGAAGAATGGAAAAAATCCAAATAAGAATTCACTCGTCGGGCCCACTGGCTCACCCGGGTAAATAATTATGACCCACATATCGTGCTTGTTAAATTTTATCTCGATCGAACATTGAAAATTGTACTTTTTAAGGTCTTAAAAATTTAGCTTTATTTAGTTTTATTCATGTAGCAAACTTGATGCAATGGAATGAATAAAACTACTTTAATAAATCTGATGAGATGTTAAACATACTTTAAAATAATACCTTATCAGATTCCTATACTCTATGTGTAAAGTTATAATTAATTAATATTTCAAAAATTAGTTAAAGAGAATTTCTTACTGCATATTTAAACTTGTTCAAATGTTTTTAGCTTTTTCTAGTCTTTTTTCAGTCAAAATATATATTGATGTCCTGTTTTTAATGTACATACAAAATTTCTTTAGTTAAAAATACTAAATAAACAACTTATCCTATCAATATACGATGCACAATGTTATAATTTCAAATTAAGTTTAGCATTTTCTTATTTTAAATATTGGTAGAAACATATGTTTCACGCATGGTTCTATGAAATAGCATCAAGAGATCTTAAACTCATTTAATTAAATGAATAGTATATTAAAATTAAATTATGCAATCTATAATTTGTATACATAAAAGTATGAATAAATACTAAAAATGATTTATTGAAATTTATACATATTTAAAATGTAGTTTATATGTATGTGGATATCTATAAATTCACATTGGAGTATAATGGATCTCATCCAAAAGTGTAAATAATCATTATCTTATAGCTATTAAAAGAAAAAGAAAAGTGTCTAAGAATATTAGATAAAAATAATTTAAAGTGATAAAAATTGTGAAAGTTTAAAAATATGGCTTCTAAGATTAATTGTAGTGATTCAACTCTGAGGGGTTAGTTTGATCAAAGGTTCAAATATCGGCCGATACATATCATATCGGCTGGTACATATCATATCGGCCGATATATATATCGGTTTTTTTAAACCGAGTAATATCGGCCGATACAAAAAGTATCGGCCGTACATACCGAATATCGGCCACAATATCGGCCGATATTCATAAATATCGGTATTTAATTATTATTTTTTTATTTTTTATTTTTAAAAACACTGATACGGTTTTTGACGGTTTTTGACGGTTTTTCACAGTTTTTCACGGTTTTCAACGGTTCAGGGTTTCACGGGTTTCATGGTTTTTTGCGATTTTTCAGGGTTTTCAACGGTTCAGGATTTCACAGGTTTCACGGTTTTTTGCGGTTTTTCACGATTTTTCACGGTTTTTCACGGTTTTTTACAGTTCCGATATCGGGATGAGAGATAAAAATATCGGCCGATATATCGGTTAAACCGATATTTTGACCCCTGAGTTTGATAGTCAATTCCCACCTTTGTTTGTGGTAGGTCTTGGGATCAAGTCATCGTCAATACAAAAAGGGTCAATCCCCTTAGTCATGTACCCGACGTGTGCAGATTGAGAGGTTTACACATACTCCAAGGATTCGTGAGAAGGATGCCTAGAAAATTTAGGTGGAACGCTTGGATATCTTGGTGTTCGTAAAAAAAAAGTTTAATTCAAGTGATTCTTATAGTTTCACAAATATGTTAAATATTTTAATAGACTATCAAAGAGCAAAAATAGGTCTCGTACCAGGATTCAAACTAATAAGATTTGAAGATGATTTAAAGTAACTAATATTTAAAGAGTTTAAAACTATGCCTTTTATGATTGGATTAACGTGATTCTTTTATAGTTTTGTATTCATAGATGAAAAGATTTATTTAAAAGAATCTCTCCGATGGGACAATGTTGGAACCCACATAAGATGCAAATTTTAGTAAATAAAAAATAATTTAAGGTCATGAAATTACAGAAGACTTATAAAATGGCCTTTATAATTGAATTGAGATGATTTTATCTAAGTCCTTCAATCAATGAAGATCTATAAAATGAAGCTATGACACTTAATAAATGTGAGTCAATCATTTAATAATTTAACTATTAATATTCATTTGTAAATACTTTGTAATTTAACTGTTACATGAGTTATTTGAGTGACTTTTATGATATAATATTGGCTGTCATTTGAAAGTGAGGCCAACATTTTTTATGGTGCGTGAATGTCGTCTTCATTGTTTTAGACTAAATCAACTACTGAAGTTCAAATATCAGACGATACATATTGTATTAGTTAATATATATCAGATTTTTACCACTGAAACATATTTTGGCCCCACAATTTTATTGGCAATATTTCTCAATACATATTAGTTTTTATATTGGCTGATATGTCTGATAACAGAAATATCGCTCTAAAATACAATTTTTAATAAAAAAAAGGTGAGATATCAATATGGGACCCACTCAATTATCATTTTTATGTAAAAATAATACTGCATTTCATGTAAAAATTCTGTTTTATTTAAAATTTATAATATAAAAAGGTTGGAATATTTTAAAACATACAATATATGATGATAAAATTATTTATATTTATACCAATATCACTTTATTTACCACTTGTGGATTTTTTTTATCTACAGTTACTTCATGTATAAAATTTAAATAGGTATATAGTACAGTACTCTGACAAACTTAGGTCATTATCTGATTGGATTCTAAATCAAATGGAATATGAGGTCCCACCAAGTTGGAATGGCAAAATCTGCAAAATTAATGAATTTTAAAACATTTAAAAATAAAGAAAAGCCAAACTCGTAGTTTTAAAAATTCACCTAATTTTTTTGAAAGACCATATAAAATAAAATAAGCCTTCTCATTACAATTTTTTGTAATTTTCATCATTTTTTTAAAAAAAATTAAAATTCTATATTACGTAACTTTAAAAAATAATATTTAAACATATAAATGACCAATATTTATACTCTTAATCCTTTTTTTTTCTAATTTTTATTTTATGATTATAAAATGTATCCACGAAAATGCCCGGATCCCTTCAGGCCGCGTCCAAGCCCAAATGTCCATAAAGCAATCTTCGTCTCTTCCATTCCATCTGAATATCTGATAGAACTCGTTTCCGTGGTCTTTTTCCCGTCCAATTGTCTCCTATTATATTCCATAAAAAGGGTCCCCGTTTACACATCCAAATTTTCTGCCTCTACATACCCATTTCCGGATGCAGGTGGCTAATTATCATTTTGCCCCTGCATTTCCATTCATTCGAACGAATTTTCAGTTCATTTCGCCATTCGTTCGAACGAATGGGCGCAACCCCATCCAATTTTGATTCGTTCGAACGAATCACCCTTTTAAATCAATTCGTTCAAATGAATGAATCGGGTGAAGAGTAATGCAGATTACTGTTCACCCGTGAAGGGTGAACGAATGGATTCATTAGAATTCATCAGGGATTCATTCGAATGAATCAATTTTTTTTAAAATTTTAAAGTTATTTTTTAAGTACTGTGTATTTTTAAAATTTCTCAAATTAAATATCTGGACTAATTACGATAATCTGATAAAAATACTTTAACACATCAAGGTCTTTTGACACTCCTAAATATTTAAAACACAGTATTTTACAAATAAAGGTATCCCTAGGGTGTGCCGAAAACACATTTAGGAGTATCAAAAGACCTTGAAGTCTTAAATTATTTTTATCAGGTTATCGTAATTAGTCCGGATATTCAATTTGAGAAATTTTAGAAATACATAGTGCTTAAAAAATAATTTTAAAGTTTTAAAGGAGATTTTATTATTTAATATACTATGCACATTATTTTTTAAGTATCTTGTATTTTCTAAATTTCTCAAATTGAATATCCAGACTAATTACGATAATCTGATAAATATACTTTAAGAATTTAAGGTCTTTTGACACTCCTAAATGTGTTTTCGGCACACCCTATGGATACCCTTATTTGTAAAATACTGTGTTTTAAATATTTAGGAGTGTCAAAAGACCTTAAAGTCTTAAAATATTTTTATCAGATTATAGTAATTAGTCTAGATATTTAATTTGAGAAATTTGCTTAAAAAGTAACTTCAAAATTTTAAAAAAATCGATTCATTCGAATGAATCACTCATTCATTCTAATCAATCGATTGAATCAGTGATTCATTCTAATCAATCTTGATTTTCTTTAAAATTTGATGAATCACATTCAAATGAATCTTGATTTTCTTTAAAATTTGAAAGTTATTTTTTAAGTACTGTATATTTTTAAAATTTCTCAAATGAAATATCTGGACTAATTACTATAATCTGATAAAAATACTTTAAGACTTTAAGGTCTTTTGACACTCGTAAATACTTAAAACACAGTATTTTACAAATAAGGGTATCCCTAGCATATGTCGAAAACATATTTAAGAGTGTCAAAAGATTTTGAAGTCTTAAAGTATATTTATCAGGCTATCGTAATTTGTCCGGATATTCAATTTGAGAAATTTTGAAAATACACGGTGCTTAAAAAATAATGTGCATAGTGTATTAAATAATAAAATCTCCTTTAAAACTTTAAAGTTATTTTTTAAGCACTGTGTATTTCCAAAATTTCTCAAATTGAATATCCGGACTAATTACGATAACCTGATAAAAATACTTTAACACTTTAAGGTCTTTTGACACTCTTAAATATGTTTTCGGCACACTCTAGGGATACCCTTATTTATAAAATACTGTGTTTTAAATATTTAGGAGTGTCAAAAGACATTGAAGTGTTAAAGTATTTTTATCAGATTATCGTAATTAGTCCGGATATTTAATTTGATAAATTTTAAAAATACACAGTGCTTAGAAAATAACTTTGAAATTTAAAAAAAAAATCGATTCATTTGAACAGTAATCTGCGTTACTATTACCCTGATTCATTCATTCGAACGAATTGATTTAAAATGGTGATTCGTTCAAACGAATCAAAATTGGATGGGGTTGCGTCCATTCGTTCGAACAAATGGCGAAATGAACTTGTAATTCGTTCGAACGAATGAAAATGCATGAGCAAAATGATAATTAGCCACCCGCATCAAGAAATGATTGTATAGAGGCAGAAAATCCAAATGTGTAAATGGAGACCTGGTAAAAATGTGGGTTTGATTGGGTCTCCCCAAGATTGCTGCGTCATAGTTTGTTAGTCCGCTACCAATTCCACAACTCTGCACAGCCGATCAGGGTGTTGTGAATTTGCAGTCAATCAATGCAATGACAATTCAATTCATCTCCTCTGGCCAATCACCATGCCATTTTTCACTGTTCTGCCATTGCTATAATTTTCAAGTTTTGTGTTATTTCATACATACTATAGTTTGCGGGAGCATGTAAAGATTTATTTAAGTTTATTTAGATTTTCTATAATTATCAATTACTAAATATTCATTTCCCCATTTAGAGATTTCCTTTTTTATTTGATTTACCTGTTTTATTTTTATTATCTTTTCTCTACAAATAAAATCTCATAGTTTCTCCTTGGTTAAGGGATACAGAGCAGGGGTCAAAAAATCAGCTCGGCCGATATATCGGCCGATATGTAAATATCAGCCGATATCCGATACGGACGATATATCGGCCGATAATTTTATCTCTCATACCGATATCGGCATTTTCTCTCTCCTCCGATATCGGAACCGTGAAAAAACCGTAAAAAACCGTGATGAATAGTGGTGAACCGTGACAAAACCGCAACAAACCGCAAAAAACCGTGAACCCCCTGAGAACCGTAAACCCTGAACCGCGGAAAACCGCGAAAAACCGCGAATACCCCTGAGAACCGTAAACCGTGGAAAACCGCGAAAAACAGCGAAAAACCGTGAAAAACCGCGAAAAACCTCGAAAAACCGTGTAAAAACAGCGAAAAACCGTATCGGTGTTTAAATTTTTTTTTTTTTTTTAAATACCGATATTTATGAATATCGGCCGATATTGTGACCGATATTTCGGACCAAATATCGGCCATATCTGCCGATATTCGGTATGTACGGCCGATATGATATGTATCGGCCGATATTTAAACCTTAGATACAGAGTATTATTTTACACTGAGAATAACCGTAAATATTATTTTTAAATTTAGACTGATTTTAGTTATACTTATATAATGCATTCCATCGTTGAATTAAATATTATATTAATTTTATAAATACAGGAGATAAGTCACCCTCAACATATAAAAGCCACTCTACTTAGTTTATCTAATATAGATAAGGAGGTTTGCACATATGTCAAAGAGTAGTTTAGGTGTTCTAAAAAACTTAGGCACCTTGTTCTTTAAAAAAATATTATAAGTAATTTTATTTTCATCTTTGAAAGTTAAACATAATTTTAACAAATTAATCATTCAGTTGGAATTCTATCCACGGACATCATCCATTATTTTCATCTAAGTTATTTGATAATATGAAAATAATGTATGATGTCTTAAAGAAAATGATAATATGAAAAAGCAGGGGTTGTCGGCCGGCACAAGCGGTGAAGTGCACACATCGTCCAAACTAAAAATGCAAAGGTATTATTGAGTCGATGCGGAGAGATAAGTCGGAGGGAAAAATGATAAATGACCATTCAAAATCAAGTGTCTCCTAAAAAAAATTTCGAGTCTCTATATGCCCACCCAATTAAATATCAAAGTATTGCTCAATATTATAAGCCTACCCTTCACGTGTGCATAGAGGCTGGGGATGTTGTGGGCCCTGCATAAGTACACAAAGGTGAAAGATACCGCAACTTTAATCATCAGAGACTCATTTGATAGAAGTATATATTAGAATGAAGATCAAAATTTTAAAAGTTAATTTGCTTTTAAATGGAAAAATATTTCATAATAATACTAAGATTGAAATACGTTAAAACATAATTTTTTTTTTTTTCATTTATAGGGGTCTACTTATATACTTTTCAACTCATTTCATAAAGAAAAATTACTCTAAATAATTGTCAAAGTATAAACTATCTTTTTCATTACTATTGGTAATCATAAAATTGAAATTTTAATGCCTTTTTAATAATACGACAGCAAAGTATCACCTATGTCTCATAGTATTATTCACTGTCTAAATAGTGAAAAAATATCACCTATATATCTCGTCATACTTGAAAGTTTATAATGGTGTCTTTTTTAGAAAATACGCAGCGTGAGATACCTCCACTCTAAGGTTTAAATATCGGCCGATACATATCGTATCGGCCGATATATATCGGTTTTTTGAAACCGTGAAATATCGGCCGATACGATAAGTATCGGCCGTACTGTTGGAATATCGGCCGATATGGGCGATATTCGGTCCCCAATATCGGCCCTAATATCGGCCGATATTCGAAAATATCGGTTTATTAGATTTTTTTTTCGTTTTTTTTTTAAAAAAAATAATACAATATCGCCCGATACGGGCGATATATCGGTCCGAATATCGGCCCAATATCGCCCGATATACTATTTATCGGGCTGGAAAGTATGGTTTTTTTTTTTTTTTTTAAAAATATCGGTATTGGGACCCACCAAATATCGGCGATATTTAGTACAAATATCGGGCGATATTTGGACCGTTTATCGGTCCAAAATATCGGCCGATAAGTCCCAATATCGGCCCGTAACGGTCGAGTTTTTAATATTTAAAAATTAATATCGACGATATTTTAAACGATTATCGGGCGATATATCACGGACGATATATCGCGCGATATTTCGTCCAAATTATCGTCCAGCAATCCTGAATGATATCCCATCCAACAGGCTGTGGGATTCTTTGTGTTTCCCACGCCTGAATTTCTTAATATTTTTTTTTAAACCCGTGATCTGAACCGACCGAACTTTTCCTCTATATTAGTACCCCATACATCTCCTCATTCATCCACAAATTCATTACGAAACACACTCATCCAGCAGTGGTATTTTCAAACTCCTATCCCCATCTTATGGAATCCTGCATGATATCCCATCCAACAGGCTGTGGGATTCTTTGTGTTTCCCACGCCTGAATTTCTTAATATTTTTTTTTAAACCCGTGATCTGAACCGACCGAACTTTTCCTCTATATTAGTACCCCATACATCTCCTCATTCATCCACAAATTCATTACGAAACACACTCATCCAGCAGTGGTATTTTCAAACTCCTATCCCCATCTTACAAACGGTCATCCGGCTTATCTTAGAAATCCTTGTGTATTATTAGCTTATCTTAGAAGATCATTCCGTTCAAACTACTGGAAATATATTGATCTTCATTTTCATGTAAGTTTTTATTCCATTTTTATTTTTTAGCCTTCTGATCTAAAAATTTTATGGTTTTAATGTATAGTTTAATATTTAATGTATTTTTTGTAATATGTTGTTGTTTTAGAAATATAGATTATTAATTATTGATAGTGATTTATTTATGCTTAAAGGCTAAAACATTTAGCATAGAATTTATTATGAATGTATGATATTTTTTTTCATGCAGATTATTTTTTTTTTTCATTTTCTTTTATTTTCTAATGTGAAAATGTACTAGAAAACATCATAAGAATTAAGAAATAGTAATTATTGGGAAAAGTGGCTGTTTTTTTTTTTAAAACACCCCTCTCATTTTAGAAAGAAGGTTCTGTGAAAAAATATAAATTTCATGCAACGTAATTATTAATTTAAAATGTTGAAACAAAAACCTCGATTTCATGTGATAAATTATGAAAAAGTATGTAAAGATACCGAAAATGTTTGAATATTTTTTAAACCAACCCTCTCAGTGAGTTGTATTTGTATACTGTAAAAAACTTCAGTTTCAAAGTACATGAGGATTTTTTTTAATTTTATCATTAAATCCCCCATTTTCATGTGATAAATTACGAAAAAATATGTAAATGTACCCAAAACGTATGAAATTTTTTTAACCCAACCCTCTCAGTGATTAGTGTTTGTGAACTGTAAAAAAAGTAGTTTTTTACAGTACATGAGGTTTTTTTTTAATTTTATCATTTAATCCCCCATTTTCATGTGATAAATTGTGCAAAAATGTGTAAATGTATCAAAAAAATCAGGTTCTTTTTTTCAATGAAGCCTCTGACTATGTAGTGTCTTATTACTATAATAAGTTTCAGTTTCACAGCAGATGATGTTTTTTTTTTAATTTTATCATTTAATACCCCATTTTCATGTGATAAATTGTGGAAAAATGTGTAAATGTATCAAAAAAATCAGGTTCTTTTTTCAATGAAGCCTCTGACTATGTAGTGTCTTATTACTGTAATAAGTTTCAGTTTCACAGCAGATGATGTTTTTTTTTTAATTTTATCATTTAATACCCCATTTTCATGTGATAAATTGTGGAAAAATGTGTATATGTATCAAAAAAATCAGGTTCTTTTTTTCAATGAAGCCTCTGACTATGTAGTGTCTTATTACTGTAATAAGTTTCAGTTTCACAGCAGATGATGTTTTTTTTTAATTTTATCATTTAATACCCCATTTTCATGTGATAAATTGTGGAAAAATGTGTAAATGTATCAAAAAAATCAGGTTCTTTTTTTCAATGAAGCCTCTGACTATGTAGTGTCTTATTACTGTAATAAGTTTCAGTTTCACAGCAGATGATGTTTTTTTTTTAATTTTATCATTTAATACCCCATTTTCATGTGATAAATTGTGAAAAAATGTGTAAATGTATCAAAAAAATCAGGTTCTTTTTTTCAATGAAGCCTCTGACTATGTAGTGTCTTATTACTGTAATAAGTTTCAGTTTCACAGCAGATGATGTATTTTTTTAATTTTATAATTTAATTCCCCATTTTCATGTGATAAATTGCCCAAAAATGTGTAAACGTATCAAAAAAATCAGATTCTTAAACACCCATGGCAAAGAATAATGAAGATCCAGCATGGTCGTTCGGTGAACGACATAGTAACAACAAAGTCAAATGCAACTTCTGTGAGAAGATGGTATCTGGAGGAATAACCCGTTTGAAGGCACATATAGCCGGAAAGACGGGAGATGTAGCCGCTTGCAAACGCGCACCAGCACAAGCGCAAATTATTTGCAGGCAACTACTGGAAGTGAATGCTAAAAAAAAGAAAATAAGGACTGAAGCAGAAGAGCATGCTATCGGTCACATAATGGCCGACTGTTTAGAAAGTGAAAGGGAGGGCCAATACATGGAAAATGTCCCGTCGTCTTCAGAAGAGGATCCAGACGAGATTGAGGAGGACAGAGACTTGCGGCGTGCAATGCGAATTAGTCGCCGCGAACATGACATCAGAAAGCAGAGTGGTGCAGGTTAATTTCTTTAAATTAATTGTTTAATGTAACAAAAACAATTTATTTCTCAATTACATTAAAATGCCAAATACTGAATTTTAATACTCTACACAGGCGGTGCGAGTGGATCAGGGACTGTGCATGGATCATCCAGAAAAAAATCTGGACTTATGGGCCGATGGAATTCCATCAAAAATGCATTCAGAGGAGGAGAACAAGCAAGGCCTGAACGCTACGGTGTAAATCCGAATACAGTTGGTGCTGGTGATCCAATGTGGGACAGACCAACTTCCTTGAAACAAGGAAAAATAAATCAGGTAGACAAAGAGACGGCAAAACAATTAGTTGGGACGGCAGTCACTAAGTTTTTCACCGACAGCCATCGGCCACCGACTGAAATCTTAAGTCCATATTTTAAGTCTGTGTGCTTTGCATCCGCAACTGCTGGACCTAATATCAACTTCCCATCGCCGTATGAGATTTCTACCACGTTCATCCCCCGTGAAATACAGCGGATGCGAGAATGGGTAAATAATTTTAAGTCTTCCTGGGAGGATACGGGAGTAACCCTTATGTCGGATGGCTGGAAGAGTGACGATAACCGTAGTATCGTTAACTTCCTCATTTATAATCAATGTGGCACAGTGTATCATAAATCATATGACACATCAAGCCGAGTAAATGATGGTGACTTTCTTTGTAGCTTGATGGTGTCTGTCTGTGAAGAAATTGGACCTGAGAATGTTGTCCAAATTGTAACGGACAATGGAGCGGGCTATAAGTCGGGAGCGAGGAAGGTCGCGAACACATACCCGTGGATCTTATGGACCCCCTGTGCGGCCCACTGCATAGACTTGATCCTCAAAGATTTTGCTAATGTGAGGGAATTTGCGAACCTAATTGACTGGTGTAAGGATGTCACCACATTTATATACAATCATGTTAGAATCTTAGAGGTAATGAGGAAGTACACGAAACGTCGTGAACTACTGCGACCTGCAGTAACACGTTTCGCCACAGTATTCCTTACGTTGCAGAGCTTCTTAAGAAGCAAGACAGAATTGATGAAGATGGCGAGAAGTAGGTCATTTGCGAATGCGTTCGACATGAGGAACGCTGAACATCAAAGATATTACCAGAACATTACACACTTATTTGTATCTAAAGTGTTCTGGGACAGTATCGTATCGGCCATCAACATCTCTGCACCCATAGTCACAGCACTCCGATTTGTAGACGGAGATAAGAAGCCGACGCTCCCCTATGTATTTGAATGCATGATAAAGGCTAAAACTGAAGTTGCGAAAGTTAATCCTCCGGTTCACTTCATGGAAATCATCAACGACAGGATTAATCAATTTTTCATCTCCAACCCACAGTACGTTGCAGGTTAGTTTTTTATTCGCTAGTGTGTTTATATTTTACTATTGTACATATCTTATATTTAGGCTAATCGCATTGTATTTCACTTGGCAGCATATTATTTGAATCCCTTCTCAAAGAAACCTAATGAGTTAGGTTTAGAACTGTCGACCGACTCAATTCGTAACTGCGTAAGACGGACATTGGAGATTATGGGTGTCATGCATCCTGGTGAACGGGCGGCATGTTTTAGAGATGTACTACTTTTGTTCATTATGATCTCCATATTTTTGATGATTTGAAAGTTGTTCATTATCCGATAATACTAATTGTGTTTTATTTTTGTTTTGAAGTTACACAATTTTGAGAACCGCTTGGAGTCATTTGCGGATGAAGCTGCCGATGTTAGGTTGAGAGAGACGGCGACGATGAGTGCTACCCAATGGTGGACATATTTTGGCAACAGCTCACCTATATTAAGGAAATATGCCATCAAGCTGATGAGCCAGACGTGCAGTGCAACCAACTGCGAGCGTAACTGGTCGACATTTAAATATGTCCATAGCAAGCCTCGAAACAGATTATCATCTCAAAGACTTAATGATTTAGTGTACCTACACTACAATCAGAGGCTAAGGGCAAGGAATTTGAGGAGGTACCCCGAGTTGACACGTGAAGATGCCGATGATTTTTTCGTCCCGATCGACCTCGAGTCTCTATTTACCTATAATGATCCATTAAGTGAATGGATCGAAGAGGAAGAACAACCTGTACTGCATGATCTAGATATATCATTTTTAGATCAAAGTATAGAGTTGGGAGAATTGCAAGATTCCGAGGACGAGGCAGAAAATGAAGGTCGCCGCCATTCAATAAGTGTGTCCCGCCCTCCAAATGTGGGTCTAGAACGTCAGACAAGTACAAGGATGGCTCCACGTCGTCATTCTGTTAGTGAACGGCCCACTGGGACAGATGGGGTATCTAGCTCTTCACAGAGGAGGAGATCATTAAGAGGAAAAGAACCTGTTGTTCCGAGCAGCCAACCCAGCAGACGTTATTATGGGTCGGCTAGATCTGATTCTGATTCATCTACCGATGACGGTAATGGGTCAGATGATGGGTTGGATTTTACTCATCCAAATATTGTTGTGGATGTTGAGCCTGCCGGCCCACCGGGGTATTATCCCAACATGAGTGAAGTCCATTACCAACAGGATGATAGGCAACATACACCTCCTCATGGCGGAACAAACTTGCCCGGTGAAGGATATGTATCTTTCGGATATACGCCAACAGGATATTATGGTCAACCGAGCTATGGGCACTTCGACACGAACTCATTATCCAGTAATATGCAGTCCATGTCGATTTCAGATCGTCAATCGCAACCCTCATCTGATAGTTGGCAGTACCACAATCCATCATCAACATCTGACTACACGTCTAATGAAGAGCGACTTCCGGAAGACACGTATGCAAGATTTTATTTTCACGTCCCGGGTTATCCATATGAAGAGCTGGATCCATAGTAATATTACATTTGTTTTGAGAAAATTTGGACAAGCTTGGATGTGATTCAAATTTTGAGATGTGAAATTCAATTTCATTGAGATCTACTTAAAATGAATTCAAATTTTGATAGATAACTAATAGTCTAAAAAAAAATATGATATTATTTAGAGGTCTTCACTTATAAAATACTATTTTACCTTTTATTACCACTTCTTGAAAATTTTAAAAACATAATTTGAATTTTAAAATACTATTCAATTAATTTGACTCAATTTCAATTTATTAAAGTGTGTGAGGTGTATACATGGCAACATAAATACATGATGGCTAAAATCTTTCTGTCATTTTATTATCTTAGCATAAGTGGACTCTTATCATAGTTAATATTTTATTATTCCTAAAAATTATTCACACATTAGAATACATACAGAGACTCATTTATACATGACTTTCAAATGTTAGGAATGAAATTGAAATTATGGAAAACGTAAGTATGTATTTATAATTACCCAATAACATAGGCATTAATTCAAATTTTTAATATGTGTGGAGCTATGAGATAAGAAGTTTTATTTTTATTTTTATTATTGATTTTCCTATATTGATTAATTATATAATAGGATCTACTTATTGATGAGACTTGAGAGAATTGATGTGACATTTTCATATTTTTATAAGTTAAAATCATCTATTGTTAATTTTAATATTGAAAATAGATGAAACTTAAATAAATAATTTGAGTATGTATATGACCGATATTTAATGAAAAAATTATATTTACAAGAAGCCCAAAATTTTCCGACATTATCCAAAAAAAATCGGACAAAAAAAAAAAAAAAAAAAAAAAATCGGAAGAGAGAGAAATTTATCGGCCGGTATATCGGCCGATATACCGGCCGATCCGGTATTTCAATCCCTGCCTCCACTATCCAAAATATGAAAAGTGCAAAACACCGATCCCTTAAAATTTAGACAGACAAGTGATAGAGACACCCGGGTTTTTCATAATAATGAACACCAATTTATCTTTTAGGAGCCAATAAAGACATCAGAGAATTCTGTCCCAATACACCCAATTTCAAAATTTTGGGTGAAATTGTAATACTCCAACTCAAATTAAGAGTTAATTTTCTTTAATTAGGACTAATTAAGTAATTTTTAGCCGTTGATTATGATTTTTGTTCCTCCAATCGTGAAGATCATAGAATGAGATTTCCAATGGAACTGAGTTTGATCAGATCCGAGTCCGATAGCTCTTTTAATTAAGTTTTAAAGGTATAAATGTAATTTACAAATATAATAATATTATTTTAGGCTTAAAAACTGCTCTGGAACTTAGTCATTTGACATAGTTTCAACTCCAAAGTTAAGATTATGCATTATTTTTAAATTCCGGACTTAACGGAATGCCAATCTCAACCCAATTCTACCTATTTTTTGTTGCTATATTTCCTTAAGTGGCAAAACTCTAATTTTATAGAGAAGATAAAGTCCTAAAAATATACGGAGAGAGTCAGTACTCGATCTGTAATATAATTGATCATTTTGTATCTTCAGATTTCTAAAATATTAAATTTTAAATAGTTATTTTACATTGAGAAATGTGAACCGTTGAATACTCTTTTGCTTAGATGGAGTGATTTTTTTACTCCAAAATACTTTAAAACTTTAGAATATTTTTATCAATCTAATTTAATCTATCTAATTGTAAAATTAGATTTTCTTAGAGAAATTCTTTAAAATTAAAGAATTTTGTCAAAATGGTGTTTTTCGATTAAAACACTGAGTTCTTGATCAAATTTTCTCTCTAAAATTTAAATACTATGTTTATTAATTAATATCTGACCTAGTAAACTATTTAAATTATCTTAGTAAGATCCTAGAATATTTAAATTTAATAAAGGACATAAGTGGTATTGTTAAATAGAAAATAATAATAAAATAATATAAAACATCAAGATAAACATTAACCCAAACCTAAGCTACGAGTCTAACATTGTAGCTTAGAAACGTGGTTGGCTTTCAGCCAAGCCATTTATCTGTATAAAGACATGAAGTAAGAAGGGAAATGAAAACCAAAACAAAAGTAAAGACCCACGGTATTTTTCCCGTAGCTCTCTCCCTCTCTCTTTTTCTTTTCATTCGTTCAGAAGAGCAGTAGACGAGGATTTCGAGAGAAAAAAAAAGCAGAGAGCTTCTCTCTTCTCTTCCTTTCTCTTTCTTTCTCTTTCTTCTTTCAACGTCCAATGGCCTTAGACGTTTGATTTTTCTGCGTTCGGGACGGGATTTTTTTAAAAGCAGTCAAATTTTGACAAAATTTTATACCAAAAGTATCGAAACTATTTTTTTTTTTATATTAATTATAGAGCAAGTTGAGAGTAGAAAGGGATAGTGATGGATTTTAAAATTGAATTTTCAAAATAGAGAAAAAATAGACTTTCTCTTAAATTTTAAATTATACCTTTTAAAATTAGTTTTATTTTACATTTAAAATTCAGTTTTTCAACCCTAAATAAAATTGGGGAAAAGATTAACCCCAACTAACTATTGCTTGTTACTTTTCCACTTTTTGTATTTAAATTTTATTACTGTAACCTCTGGGCCACACTATCATCCGTAGTGGCGCTAGTCGCTCGGTGATACTATTTGAGATGGCGCTTAGTCACCCGGTGGTTCATCAGTAGTGACGCTTAGTCGCTCGATGAGACTATCTTAATAGGCGCTTAGTCACCCGATGGTCTTGAAGTGGGGCACTGAGTACTTTTATATTACTTGCATTATACTCTCTGGGCCGAAAATCTCCACCTGTAGCGCAGCGGAAACGCAGCTCGGTGGCCATCTGAGACGGCCTTTGTCGCCTGGTGGTAAAATGATTTAGACACTGAGCACTTTTATTTAATTTCTTATACTGTACCATCTGGGCTCTGTCTCAATACTTTTCCCTTGCCAGGAAAAAATACGAGACCAGATACTGAGTACTTTATATTTTTATTTTGATGTGATGTTTTGGTTGGCTGACAACTAACTGCTGACTTAATCTAATGGAGTAGAAAGAATTAGGAGACTCACTACATTTATTATGTTTTCTTGGAAAATGCACGGGGGATGGGAAGTAGTTCGTAAATACTTTATCGACTTGAAATTTATATTATTATTTTATCTTACAGATTGTGTGATAATCTCTGCGGATAGAGGTGATGAGACTCGAACCAACACTTGTATTGTGTTATATGTTAAACCCACTAACACCAGACTGAAATGGGACCCATTGTCAATTAAAGATGGAAAAGGCTATATAGGTATAGAATACGAGACCTGACACTGCCTACATGTAAGGGATGTAAATGTTCTAACTGTTTAGAACGTAGGCGTTAAAATGGTGTCGGGGAGTCGAGGACTTGTAGCCTATAATGCAGAATGGACCCATGGAGTGTCTGGGAATTGTCGGGTAAAAACTGGGTGAAGGCATTCGTGTTATTAAATCCAGTTTTATTGTTTGTGTGACATTGATTATTTTATTGATTTCTTGTATTGGTAGTGGATACACCAAGGGTAAGGTTGGAATTTGGTGATTCTGTCAGAATAAGTCCCTGTGTAAGGAGGGCAATGGAAATCATACATTATCATGTATTTGATATTTGCATGTGAGAATTATGTTTATAAATTGAATCTGTGAAAGATAATAAATTTGGAAATCTAATATTGGCCGTTGGGCTATAATTGTTGAGATCAGCCGAACACCGTTTGCGAACCGTTGGGTTGGACGTGTTAGTAGGCTGAGGTCGACCGCCATCAACCGCTAGTGTTGGATGAGCTAGTAGACCGGGTCGTGGAGACCTTATGATGCTAGGCTGAACACCGTTTGCGAACCGTTGGGTGGACGTGTTAGTAAGCCGTGGTTGACCGCCATCAACCGCTGGTGTTGGATGGGCTAGTAGACAAGGTCGCGGGACTACATATGTAGGATATAGCTTGGTGGGAGATCCTCGTATGAACAATGAGATGTATCTTAGTGATTTCTCATTGGTTACTGGGATATGACTAGGTGAATGACTACCCCAGTGGATAAATAGGATATGACTACGTGAATGATTATCCTTGTGAAAAAAAAAATGGGATTTGACTTAGTGAATGATAATCCCCAGTTGATTACCAATGTGTGACTTGGAAAAATAATTCATTTAATTGCTTATAACATGATGGTTAATGCATGCATGGCATAATGAGATAGGACTTTATAAGTAAATATTGATATAAGACCATAAGGGTAAACAATATCCTATAAAAATGATCCTAAGGTAAAAATGAATCATATGATGGTAAGTTACATGTTCATTTGCATTGATACATGCATACCATGGTTTCTAATTTACTTGAGTTCTCTTCACTGGGCTAGTAGCTCACGTCCCTTACATTGCAGGGTTAGAACTTGAGGAGGAGGAACCTCCACCGCTGTCTTAGGACGAGGGAGCCTTTACGGTCGATTGTATTTCTCGATGATGGGAAATATGTTTATTATATTTATTTTCATGCAAGTGATGTTTTGTTAATTTTAGTACCGCATGTGGTACTGTAAATTTAAGCATGTGTAAACCGCTATGTTTTCGTTCGTATCTCTGATAAGATAAATGAAAATATTCGTTGTATGATATGTGTTTGTATATGGGGATATATGGTATATGTTTGAGTCCACGTGTGAAGAGCACATGTGACATTTTCTATGATGGTTTTTTTTTTTTTTATGAACTTGAAGATCTAGCCCAGTTATGATGTTGGGTTATTAGAGTTTAGTGGGGAAAAAAAATTAGTCGCGTTCTGGGCCCACCTTAGGGTTCAAGACGTGACAGAAATGAACTACGAATGGACTTACCCATTCGTTCGTATGAATGCACTACTGTAGCATCGCTCGAATGAACTTCATCATTTGTTCGAATGAATGATTCATCCGAACGAATGCCGAAATGAACTCGCAGTTCGTTCGAATTAGTGAAAAATGTGGGGCAGCAGAATGATAATTTTATCCTAAAATCGAAAAACGGATGTGTAGAGGCAGAAAAGTCGGGTGTCAGTAAGTCGTGCCTCTATAAATTGACATTGGAGAGGTGTAAATATTGGCTATCCTATGGCTATTAAAAGAAAAAGGAAAGTGTCTAAGATTAGATATTCAAAAGATAATTTAAAGTGATAAAAAAATGTGAAAGTTTTAAAAATATAGCTTCAAGTGATTTTTATGGGGTTCATAATTATGTTAAATATTTCAATAGACAATCAAATATGGTGAAAGTAGGTCTCATGTAGGATTCAAACTAAAAAGATTTGAAGATAATTTAAAGTAATTAATATTTAAGAAATTTAAAATATGACTTTTATGATTGGATTAACGAGATTCTTTAATAATTTCATATTCGTAGATTAAAAGATCTATTTAAAGGACCTCTAGATGGGACAAAATTGGAATCACATGAGATACAAAACTTTAGTAAATAAAAAATAATTTGAAGTCATGAAATTATGAAGTTTTTATACAGTGGCCTCTGTAATTGGATTAAGATGTTTTACCCAAGTCCTTCGCTCAATGAAGATCTATGTAATGAAACCATTACACTTAATAAAAGTGAGTCAATGATTTAATAATTTAATTATTAATATTCAGTTGTAAATAGTTCAAAATATCATGTGAAAATTTAAGACTAAGTTAATCTTCTAGTTATTCCCTCTTTGATTGCTAAATTGAAGAGACAGAATCAGGTTTGAGCATGGTCATAGAAAGTGACAAATTTGCTAAAAATGAGATATAGAAGATTTTTTTTTTTAATATAGTATAGTAGGACGGAATTATCTTAGACACGTTTCTGTCCGACTTTGATAACACTGCTCAATCCACGAAGAAGAAGTTTGTTTTAATATATGAATATCACACTCGGACCGTTTATGATGTGATAGATTGTCTTATCTTTTTAGATTTAATATTAAGAGAAATGGGAAATATTGTGTTTACGTCTTTACGAAGGATCCTTTTTGGATTTAATAAAAGTGGGTCAATTATTTAATAATTTAACTATTAAAATTCATTTGTAAATACTTCAAAATACTGGACTGAGTTAATCCTCTAATTATTCTCTCTTGAATGTTAAATTGAAGAGACAGAATCAGTTGTGTGCAACAAACTAACAACTCAATCTATCCATAGGGTCAGCCTTGGCTTAAGTTCAAATATGCAACCGCCTAGCGTCTTCGATTTGACCACCGGACTAAGGCACTCACCATACCCTTTTCCTAGAGTCCAAGCCGAAATGTCACCAACAGGAACCCTCCATGAGCCGGACCCCTTGAGCTGTCGTCCAAGCCCAAAGGCGCTATAACATTAGATAAATGACTTTTAGTGCGTATGAGACACTCTTAGGAAGTTTCCACTCTTTCGTCTCTCAGAATGTATAAAATGATCTTCTTTTCTTCCATTCCCTACTCTTTCCCTCCTCCTCTTCTGTTCTATTCTCTCCATCAAAATTTTCCTAATCTATTCAAATCAAAGATTCAAGAGCAATGACGGACCAACAGGATTCAATGGTGGGAGTGGGAGTGGGATCTGATCAGTTACGGTGGATGAAGGCGCTCGTTCTGGCGTTTAACATTGCGGCCGTCGCAGGTCTCATGCCCAGTGTCCTCACAGACGTTACGGTGCACACAGAGTTCTCTAGCTGCGCTATTGTCGTCTCCTTCTCTGCCTTCTTCGCCTCCACACTACTTCACCATTTCCATCTTACCAACATGTCCCGTATATCTGATTGTGTGGGCGTCTTCTCAGGCACACTAGCGTTCGGTTATCTTCTTTCAATCGCAATCAAGGGTAGATTCAAATGGTTTGCTTTCCTTCCGTGTATTTTTTCTTCATTCCTTCTGGCTTTTGAACTTTATGAGCTACTGGTGGTGGTGGGAGTGCAACCTGCGTCGGAGGCCATCCAAAAATTAGCCATATGTCCAGCAGAAGTTGATGGTAGCAGCCGCGATCAACGATCTTACACCGTAACAGTTGAGGAGAACCAGGAAGAGGAATATGAGATGTGTGATCTGATTGGGTCTCCAAGCTGATACATTTAGATTTAGCACCGTTGGATATTTTCAATTATCTTTTTGCATGTAAACAACATCTCAGGATCTCAGCTGATAATGAGGCTGTGGGTAGTAAGGTCTCAAAATTCTATACCCATGTCTATTTGCATAGCCAAGAAGATACGTTTTCTGAATCTTTGGATCTTGCTTTTTTCACATGTTTCACATTTTTGAACTCATTTTACTTTAATTTTAATTAAATTAATTTAAATTAAAATTCTTTTAATTTGACTCAACTCAAATTACATGTGGATTTTTGTATTCTCCAATCCATAATTTCTTGGGTCGGATTTTCAAATAAATATATAGAAATATGAATAATTAATATTATGTCCAAATCATACCTCTTTAGAAATAATCTTGCAAGGACATCCCTACACACGGCCCCACTTCTCCTCCATCGAGCCTGTCCCACTCTCTCTCCGCAGCAGCCTTGGTGCTTGACCGTTGACCCACCTAAGGCAAGTCTAATAAAAATTTAGTCATCTGGTTTGCTGTAAACTAATTCACAGCAGGTTGTCTGAGCGAGAACAAGGCAGATCCTGAGATCATCTAAAATCTCAATGGTCTTAGACGGAATGAGATTTTAGATGTCTTTTGTGACTAGTATATGAGTTCTTTCTGTCTAGAGGCCCTAAACAATGTCCTATGTCACATATGTTCAGAACTGACCCTGGCCAAGAAGCCCGTAGTGTAAATATTATTATATATTTTTAAAAGAATAAAAAATATGAGTGACCCACGACTTGGCAACGCGACGACAGGCCAATCTCACGAGAAAATCATCCCCACTCCACATCTCATCCTGTGTATAGGCTATATATATTAAATTTCGGCCATCCATTTTAGAAATCATGACTTACATCATGACTTTTTGTCGTGAGGCATCAGTTTTTAAATTTTTAAGATAAATTACCCTTTTGCCCCTTTTGTGTTTTAATCGTTACGATGATTTTTTAGTTTATCACAGTCGTGACGATCCTTCAAACGAATTTGCTCATACGCTACCGTCAATATTTTTAAAATTTTAAATAATAAAATCTTTTTTAAAATTTTAAAGTTATTTTTTAAACATTATATACGATAGACTGATAAAAATACTTTAAGAATTAAAGGTCGTTTGACATTCTCAAATGATTAAAATATAGTATTTTACAAATAAGGGTATCTCTAAGCTGTGCTGAAAACATATTTAAGTGTGTCAAAAGATCTTAAAATCTTAAAGTATTTTTATCAGGTTATCGTAATTAGTCTGAATATTCAATTTGAGAAATTTTGGAAATTCACAGTGCTTAAAAAATAACTTTAAAGTTTTAAAGGAGATTTTATTATTTAATACACTATGCACATTATTTTTTAAGCACTGTGTATTTTCAAAATTTCTCAAATTAAATATCTGGACTAATTACGATAATCTGATAAAAATACTCTAAAACTTTAAGGTATTTTGACACTTCTAAATATTTAAAACACAGTATTTTATAAATAAGGGTATCTGTAGAGTCTGCCGAAAACACATTTAGGAGTGTCAAAAGATCTTAAAGTCTTAAAGTATTTTTATTAGGTTATCATAATTAGTCCGGATATTCAATTTGAGAAATTTTGGAAATACATCGTGCTTAAAAAATAATGTGCATAGTGTATTAAATAATAAAATCTCCTTTAAAACTATGAAGTTATTTTTTAAGCACTGTGTATTTCCAAAATTTCTCAAATTGAATATCCGGACTAATTACGATAACCTGATAAAAATACTTTAAGACTTCAAGGTCTTTTGACACTCCTAAATATATTTTTGGCACAGCCTAGGAGTACCATTATTTATAAAACACTATGTTTTAAGCATTTATGAGTGTCAAACGACATTTAATTCTTAAAGTATTTTTATTAATCTATCGTAATTATTCCAAATATTCAATTTGAGAAATTTTAAAAATATATAGTGCTTAAAAAATGGCCAAAGGATCGTTATAATTCTTCGAATGATTCAACTGGCACGATCCTTCGGATGATTCGACTAATCGGAAAATAATTTGAAAAATCGTTCTAAAGATAAAACACAAAAGGGGCAAAAGGGTAATTTACTTCAAAAATTTGAAAACTGTCTCCCGTTACAAAAAGTCCTGGTGTCTAGGTGGCCTTTCAAGTGGAAAAAACTATATGAAATTCTGTCACATCATGTTATCAATCTTTTGAGCTTAAAAATCTTTAATTTTCACCCCTTTCTTAATAGAAGGAAATTTTTAGATTAGTGATGGGGCATCTCTTACTTTTATTCTTCAAGTGAAACTGGTTCTCCAAAGTCACAAGAATCAAACTAAAAAAATTGTAAAGTTAAAATTATTATTATTATTATTTTTTTTTTTTGAATTTACATGTGAAAAATTGTAGAATACCCAGTGTAAAACCTTCAACGGGTGAACCCCTATCCCTAAGGTATACCAAGATTAGGCCATGAGGGTTCGAATCCTTGATCTCCATCTTTTTGAGGTGAGAGGTAACCAACTGAGTTACACCCATGTAAATAAGGTGCACCTCCTATAACAGAAACCAACCTAGATTATCAGTTCCATAGATACTGAAAATTTTATGCTATCATAATAATATGATGAATTGTATCGGCAAAAAATACTCCTCATTGCAATGTGAAAATACGGTCCATACAAAATTTCAGCGCGACGGCCCTCGTAAAACCCTTACAGGTGAGCCCACCACCCATAGGGTACACTAAGATTAGGTCATGGGGGCTTAAACCCACAACCTCCTACTTCATGAGACAGGAGACAACCAATTTATTTTCTAATTCATTTTGGGTCTACAACCGTCAAAATATTTTTTTTATATATAAGGTACACTCTCAATAAACCATAGCATATACTAGAAACTTTATTAGCCATCCAAATTTTGTTTCTCAATCTTTCATCTATATTTTCTTCCCAGCTTCATTTCTTTAAATTTTAACCCAAAAAAAAACAATTTATACTAAAATTTCATTGGCCATCCGATTTTTGTTTCTCAATCTCTCATCTATATTTTCTTCCAAAGTTCATTTCTTTAAATTTTAACTTAAAAAAACACGATTTCCCATTCATTTTCGACAATCTGAACCATTGAAGCTCGAGTTACTTGTTACAACTACTAGTAGACTAGTAGTGTAAGTTTTCTTCCCAGATTATTAAAATTAATCTTCATATCTGAGGTATTATTTCCTAAAATTTATATTTAATGCTCTTCTATTTTTTATTTTTTTTAATTTCAATACGAATTTATTCTAAAATGAAAATAAGGTTTTAGTTTATTAACGTGTCCTTACTATGTTTAGAATGGTTTAAATGGTGTTCTAGAATTTAGTATATTGTTTAAAAAGTATATTTAATATTTTTTTTTAAACTTATCTTAAGTAGAATGTAAACTATTGTTTAATTTGATTCAAATGACATTTACTTGTTTGGAAAATGTTTATGTGTTTTCTCCAAGTTAATGCAGACTCTAAAAATTACTTTATATGCATTTGATATTTTCTTTTTATTTTAAAACCGAAATTAAAAAAGCAAGTATGAGATCCTATTTGCTCCATTCGAATCATTGAATAACTGGAACTGAAATAATTTCTTTCATGGCCGTCCATTGCCCCTAAGAATCTTTTTGGGCCGCATTCAGGTTGAAGAATAACCCTAAGCCTAGTACAGGGGTTCAAATTTCGGCCGATATGAGATGTATCAGCCGTACAGGCGAGATCTCAACTGATATGACAAGATCTCATCGATATCGTCAAAAAAAAAAAAAAAGAGAGAGTAAGAAATATCGCCCGATATCGGCCGAGATATTGGATGATATTTGTGGGCCTGAGATCTCGGATCCACTGTTTTTTTGACCTTTGGCCTAGCATGAGGACAACTTTTAAGTTTTTGCATTTGAAGAATAGAAATGCACTGATCCACTTGCTCACTAGTGCACATTGGGTAAAAAATTACGATAATAGTTTTTGCACCTCCATTTTCTTTCATTTGCAGTTCTTTAAAATGAATTTTAAATTTATCTTTACTTATCTCTTCTCCTCTCTTTTCTCTCTTAAAAGAAAAGGTAAATTTGAAAATTCCTTTTAAAAGGGTGCACTGTAAAAGAAAATGAGGATGCGAAATTCACAATCCAAAAATTATGACCCACTGCTTGTTAAATTTTATCTCGACCCAACACTGAAAACTATACTTTTTAAACTCTTAAAAATTTAGCTTTATTTAGTTTCATTCAAAGGAACTTGATGTGATCGAATGAAAAACACATGATGACTTGGAATGCGATAAAACAAGGTATAGATTGTGAGGTTGGCATGGGCTTTCAAGTGACACTAAGCCCATAGTGCACCGGTGCAAGTGTGCAATTCGACGGTACTTCTTAAATCTCCAAGGTAATTTCAAGTCAGTCTAGGGCAAAACTTGTTTCTCCAGTTTCGTTTGGACGGGGGGTGTAAAGAGAATAAAGTGTTAATCTTCATTATCTTTGTTTGTTAACTGAAGGATAAAAATGAAAAATCTCAATTTTACTCTTGTTTATTCTTCTACTTTCACTTTTGAAAACTCTTCTAAAACAAAGAATATTCATAATTGATTATCGACCCCTACAAAATTTACCCCCATCCAAATGCAGCCTTCGTGGAACAATAGTATCGCTAGCTGTGCATACTGCCTCCAACGTCACACTTAAATATATTATGATACATAGAATGCTCACCCGTGTATATATTACAAAGGTCATTAAATGTATAGTAACTCTCATACTTAAATACATAAAGTACTATACTGCAAATGTACATTGGGTAGGGTAAGGGTATATTTGGATAAATGATTTGTTACGAATATTTTTTTTTCCACTATTGTAAAGCTTAACTAGTTGTCTCTTGTCTTATGAATTGGAGATTATAGGTTTGAGTTCTCATGGTCTAATTTTGATGTGCTCTAAGGGTAGTGGGCTCATCCGACTGGATATCCCACAGTTTCTCATACGTAAATTCAAAAAAAAAAAGTTTAATGTATCACTTATTTTATTTTTCTTTTAATATGGTTCGAATTACTGTCTTATTCAAATCATAAAATACTTTCGTACTGATCATTTTATTTTAATATATCTTTATCTTTATATCTATTTAAAAAAATATTAACCCTTCTATAATATAGTATAAAGTTAAATAATAAATAAGAATGACTGGTGTCGGTCTTTCAAGTTTCAATGGTCTATGTCAATGGTCTATGTTCGTGGCTAACAAGCCACCTACAATGAAATAGTTTGACTTATTAGTGGATTCATTTTCCTTGCAACAACGCCTAAAGACGTTGCTGACTGGACGGTCACGTGTCACGATTTGAGCGCTGGCAACAAATTTAAATTTATTTCATATGTGATAGGTGATGATTATATAAATATAGAATATATAAAATAAATTATTTGAAAGATGTTTATGTAGATATGACGTATGTAAAATTTTACTATTAATTGATAATTCAAATTATATAATTTCATCTTTAACTTTTGATAAGCATAAAATATTAATTTTTAAAAGTTTAAATAAAGCAATAGAATCATCAGATTAAAGTGAGATTTCATATAAAAAATATTTATATAGTTTCTTCTTACATAAGAACCAATAATCTAGACTCTGAAATCTATTATTGAGTGAGAAAGGGCAAATGCTGTGTCTCCCAATGTTCCTTCTTTGAATTTTGTTCGAGTTTGATGTTGAAATCCTCTCGTGTTACATGAGTTATTTGAGTGACTTTTATGACATAATATTTGGATGTCATTTGGAAGTGCTGGCCGACATTTTTTATGCTGCATGAATGTCGTCTTCATTGTTTTTACTTTTTAGGACGAAACTTACTGCTAAAGAATGACGTCAAATATCGTTCAATACATATTCTATTAGTCCACGTGTATTGGAATTTTTTGTCATAGATATGTATCGCCAAATAGAATATATATCCGTAGCTCTATCATTTTATCAGCAATATTTCTCAATACATATCTGTCTTAATATCGGCCGATATTAATAATATCACTTTAAAATATAATTTTTAATTAAAAAAAGTTGAAATATCAGTATGGGACCCACTCAATTATCATTTTTATGTAAAAATAATACTGCATTACAAGTAAAAATTCTGTTTTATTTAAAATTTATAATATAAAAAGGTTGCAGTATTTTAAAACATACAATATATGATGATGAAATTATTTATATTTATACCAATATCACTTTATTTACCACTTGTGGATTTTTTTATCTACATTTACTTCATATATAAAATTTAAATAGGTACATAGTACAGTACTCTGACAAACTTAGGTCATTATCTGATTGGATTCTAAATCAAATGGAATATGAGGTCCCACCAAGTTGGATAACAAAATCTTCAAAATTAATGAATTTTAAACATTTAAAAAATAAAGAAAAGCCAAACTCTTAATTTTAAAAATTCACCTTTTTTTTTTGAAATACAATAAAAAATAAAATAAGCCTTCTTATTACATTTTTTTTTGTAATTTTCATCATTTTTAAAAACTGTTTTAAATTCTCGATTTCGTAACTTAAAAAATAACATTTGAATGTGTAAATGACCAATATTTAATAAAAAAAAATTGTCTATCTATGAAGCCCATAATTTTCTTCATTTTCTGATTTTTTTTTGGAAAAAATAAATAATAAAAAAATCAAATGGAGAGAGAAAAATATCACCGATATATGCGTATGGCCGATATATCAGCATAAACGAAATTTTAACACCCCATGGCTAAATTTTAGTTTAACAAGTAATTTTAGAAGCTAGTTTAAAATTTGACTGCTCAAAAAAAATTTTTGACCGCTCAAAAAAAGCTAGTTTTTCTAATCGTTGGTATGGATCTGTAACGCCCCGCCCTTTTTCACCCATTTTTTGAAAATCAGAGTCTATTTTTTTTTTTTTTAAATAGAAGAGTAAGAGAGGGCGCGGACGCCACGACGCGAGTTAAGTCCGAGCTTCTAAAGTCCGGCCCTTAACTGGCCAACCCCACGCGTGCATGGAGCTAAGTCCACGAGAACGGTTCACGCGTAGGAAGTAAGCTCGTGGATTACGATTATTGCGGAACATGATAATAGAGTCTATTCTACCGGTTTTAGATAGAAGGGAAGATACAACATTGAATTACCAAAATGCCCCTATGTTCATATTTATATCACAAAATATAATCGTTCATAAGTAATGTCCAAACCATCGCAAGAAATGTAAACTTATACAACCCGACAAGCTAAGTTACTTTAAAATTACATCTCCAAAATGTAAACGTAAATAAACTAAGACTGCGCTGCCCAAGCTCCTAAGCTTGGCTCCTGTCATGTCCACCGCTTCCGCCATCCCCTGCATCATCAGCTAGGGTAGAAGTAGGGCGTTAGTCAACGGGCCCAGTAGGACTCCGAGTAGGGCTAGCACATGGATTAGTGATAACACATATACCGATAAAATAACATATAACAAAATAAGCATGTGATGAATGATATGCCATGGGTGCCTATGTCATGTGTCCCACCCATCATCCGTATGATCATACAATATATTATCCCCATGTTTGCTTCTCGGTCACCCCGACGGGCACGGACTCCGGTTATAGGCCTCAGGCTATCCCCATGTCTAATTCTCGGTCGCCCCGACGGAGCATGGACTCCGGTTATGGCCCCTCAGATATCCCCATGTTTGCTTCTCGGTCGCCCCGACGGAGCATGGACTCCGGTTTGTTTATTTTTTTCGGCCCATGCCATGCATGAGATGTAGTGCATTATGCTATGTAATATATATGTAATCCATATACTCAACATATCATACATAGCCATATAATGCATAATATTAAAATATAATCCATATGATTCATAACTTAAAACTCATCATAAGATAAATCATAATCATAAATCTATCATAAGCCAAATCAAAATAATTTGAAATACCATCACATATCCATCGCTTACAAAAAGGTAGGAATCCTACCGAATACTGTGTCGCGTTCCGTTACGTTTTCCGCTCATTAATCCGGTCGCAGATCGCGTACCGTTTGCGACGTTCGATACCTTATTACATTTACCGAATTAGTCCATACGTTATCCATGATTAAGTTCCTAACTAATAATAACCCTAGATCCATTCAATGATCTTTAATTACATTATAAGTTTATCGAAATCGGTCCTTAACTTAGCCCATTATCCCTTGATTTAATCACATACATAGATCCGATTTTGACCATTTCGAATATTCAAATGAGCGAGCCTAAAACGCAGCATCTATACGTTCCTTTTTATCATTCATATTGCATCGAATTTTACTTCTAATCCACATAGGGTTCGGCCATGTACCATGGCCGAACCCATGGTTCTTCAAAGTGGCTAATAATTACCATTTTGCCACTCTCTCCTCTATGATTAATCATTCACCCACTTATGTCTATTCTAAATTTCATCCATAACTTAGACCCATTTATAATTCCATAACATATCCAAAATCAGCCACCTATTTTTTAATTTTGAAAAACATTTAACCCCATATGTCCTTTCACATTTGGCCCTCAAGGTGGCCCACGAAGGGATCATGGGTTCGGCCATACACCATGGCCGAACCCATGGTACCCTATCTTCATTTTCTTGAGTCCATTTTACTCCTTTTAATCCAATCCCTAATGAATTTAAATTATCCATTTAAGCCCCCATTTTCATCCCATTTAAAACCTCACATATCATTTTTATAAATCCATTAAAATCTAGCATTCTTCTACATCATTTTCCATTTGTTAAAACCATTAATTACCACCCTAGGGTTCACCTTTTTGGATGTCATTTTCAAAGACTCATGTTTTGTCCCAAACATAATCCATTTTTAAATCACTAATCATCACCATTTTCATTCCATCTAATCATCACATTCGTTTATGTATCTTCTAAGTCCAAACTTCATCCCTAATTTAGATCCATTAGGGTTTCATTGACCATGACCTAACATCCATAAAAACAGCCACCTAATTTAATTAAATTTGTAATCATCTAACCCATATATGATTCAATAATTGGCCCATAATCATGACCTCCAAATGGGTCATGGGTTCGGCCATACACCATGGCCGAACCCATGGTGCCTATTTCCATTCCCTTGGGTCCATTTTTCCTTCACCAAATGAAATTAAATCATTCATTTAAAATCCTCTTTATAATCACTAGCATTCATCCTTTTTTAAAAAAAAAATTAACATCTAACATATTTTTAAACCTTAAAAATCCAAATTAAAATCATCACTATTTACCATGGGGTTCGGCCATGCTACATGGCCGAACCCTATGGTCCATTCATTCATTTTAAAAAATTCCATACTCTCCATGCTTTAATACAACCTTAGAGATCCAAAAATTTTAGATCATCCCCATGCCTTCCATTATTTAAAATCATAAATCACTAATGTTTTCTCATTTAAAAATCTAAATCTCATTAACCATTCTCCCAAAATTTTAAACCTTAACATCTTAATAAATTCATTACCATTTACCATGGGGTTCGGCCATGCTACATGGCCGAACCCTAAGGTCCATCCAATTCATCAAAATTTCCATTTTCCTATGCTTTAATAAAGACTTAAAAATTCCGTTCTTCCATTTCTTAATCCATTCCTCCATTTTTATCCATTTCTTATCTTATCTTTTGATGGATCTTAGATCCATGACCCACAACGTTTTTGGCCACATTTAGTCTAAGAAATGGATTCTATATTCTAAAAAATAAAATCTTGTTTTAAGAAAATCTTACCACCCGACGACTCCTCCGGTCCTTCTTTCTTCTTTGCTTTCCTTAGCCCTTTCTCCTTCTTCCTCTTCTTGATGATCGGCTAGATGAGCTTGATCAATGGTGGGACATGTTTGGATCGGCTAAGATAGTGTTAGGTTGAGAGAGGAGAAGAGGGGAAGATGATGAAGATGGTAGCTCTTTATCTTCAAGTGGTGAATCCAAGGTTCCACCTCTTTTCTTCTCTTCTTCTCTTCTTTTTCTTCTAAGTTTTCTTCTAAGTTTTCTTCAATCTTTCCTTTGCAAGGTGGGGGACAGTTTTTCTTGTGTGTATGGAGGCTAGAATGAAATGGGTAGTTTGAAATGAGATGGAGGTGGTTGGAGTGACTTAGACTCCACATTAATTTCCCCACCCACCAAGCATGGGCTAGCTTGACTTGGGTGGTGGTGGTTGAAACCCAACCACCAAGCATGGCTCCCATATCCTCTTTGACTTGTTTATGTTGACCCTAATTAATCAACCTAATTAATTAAGTTAAGCCCTCACTTAGGTTAATTAATTTCCATCTAATTTAATGGAATTAAATTATCTATCTAATAAATCCACCCATGGTTGACCAAGTCAACCATGGTGGACGGCCCCCACCTATACCTACCCCACCTGCCACCTCACTTGATGAGGTGGAGGTGGGCCCCACTTGGCCATGTTATTCTAATTCCACTGATTTTAACTTAAATAATTTTACAATAATTTTAATCAATTTAATTTACCTTAATCCACCTTAGTCTTCTTAAATTTATCCATGGTTGACCAAGTCAACCATGATGGTTGGCCCCACTTTTTCCTTGGTCCACACGCCACCTCAATTGGTGAGGTGGAGGTGGACCCCATTTGGTCATACCATTTCATTTCATTACTAACTTAGGGGTTTTAATTCCAAATCACCCTTTTTAAATTAATTGTCCCACCATTGGGCCCACGGCCCAACCGATTATTTTCTACCCCTTTACCTTAGGCTTTGGACCAATTTTGATCCATTGGGTCCCACATGGTGATCGGGCCCACTTTGACTCAAATAGACTATCTTTGACCCAATTACTTCTCATTGACCCATTAAATGGATTTCATCCAATTTGTGGCCCAATTGGCCATTCTTGGACCCTTGTCCCAACTTTTGATCCATTTGGTATTCCATCATGTCAAAATTCAATTTAAAATCAATAAATGCCAAATATATATTGATTCGAAAATTCTGGCTATTACAATAGAATCCTCTTTTGAAATTTTCGTCCCGAAAATTCGAGAGAAGTAGGGGTCCAAAACAACTCATGCGAAGAGCTCCGGGTAAGCGGCTTTCATCTCGGACTCAAGTTCCCAGGTGGTTTCTTCACTGCCATGTCGTTCCCATACCACCTTGACGAACTGAATGGCGCGGTTCCGTAGCACCCTTTGTTCGCTTTCAATAACTCTGACCGGCTTCTCCACATATGTCACATCGCTTTGTACATCGATGTCTTGAACATTTATCACATGAGAAGGATCAGGATTGTAGTTTCTCAGCATGGACACATGAAACACATCATGTAGAGATGACAGTTGTGGAGGGAGCGCTAACTGATAAGCTATCCCTCCCACCCTCTTCAGTATCGGGAACGGCCCCACAAATCTAGGCGACAATTTCCCTTTCTTTCCGAATCTCATGTGCCCCTTCCGTGGTGAGACTTTCAGAAATACCAAGCCTCCCACCTCAAACTCGAGGAATCTTCTCCTCTTGTCGGCATAGCTTTTCTGACGGCTCTGTGCAGTGAGTAGATGTTGTCGTATCAGCTTAATCTGCGTTATAGTCTCTGCAACCAAATCTGGTCCAATCAACGCAGGCTCACCGGCCTCCGTCCAACTCACTGGCGATCTACACGGTCTACCATACAAGGCCTCAAACGGAGCCATCTGGAGACTTGCCTGGTAACTGTTATTGTAAGAGAACTCCACCAGTGGCAGATGATCCTCCCATCCGCCCTTGAAGTCTAGCATGCATGCTCTCAGCATATCTTCCAGTGTCTGTATCGTCCTCTCTGACTGTCTATCAGTCTGTGGATGAAATGCTGTGCTAGTCAATACGTCGGTCCCGATAGCAGACTGTAGGCCTTGGCATACTCTGCCGGTGAATCGGTCATCCCTGTCGGATACAATAGACCGGGGAATACCATGTAACCTGACGATCTCTCGGATGTACCGTCGACCCAAAGTCTCTGATGAATCTGTCATTTTGATGGGAAGGAAATGTGCGGACTTGGTTAACCGGTCCACTATGACACATATCGCATCGTTGCCCTTTGATGACCTTGGCAACCCTGTTACAAAGTCCATAGATATATGCTCCCATTTCCATTCTGGTACCGGTAAGGGTGCGAGTAAGCCCGGTGGTTTCCGATTTTCTACCTTAACTTGCTGACAAGTTAAGCAACGAGCGACAAAGGCTGCCACATCTTTCTTAAGTCCATGCCACCAATAATGCCTCTTAAGATCATGATACATTTTCATGCTGCCCGGGTGGACAGAGAGTTTGGTTTGGTGTGCTTCAATCAACAACTCACTTCTGCAATTCTTAGGTACGTATGTCCTGCCTCGGAACATAAGACCTTGTCCGGGTCGTAACTCCCACTCCGGTACAACCTCACCGGTAGACATCTTATCCCAAATCTCCTCCACCTCTGGATCTCTCCGTTGCTCCCGTTCAATCTCGGAGACCATGTTGGATCGTATGATCAGATTGTATATGGTCCCATGATTATTGAGGTAAAGTTTAAATTCTCTGATGGTATTCAGTACCTCCCATTCCGTCCTGATCATGCTGGCTACTGTCGCATGTGACAAGCGGCTGAGAGCATCTGCTACTTTGTTCGCCTTGCCCGGATGATACCGAAGTGCGAACTCATAATCCGCCAGATATTCCATCCATCTACGTTGTCTCATATTGAGTTCTTTCTGATCAAATAAGTGCTTCAAACTTTTGTGATCCTAAAACACCTCAAACTTTTCACCATAGAGGTAGTGTCTCCAGCTTTTGAGAGCGAAGACCACCGCTGCAAGTTCTAGATCATGTGTGGGATAATGGCGTTCATGAATTTTCAATTGTCTTGATCCGTACGCCACCGCACGATTACTTTGACTGAGTGTACACCCCAGTCCCTCACCAGAGGCATCGCAGTAGACCTCATAATTTTTGCCTCTTTCTGGTAAGATCCGAATAGGAGCGGTCGTAAGCCTCTCCTTAAGCTCCTCAAATCTTTGATTGTACAGATTGGACCACTCAAACTTGACTCCTTTCTGAGTGAGTCGGGTAAGTGGAGCTGCAACCTTGGAGAAGTCCATGATGAATTTTCGATAGTAATCGGCCAATCCCAGAAAACTGAGGATCTCGGTCACATTTGTCGGCGCTTTCCATTCCTTGACTGCTGCTACCTTAGTCGGGTCCACGGCTATACCTTCCTCTGATATGATGTGCCCCAAGAAGTTGACTTCAGATAGCCAAAATTCACACTTGCTGGCTTTGGCATACAATTGGTTCTTCCGTAAGGTGTCTAGGACTATCCGTAGGTGCTCGGCATGTTCCTTCTGACTTTTGGAGTAGATCAAGATGTCGTCAATAAATACGATCACAAATTGATCTAAGTAAGGACGGAATATCCTATTCATCAGATCCATGAACAGTGCCGATGCATTAGTAAGCCCAAACGGCATGACTACATACTCATATAACCCATACCGTGTCCTGAAGACAGTCTTCTCTATGTCCTCCTCTCTAACCCGAATTTGATGGTATCCGGACATCAGGTCAATCTTGGAGAAATGAGAGAAACCCCTAAGTTGATCAAACAGATCATCAATCCGGGGTAGGGGATACTTGTTCCTGACAGTCAGCTGATTTAACTTCCTATAGTCCACACACATTCGTAGGGTACCGTCTTTCTTTCTCACAAATAACACTGGGGCTCCCCATGCGGATGTACTGTTCCGAATGAAGCCTAATCTGAGCAGTTCATCAATTTACTTCTTCAGCTCGGTCATCTCAGCTGATGCCATCCTATAATGGGGTAATGATACTGGAGTGGCGTCGGGGTATAATTTTATTTCAAAGTCTATCTCCCTCTTGGGTGGCAAACCAGGGAGTTCTATTAGGAATACCTCGGCAAAATCTGTTACTACCGCCGGAAGTTCAACCATTGGTGCCTTATCTAGTCTGAGGCTGTTCAAGGCGAGATGATTCAATTCCTCCTGCAGCCTTCTAGGGATACCCTGCCTGTCAGCGTGTACCACGTACCGCTTTCCTTCGGGTGACCAAAATATCACCCTACGAAGATGGCAGTCAATATGGGCCTGATACGTAGTCAACCAATCCATGCCAAATATGACATCATATTCTGCCATATCGATTACTAAATAGTTGAACTCGAATCTGAATCCCGCGAGTTCCGTGTTCAATGCCGTACATATAAGTCCTAATGATGTGTCTCCGACGGGAGATACAATGGTGAGTGATGTGGACAGGTTTTGTACTAGTATACCCGTGGCAGATATGAATGCAGCAGATATGAATGAATGTGATGCTCCAGAGTCAAATAAAGTAACAGCATAGGAACTACCAATTACAGCCATACCTTGCATCACTGAATGGTCCACTGCTACTGGAGATGGTATGCTGAAGAGTTGTCCAGATCCCGCAGGTTTTGGTGCCCGCCCTGCCTGATTGTATGTTCTGCCTCCCCGTGACTGAGTTGATCTAGCTGGAGGGCGGAAGGCACCCCTGGAGTTAGAGGGTCGGTTGATCTGTGGACAATCCCTCTTGAAGTGGCCCTGTTGGCCACACTGATAACATGTGTTCCCACCCCGGGGAACTTGTGTGATTGATGTTGATGAGGAGGGCTGACTGGGGCGAAAGCCCCTGGTAGACCCCGTGGAGGGTGAGGGCCTGCTAGGATTAGGGCGGAACTTCTTGTTGGGTTGGAATGTACCCAGCCCACCCTGCCCTCGGCGGTTGTCGAACCGCACTATCTCATTTAGTTCCCGTTCTGCGATGGTGGCCCTGCTAACCACCCATGCCAGTGTGGGCTCTTTGAAAATGGTCACTCTAGTCTTGATGCTTGGCGGAAGGCCCCGTTCAAACTTGCGGGCCCTTCGGTGTTCAGTATCCACCATATAGAACCCATAGATAGACAGCTTAAGAAATTCTATATGATACTCCGCCACTGTCATGTTGCCTTGTACCAATGAGATGAAGGCTACAGCTTGGCTCTCTCTTTCCTCTTCCGGAAAAAATTGCTCTAGGAAGGTGGCTGAGAACCACTCCCATGTCATGGCGATTCTTTCTCCTTCCGGTACTAGTGCTTGTTGCTTTTCTACCACTTCACACCAACTACCGGCATCCTCGATCAGTTGGGATGTGGCCAGTAAGATTTTATCAACAGTACTGGAAATCTGGAGCAAATTCAAGATTTGGTTGATCCTCTTTAACCAGTGTTCCGCTCCTACAGCCCCTTCCTTTCCCTTGCAGTAGGGAGGGCGTTGTTGTTGGAAGTCCTTGACCATCTTCCGTTTATTGGAGTCGCTGGCGGTCACATTGCCGCTTGAATGTTGTTGTAGAGCAGAAGCGATTGCCGCTTGAACTATGTCTTTCAACTCGGGAGGTACACCTTCTACGTTTATACTATTTTGTCCCTCGGCTGTATGAGGTGGTGGTACCTCTTCTTCCTGTCGAGGGGGTGTTACCTCTTTCTCCACTCGGGGGTTGCGACGGGTTCTTCTCTTTGGCGGCATTTCCTAAGTCGTTGCACAATATTCATTGCCTTAGTTCCTTCATAAAATTGTCATGTTCATAGCTTGGAACAATTTTCCTAAGTATCAATTATTTCCTTCATTTTAGGGGGGAGAATTATCGATTTAAGTATACTTCATTCTTGGGGGAAAATTCTTAAGTATCGAATATCGTTTCTTTCATTTGGGGAAGGCTGCCAAATAAGCATACTTGGTTTGAAAAAAACTTCCCATCTAGCTATGTTTGTCCATTTTTGTGAAATTGGGGGAAATTTTCCTACGTTTAATAAATCTATCAATGTTATATTTATTGTACTTCCCTTACTATTATTTTCTTACGTCAAATGTGGCGCTCAGATTGAATGTTTCAGTCTGAGTCAATCGAAGTAGATTAATCCGGCCCCCGTGCAGCGGACTCCGAATAGTCGGTCAGTTGGGATTCTTAGCTGTCAGTGAGACATGCAACCGTCCTAATCATACTTCGAGAGATTCATTCCTTCGATTTCGCTCTGATACCAACTGTAACGCCCCACCCTTTTTCACCCGTTTTCCGAAAATCAGAGTCTATTTCTTTTTTTAAATAGAAGAGTGAAAGAGGGCGCGGACGCCACGACGCGAGTTAAGTCCGAGCTTCTACATGGTACAGAGCCAGAGATTCCTCTGACCAGATTATTTCCCTCCCTTTCCTAACCCTTTCTTCTTTCCCTGTGGGCACCCCGTACACTGCCGCTCTCTCTTTCGGCCACTGTAGCTACAGCTCTCGGTGGATCTGTTCGTCGATCTCGCCTACCCACCTTCGTCGATGCTGCTACTCCTTCTTCTTCTCAGACGGTTCCTGGATCGTCGCTGCTAGATCTCCTTTGCGTGCAGATCGCTGCTCCTTCTTCGGTGCCGCCATCGCCAGATCTGGGTTTTCCCACTCCCAGATAGTGTCCGGCGTTTTCCTGCTCTACACGGCCTGCCCTACTTGCTGAGCCGTCCTCTGATCGATTCCACCGGCGCACTCCTCCGCACAGCCTGCACCTGCTATCTGCCACCGTCATCTGCTCGGATCTCTGTTCTTCCCGATCTGCTTCGATCGGCCTGCATCTGCGTCCTTGGATCTACGGATGCCGGTTCGTTGCCTCTCGGTCTTCCCCCTACCGCCGGTGGCTTCTACTCGCTGCTACCTTTGCCGGCCTCTAAGTCTTCCTGCTCCTTTTCTAAACATCAACAGGCCCAGCCGCTGATCTCTGCTGATCTGCTCGGCTTTGCCTCTTCGACTTCCCTTGTTGCCGATTCTCTACTCCTTTTTCCGACCTATAGCCAGCCCAGCCGCTGATCTCAGGTACTCTGCTCTGAGATCTCGTTCCCGAGATCGTCTTCGCTCGATTTGCCGGCTTGCCCCTTTCTTAGGGCTTGTTTGTTCACAACAGGAAAAAAAAGAAAGAGAACAACGACATCATTTTTTAATGGCTACCTCTGCATCAACTTCATCTTCTACAAGGGTCCCATTACCATTCCCAACTTTTCTAGTCTTATCTCCATCAAACTCACTGAGACTAACTACCTTCTTTGACAGACTCAACTCAAACCGTTCCTCATTGGTCAACAGTTTTGCCGCTTCATTGATGGCACATACCCATGTCCCTCTCCCTCTCTTCCCTCTGTTGACCCCACCAAAATTACTCCCAATCCTGCCTACATCACTTGGGTCGAGATGGATTGAAATCTAATGGGCATTCTCATTTCCACTCTTTCCGAGCCAGTACTTGCTCAGGTTGTTGGCCTCTCCACCTCACGTGAGATTTGGGACTGCTTCGAACGCAACTTCTCGCAACGATTGTTGTGCAAATTTTAAATTTATAACTCGCAAGCGCACGAACCATTAGATAGTATAGCGATTAAGTGCGAGGTCGAACCCATCGGAACTTAGGAAAATATATCCATGAAAATACACCATTGAATTATATATTTTAAGAACTTTGAGAAATATGGAGAAAAGTCATAAATATGGAATAATTTATCTAATCTATGATTTTTAATCTTAATTTAGAAACATTCTATATTTAAACATAGAATCTAACAATTTAACTAATTTTAATTAAGATGGTGGCATTAATATAAAAATATAAACAATCTCAATCTAATTTAAAATACAAAATTAAGATGTAGTTAAATTATTTCCAACCTAATTCATCAATTTCACGAGTTTTTGGATTTATAAACAAAAATAAAATTTAAAACACATAAACTACCTATGTACATATTTACAATGGAACTGGATCAAAGAATCAAGGAGGCATTATCATCCAAATTTTAATAATAAAATAACGGCCTAGAACATGGAGCTCACGTAAAATTTCAATCTTATTCAAGTCTTTCATCAAATTAGTTCCCTAATTAATCTGAACCTTAGATCTAGATTAATCATGCAATTTTCCGATTTAAATATTTCATGTCCCAAAGAACCTTAAACCCAGAATAGTAATGTTAATCAAAGATCTAACTATTTTATATGTCCAAATTAACTACCAAGGGAGGAGTCAAGAACTAAAATGATTCAAACCATCATAATAAAAATCAAAATTTGGAAAACCATAATTCTAATAATCTCACCTTCTTTTATTAATTAAAACATGGAATTAAAAATTACAAATCAATGAAATTTTGGAATAAAGACATAAGAAAAATACAATGGAAATCAAAATCCACCAACCTTAGAACCCAATGTGGATTGAAAATCCCACGGTCTTTCTCCTTCTCTTCTTCCTCTCCTCTCCTTTTCTTCAATGCCCAAGTTCAGCTTTCTCAATGGGAGAGGGCTAGTATTTATAGATGAAAGGAGGTGGAATGAATGGATTGGATTCAAAGATTTAAATAAAGCAAGGGACACATGGATGGCGGATTTGATTTGTGCTAAATATGGAATGACTTAAAAGAGGCAAGGAGCTAAATTTGTATAAGGAAAGTGGGTGTAGAATCCCGTTTTTTACACATGTATCATTTTGCAGCTCAGTTTTGACCCTTTTGACTTTCGAATCAGGAAAAGTTGTAGACTACAAAATTGTATCCCTTGAAGTCTTCTTTCCAACGCAAAAAGAATCAAACTAATCGCATATCGGAGTAGAAATTTATGACCAAAATACCGAACATGTGTCAAACCTTCCTTATTTTTCTTCCTTTCTTATTTTCTCTCTCTTTCCTTAATCCACTTGCCAAATTCGAAAATCCTCTTATATTGACTTCTAAATTTCGAATTTCCTCTTGAGATGATGAAAATATTATTCACACATGTGGATCCTCTTATATTGTCATCCTCACTATTAAACCTACAAAATACAAAATTATACTAATTAGATAAAATTAAATAAAATGAGGTACTAACAATAATAAATTTAGGAGTAAAATATGTATTTATTTTGCACTCATCAACGATCTCTCGCTAACGCGACTCATTTGCAGATACAAGTGTTGTCTCTCTCCAAAGGCACCAAGTCTGTCTCCGAATATTTGCAAAATGCAACATCCCTTGCTGATGCCCTTGCCGCTATTCATCAGCCCGTCTTAAACTACGATCTTGTTACATCGGTGCTTCAGGGACTTGGACCCGACTACTTCATGTTGTATACCGCCATCCTCAACACTCCACCTCTTCCGGTCTTCACCGATCTTCGCGCTCGCCTGCTTCTCTTTGAGTCATAGCTTGCCACTCTCGCTTTGAGTGCTACACAAGACAGCTCTGCCGGAGTCCCCTCCACTGCATTTTTCTCCTCTCGTGGGCGTGGGAACTTTTTTCACGGTGGACGTGGTCGTCGTGGCAGTCGATCTGATTCTTATTTCAATCCAAATGGTAGAGGAGGCCGTGGAAATCGCAGTCGAGGACGAACTAATGCTTCTCATGGTATTCTTGGTCATCAACCTTCCTCCCCTGTACAGTGTCAACTGTGTTTCAAGATTGGACATACGGCTGCCTCCTGCTATCAACTTCAACGCCCAGGCTTTCGCACTGATGAGGACCTTCCATATGCTTTTGCCGGGATGCAGCTTGCACAACCGTCCGACCCCAACTGGTACCCTTGACACTGGCGCCACCCATCATATGACTGGTGATGCCCATTCCTTGCGCTCTAAGTCTGACTATGGGGGTAATGATTCTGTCCTTCTGGGTAACGATGACTCACTCCCTATTGCATACACTGGTACTTTGTCTTTATCATCTGGGTCTTCAACTTTTTTTCTTTCTTCTGTGCTTCATGTTCCTCACATTCATAAAAATTTGCTCTCTGTTGCTCAGTTCACTCATGATAACTCTGTTAGTTTCCATTTCTACCCATGGGGTTTTACAATTCGTGACTTACGTACTGGTGCTACTATATTTCAGGGCCGATGTGAAGCAGGCCTCTACCCCATCAAGCCACCTGTTTCCTCCAAATAAGCATTCCTCGCCTCTTGCACCTCACCATCACTATGGCATCAGCGTCAAGGATATCCCTCTTCTGATGTTCTTCGAGTCTTAGCTCAAAATAAATGTTTAGGACCTTCTTTAAAATTTTCTCGCACTCCTCTTTGTTGTCATTGTGCTACGGGCAAGTCTACGCGACTGCCTTTTCCAGTTCATAATAAACGTACTCCAGCACCTTTTTATTTAGTTCATTCCAATGTGTGGATATCCCCTATTTCATCTGTCTCTGGATTTCGTTATTATGTTTTATTTACAGATGATTTTTCTCGCTACTCATGGATTTATCCTATGCGACATAAATCGGAGGTTTTCCTCTATTTTCAAACTTTTCTCACTTATGTCGAAAATCATTTTTCTATTACTCTTAAATACCTTCAAAGTGATGGTGGTCGGGAATATGATAATCATCTTTTTCATACTTTGTGTGCGCAAAAGGGAATTACTCACTGTTTCTCCTGTCCTCATACCCCGCAGCAAAATGGTCTTGCTGAACGTAAACATCGCCATTTGTCAGAAATGGGCCTCACCCTTCTTATTACCTCCAAACTCCCCTTTACCCCATGGGTCGAAGCTTTTTCTACTGCAGTTCATATTATTAATCGCCTCCCAACCGCACTCTTGCAATGGTCCTCACCCTTTCAAACACTATTTGGCACTACACCCAACTATGTGTCCCTTTGCACTTTTGGATGTGCGTGCTATCCCTATCTTTGTGATTATACTACTAACAAGCTTCAACCTCGATCAGTTGAATGTGTTTTTCTTGGTTACAGTTCTCGGCAAAAGGACTACCACTGTCTGCATCATTCTACTGGCAGAGTTTACAACTCAAGGCATGTCTTGTTCAATGAAGCTGTTTTTCCTTGTGCATTATCCACAGCCAGGTCTTCACCTGCCTTCGACAGGGTCTTCATTCCGGTTCTCTTCACGCCCTCAACATCTGCCGCTGCTCCGTCTTCTATGCCTGCTCCTACTTCCGCACCGGACTTGCCATCTTCTCAGCCAGAGCTGGAGTTACCATCTGCTCTACCGCCATCTCCACCGTCAGTGTTGGAGTCACCTACCACTCTGGCCAATGATCATCCCATGGTCACACGTGCAAAGGATGGTATCTCCAAGTCCAAAAGCGGGCTGACTTCGCCAGTCGACATCCTGTTCCACAGGCCTTCGCCTCTCTGGTTTCTTTAGATTCAGAGCCCACCTGCTACACCCAAGCTGTCCGTTTTGCAGAATGGCGTCACGCTATGACTGACGAATTCAATGCCCTCCTCCGGCAACACACTTGGTCGCTTGTTCCACCACCTTCTCATGGTAACATTGTCGGCTGCAAATGGGTATTTAAGATTAAACGCCTCTCTGATGGTACTATTGAGCGCTATAAAGCACTTCTTGTTGCCAAAGGCTTTCATCAGCAGCCTGGTATTGACTATGATGAGACATTCAGCCCTGTCGTCAAACCTGTTACTATACGTATTGTTCTCAGCCTAGCCATCGCGTATGCTTGGCCTATGCATCAGCTGGATGTCAAGAATGCCTTCCTTCATGGCAATCTCAATGAGGAGGTCTATATGAGTCAGCCACCTGGTTTTATTGATCCTGCTCGCCCTACTCATATCTGCAAGCTCCACAAGGCTATCTATGGCTTGAAACAAGCCCTGTGTGCTTGGTTCCAACGATTCAGCACCTTCATCCTCTCCTATGATATTCTTCAAAGCAAGCCTGACAGCTCCATGTTTGTTTTTCGACGAGACTCTCACCTTATGATCCTTCTGCTGTATGTTGACAATATTGTTCTCACTGGCAACGATTCATCACTTCTTCAATCCTTCACTCGTCGCCTTGGCACTGAATTCGAGATTAAAGATCTTGGTACTCTTCATTACTTTTTGGGGCTTGAAGTAACTCCTCTCTCTCAGGGATTACATTTGTCCCAAAACAAGTATACACTTGATCTACTTCGTCGAGGAAATCTTCATGAATGTAAACCTTGCTCTACACCTGTCGCGGCCAAGAAGCAGTTATCTTCCACTGCTGGTGATTTGCTTTCTGATCCTACTGAGTATTGTCAACTAGTGGGTACTTTGCAATATCTCACACTCACTCGTCCCGACATTGCTTATTCAATTCATTTAGTATCGCAGTTCATGAGTCAGCCTCGCACGTCGCATCTTGAGGCTCTTAAACGAATCCTGAGATACCTAAAAGGTTCCCTCGGTTCGAATTTAATTTCTTGGTGTGCTAAGAAACAACCGACTGTTTCTCGCTCTAGCACGAAAGCTGAATATCGAGCGCTTGCCTATGTTTGCGCTGACACCGTCTGGATTCGTCACCTCTTACGAGAGTTTCAATTTCCTCTCTCTTCTCCGACACCGCTTCTTTGTGACAATCTCAGTGCCACTTATATGGCCGCGAATCCAGTCTTCTATGCGCGGACCAAACATATTGAACTGGATTATCATTTTGTTCGAGAATGTGTTGCAGCCGGCTCTCATCACATCCAATTTGTGCCCTCCAAAGATCAACTTGCTGACATCTTTACTAAGGGTCTTCCCAAGCAGCGGTTTTCTGTACTTAGTTCCAAACTCGTCCAGTTACCACCGTCTAGTTTGTGGGGGAGTATTAGCACACATGCCAACACAAACGGTTGACCTTCCTCTTTGGAATATTTCCTCTCCATAATCAAGGGATTGTAATAGATTCTTGTAATAGATTATTGCCTCCATTAGAGAGGCCTGTAACACTATAAATACTATCAGTACAATGCCAATTCAATTAATCTCCTCTGGCCAATCAGTGTGATATTTTTCACAGTTCATCTACCATTTCTATAATTTCCAAGCTTTATGTTATTTCATAAATGCTACACCTTGTAGTGGATTGTAAAGACATATTTAGGTTTATTTAGATTTTCTATAATTACCAGTTACTAAATATTCATTTCCACATTTAGACATTTCCTTTTTTATTTGATTTACCTGCTTTATTTGTATTTTCTTTTTCTGTAAATAAAAATCTCAGAGTCTCTCTTTGATTGAGGGATACAAAGTATTATTTTACACTGAGAATAACTCTTAATATTATTTTTAGATTTAGATTGATTTAGTTATGCTTATTTAATGCATTCTGTCGTTGAATTAACTATTATATTAATTTTATAAATGCAGGAGATCTTGAGTTCAAGTCACCCTCAACACATAAAGGCCACTCTACTTAGTTTTACTTAGTGTAGATAAAGAGGTTTGCACATGCTCAAAAATACCTAGCAATATGATATGTCTTAAAGAAAATGAGAATATGAAATCAAATGAAAACTATTGCTCAATATTATAAGCCTACCCTTCACGTGTGTATATAGAGACTGGGGATGTTGTGGGCCCTGCATAAATTAACAAAGATGTACCATATCTCAACTTTAATTATCAGAGACTCATTTGATAGAAGTGGACATTTCTATATATTAGAATGAAGATTAAAATTTTAAAAGTTAATTTTATTTTAAATGGAAAAATATTTTATAATAATAATAGATTGAAATACAATAAAACATTTTTTTTTTAATTTCTACTTTGAATATGGCATTTTTAGTTTGTTCTCCCATCCATTTATAGGGCTCTACTTATATAGTTTTCAACTCATTTCATAAAGAAAAATTACTCTAAATAATTGTCAAAGTATAAGTCATCTTTTTCATTAATATTGGTAATCATAGAATTAACAAAATTGAAATTTTAATGCCTTTTTAATAATACGACAACAAAATATCACCTGTGTCTCGTAGTATTATTCACCATCGAAGTAGTAGAAAAATATCACCTATATATCTCGTCATAATTGAAAGTTCATAATAGTATCTCTTTTAGAAGATACGCAGTGTGAAAAATGCAAAACACCAATCCTTTAAAATTTAGACAAGTGATAGAGACACTCGTGTTTTTCATATACGGACACCAATTTATCTTTTTATTGACTTGTCATTATTTAAGTGATGAAAAAATATATCAATTTTTTTTTTATAAAAAACACAATGTCCCAAAATTTAAGGTCCTATATTTTTTTATGTTTGCATAATGGATATAATTCATGTGCCCTTGGGAGTGTAGGACTGGGATAAGGTCTATGCTGCCTTGGGCCAAAGGTCCATAATTTAAATCACTAAATATAATTAAATGATATAGATATGTTTTAAAAATTACATTGCATTTCATGCTAAATTACATAAAATTAGATTATGGATATATTATTTTCTGTAAGTAGAAAACAACTAAGTTGATATATTATGGTTCGGGTCAATCAGACTCAGGTCACCCTCACGAGACAGAGCGACACTAAACCAAAATACAACAAAGAGAATTCAATAAAACAAGTAGTCATTTTTTTTTTAATTTACATGTGGGAAACTGCAGGATACTAAGAGTAAAATTCTACGGGTGAGCTCAGTACACCTAAGGCAGACTAAGGTTGGCCCGACCCGCATGACCGGACTCGAGAAATCATGCGAGTTGGGTCGAGAATTTTGGGTCAGCATGTCGGGTCGGGTTGAGAAGATAAAAACCCGCATTAAACTCGGGTCGGGTTGAGAAGATAAAAACCCGCATTAAACTCAGGTCGGGTTGAGTTGAGGATTTTACAAGTTAACTCGATCCGATCCGGCTAAAATTAGGCTAAAATGAGTTCAGAATGTGGGTCGGGTAAGAATTCAGGTTGGAATTCGGGTCGGGTCGGGTTGTGAAGTTCATGTTGAGAATTCGGGTCGAGTTCTATATATATCAACTCAGGTCGGATTGGGTTTTAAGGAACCCGACCCGTCCTACCCGAGTTGCAGCCCTAGACATGAGGCAACCACATTTTTTTTTTTTTTTGAATTTACATGTGAGAAATCGCGAGAAGCCCAGTGTAAAACTCCCACAGGTGATACCCAATGCCCTTAAGGCACACCAGGTGAGGCCATGGGCCTCGAACCTAACACCTCCTACTTCCTAAGGCGGGAGAAGGTAACCACATTTTAACTTACAAAACTGTGACAAATTATGATATAAGGATTTGATGAAAATTCTCTACGGTGAGGTTGTTCCTCTATTTTTTAGGAAAATAATTTTATGGAAAAAATTATTTAAGGGTTTTATTAATATTATCAAATAAGCGTTATAAAATCCAGTTTTGTCTTGAGTTGTGAAAATCAGATAATTTGACTATCTACGTCAAAATCTTTATGTAATACCCCAGCCCAATTTAGGAATTAATTATGATTAATTATGATTAATTAAATAATTTTTATCCGTTAATTATGAAATATTTTCCTCTAATCGTAAAATGTATCAAATAAGTTTTTCAACGGATCTAAGTTTGACTTGATCCGAATCTGGTAACTCTTCTAATTAAGTTTCAAAGATATATGGGTGAGTTACGAATATAATAATAATATTATTTTAGGCTTAAACCTTAGCTGCTGTATAAAATCAGTCATTTGACTTAGTTTGAACTTCAAATTTTAGGTTATGCATTATTTTTAAATTCCGGACCTAATGACATGCCAATCTCGCTATAATTTCGCTAATTTATTTTACCCCTAAGTTTTAAAGTGGTAAAATGCCAATTTGACAGGGTAGAGGAAGTCCTAAAAATATATAGAGAGAGTCAGTACTCAATCTGTATTATAACTAAGCTGTTTATTTCTTTACACTCTAAAATAGTGAGTTTTTGATATTTATTTTAAGCCGTGAAATATGGGCCGTTGAATATTCTTTCACTTGGAAATTGTGATTTTTGACTTCAAAACACTTTGAAACTTTAGGATGTTTTTATCAGACAAATTCACTCTATCAAACTATAAGGTTGGATACTTTCAAAAAGAATCTTGAAGATTAGGTTATTTTGTTAAAACGGTGATTTTTAGCAAAAACACTGGGTTTTTGAGATAGATTTCACTCCAAATTTGAATACCATGCTCAGTTTTTAATACCTAACCTACTGAACTAATTGTATCAATTTAGTGAGGCCCTGAAATACCCCGATAAAAGAAAGGACATAGATGTAAATAGTAAAAAGAATAAACTAATATTATATTATAAAATAATATCAGAAACAGATGAAAGATGAGTTTTAAAGCTACGGATGTAGCTTGTAGGTGTGTTGGAAGATTATAACACCGCCAATTGCCTATACGGTTGGTGGTAGTTGGAATAGTAATTATAAAATATGTAACAATAAATGCAGAGTTATTAAAAAACCTATAAACCTATGAATAGTTTCGGCAACCTGTATGATAAAAAAAATCATACGGCTGCCTATAAATAGGAGTAATCAGCGAGGAAGGCAGAAGGTAAAGAAAAAAGAAACTCTTCTGCCGTTTTGCTCTCTCTCTCTCTTTCAAAAAAACAGCAAGCCCTCTCTCTCCCATTTTCTTTTCTTTCCTCTTTTCTTTTCTCTTGCTTTGGCCATACCAGCAGCAGCCTAACGATCGAGTTTCTTGAATTCTTTTAAAGGTTTTCAAATTTAGTCAATTTTATATAGAATTTTGCACCCAAGGTATCGAAATAATTCTATTTTTATTTTTATTAACTCCATAGCAAATTAAGAGTAAAATAGGTTGGTATTGGGGTTCAAAAAATGAGATTTTTTAAAATGGAGGAAAAATAGATTTCCTCTTAAAATTTAAATTTTACCCTCAAGATTCGTATTATTTTACGTTCAAAATATAATTTTTGACCCTAAGTAAAATCGGGGAAAAGATTAACCCCAGCTGACTATTGTGTGTTTATTTTTCCGCCTTGTGTGTTTAAATTCCTGTACTGTACCCTCTGGGCCATATTCTCAATACGTCATTCTTCCAGAAGACAATACGAGGATAGGGCACTGAGTACTTTTATTTACTTTACTGTCTCTGTACCCTCTGGGCCACATTCTCAATACGTCTCCATGGTCCTTTCTCCAGAAAACAATACGAGGATAGGGCACTGAGTACTTTTATTTACTTTACTGTCTCTGTACCCTCTGGACCTCTCACAATACGTCTCCATGGTCCTTTCTCCAGAAGACAATACGAGAGAAGGCATTGAGTACTTCATATTTTTCATTTTATTGTAATGTTTTGGATGGCTGACAACTAACTTTCTAACATAATTTAAAGGAGTAGAAAGAGCCTAGGTGACTCATTACACATATCATGTTTTCTGGAAAAATAGCACAGGGTTTGGGAAATTATTATGTGTATATACTGACAAATAGAAAATTTATACATTTTACTCTATCTTACAGATTTTCTGTGAAAAACTCAACCGGAGAAGGTGAGGAGACTCGAACCAACACTTGTATTGTGTTATATGTTAAACCCACTAACACCAGACTGAAATGGGATCCATGGTCAATTAAAGATGGAAAAGGCTATATAGGTCCAGAATACGAGACCTGACACTGCCTACATGTAAGGGATGTAAATGTTCTAACTGTTTAGAACGTAGGCGTTAAAATGGTGTCGGGGAGTCGAGGACTTATAGTCTCTAACACAGTATGGACCCATGGAGTGTCTGGGAATTGTCGGGTAAAAACTGGGTGAAGGCATTCGTGTTATTAAATCCAGTTTTATGTGTTGTGTGATACTCATTATTTTATTGATATCTTGTATTGATATTTGATACACCAAATGGTAAGGCTGAAATATGGTGGTTCTCTCAGAATAAGTCCCTGTGTAAGGAGGGCATTGGAAATCATGCATTATCATGCATTTGACATTTGCATGTGATAATTTTGTTCATAAGTTAAATCTGTGGAAGATAATAACTTTGTAAAGTTTGATATTTGCCGTTGGGCTATAATTGCTGAGATTAGCCGAACACCGTTTGCGAATCGCTGGGTTGGACGTGTTAGTAGGCTGTGGTCGACCGCCATCAACCGTTGGTGTTGGATGGGCTAGTAGACCGGGTCGTGGAGACCTTATGCACTTGCAAGTTGCTATATTATTTCCGTGGAGGAATTAATATTAGTTCTGGTTGGAACTTTAAATGGGGGCTGACCCCGGTGTTATAACATGGCTGGGGACCGACCCCGGTGTTAACAATACAATCTAAGTAAAAACCTTAGAAGATGATCCTAGGGTGAAAATGAGTTAAGTGGATTAACTGCATTGCATTCATGAAACATGCATTATTTATTGTTTTATATAATATGTTGGATGTTATGGTGAAAGTGAGTTAAGTGGATTAACTGCGTTTCATTTATGGAACATGCATTGTTGTTTATTCCATGAATATTGTATGTTGGATTTTATGGTGAGCTTTCCTCACTGGGCTAGTAGCTCACGTCCCTTACAATACAGGATTTGAACCAGAGGAAGGATTGGAGGGACCAGTAGTGTCTCGTTGAAAGTCGGAACTTGGCAATTGTCTGTAGTTTTCCGCACGTGGAAACCAAGCGTACCTTTGGCTATTTTGTGTGTTTTTATTATAAATATGCCTCATGTGGCATAAGAAACTTATGTCTGTAAGTTTTAATGTCGTATACATTATATCCACTATGTTTTCGTGCGTAACGCTGATGAGACAAATGAAAATATTCGTTGTGTGATATGGGTTGTATATGAGGACATATGGTACATGTTTGAGTCCATGTGTGAAAAGCACGTGTGACATTTTATAAGATCGGGTTTTGGTAAACTTGAAGATCCAGCCTAGTTATGACGATGGGTGATTAGAGTTTATTGTTTAAAAAAAAAAAAAAAAATTAGTCGCGTTCCGGGCCCACATCTGGGTTCGGGGCGTGACACTTTATTTTCATTGAAAATAAATAAAGCATTGTGTTGGCGAGAGAGGACAGACTTTTTAATTTCCCTAATAAAATTTTCTATCCCTCTTATGAATTTTTTTTTTTTTGAAATAAGAGGAAACATCGCATTTCATATGATTTTGGTAAATAGTTCTTATTCTATAAAATTGTGACACCCCGCCCAGATGGGCAGAGCGCCAGCCAACACATCGACTATGGTCGATGTGTCGGGCAGCTCAGAGTGGGTGTTGGAGTCCCACATAGGAAGTGAGGGTGGAAATTGAGGGATTTATAAGTGGCTGCCCTCCTTCAATAAGTAAGACGTGTTTTGGGTCTATATCTGGTGAGCCAGGCCCAATCCAAACCCATGCGGGTTCGTGCATGTGTATGAACCTGTGAGGCCCAAAATGGATAATATCTTACTGACTTAAACTCTAAGTCCTGTGTTCGGGTCGGATAATTACAAAAATATATTTTTTATACTTTTTATCTTTTATAGATAAAAAATAACAAACAACGAAGTTAGGAAAGAATGTTCTAAGAAAACAATTTGACGTTTTATCTTATTTGGGAGGTTTTTATTACATCTTCATGTCGTGCAAGAAACCCATTTCTCTCACGTAGGAACTCATTTGATTGCGAATGAAGTCGAGATTTAGTAGACATTAGGCTGCAATTTCTCTGTTGAGACCTCAGTTACAGACTTTGGCCGAAATTTAAACTCTAGATATGGATTAAATATAAACTTTTGAAATATCTATAAACTTTTAGAAAAACTATATAAGCTAATATATTTCAGACTTTGGCCAAAATTTAGGTTAAATTTCAGAAACTTTGCCTAAAATTTTGTCATATTTAATTATTTTTTTTGTTAATTTGGCCAATTTATAAATTTACGTGGAGATAAGACAATAATGCAAAATATCAGCCAAAGGACGAAATAATTAATTTTGACTAAAATCTGTAACTGATGTTGAGAATCAACTCAAAATATGCATGAAATTTTCAACAAAATTCCATGCACCAATTTAGATTAAGTCTAGGTCCAACAAAAAAGTTAGAAATTAAATGAATTTAAACATAAGTATTATTAATCACGTATACATTAAATTTCAAGTGGAAAAAAAAATGGCACATCATGTTATCAATCTTTTGAGCTTAAAAAGTCTTTAATTTCCACCCCTTTTTAATAGAATGAAATTTTTAGATTAATGATGGAGGCTTCTCTAACTCTTTTTTAGTTTGAGTGAAAAATGGTTCTCCAAAATCGCAAGAATTTATACTAATAAATTTATAAAAACAAAATTATTCTTAATTATGTCATTTTGTGTAAGATACACCTTCTATAATAGAAACCAGCCTAGATTATCAGTTGCATACTTGCATAGATACTGAAAAATTTATGCTACAATAGCAGTAATTTCACATTGAACACTTCAGTGGCTATTGAAATAGTTTCTAATTAAGAAAGATATTTTCTTTATTCTTTGCATTTGTGTCACTATTTAAATGATTAAAAATATACCTTCATCTATAAAAATAAATATATCCAATAAACCACCATCAAAGTCTATTTGCATTCTTAAGTCTAGGCATGGTCATAATACCCATTTACAAATTTGGGTCCGAAGAAATCTTTTTGTCCTTATTTAGATCAGATGATAAATAATTATAATAGAAAATCTATAAAATTTATTATATTCCTTTTATTGATCATTCAACGATTGGTCTAACATTTACAAACTCTACAAAGAGAGGCCCATATATATATATATATAATTTAATGAACAGTTTATTTTTTTATGAGATAGATCTCATGTATTCTAAATAACACAATTTGCTGTCATTATTCCAATTAAGATAGCATGGACAAATCCTATAAAGAGTTTAATTTTCCATTGATCAAAGAGAATAATTACAATCACTAATGAAGTCCTTTATAGAAAACCCAAAACTAAAAATAAAAATAAATTAAAAACGACAATAGCAAAATGAAAAAGGGAAATAATCTAAATAATCTCAATCTTACACAAATAAATAAAATAAAAATAGAAACGGTTCGATTTCTTCTATTTGTGATCGGGTTTCGGAATTTGGCCTACTATCTGAGGTCAATGCCTGTGCTGGGTCACAATGGCAGCTCTTTTATCTCACAGCCACGGCTCCCACCATGCACTTTTCCTAAGGTCTAGAGCCTCTACTAATATGTTGGGTCTAGGACTTCTGAAATTTCAGGACCGGTCATACAACGTGTTAAATGATGCTCGCTCTATATATAAATATGAGTAAATAATTGTAAATATTTACATGCAGGGATGTCCACGAAATCTAAAAAATGTTAAATACTAGCTTTTTAAAATTTAGAGAATTGATAGAAATATTACACGACACTGATTTGTCTTTTTGTCTACTCATCACTCTAAACATTCAAAAAGTATCACTTAAGTTTCTAACTCAATTTCGGGTAAAACTTGCTTCCTCCATGCATTTGGATGAGGGGTATAAGGGAAATGAGATATTAGCCCTCATTATTCTTATTTGATAACTAAAGGGTAAGGGTAAAAAATTTCAATTTTATCATTATTTATCCCTCCATTCTCACATTTAAAAATCCTTTTAAAGCAAATAGTATTTATAAAATGCTTGAATATATAATGATACGTAGAATGTTCGCCCGTGTATATATTAAAAAAGGTTATTTAATGAATATATAATTTATCAAAAATATTTTTATTGTATTAATTAAATAATATTTTTAAAAGCTTTAAAATTTTAAAGTTAAAAGGTAATTTAAAAAACTTAGAAATGTAACTTCCTTGATTTAATTAAAATTATTTTAATAAGTCACGTATTTTAAAAAAATATTCTTTTGATATTTTTTTTATCTCCCTATACAATAAGTCTCATACTTAAATGCATAAAGTACTATTTTGCAGATTAATATGTAATCGATCATATTTTCTAGTACATTAGGTAGGGTAAGGGTATGTTAGATAGCGGTACGATATATTGAAAATTATCGTTTTAAAATTTTAAATCTCTATATCGGCGGTGGGCAGACCGATATCTCGATAGATATCTTGATTTTTTAATTTAAAAAAATAAAAATAAATACATTTTTGAATTTTTTATTCATAGAAAAGAAAAAGTTACAAATCCAATATCTTAAAAAAAAGAGAAAAAAATATCAGTTAATAACTTGGCCGACTCGAATTTTAAACCCGTGTTAGGATAAATGGTTTGTTTCTCGCATCTCTTTTGACTTTTGTGGAGTTTAAATGTATAACTTATTTTATTTTTATTTTAATATGAATCGTATAACTGCCTTATTCAAATCATAATATACTTTTGTACTAATCATTTTATTTTAATATATTTTTTATATCTATTTTAAAAAATATTAACTCTTCTATAATACTCTTTCTGTCCCAATTTAGTTATCTTATATGGATTTTGAGATTGCCGTAAAATATTTGTCACATTTATATTTGATTAGTATAAAGTGTGTTGAAAATATATTAAATCACATGGAGTGATAGTTTTATATAGAAAGTTCCTTAAAAAAATATAAATATTTTGAATAAGATAACTAAAATAGGACAGAGGAGCTCAACTTGTTGTCTCAACTTTAATGTGCACTAAGAGTAGTACGTTCACCGGTGAGAATTTTACGCTGGTTTCAAACTATTTCTTAAATGTAAAAGGAAAAAAAAAAAACGGAGGAAATATAATATAATATTAAGTAATAAATAAGAATGACTGGTGTCGGTCTCTGGATGGAATAGTCAATGTATTCGCCGACAACAAGCCACTTGCAAGTTGCAACGACTGGATTCATTTTCCCGGCAGCAACGCAAAGGCGTGAGTGAGCGCGTTGATGACTGGACGATCACCTGTTATGATTTCAGCGCTGGCGACAAATTTAGATTTAATAATGATTAAAATATAAAATATAAAGTAACATTATTTCATAAGTAATTATATGATACAAAGTATATAAAATTTTATTATCAATTAATAATTTAATTTATATAATCTCTCTTTAAATTTTGATAAGTGTGGAATATTAATTTTTAAAAGTTTAAACAAAACAATAGGATCATAAGATTGAGGTGAAATTTTATACAAGAATATTTATATGATTTCTTTTTCCATTAGAATCAATAATATAGGCTCTAAAATCTATTTAATAGCATATTTTAATAAATTTATTTTGTGCATATTTAATAAATTTAAAAAATTAATTTAATGGTGACAATTTTTAAGACTATATATTCAAGTATTTAAGAGTTGGTATGACATGTATTGATAAATCTGATGAGATGTTAAACTTACTTTGAAATAATTCCTTATTATATTCCTATACTCATGCATAAAATAATTTAAAGTAACTAATACTAAGGAGTTTAAAAATACGT